>CAJQUN010000025.1:2384864-3584864 GCA_907163345.1 Haberlea rhodopensis
CAACGCTCGAAACTATTTCAAACTATGGGGAAGGTTGTGGACAGCCTTTATATGAGATCTGCTAAAATAATGACATGAGAATCACATCAGGAACTTTAAATTTTCTGGTACCATTTCTTTGTGCCATTTCTGGAGAAAACCAGTCCTTTGAATTCCTTTCTGGCATCATCTTCATTGTTTTACCTCTATATGTATTGTTTGTGTACTGACTGGTCGTCATGTATCGGATATATGAGGTGTTGATCACAGGTCATGCTTGATTGATTTATTCGATTTTTTTCGTATGTGTATCCTTGTGATAATTTATAGCACGCATGAAACTATTATAATCACGACTTATTCATCAATTTGGAGTATGGAATCAACAATACAAAAGAATTATAGAAAAATATGAATCCATGTCCGATTTAATAATTATGGTCTTCTATAAAAACTAGTCCGAGATCAACCAATCAAATATACCCTGGTCTCTTATTTTTATTATTGATTATTTTTGTTAAATCAGATAGATGTGATGAAACCTCCATATTTTCGAGCGGTGATGCACAGAGTGTGGAAATTAACATATATTAAAGAAATATTGATGACACAAGAAAACTCAGCATAAACATCACTAAAAAAATTGGTGAACCGTAGGCAGATGCGATCAAGACAAGCTATGTTATCATAATATAAGTAGTAAGTAATAGTAATTATCCTTTAAAAAAACATTTTAACATCATATTTATGGGTACGCAGGAAATGAATCCTACAAGTGGATATGTTCGGAGAAAGCGTAATCCAGTAAAACAGTGAAATAGATTAAGGAACATGAGACAATAGGTCATCCATCATCTTCAAATAATTATCCCACTTGGGATCAAAGCATCCTTATCACAGTGACAATGCCACTCTTATGAAGTACCCATCTGTCTCCCTAGCTGCCTCTTGCACTTGTCACTATTATTATCTGTAGGATAATCACCAAAGCCATTAAGCACCATCTCCATGTTAAAAAATTAGCGTCTTTGAACGACAGATTAAGATCATCCAAGGAAAGATATCACCAGAAATAAGCATTCTAGATATCTACCTTGACGTGGTCTCCAATTCGAGCATTTTTGTCAATTATCGCCCTCTTGATGTGAGATTCCCTGCCAATCCTATTGGGACGCTACCTTTTGCAGCCAGAGTCTTCTGTCTGCATCAGTCTGAGGAACAAGCAAAATTACTACCAGAACTATGAAATACTCGCAGATAGCTAGCTACTCATTTTTGTAAGAGAAAGTATGTGCAATTTTGTCCAAGCCCACTAGAATTCAATGCGACGGTAAGAAATACAAGGGAATGTTTGGCTTTTGTTCCAATATTTTGTGGGAATATGTATTTCTGGGAAATGAATTGGTGAATTGAAGCCTGTTTGGTTATATTTTGGAAGGAAAATCAACGTAAATGTCAAAAATGTCATAAAATTATTTATTTTTTGACAGGTACATGATTATTTTAAAATTAAATATAATGTACGTGTTCACATATAATATAATGACAGAATTATTATTATCATTATTATTATTTTGATCTATAATGATAGAATTATTTTATTTTTGCAATTGAAGATATATAAAAATCGTTTCTGGAAAGAAGCAAACATTGCCTAAGCTTGTAGGATCAATTAATACCTCATAGTAATCAGCTCCATCAACAGGGTATCTTCTATAATCGCACCCTCAGAGATGCATGACCTCAGACCAATCACAGAGTGGTGAATCTTACAGTTCTGCGAAGATTAAGAGCCAGCATTTAGGTTAGCTCATTATGTGCTTCATCATTTTCCTTTGATTGTATGTGATGTAAAATCTACCTTTATAACACAGCCCTCACCGATGACACTGTCGGTGACATCAGCATTAAGCATTTGGAAGGTGGCAAGTAGCGGGGTTGTGGGATATTGGAGAAGAACGGTCATAGAAACTGCAAATAAAATAAAATGCAAATCTAGGTCAGTTGGTGCAGTGGAAGGATGACGATTTTTTTATTTACTACAGCAAGTTGTTTTAGTAACTGACCTGAAATCTGGGACTGGCTTCTTGGTGATACCTAAATTCGCATTGTAAAAGCCTCAATAGTTCCAATATCTTCCCAGTAACCATCAAATAAATAGGCTTGAACCTGAAACAAAAAGATCAAAACATAATGAAGTACTGACAGATTAGATAATGACTTGCTCGTGGATCAGGAAAATGATGAATCTTTAACCATGACTTACCCTCATGCCAACAGAAGTGGCACCTGGAATAACCTCACTTCCAAAATCTTGGCTCCAGGGAAACTTCTCACGCAATAAACTCAACATTGCGTCCTTACTGAAAACATAGATACCATACTCGCAATATAAGGCATTTCCTTGGCTCTTTTGTCATCAAGGCCTAAAATTGTGGTGTCAACCTAGAATATCACGAAAGACAGATGAAAAGTAGGGTCAGTCATTTAGTCAGAGGTTATTTTTAAAAATTACCTTTCTTTTACCATAATTTTGAAATATAACATTTTTAATGTCCCACTTTTGTTTGACTTTGTTTTTTATGTGGTTGAAGGTCATTTTGCAAAAAAGAGTTTAAATAAAAGTCACAATCAAAAAGAATGTTGACCAATGTCATTTTTTCAAACCATCCCTCCCAGCTAAAATCTTCAAGAAATGCAAAAAGAGACAATATAAGAAATATGATGATTGTTCGTATTTATACCTTCATTGCCTTCATTGTTCTCCCATTGGTTTCTCGGCAATTCTATTATCCTTCCTTCTTCATCAATTTTCATTAGACCAAATGCAGTAGCACGTTGTTCATCCATTGGCAGTGCAGCAACTGTAATATCAGCATCAGTTTCTCTGTGAGCTTGGATGAATCTCTCATAATCCATACGATACAGGTGATCTCCAGCAAGTACCAAGATTCAAGAACGTCGTGTTCTTCAAAAAGCCATAGATATTGTCTTATAGCATCAGCAGTGCCCTAAAATATTCAATATGAAATCAATAAGAATTTGACATTTAATATCTCAAGTGTATCCATTAGACTTAAAGTCTTAGGAGAAATGAAGACTTTAAAGGCGTAACCAAGGTTGTCGACAAATTTATATGCAAAATTACATTAAGTTTTAGACACTAGCCTTCTAACATAATTGCACGGTAAGCACATGTTTTCCTATTGTTCTTACCTGGAACCAGTTAGGATTTTCGGGGCCTGCTGAGCAGCAAGAACTTCAACAAACCCTTCATTCTTATAACACCCATATTGCTTGCATATGCCCGTGATAAGTGGCGATTAAGGGATGCAGAATTGAATTGAGTGAGGACATAGATCTTGATATATTGCTGTTCATACAGTTACTAACAGGAATGTCAATCAAGCGATAATTTGCACCCAAAGGGACAGCAGGTTTGGCTCGTTTCTTGGTAAGAGATAAAGTCGAGTCCCTGCTCCACCTCCAAGAATAATTCCCAGAACACTCTGCACGAGCAAACATCCAAAAAAATTAATTTGTTCGGTGACATGCTAATCACAAACCTGTTTTAGATTATTAGTTGGGTTAATAAATGGAGCTATTTGTGCATATCTTCCATGGAAAGAAGTGCAAGAAGAATCTAGAGGCATTTAAGATAAACTAAAACTTCAGAGAATCCAACACTAACACATACATGAAAAAACATATGGAGCGCTTAAAACCACCATAATCTTTCAATATTGGTTTTGATGACAAATTTTACAGAAACTCGGCCTTTCGCCACTAAAGCTAAGATGATATCTAAGTCCTACACTCATCCAACCATCCAGGGAATAAAACACAAATTACATCCTATACCATATATAGATTCTGTCACTAAAGTCTAAAACAATAATCTAAGAGAATAAGGTAGCTGAGAGAAGAAGTTAGGATGTGATGATTGGAATGGAATTTGAATCGAATGCATGTAATTAATGTGCATTCAGAAGCATAGATAATGAATGACAGGTAAAACAATTTCAAGAAACCTGTAAAGATCCTTACTTTAGCAAGAAAAACAGTTTTATTGCTAAGATTCTCCATGATCCAACCCAAAACGACTTGATTTTCATTTGACTGAGACAATTTTAAATAAAGTACCGTGCATTTTATGAACACTAACTCAGAATATATAGACCTATTGTGAAATCAAATATAAAACAATTTCAAGACAAAAAAGAATCACTCATAATGTCCTCGAATGAATTATAACAAAGTTCTGTTGCAACTTTATTTCACTTTGAATGATGCATTTCCCGAATCAAGATTCAAGATACACAGCATCGTGCATTTTTCAGAACACCAGCTCAATATATGCGCATCTTGCAAAAATCAATGCATACATAAAACTTCAAGACACGACAAAATTATCAAGAAAACGCCAGCCACAACAACTGCACGAAGAACAATTTCAACAAAATAAAGAAGAAAAACACCATGTCCCTAATCAAGATACAGACCACCATGCATTTTATTTTAAGAACAACCCAGAACAAGATACAACCAGTCATTCTAGAATCAAAACAAATATAACAATTTCAGACAAACAAAATGAATCCCGGATCGGCCAAAGTATCGGAATCAAATTGCAACAAAGCTCATTAAAATCAACAAAATTCCAACCTGCCAACTAGATCAATCATTGAAAAAGGCACATTTGAGAAAACTAAGGAAACACAAATCAGTAAATGACAAAGCATACATACAGAACTAGCATCAGGATCAAGACAAGTTGTGAAGAACTAGAATCAGAAACAGCTTTGGGAGAACCACACGGGTAACAGGCATTCTTCTCCTTCCATTAACTCTCTACTGCGTTCTCTAGAATTGACGCTAATAACACCCCCAAAAGATCCGATTTGGATGCACTAATACTGGGGCTTAAACTGCAACTTGCCCTGTCCATTCAAATCAAAAGATGATGAAACTGAAAACCCACAATTTTTCTGCAATCCGATGGGGGACGATTGATGCAACAGCCGCCATTTGCACTCCCCAAACTTGCACAAGCACCTCGAAGTCCGCGGTATAGTACTAGATTATTGTTTAAATTAATAATAATGTAGACTTGGGTGTGTTGAGAGATTGATTCAAGGGAGATGATTTGAAAACAGACTTGGAAATTTGGGATGATCTGTCCCACTTATATTATCTATAATAATAATTATTATTATTATTATTTATTTAGTTTTTATTTTTTCTGGAGTTCCCAAAATTGGTCCGACTATGAGAACAATCTTTCCCCTGAATTGTTTTTCAAATATACATGTGAGCTTTTGATATTATTCTCAAGAACCATGTTTTTAATGGCATGTACATCATATATTTTTTATATATAATAAAATATATATTAAATGTGTGGTGTAGATTGTATTAATGATAACAACAAGTTAATGTTTTTAATTACAACAGATAAATAACAGAGATAACTATGCAAATCATTAATTATTATGGAGCATAAGTAATTAGTTAATAGGTAAACAACAGTCTAGTCTAGAAACACAATATAGACCATTTGGCGTACGGCAAATTATATCTACTACTACCAAGAACCTTCATGCAATTATTGTACGATATACCATGTCTCATGTTTAAAAGCACATTATTGTACAGTCAAGCGACACGTATTACATAATTAATATGCCACAGCTCGTACTGAGTTTGTGGCCTTTTGATTCGAAATTCAAAAATTGAGTATTTCTTTTTCTTTTAGAGCTATTATTACATTTATTTGGTTGGCAATAAGAGATTCGAACACGAGATTGTCGTTTGTATTTCCTATCGATACTAGATGGAGTACAAATCATCAGCGCCTAATTAATTTTTTTTTTTAAACAATATGGATGAAATGTAAGGATAGTAAGGTCATCTCCAACTCAAAAACTTCATTTTAATGCAACTTTTTGCATCAAGATAGTGTAATTTTGCCACCAAATACAAAACTTATCTCCAACACATCTAGGGGTGGGAAACGGGTTCGGGAATTCGGGTCCCGACCAGATCCGATCGGTATTTCCCGATCGGGTCGGGGATAATCGGGTTTTTCGGGATAAGGGTATTACCCAATCGGGTAGTGGCGGGTTCGGGACGGGATTCGGGTAGGGGTTTGAGAGAAAATTGTTCGGGTTCGGGTACCCGAACCCGATTTCCTATTAAAAATAAAAAAAAAAAAAATTTTTTAGGTTTAAATCTAAAGAGCGTTTCTTTAAAAAAAAATTTAAAAAAATAAAAATCAAGGTTCGGGTAACCCGAATTCGGGTACCCGACATATTCGGGTTCGGGTTTCGAGTATGTCTTTAGTAATCCCGATACCCGATTACCCGAACCCGAATATCCCGAATACCGAAACCCGTCCGATTCCCACCCCTAAACACATCTGCTCTAAATTTTACTTCAAAAGAAAGATGCGTTACAATATTTCTTTTAAATTTATTTAATATTATCAGTTAAAATTTATTAATATATTTATCTATTAAATTATGTTTAGAAAATTTATTTAGATAATTAAATCTGATTTTATAATTAGATCATTATAATATAATCATAATTTTAATTTGAGAATTTTAAATAATAGTTATTTATAAAAATTATAAAATTTAGTTAGAATTTTAAATAAACATTAAATAAATCTTAAATAATAATAATATAATAAATAATTAAACATTTTATAACGAGAAGCAAAATGTTACGCATTGCTACACAGGGCCGTGGCACTGTAACGCTGCACTTTCATGCAAAAAATATGCAGCGTTGGAGCATGGGAGGAACGCCATTTTGGCGTTGGCGTTTTATTGGACATACTCTAATTAGGGGTGTGCAATCGATCCGGTTCGATTAATAATCGAACCGAACTTGCTATAACCGATAAACCGAACTTATGTTTCATATAACCGAACCGAACTTTTTTTCATGATAACCGATGTAACCGAAACCGATAAAAATATCGGTTATATCGGTTAATGACCGATATAACCGAACTTTTTCTCTAAAAAAAATTCAGCGGAGATCGAGTAGACGGCTTCACCTATTCTGCGCTTCATGTCCACCAATCCTTCATTATACTTTCAAGTTTCAATTATGAGTTAGGGTTGAATGGGTTATGGACTTATGGGAGTATAACTTTGGAAGGCTAATAAGTAATCAAGCATTTCAATAAGGCTAATCCAAAATTTATAAACAAGCCCAGTAGCATGGATGGTGGCCCAAATCCAATTTTTTAATTTAAACAATCCTAATCGGTTTATTCGGTTAACCGAACTTTTAAAAACTAAAAACCGTAATCGAAACCGATTTAACCGATGTTTTTTTTAAAAAAATAACCGAACTACCGAACTAACCGAACCGAACTTTCAAAATTATTCGGTTCGGTCAAAAAGTTCGGTTTAACCGACCGTTTACTCACCCCTAACTCTAATTATCTGAGATTCTTTTCAATACGTGTTGAAGAGCTATCGATTTTTCTTAATTAATTTAATTGTTTTAGACATGCTTTGTGGCATGACTATAATATGTTCAATAATTGTGTGGTAAGAAGATGAGACACGTATCCTAAATGCTTAAAATATTATTGAAAGTTTTCTTAAAATTGTCGATGGAATAGATATAATTTACTCATCGCGTGTTTACATTATTTTTATTAGATAAGTGCCACATTGTATAATTTAATCAATCAAAATGGATTCAATCAATCATATCCTAAAATAACATTAACAATTGATAAATAATCTTAATTATAGATGATTAATTTTAATCAGTGATTGTATAGAAAAAATTATCTACCCTTATTAGTAGAATCCCCTTTTTGCCTATGGCGTGGAAAAATGATTGAGCAAATATACTTTGACTCTGAGAATCAATGCTTCGGATCAGAGTCTTGTGGTTTATTTGTGAATTATCTTACTATTTGTCCACCAAGTATGCATCGTAATATGTGTCTTAGCCTATATTTATACATCTGTGTTGTATTTTCTGTTGTACTTTTGTGGCTGATCGACTATTGTTGTACTAATCGATTTTTAATATAATTTATGATCCTGTTAAAAAGTAATAATTTTTTTTCTTTTATTTTTAACATCTAATTTTTTTTCTTTTATTTTGACTACTTACTTTAGTCCCACCCATTTTTGTCCATAGGCTTAGCCCATATTCTTTTTAACTTTTTAACTACATATTTTAGCCCTACTTATTTTTTGTCTATGGACATGTTGAACATCTCAGCAAGTTATGTTGAGAACGAATAGGCATGAGTTTATAACACATGTACTAATTTTGTATCGAACAAATGACGAAGTGAATGGATATCTTATCCGTTATTGTTCAGCCACCTCGCAAAAGGTTTATAGGAATCAACAATTTGATTGTTATAGTGTCCAATGATTTTTTATGCTTGTTAAAACGAGATGACTTCTTCCGGTGGATGAGTAACACTGGTTGAGCTCTTTCCGACAGGTAGTGTCTTCGAAGGGTAATTAAGCCTGAAATCAAGAGCAAACGTGAGAAGGGAGCCAAAAGGTTATTCCGATAGGTCCCATTCGACGCTCAAGTCACAAGTGGAATAAGTGATGGAAGATATTTTTGATAGAAGTGAATATATCGTGCCTTCTTACCACCAACAAACATGTACCGTATGATGAGCTGCTGGTAACTTGTACGATTCCCATTGTCAGGGACACGTCACATCAACTATTATACACTGTAGAAGTGACTATACCTTGGTCAGTGTGGGAGGTTTAATTGCGTGTACGCCTCAATCTGCAGAAAGCATCATCATGTCTTCTAATAATAGTCATTACACCCTGCAGAAGTGACTATACATTGGTCGAAGGGAGCAGAGGTCTCTGTGGTTTCTCCAATTAAGGGTCCAAGCTCAGCCATAACATATATGGGCGAGCCCTGAGCTCGCCTGGCATGAGAGCTCGCCCTCTCTGCATGAGGTACGAGCAAGCTCTGAGCATGCCTAGCTCCCAACATACCTCTCCGAGCATGCTTAGCTCCCAACATGGCTAGCTCGGAGCATGAATAGTTCCCAACATGCCTAGCTTTGAGCATGTCTAGCTCCCAACATGCCTAGCTCAGAGCATGCATAGCTCTCCATAATTCCTAGCTCTGAGCATGCCTAGCTCCCAACATGCCTATCTCTGAGCATGCCTAGCTCCAAACATACCTAGCTCCGATCATGTTTAGCTCCAAACATGCCTAGCTCCGATCATGCCTAGCTCCCAACATGCCTACCTCCGAGCATGCCTAGCTCCCAACATGCCTTTGGAGCTCTCCCAAGGCCAAGTGGGCGAGCTCATGGAGCTCGGCCAAGGAGGGCGAGCTCACCAGCTCGTCGCAGTTGTCCGGCCTTGTTGGTTCTTCCGAACATGCCTAGCTCTGAGCATGCCTAGCTCCCAACATGTCTAGCTCCAACATGCCAGCTCCCAACATACCTCTCCGAGCATGCTTAGGTCCCAACATGCCTAGCACGGAGCATGTCTATCTCCCAACATGCCTAGCTCTGAGCATGTCTAGCTCCCAACATGCCTAGCTCTGAGCATGACTAGCTCCCAACATACCTAGCTCTGAGCATGCCTAGCTCCCAACATACCTAGCTCCGATCACGCTTAGCTCCCAACATGCCTAGCTCTGAGCATCCCTAGCTCGAAACATGCCTAGCTCCCAAAATGTCTACCTCCGAGCATGCCTAGCTCCCAACATGCCTAGGCTCAGACATGCGTAGCTACAAGCATGATAAGCTAACAAGCATGATACACTCCAAGCATGCCAACAACTTTGTTTAGCCAAACTAGTGGGCGAGCTCAAAGCTTGCTCGTACCTCATGCCGAGCGAGCTCTCATGCCGGGCGTGCTTAGGGCGAGCCCATATATGCTATGGCTGAGCTTGGACCCTTCATTAGAGAAACCACAGTGACCTCCGCTCCCTTCGACCAATGTATAGTCACTTCTGCAGAGTGGAATGATTAGTATTAGAAGATATGATGGTGCTTTCTGCAGATTGAGGCGTACACACAATTAAACTTCCCACACTGACCAAGGTATAGTCACTTCTACAAGGTATAATAGTTGATGTGACGTGTCACTGACAATGAAAATCCTACAAGTTACCAGCAGCAACAACTATCCCGATACGCCTCCTATAAATACAGGTTTGTTGGTGGTAAGAAGGTACGATATATTCACTTCTCTCAAAATTTCTTCCATCGGTTATTCCAACTTGTGATTTGAGCATCGGAGGGGACCCGTCGGAATAACCTTCCGGCTCCCTTCTCACGTTTGCTGTTGATTTCAAACCTACTTACCATCCGGAGACACTACCTGAGCTAGCCCCAACCATCGGAAAGAGCTCAACCAGTGTTACTTATGTAAAGACCCGGATTTTTACATATGGGTTAACTAAAACATGATTAAAAGGGTTTGAAATTTCCTAAACTCTAGCCTAGAGTTTCAATACATCAAGGAGTCCTTATCCACCTCAAACTCATCCCTTAAACCATCGAAATTCAGCAACTTAAGATCAAGCAGAATCCTTCATCCTCCACAACAAATCGATGCAGATTTCTATACTGTAATTCCCGATTTTTAGCGCCTGGATTCGCTTGGCTTCGGATCAATGCCTATCCGATGTGTTCCCTAGAAACCGAGAGATCCAAGCCATATTAAAACACTCCAATTATTCAACCAGAATCCAGTCCCACCTCTCCTCAATCTGTACAGATTTTACTCACCAAAGTAGACTCCACCCGAAACACAACTCAAAGATCGAAACAGAAGCTGACTCCACTTCACAATCTGCTCAAATCTATTCCCTACATTTTCGAGTTAGAGTCCAACTCAAACACCTCAACTTGGCCTCCACTTTTGCCTATAAATAGGACAACCCTTGGATGTATTATTCACATCACAAGCCACCTCCTTCTCAGCCTTTAAAATCGAGATCAAATCTCTCCCAAGCAGTAAGCTTCTGCGCCTCAATTCCAGAAAGAAAAGCATCATCTTCCTTCGACTTTATTTAACAATAATAGCCGAGGGATCAAGCCAAAGGTGCTACACAAAGTTTCCAGAAATCTTCAGCAACCTATTCCATCGAAAATTCTCCACCAAAGCCGATAGTTGCATCACCCATATACTCGAGTATTTCCCTTTCTGTTCGTTTTTCAGCAACCAAAACCGAGAGATCAAGCCGTAGTTGCTGCGTCCCTTACTCGATATTCCTATAAACGAAAGCCACCAAAGTTCAGATACAAATCAGTCCTTAATCCTTCAAGAATTCCAGCAAGAAAGCCATCGAGTTCTGTCCAAATTTCTGAACCAAAAAGCCAACCAAGATTCTGTTGGAATACGTTTAAGCAATTTGTTCGAATTTTCAGAATTTGGTTCCAGCTTTGGGCGTCCTTCTCGTGGTGATCGAAAGCCAAGGAGATAAGAATTTAATTGTTTCATACCTTTGATCAATCAAGCACGATACCAAGCACTGTAAGTGGGCTTTTGTTAAGTATTCGTTTCGTTTTCAAAAATAATATGTATGTTTTGAAATATCAATCGATATGCATTATGTTGAAATTATGAAAGTATATTTTGTAAGCACGTTAGACTCGAAATCTAATTGGATTTGGATCCCCATGACCCTGATGCGGTGGGGTGTAACCGCTAAAAGAACCTTATACGGTGGTAATCCGTTGTTTTTGGATTATCCAGACCCTTTATTCGTGGGTTAGCCGATGTTATGACCTCATCTCTAGGAGGGATAAGTCTAGAGACTGATATCAGTACCAAGAAGAGAGTAGAATGCTTTATTGTGCTTAAGTATATGAAAATTATGAAACGATATGTTATGTCATGGCTCGTAGGGGCAAATCAAGTATGTTAAGATACATTCATATCGGTTTATGCAAGTTTTATGATCCAAGTTTATGAAAATTAAGTATTATATTATCATATCGATTGTCCTCACTTGCTGAGTGTTTTCCAAAACACTCAACCCCTTACTCTACATGCCCAGATAAAGCCGAAGAAGAATTAGAGCAAGAAGAATAGCACCAATTTTGGGGTTGGTGAAATCAAGTCCGCTGCGTAGATCAAGATCTTTTATGTTTTCAAGTTTTCCAGTTTTAAGACAATTTTATTTATTCAGTTGTTAAGTTTTTAATTCCGCATTTCTTTATTCATTGTAAAGACAATGGGTTTTTATTTTTATGGAAAAAGACTGACTTTTCAGTAGTTATGATATTATGAGGCTTATTGATTTCCAGTTGTTTATGAAAATCAATGCCGGTGTTATTGACCCCGGTCTCGGGGCGTGACAACTTGCCCATCAGAAGAAGTCATTCATTTTAACAAGCATCAATTTTAAATGTTAAGATGCAAAGAGAAGATTTAAATGTTGTAACACCAAATACATATATGAGATTCCAAGATTACCCTAACCGAATCAATGAACAAACATATTTGCACTCTGTTACAATTAATTTTTCAAAAATGTCCATACTTTATGTTTAATCTGATTGATACTTTTTCTCTTAACTCTCCCTATAAGACCAACATATGCAAATTTATTTGAATCCTCGAATTATACATCTTCAAAATTAGCCTTGATACCAATTTGTAAAACAAATATGAAGTATAATTTGGAAAACTACTCCATGTATTTTGATTTGTCCCGTCAAATGTAGTTCACTTGGCTCTTTAGCATTATAGTTTTCGTTATTTTAGTGCTCTTGTCTCACAGAGTAGGGAGAAGTGAAGTCAAAAGGGTAAGAGTGCTAGGATTTTCGTGGACTAGCCTAGCCTATATAGTATTGTGAAACGTAGATTGCTTGAGCCATGTTGGAGTGAAACAATACACTTAAACAAAGGATAATTGTAATTATCATAACAATACAGTCTTTATCAAGAAATAGAGGGGCCCAATTACCAAATAAGAGGGCCCTCAAAACAAGATGGTGGGGTGTTTTTTTTTACTGAATTAGCCGATCAAACCGAATTAATTCAAAATTTTGGTTTGTCCGATTTTGTAAAAAAGTTCAGTTGGTTTGCTATATTGTTAAAAAAATTCGGTTTACTTGATTCGGTCAGTAACCGAATTAACTGATTGTTCACCCCTAATCAGACTTGTACCTTTGAAAACCATCTTCTAAGTACAATTTGAAAGGGAAAAAAAAAACTCTATATGTCAAAGTACCTAAAAACCTTCTTATCATTTGCCACATAAAACTCTATGCTCACTATAAATATAGACTTCGATGGCAGTTATTTCCTGCAAAAAATTTCTAAACTCGAATAAATAAAAGTTTTATTATTAAAAAATATATATAATTTAACGAGTTATGGAACTTGCAATTTGATGTCCTTTTATATTTTGAACTTAGTTGCCTCAACAACAAACTTGAAGTAGGAGTTCTATATTTCCACTCTTATGTATATCTACGTCTATTTATGGGATGGAAAAATATTAACTTAGTCCAATGTGAAAGAAACATGGAAATAAAATATATTATTTGATTCCTATAATGTCACCATCGCATTAAAAATTAATAATAACAAAGTCGTTCCACAAGGTCCTAAATAAACTTGCGTTTCACTTTCACAACGGGCACCTGCAGGAATATGCTGTAGAAGATTCTGTCCATGATTTGTTATCCTCTATCCATTTTGCCAATAGGTGGACAGCGGCTAGCCTGGTTGATTTGATGTTACCTTTAAAAACATTATTTTTAATGTTTTATCAAAGCATTAGATGAGAATGTTCACATCCATATTAGATGATAATATTTTTATCCAATAGTTACTACTAATTTAAAGATAGTGTCAATGGAGTAACAATTAATAATCTGGATAACCCTAAACCTAGATGACCGTTGGAAGCTTTATACTACATTGGTGGTTGAAGTTTTTTTTTTTTTTTTTTTTGAGAAGGAAACAATTTTTCTTTGATCAAAACCTTTAACGGTTACAATGTTGTGAATAAAACTTTGATAGTTTGATGAACCAAATGCAGTCACAAGTGCTTCTTAGCTAAAAGATCAGCAACTCCATTTTCATTTCTGGGAACGAATCCTATCTTCGCTTCTGGGAATTCCACCATCAATTGTATGTTGAGATGATGTTTCTAATTGATGAAAATTTTCTATTTTGGAATTTCTGCTTGAACAACATTTAGCAATCACTCTAGAGCAGTACTTTATTCCATCTATGATGTCATGCCATAACAACTCCATGTCGCAATGCCAATGCTTCCGCCATTTCGGGGTTCATTGGAGAATTGAAATGTTCATTGCTCCATGCAATACACTTTCCTTGATGATCCCGTGCAATGATTCCAAATCCAGTAGATTTTCCTTGTTGAAATATCGATGCATCGCAATTAATCTTGATAACTTTAGGTGAAGGTGGTTGGCAACGTGTTGAATTGGTGTCTGTTGAGCCTGGAGTAATCATTATAATGGCATTCTTGAACTGCATCAAGTAATCGCTCGCAAAGTTCACACAACCCTTTACGTCGTACTGGAATTCTCCTAGAACATGTTTATTTCTTGTATTCCATAATGTCCAACATAGAAACAAAAAAGTTTAAATTCTTCTTTGGTTAATTGTTGATTCATGTTGTGTATCCATTCAGCCGTTGTGGAACATTCAGAAGAGACATGTTGATGCACAAGATTAGTGCATGCCCAGTTCAGTCGAGCAAAGTGGTAGTCCTTGAGTATGTGGAGTAGCGTTTCTGATTTAGACAAGCAAATTCCACATAGATTATCACTAACAAGATGTCGTCGAGCCAAAACTTCCAATGTCGGGACAATATCACGACATGCCTTCCACGCAAAAAAATTTACTTGCGCGTGCCAAATAAAACTGAAGCTTATTCTTGTTGATGACATTGAAGTAGAACCAGTAGCAACAACCTTCCTCTTTCTCAAATCTCGTGCTAAGTGGTATGCACTACTAACCGAGACCTCCCCATTTTTTTGTGTAGTGCCATACTATTCTATCTAGGTATTCATGACGTCCTAATGGTATTGACAATATGATTTGTGCTTCCTCATCATAGAAAACACGATTGACTAACGCATTGTTCCACTTGTGAGTGGTCATATCCAGTAACTCATTAACTATAGCAGAGTTTGTGAGTTCAGTACATGGTGAATAGATTTTGAATAGCTACGGGCGAGGTAACCATCTATCTTTCCAAACATGGACCTTTGAGCCATCTTCAATCCCCCATCGCAAACGTGCTTCAAGGATATATCGTGCTTCCAGATGGACTTCTTTACATCTTGAAGAAGTCCAATTCATTTCATCGAACCTTAATCGTTGATGAAACATTGGCAGGGCTAGCTTTGCAGGAGAAGAACTGAAGCCTGGGGTACCCAACAGTTATAATTTGTGTTTTCTAATGAGATTTCCATTACTTCATCTATTGAATCCTTATCAGAAATCACAGAAGAGAGCTGGCAGAGAAGAAATTGACATTGGTTTCTTCCGATTGAGTCTCCAGCAAACAATACACATTTATTTCACAGTTTTTCTAGCGTTATTCTACTATCGAATATGAACAAGCCGTAATTTTTAGGCCGCCACGTCCATTATATATAGAAAAACATATATTATTATGTATTTTTTTAAAAACTATTGATTAATTAATTATATATCTTGAACTGACTTGAATGATTGAAATTTTGATTTGAGTATATTAAATAGTGATTTATTTATCATATCGAAAAATTTACAAAAATCTATGAAATTTTTTTTTAACTCTATATATAATTCTATAAAAATCTACTACAACCTTTCAAAAAATTTATCAAAAGTGAACAAAGGTAATACGCCCCTAACTTTAGTTCCACTACAGTTTTTTATAAAGCGTTTCAGAGGTTCCGAGGATCAGGAGATCTGAGCATGGAGGTTTTTTTTTTATTCTCTTTTTATTTTTGTCACTCTTCCAATTGTTTGAATTTGCATTTACCCATCACTTTGTTGAACTCTATGTTCTTTTGGTTTTGGAGTTTGATCAACTATTTCAGATGCGTTTAATGTTCCAGTTTCTGATCTCCTTGAGAACTGAAATGGGAAACATCAAGTTGTCCATGAGGCTAATTGTGATAATGACGCTTAATTCGGCTGTTGTTCTTTTTTTACATATAGGTTTTCTAATTAATGGTTGATTTTTATTTATTCTCCCGAGTTAAGAGTAAATAAAAAAATTATGTTTTATTGATAATTTTTTTTTGTAATTTTGGAGCTTAAAGAACTTTTCTCCTGTTATAACTACGTGCTCCCTGTTGCATTTGAAATCATTATTATGTTAACTACACACTACTTCTTGCTGTTGAAATCATTATTTCTATTTAGAATCAGATGGTCAATTTCCCTCAAGTTGTTCTTCCTCATATAATGGTCTCTTTGTGATTTACTGTTTCGATTAACCTGTTTGAATTTTTGCTTCACCTAGGTTTCACTAAGATTCTTTTAAGGTCAATTATTGTTGTTGTAGTTCTCAAGTTTTAATTATATGCCATTGCTCCATAAATACATAAGTAGTTACCTTTTCATCATAACAATGTTCTCAGTGTGAGATCATAACTTTTTGATATGTTGTCAAACATGGTATTTACAACTTTAGCATAATAATGCTACAAGAATAAAAGTTTATTTAGTTGGGTACAGGTATTGACTGATAACCAGGTTTCTGCATTTACCACTCGAGGGTATCTGGCTGCTCTGTTCTATGTCCCCCATTATCGGTCCACCCTTGTGTGGAAGAAAATTTAACTGAATATATTTGAACAATGCCTAAGTTATCATAGCTAAACAATTCATAATATGTTAGAGGAAATCTAGTGCTCGTTTTTACACCCTATGCCCGCCCCTACCCCCACACTAAGTCATCCGTCACATATGAAGTAAATGTATTAGCACAATGTTTATTGGTCCCGTGTCCTCCATCGTCATATTGAATGGATTAGAAAAATGCTGAAAGTTGATAACCATAAAAATCTTGATTTGTGCTCTAATACCGATCGTTCTTATGTTTCTTAATTTTTTGCCTCGTCGTTAGGGATCATGAATATGTTTCTTTATTTTAGCAATGTCGGGCCTGATGGTATTGATGTTTATTATTTTTGTTACCTGCCATAGCTCAATGAAATATGCATCAACACAAAGGTGTTCCTAGCTCAAGCTTAGTTCACAATAATCCAGTCGTCCAAAGCCAATCATTAGACTGTGATTCCAGCGCAATGGATCCTATTACTGGAAGTAACAATGCAGGTCTCGCGTCTAAGCGGCGGCTTCGTTGGACACACAAACTTCATGATCAATTTGTTGATGCTGTAGCTCAACTTGGTGGTCCAGACCGTGAGTTATTTTCATCTTCAATCTTCTTAAAACAAAAAGGTGTTTGTGTGAGGGAGTTTGCAAGAATACCCTGACTAATAAACAAGCAAAACCCATTGAATGGAATGAAAGAACAGGCTAGAAAGTGCATACAAGAAAAAGGTTTATATATGTACGAGAGAGCTTGTGTATTTTGTTAAGAGAATGTGTTTCATCACTTACATGAAAAGTCAAAGGAACTTATGTTGGATCTAATGCGCAAGTAACACTTCATCTCTAGGTTTTGGTTTTCACTCTATTTTGATGATAATGTCAACATTTCCCTCACCGTGTTGTTTGAAATAAATTACTTTTGCTTGGTTTCCCAGTTTTCCTCCCACCCTTGCTTAGTGTTGGGGAAATTTTTGAGTTGATAAAGACTTATATCCAAGTATTTTGCAATATTATCCCTATGGGATTTATTTTTGTGTCTTTTAATGGAGTAACATTTGCTGCAGGCATCGTTCACTCGGTCATCAAAAGAAAAGTCCCTGATACTTTTAATTTCCTTGATTCAGGTGCTACTCCAAAAGGTGTTCTTAGAGTTATGGGAGTCCAAGGGATGACAATTTACCATGTAAAAAGCCACTTACAGGTATACATATTGTGAAATTCACTTCAGTGTGCTATCTGTGTATCCTGCTGCTAGGCATCTTTCAATAAATTTGTTGTTGCAAACAGAAATATCGGCTTGCCAAATATCTTCCAGATTCTTCATCTGATGGTACGTTGTCATCTTGTATTGTTTTTTTATCTGGTCAGTCATCATGTACTGAAAGTGGTTTTACGGTAAATTCTCTTTTCCAATCGGCTCACTCATCATATACATTTCATGGTTATGTGTTAAGAGAAAAAACTCGAAAAGAAAGGAGGGGACATGCTTTCCAGCTTGGATGGTTCAGCGTAAGTTGAATCTTCTCCTCATTCATGACTGTTCTATAGCTTCTTGGACCTAATCACTGAGCAATTATTTGAGTAACATCCCTTTTTCTGTTCTGCTTGTTCATGTGTAATGTATTGTTTCTGATTCTCTCTTTCCTTTGATTATGTGATCACCTCAATAAGGAATATGGTACTGTCTTACTAAATGATCCATTTGATACCAGCTAGAGTGTGTTTGCTTTTCTTGCAGAGGGATGCAAATAACTGAAGCACTCAAGCTGCAGATGGAGGTTCAAAAGCGGCTTCAGGAGCAATTAGAGGTATAGCTTTTATCCCCTGGAAATTTTGTTTGTCTATTACAGGGCTTAACTATGTGGGAGATCTGTTGCATCACTGATCTTGCTCAAGTGATGCATTTTTGCCCTTTCTATACACCAACAACTACCAAGTATTTAATCTTAATGGATTGAGGTAGACTACATGAACCAAAGAAGGAATCAAGTAGGGTGAATTGCATTGATATTGAACAACAGAGAAACTTGGTAAACCTTGGGAGGTTTATGCTCAGAAGCTGCATAAATTAATTCGCATTGACATTTAACAATTATTCATTTAGAAAAAATTATCAGTATTCAGTTATTCAAATATGTCATTTGCCTCTCAATCATGTCACTAATTTTGTGTGGCTGGCTAGGGTATACAAAAGCTTTACAGGTTCCTGAATGAAATGAGAAATCTTGCTTATTTTCAGCTCTTCTTTTTTTCCCCCAGAAAATATTAAGATGGCATTCTCCTGCACTACTGTGTTTTTTTTGTTTGCCATTTCGGTGAACTGTCGTGAAATTTAAGGTAGATTTCTTTCATCTTTTTGTTGTGAAAGTATATCCTCACATTACATTAACAAATAATTTTGCAGGTGCAACGACAGCTACAGCTGCGGATAGAAGCCCAAGGAAAGTACTTAAAGAAGATAATTGAAGAGCAACATCGCATCAATGGCGTTATATTGGAAGTACCTGGCTCTGAGGACAATTGCCCCAAATCAGATTCTAAAACTGACCCAACTCCTGGTCCAACATGTGAGTCACCATTTCCAGACAAGCCTCCCAAAGAACATGGCGCAGCCAAGAGCCTTTCTCTTGATGAATCATTCTCTCATCACGAGCCTCGAACACCAGATTCCGGTTGTCAGTTGACTTCACCAGTTGAATGCCCTGGTGAGAGGTAGAGAAAAAATCTATGAATGAGAACTGATATAGCGTACACCAAAGCTGCAAAGCAATTTTCCCGTTTGATACTGGAGTTGGGCTTGAGACATTGTACCAGCAGCGCCACATTCACCTTTCTCGATTAAAGTTCGATAACTCTGCAGTTAACAACATGAGACTTGTTTTGGTTCGTCTACTTGTTTCCCTAGGCTTAAAATCATGTCTCCTTGTACGAGTAGTTTTCTGATAAACCTTTAGTTCAAATAACCTTGTGTTGTATTTAGATGTTAAAAAATGTCGGTATCTGTTTGAATTTTTCATTTCTGAATTCTGAGTGTTACAGCCTTCACATTCCCGTATTCTCTTATTTTGTACTTCATTTATATTTTTTGGTGGCTTTGAGAATGAATCGTAGAAGGTACACCGAAGAAAACGGGGCCAACTGAACATCCAGACTATTTCTGTGGAAGATATGAAGACTCTACAGATAATTAAATGACTAAAATATCAAGAATGGCATCCTACTGGGTAGAAGTATTTGCATTGTGTAGGGAATTTTCGTAAGATTTTAGTAGAGGTGTCAAAATCGGGCAGCCTAACCCAAATATGTTAATATGACTAACATGTGGCCCAAATGGGCCCAGCCTATTTGGCCATGCCTCCAGTGGGGTTTGGAAAACCCCTGCTCAACCCATCCGAGGTGGGCCACTAGTTGGAGGAGCAACCGGCTGAAAATAAAAAAAATTAAATTTTTTTTAAAAAAAATTAAGAAAAGAATTCCAATTGAATTTGTCGAGTCTGGAATTGATGCTAGAAGAATACTGGAACTTGCTCCAGGTTTTATATAGGCTTAACATTGTTACTAAAAATACTTGAAGAGAGAATTTGTATTTTACTCAATTTTGAAATACATGTTGTAACTTTCAAGCACGACCAAGTAAAAAATATATTGTGGATTGGATTTTTCAATATGATACTGAGTTCTTATGTATGAATTGAAATTAAAAAAACAGAATAATTATTAAAAAAAACACCAACCCGCAACCCAAACGGGTTAATCCATAATATAATTCTTTTCCTTTTTTAAGATTTAGGGTCTGAATAATAAAGTAATATAGAATTTTGAAAATTTCTTTGATATAATACCAGGTTAGCATATAATAATATAATTTTTAAGTATTGGGGATATAATTATTCATATATAAAAATATATAGAATTGTATTTTAAATCCCCAAAAATTACACTAGTGTCATGAAAACGTTTAGTAATTAGCTTTTTTGTTATAAAATAATAATATTGTATTATATAGATAACAATAGTGAGAGATATTTATAGAGTTTTTCATCTCAAATTCTTTCATTAATTAATTAGCGGTCTTTGTGAGCTCTTCGGGAGTCCCCACAAGATTAAGGTCGTCTACATATACCGCAATAATGGTAAATCCACTTTCAGATCTTTTGATGAAAACACATGGACAAATTATGTTATTTATATATCCTTCTTTAATGAGGTATTCACTAAGACGGTTATACCACATTCTTCCAGGTTGTTTCAATCGTACAAGGATCGTTGTAACTTAATCGAAAATAAACCATGAGACTTATGGTTATATGCTTCGGGCATTTTGAAACCTTCGGGAATTTTCATGTAAATGTCATTCTCCAATGACCCATAGAGATATGCAGTAACAACATCCATAAATTATCAAGTCTCTCTGTGATTGCAAAGTTATCAAATACAGTAATGTGATTATGTCGATCACAGGGGAATACGTTTCCTCATAGTTAATTTTCATGTGTCTGTGTGAAACCTTGCGCATTTTAAATCATAAATGATTGGGTCTAGATAATAAATATTGACCGATTCAACCGATTATGATTTGTTCTTTGCTATTTCATTATGTATTGTTTATAGAGTAGATCCAACTATAAAAATCAAGTATATTATCATCCAACATTGAAAATATATCATTTATTGGATAATTGGATCTACCCATAAGAGACTACCTCATGGGATAGTCAAGAATATTTCCACATACACATACATGTGAGCAGTGTTTTTAAAATCGGACCTGATATGAAATCGGTGTCCTTACTGGTTATATGTTCGATCGCTTCGACCCGTTGAACCAATGATACAGCCGGTGATGATGTCATCATTATGTAATATCTACTTTAATTTTTTGTAATATATATATATATATATATATATATATATATATATATATATATATATATATATGTTATAGTTTCAAGTTGTTCACAATAAAAATAATTACATTATACAAATATAACATGTCAAAATTAAAAAATCAGATAAAACCAAATGTCAAACATAAAAAATAATAATAAAAATCTAAAAAAAAAAAACAATGCCCAAAAAGAACAATGTCCCAAAATTATAAGAAAATATTTAAAAAATTATGAAATGATTCACATCTTTTATAATTTACGAGAAACTAAACATGTTTATATATAATATACAAGACACTTTTATAGAATTATATGAATTTTTTTATAAAAACATACGTAAAATATGACTTTGTAATTATTCCAATAAATTATATATAATATATTTTTCTTCTAAAAATTAGATTTACAATTCTAACAAAATTTAAAAAATAAAAATAAATAAATAGAAAGAAAATAAAGGAACCGATCGGTTTAACTATTGACTGGTTCACTGATTGAACATGTTTTTGACCGGTTTAATTCGATTCCAACTAGTTTTTAGCATGGTATTTTAGAGAGTCAATCGGATCGAATCAAACAACGATTATCGATTATTGATTATCGATTAAATCGGTTGAACCGATTGTTCGATCTGGTTTTCAAAACACTTGTTGCCTCGGATTTTGGTAGGGTAGACGTGTATTTCATCCGAGCACCAAACAATATACAAAAAGTAAATGAGACCAGATTTTTTACGTGGAAAACCCCAGAAGATGGGGAAAAACCACGGGACCTAGTCCGGTATAAATTTCACTATAAACAAGTGTGTGATTTACAGTGTTCTTTACAAGAAATGAGCTAAGAAATGAAAATGGTGAAGGGGGAAGACCTCGGCTGCTGCTTGTTCTTGAGGAGGAAGGAGACATGCTCTCTTTTCCCCCCCCAAGAAAGAGGTGTTGGCCTTCCCCATGCCCTCTCAACCCTCCTGCCTGCTCTCTCATCAAAAATCCCCCATTTTGCTTGGTGAGAGTTATCTGGTATTTATATGAGAATGGAGGAGACAACCTGTAACTACCTACCCAAGGTCTAGGGGACACTGTCTGATGCTGAAGGTAGGGGTCAGAGTCCTAGTGCTGGGGACCACAGACAACTTATTGCACTCTTTGTACGATTGTTGCAGCTTTTAAGATATTATTCGTGTACGGAGATATGTTCTGTGGCCGACCTGAGGTGGCCAGGGTGGAGTCTTCCCGAGGTCGAGCTGGAGGTCATCCTCGTGGCCGACCTGGGGTGGCCAGGGTGGAGATCTTCCCGAGGCCGAGCTGGAGGTCATCCTCGCGGCCGACCTGGGGTTGGCCATGGTAGAGGTCATCCCGAGGCCGAGCTGAAGGTCATCCTCGTGGCTGGCCTGAGGTGGCCAGGGTGGAGATCTTCCCGAGACCGAGCTGGAGGTCATCCTCGCGGCCGACCTGGGTTGGTCAGGGTGGAGATCTTCTCGAGGCCGAGCTGGAGGTCATCCTCGTGGCCGACCTGGGGTTGGCCATGGTAGAGGTCTCGCCCAAGTCAGGTCTTGCACAGTCCATACTTTTACCAGGGTAACAACATTATATATGAGTATGACTTGAAGTATCGACAAAAAAATACAAGGTGTCGGGGAGTCAGCATCAATCGGTTTAAAAGCGGCCCCATGTGGGAGAAAAGAAAGGGTTTCCTATGGCTGACTTAGAGAGAGTCGCCGAGTATTAATATATTTTAGGAATAACTACTGTGTTTTGCGTACTATATTTCTATTATAAATTTCCTATCCAATTTGAAATAATTATATTACAATAACATTGTAAAATATAAAAAAAAAAAAATTACAATTATCTCATCTATAATTTGACATAAAAATGAGATAGATATAATTGTTAAGCTAAATGGTGAAATTTGTTAATTATAAAAACTAGAGGGGTCTATATGTAATTCACCCATTATTTTAATGGTTTTTGAAATATTTACTTATTGAATTGGTTTCTTTCATAAATATTGAAATAAAATGTTCTTGGCAATCGGGGACGAGGTTTCGTGATATTATATTTTTTGTATCTTTACTGTATTTTATAATAAAAAATGACAACAGATCGTTTCTCAGTTCTCTACTAATTTTCTTTTAAAATGCGCTCAATCCAAAAACTTTATCGCTACCTTCCACAAACACAAAATACAAAGAATTTGATTAATTTTAGCAAGACCCTCGTTAGTTCTTGCTATAAAATCCTTGAATTATAAAGATTCCACAAGTAACCAGAGATGACGGATCAAAATCCACTACTGCCACATATCTACTTGGCTGAGCCCGAGGCGGCAGCCCCACCGTATATCCCGAAAAACCTGCAATATCACAGCTTAGACGACACAATCGAGCACTGCATCGGCGACTTCGGTTGGAGTCAACTCCTCCAGGCAATTCTTATATCCTTTGCATGGTTTTTCGACGCACAACAGACCTTCATCAGTGTTTTTACAGACGCACAACCGAAATGGAGTTGCAAAGATTCTTCTAGTTCGTGCTACAACGTTAATTTTTGTGAACTTCCAATGGATTCCTGGTCATGGGACCTTCCTGCAATCACATCCACCATCTCTGAATGGTCCCTCGAGTGCGCAAATCCCATCATTATAGGTCTTCCTGCCTCGTCCTTCTTCACAGGGTGTTTAGCAGGTGGATTCGCGCTTGCAACCCTAGCAGATTCGACTCTGGGTCGGAAAAATATGTTGGTTTTGTCGTCTCTGATTATGTCTTTAAGCGGGGTGTTCGCCGCTGTTTCAACTAACGTTTGGATGTACGCGGCGTTGAGATTTGTAAGTGGGTTCGGGCGAGCTACTATTGGAACATGTGCGCTTGTCCTTTCAACGGAATTAGTTGGGAAGAAATGGAGAGGAAACGCTGGAATAATGGGATTCATTTGCTTTACTTTTGGGTTTTTATCTCTTCCAGCTGAGGCATATTTGTTGAAAGGATATTCATGGAGATTGATATATCTTTGGACCTGCGTTCCATCACTTTTTTACTGTATTCTGATGTATTTTGCAGTTAAGGAATCTCCCAGATGGCTTTTCATCAAGGGAAGAAAGGAAGAATTTATTCAAACTCTGAGAAGCATTGCCGGATCCAAGAACCGTAGCCGATTAACAGAAAGCTTCTTCAGCGGAATTAACTGGGAAGAGAAAGTACAAGAAACAGACATTTACTCAACAATTAAAATCTTGCTGAACAAAGGTTGGGCGCTGCGGCGGCTCGCGGCTGTGATGGCCGTGGGCTTCGGCATAGGAATGATATACTATGGCATGCCACTAGGCCTCGGGAACTTGTCGTTTGATCTGTACTTGGGCGTAACGTTGAACGCCTTATCGGAATTTCCATCATCGTTTATAACGTTCTTCCTCATCGGACAACTGAACAGAAAAAGTTCGATTCTTGGGTTAACTGTCCTGAGTGGAATCTGTAGTGTTGCCTGCGTTTTGGTGAAAGGGAAGGGGATTCAAATGGGGCTGGAATTGGTATCATTTTTCAGTGCTTGCACTGGAACTAATGTGATATTGATTTATGCTTTGGAGTTGTTTCCTACTTGCGCCAGGAACTCAGCGGTGTCGATGGTGCGGCAGGCGGTGGTGCTTAGCGGGGTGCTCTGCCCGGTGTTGGTGGCGTCCGGAAAACACAACGGGTTGATTTATTATGGGGTGTTTGGTGTGACGATTGGGTTGTGTGGATTGTTTGTTATCTGGCTGCCGGAAACCAAGGGGCTGACGTTGTGCGATACAATGGAGGAAGAGGAACGTAGAGATATATAGTACAGATTCTTGTGTTTAAATCACTTTTTTTACCCGATTTTTATGCTTCCCTCTTTTCTAGGCATATTAGTAAAGACCAGTGTTTTCATAATCGGACCGGACATAAAACCGGTGTCCTTACTGGTTATAGGTTCGATCGGTTTAACCGGTTAAACCACTGGTTCAACCGGTGTATGACGTCATCATGATGTAATATCTATATTTAATTTTTGAAAAATATATAACATGTATTTGTAAAAGTTTCAAATGTTCATAATAAAAGAAATACCATTGTAGCAACATAGCATGGAGACCAATATTTTACACAATCTTTCAATAATTTCATCTATTTTTTATAACTATTTTTTTATATAAACTTTATATATAAAAGGATTAATTACAAACGCACTAATTAGTCATGAATACACCAAATTTGTATTATATTATTCAATAATGGGCTACTATATTATTACAAACACTTTATTATTGATTATCAAAATTAAGAGATTTTTTGTCTTTTTTGATACAATATATTACTTTTTGTATTTATATATAAGACTGATACAAATATCAAAAATATATAATGAGTAAATGTTAAAACTCATAGTTGCATGGAATTGATGCAATACAAAATTAGATCTAATATATATAATAAACTCCATAAAATCTTCAATCATGGCAATACAATTGTCATGTAATCCACCAATTAAAATGCAAGAATTGATTTTTTTTATTAGAAAGTTCATACATTGCCTGTAGAAGAAGAAATATTGTGTGAATGATAAAACTTAAAAAGGATAACAAAAAAAAATGAAAAACTAAAAAAAAAAAAAAAAGGTGAGAACCGGTTCAACCAGTCGACTGGTTCGACCGGTTTTTGACCGATTCTCACCGGTTCTTTGCCCCTCCGATTTTATACTGTTAACCGGCCCGGACTCAGCACCGGTCACCGGTTAAACCGGTCGGACCGGCCGGTCCGGGCCGGTTTTAATAACACTGGTAAAGACAATTCCAAGATTAATGATCATATCGTGTTACTTCAATTTCCTTCATCTGTTAAAGCAGCTGAAACCTCTCTCTTCTCCCATCTATTGAGAGAATTGGGAGTTGGGCCTCCAATCAGTGATAAATGTAGTCAACAAGCGACGATGGGCAGGCAAAATTACTTTCGGATACAGAACAATGATATATCATATATAAAATGTGGTATTTTAACTTATTATACCTAATATATGCAACATTCTTTTAAAATTCAAGAGATTGTTTCCGCGACTCGAATACATGATCTCTAAATTCACATAGCAGCGACTTTAACCCCTTAAAATCTGATGTTTTAAAATAATTTTTTTTTAATATTGTGATGTAAAGCCAGATTCTATTACTAATAAATCAAGAAATATATATTAATTGAAATTGTACATCTATAAATATATGTCTTATCAATTTCATAAAGGTAAAATACCATTTCTGTAAAAAAAATATAACTAATTTATGCATTTTTATCCCAAATTATGACTCGAGCGTTAGAGGTTTCACGCGAACAACGATGATCTAGACTTATCACGGATACATCGTTTTTTTAAATAAAATAATAATAATCAACTAACATACAATAAATAGTACGTCTATAAGTAAAGCCGATCCATACAAACAATTTCCTCTAACATGTTCAACTCTGTCGTCTACACAAGCATAACATTATGACTTGCAATAATTTAGAAAAGGCCAAGTCAAAAAGACATAGTCTATCATGTGAAACAATCTTCCAAGGTATTTACCAATTTGACAAAAAAAAATTTTACAATTCCTAAATCAGTTGGTGGACGTATTCGAACCGTTTACGAGAAAAATTGGTGGCGATCACTATGCCGCTATCCTGATCATCATTACCCATTTTATAGCTGCTTGTGAAAAAAATACAATATTTTAACATGTATTCACATCATTTATGTGATGCTAGAGACAACATCAAACTAATCCAAATTCGAATGGCATTCGAATCGTTGCCCTAAAAATTAAGCATAAACAATTTATATGACAGAGGGAATGGAGGATTTCACTTTTTTTTGTATTTTCTTTTTAAAAAAGGGCGTCCAAGTTTTAAAAGAATAAAGAATAAAATTGAAACAAAGATTAATTTCTAATTTTGAAAGAAAGTAATCATATCTGTATATGTCGTAATTAACTTATAAGAATAAAAATAATATACATGAGAACATTAGATTTTCTTATCAATCAATTAATTATGTCAATTCTTTTCGCAAAATATATTAAGTCATTCACTATAAAAAGTCATAGTAGAGAAAATAATACTTGGTACATCTAATTGTACTAAAGAAACATAACATACATTAAATTAATAATAATTGAAAGTTATTCGGTATTATTGTTGTTGTTATCCTTGTTTTATATATCTATTATTTTTTATTTATTTGATATATACATTTTCCATATTTAATAGATAATTCTATACGAGGCTTTAATGATATCATTTGGAAACCAAGATTGTGTTAATATTCAATTACTTAAATAAGACATTTATATTTCTCTTACATTGTACTTACGTTCTTAATAATTTAAACGAATAGCTTTTTTGCAATACAAATATACATAAAACATAAAAAAATTTAAATAAAAAATACATAAACTAACATATGAACTATCTTTTGACCAATTATATTGAATTGGTCGTCAGAAGACCAAACCAGATAGATAAAATATTTTCCCTTACCACGTCATTTAGTGTCTATATTGTACATCTATTTTTTTCATTTTAAAAATTAATTTATAGATTTCGCTCTTCAAAAATAAAGAGAAAGTCCTTAGTCTGAGAAAGAAGGTTATGGTTAAATCATTTTTTTTTATCCAAACACAACTCGAACTCGAGTGTGCCCAAAAATATAAAAGGAGACTTCCGGCCGGTACCAAGTGCAAAAACTTAATTTGATCTGGTCCATGAAAAAAACATCGAACTCATTTTGGTCTATTTGTGGGTAAAATGACCAAACTAGACTATAAACATTTTCGAAATGATCACCCTTCTCCTCTACGATGTCCTCTCCTTCTCTCTCATCCTCTACCTCCAGCACCTCCACCTCCATCCACCAGACACCAGAAGCGTGCACTACCAACAAGTACGCGTAATTTAATGATTCTTTCACGGCCAAAAAACTCTTGTTGGACTTTGTCCAGAAAAAAAAATGATGATATCTCTCTCTCTGCACGATCACCAATCAGTGGAATCTTTCCTTCGGGTTTGTGTATTACGAATTCGGTTATCAATACCTCTACGAGTAATTGGGTATCATTCAATCTAACGTCTCGTTAGAAATGTGCAGCTTGAAAGTTCAGCCTCAATTATTATACAATGTCAAGGAGAAGACTGCTGAGGTGCACAATAGGGTTTTTTGTGCACAATATCCGGTGCACGTAAATACATTATCGGTGCACGCTTGCTGCTGCCACAGAATCTCCTAAATCATATCGCTGCACTGGGGTTCACTAAAAATCATCCTATGGCATCATAAATTTATTGAGCCACAACGGGGTGCACGTATCACCTATTCCTTCATTGTCAAATTGTGAGGTGCACAATATCTATCATGCATCGGCTACTGTACAATTTAATTGCTTACGGGCATTTGCTCCATATATCGCCCGAAGAGAAGAACAATGATTGGTACAATTTTTGATGGCCCTACGTGATGATTTTGAGGGCTTTGTGGGACGATTTTGCGTCGATGTCCCCTTCCTCCGGTTGATTCGGTGTTCAGTGAACTGTTGGCTGAGGAGATATGTTTCAAGTTTCAAGCAGATAAGGGAATTGCACATGCTTCCAATCTCCAATCCATCTGTTTTTGCACACCTCAAAGGCCGACTGGCAGTAATCAAAGTAAGCCGCATCCGAAAGTTGCTCCTGATGAATGCAGTTTTTGTAAGTCTAAAGGTCATTGGAAGGCTCAATGTCCTCAGTTATTGAATAGAGACAAACTCCAACAGCAGCGACCACATCAGTCCCAACAATAGCGTGCACAACAATCAGTCCGAATAGCCACTCCCACAACAACAACATCAGGTTCATCCACCATGGAAGTCTGGAAATCAATTGTCCCAGTGGACTTATATACCACCTCCACCAAATACCTCCATGATTGCACCATCTGTAGAAACATTTGAGCAGTTTCAGAAGTTCCTCGCACAACAACCTCTTGCCATGTCCGCCTCCTCTCATATAGGTTTGTCATCATCTAGTTCATTATGTATATCATCTTCTGTGTGGCTCATAGATTCTGGTGCTTTTCATCATATGTCTCCAAATTTGTCAGCTTTTGTTTCTTTATCACCCAAGCCTTCAGTGTCAGTTATGACTGCTGATGGCACCCCTATGCAATTGGCAGGTGTTGGTTCAATTGTCACACATAGTTTGTCTCTTCATGAGTATACCATACTCCTAGTCTTGCATTGAATCTTGTTTCAGTTAGTCAATTATGTGAATCTGGATACTTCATCTTCTTTTCTTCTTCCACTTGTTATGTGCAGGATCCGTCATAGAAGCTGATTGGGACATGCCATAGACAAGGGGGACTTTATGTTTTGGATGAGCTCAAAGTACCAGAGGTCGCAACCTCTATTGTTGACTTGTCATCTTTTCGTTTGAGTCGTCTTCTTCTGTTTTTTATTTATGGCATTCTCGCCTTGGTCATGTTTCAGCGTCTAGGTTAAAGTTTTCAGCGTCTACAAGAGTATTGAGAAATTTAAACACTCGTGATATTAATGATTGTAGTGGTTGCAAATTAGCAAAATTTTCTGCTTTACCTTTTTATAAAAGTATTTCTTATTCGGTTGCTCCATTTGATCTTGTTCATTCTGATGTCTGGGGACCCTCTCCAATAACTATAAAAGGTGGTTAATGATATTATGTTTCATTTATTGATGATTATACTCGTTATTATTGGGTTTATCTTATGAAACGTTACTATGACTTCTTCAGCATTTTCAATAAATTTTGAGCCTTTGTCAAAACTCAGCATTCTGCTATAATCAAGTACTTTCAATGTGATTTGGGTGGGGAATATACTTCGAGTGCCTTTTCTGAGTTGCTTGCTTTTGATGGAACTCTCATCAAACTGCTTGCACAGACACTCCTGAGCAGAATTGTGATATCCCCGAAATGATTAATTGCTATATGGTGCATTAATTGTGTTTATATGATTAATTATGGTAGTAATTAATTATGTGTTGGAATTATTATGTGGAAATGCTTAGTCACATGTTAGAGTGACCCGGGATAGCATTTCAGGGTGCATGTTGGGTATGTTGGGAATTGTGGTTGGAAGCATGATTTATTTGCCTTGGTTAGCAATTAATTAGAAATCATGTGTTTAATTGATATTTTGATGCATTTGGTTTAATGCTTTGGAAAATATCATGTTGGGGTGTTTTATACACCATGGAATAATTTGGGTTTGCATTTTAATAAACTCACCTTTTTACCCAACCCCACCTCATCCACTCTCACTTTAACTTTACCAAAATCAACTTCCAACAAACCCTTCCCTTCCATTTTCGAGCTTGAGCTTTTGGGAGAAGAGAAACCTTTCAAAAATCTTGATTTGTGGAGATTGTTGGGTGATTTGAGGTCCCCAAGAGGTATGGATACCTCATGGCTAATTTTGTAAGGTTTTATTTGAGTTTGGTATGTTTTTGAAGGATTTTGAAATGGGTTTGTGTTGGGTTGTTGTGGGTTTAGTTATATGTTGGATTTATACTTGTTTTGAAGTATATTTTGGTGGTTTATGTTGTTTAGATGTTGTTGGTTTGCTTGGTTAAGTGTTGGTATGGATTGGAAGAATTTTTGGGAGCAAAAATGGTGAAAAACGCATGTCTGTGCGAGGCGATCGATCGCCTGAAAAGAGGCGACCGATCGCCAAGAGACAGTAGGCTTTTTACGGGTTAGGCGATCGATCGCCTAAAATGAGGCGACCGATCGCCGAGAGGCAGTAGCCAAATCAAAGGAATGGCGATCGATCGCCATGTTTGAGGCGACTGATCGCCGCAGTGGAAATTTTGAGGCGACCGATCGCCTGAGGGAAGCGATCGATCGCCGCCAGTGGATTTTTGGAAAATGATTTATTTTGTCAAATTTTTGGTATTTGGCTTCTAATATGGGGTTGTGTGATTGTGTAGAACCATCCCAGGTAGCAACGCAACCGAGGAACTGAAGCCATATCAAATCCACTTTTGGAAAGGTACGTAGTGGACGTACGGACACCCCAACGGTACATGTATCTTATATACTTATTGTTATGCATTGTGGATGCAAGAATATATGTGGTATTGCATTGTGGATGCAAATACATGTTATGCATGATGTTTATAGATGCATATGATTATTGGTGCACATCCCATGAGTCGTGGTCATCCCTTGATGATTTTAATGCTTGCCGCTATTTGGTTTGGTTCCGCTAAATGTGAAGCGAGGGGTGGGAGCGCCGCATGTCACATTTGAGCGTGGTTATCATATAGGGCGAGGAAAGGGTATTTGCCACTCAATGAGAGGCGAGGGGTGGGAGTCCCGCAGTCCATTGAAGCGAGGTTATCCTATGCCGCCTATATGTAAATAAGCGAGGGGCATTAAAATACATTGTGATGGACAGACTAGGGATTGGTGATCAGTATTTGGTATTGATGAGCTGGTATATGTCATGACATGTTTAGACCATTAAAAATAATCTATTTGTGACATCCCCGAAATGGTTAATTGCTATTTGGCTTTAAATTATGTTTACATGATTAATTATGTGGTAATTGATTATGTGTTGGGATTTATTTACCTTATGGAAAATGCATGGTCATGTGGAAAGGGTTGACCCGGGGTTGCATTTTAGGGTACATGTGGTGCATGTTGGGTAAATATTATTGGAAGCATGATTTATTTGCATTGGTTAGCAATTAATTGGAAATCATGTGTTTATTTGATATTTAGTGCATTTTGAGTAAATGCTTTGAAAAATATCATGTTGGGGTGTTTTATACACCATGGAATTATTTTGGGTATACCTTTAATTAAATTAACCCAATCCCCCTTTTATCCCCAACCCCACTCTTTTAACCTCATTCTTACTTTACCAAATCAAAACCACAAACCCTTCCCTTCTCCAAATTTTCGAGCTCAAGCCTTGGGTGGAAGAGGAACCTTGCAAAAATCTTGATTTGTGGAGCATATTGGGTGATTTGAGATCCCCAAGAGGTATGGGTACCTCATGCTTTAATTTTGTGAAGTTTTGTTTGAGTTTGGTTTGATTTTTGAAGGGTTTTAAAATGGGTTTTGTTGGGTTGTTGTGGTTTTGGTTAAAGGTTGGATTTATGGTTGTTTTAAGGTGTATTTTGATGGTTTATGTTGTTATTTGAGTTGTTGGTTTGTTGGTTAAGAGTTGGAATGGGTTGGAATGGTTTTGAGATGCAAAAATGGAGGATTTTCGGGTTACAGGGGATGGCGATCGATCGCCCATTCCAGGCGATCGATCGCGCCCAGGCAGTAGGCTTTTCAAGCCTTTGGCGATCGATCGCCACTCTTGGGCGATCGATCGGCGGGTCTGGCGATCGATCGCGCCAGGGGTGGCGATCGATCGCCGAAGGGTGCAATTTTATTTTTTCGGACAGTGGGTATTGGCGATCGATCGCCGTGAGGGGCGATCGATCGCGAAAGCCAAAATATGGTTTTTTTGGATATTTTTGTGGGATTTTTGGTATTGGACTATTATTGGGTTCTAATATTGGTATTTGTGAATATGTAGAACCAACCCAGGTGGCAACACAGCCGAGGAATTGAAGTCCTACCATATTCCACTTTTGGAAAGGTACGTAGTGGACGTACGGGCACCCAACGGTAACATGTATTTTATATGCTCATTGTTTATGCATTGTGGATGCGAGCATATATGTGGTATTGCATTGTGGATGCATATACATGTTGATTTATGCCATATGAGGTATTGCATTGTGGATGCATATACATGGTAATTTATGTATATTGATGTTAGATGCATATTATGATTATTGGATGCACATCCCATGAGTCGTGGTCATCCTTTGATGATTTTAATGCTTGCCGCTTTTTGTATTGGTTCCGCTAAATGTGAAGCGAGGGGTGGGAGCGCCGCATGTCACATTTGAGCGTGGTTGTCATATGGGGCGAGGAAAGGATATTTGCCGCTCTCTGTGAAGCGAGGGGTGGGAGCGCCGCATGTCCATTGTAGCGAGGTTATCCTATGCCGCCCATATGAATATAAGCGAGGGGCATTAAAATACACTGTGATGGACAGACTAGGGAATGGTGACCAATATGTGGTACAGTTGAGATGGTATATGATGTCATGACATGTTTTGGCCATTAAAAATAATCTGTTGATTATACTCATGAGTTATGGTACAGGGACAACCAAACGGGAAGCGTTTGAAATGCATGGGAAAACAGGAAGTGTTTTATATTGATTATGCATTTACGCTTTATCTTCATATTGTGTTGAATATGAATGATTATTATTGCTCATGTTTGGGGGTTGTCCTTGTAGGTACCTTTTTGGCATGATAGATGGGCTTGAACGGGTTGAGGTGGTGAGCTTATGAAGCATTCTTTTGAGGCAGAAAGGACAGGATTATTTTTGATAGTATCTACTCTAGGAGTAGTATAAAACTATAGTTCAACATTCATTGATTGGAATGTAATTAATCCTTTTTGGTAGTCCTTTTTTTGAGCATGTAAAGGCTTAAGCTCATAGACTCAACTTGTTTACTCTACTCTGATCATTTATTTAGCTCTATTATGCCTTTATTCCGCACTTAAGGATTAGGGTCCTTACACTATTGATTATACTTATGAGTTATGGTACAGGGACAACCAAACGGGAAGCGTTTGAAATGCATGGGGAAACAGGAAGTGTTTTATTATGATTATGCATTTACGCCTTATCTTCATATTGTGTTGAATATGAATGATTATTATTGCTCATGTTTGGGGGTTATCCTTGTAGGTACACGTTTGGCATGATAGAAGGGCTAGACGGGTTGAGACAGTGAGCTTGAGGATGCTTTTGTGAATTGAAGGACAGGATTGTTTTGCCTAGTGTCTACTCTAGGAGTAGTGTAAAACTAGTGGATAACATTCATTTGATGGGGAATGTAATTAATCAATTTTTTTGGTAGTCCTTATCTTTGGCATGTAATGCTTAAGCTCATAAACTCAACACATTATTTCTCACTCTGATCATTTATATTAGCTCTATTATGCCTTGATTCCGCACTTAAGGATTAGGGTCCTTACAAGAATGGTGTTGTTGAAAGGAAACATAAACACATTGTTGAAATTGAACGTTCTTTATTGTTGTCTACCTATGTTCCTAGTGAGTTTTGGGGAGAAGCAGTTCTTACTGCTGCTCATTTGATTAATAGGATTCCAATCTCACATCGGGTTTTCACCTTTTGAGAAATTATATGAATATGCTCCTGATTACTCTTCCTTGAGTGTTATTGGCTCTACATATTTTGTACTTCGTCCTCGTGTCGAGTGTAATAAATTGTCTTCATTGTCTGTTATTTGTGTATTTCTGTGTTATGGCGTGGGACAGATATGATATTGTTGTTTTAATCCAATTACCAGAAATTACATATCTCTCGTTATGTTGTTGTGTTTCTTGAACATATACCTTTCTTTTCTATCCATGCTAGTTCATAATATGACCAGGTCTGATCTCGTGTGCATTGATCCGTTTACTTTTGATACCGGTGTTGTCTCACCCCCTGTTCCGCACTTATCTACTTCCACTTCAGATTATGATTCATGTAGTGTACCGGCTGACAGTTCTGCTGATGCTGGTACTTTGATTCCCCATGCATCAATTGATCCATCTAATCTTATGGTTGCTCAATCACCTTCTGAGACTGCGGATCCTCATCCTCCTCCTCGCCGCTATCCTACGTATACTTGTAAATCTACTCAACTACCTGATTTTGCATACTCTTGGTATTCTAGCTTTTTTATTTCATTTCTAGCCTCTATTCAGTGTCTTTCAGAGCCTTCATCCTATATAGAGGCAGTTTGTGACCCACTTTGGCAGCATGCGATGGCTGAGGAGCTTACTGCTCTACATCAAACTCACAGTTGGGACTTGGTACCTTTACCGCCAGGAAAACGAGCAATTGGTTCTAGTTGGGTCTATAAAATCAAAACACGGTCAGATGGATATATTGAGAGATACAAAGTCCAATTGGTCGCTAAGGGATACTCTCAGGAGCACATCATGGATTGTGACGAGACTTTTGCACATGTTACAAAAATGACTACAGTTTGCACTTTTATTGCAATTGCCTCTGTTTGTCAATGACAAATAATGGATGTGAAAAATGTCTTCTTAAATGGCAACTTTCAAGAAGAAATCTACATGGTTCCTCCTCCTGGTATTTCTCATCAACATGGTGAAGTTTGTAGACTCAGAAAGGCTCTTCATGGTCTCAAGCAAGCACCTCGAGCCTGGTTGAGAAGTTCTCTAACCTATACTATGATCACTTCACTTGGTTTCTGTCGTAGCCATCATGACTCAACATTATTTATCATATGAACTGTTGCAGGTCATATCTTGCTTTCTTTATATGTTGATTACATGATTATCATTAGTGATGATGTTGATGGGATTGTTGTATTGAAGTCAGAGTTAGCTCGTTGTTTTGCAATGAAGGATGTGGGCTCCCTCTGTTACTTTTTGGACATTGAAGTTGCCAAATCTCCAAAATGTTATCTCATCTCACAGTCTAAGTATATAGCTGACATATTTGAGCGAGCTCGTCTTACTGATAATAAGACTTTTGATACACCTTTTGAGATTAATGCTGGGTATTATCCATCCGATGGTCCTCCTTTGCCAGATCCTAGTCTATATCGCACTGTTGTTGGCAGCTTGGTTTTTATCTCACGATTACACGTCCAGATATTGCACATGCAGTTCATATTGTCAGTCAGTTTGTTACTTCGCCTACAACAGTTCATTTCTTCGTATTTTGAGGTATCGTCAGGGAACTCAATTTCAGAGCCTCTTACTCTTGTCAACTTCATCCTTAGAGTTGCGTGCGTACTCTGATGCTGATTGGGCCAACGATTTGTATTTTTTTTTGGGTAATTCTCTTGTTTCTTGGAAGAGTAAGAAACAAGATGTTGTTTCTCGATCTTCCATAGAGGCAGAGTATCGTGCAATGACATCTACTACTTGTGAGATAGTTTTGTTGCACTGGTTGCTTGCAGATATGGATGTTGTTCATCATCAGTCTACCTCATTATATTGTGACAATAAGAGTGCTGCTCAAATTGTGTGCAATTCAGTGTTCCATGAGCGGAGCAAACATATTGAGATTGATTGCCATGTCACTCGACATCATTATCAACATGGCATTATCACATTACATTTCATCCCTTCTTTAATGCAGATTGCTTATTTGTTTACAAAGTCGCATTCCATTTAGCGTTTCAATTTTTTGTTTGGCAATCTTTCGATGGTTGTTTCACCAGCATCGTGAGTTTGAAGGGAGATGTTAAATATATTAAATTCATTATTTATTTATCCTTAAGGGTAGATTAGTCTTTTAGTATTTTATAATTTTTCTATATAAACCTATTTATGATGTATTTTTCCATTAAGCTATTCAATGAGAAACCCTAGCATCATTTTGATTCATTGGAGTCATCAGGAAGCTATCGAAGAAAAAAGAGGGATTTTCTGAAATGGTTTCCTATGAATTACTATAATGAATATTGGCCTTAACTTAAGTTATTTTTTAAAAAAAATAGCCTTAAATTCTAAGCATAACTTTTAAGTTAATTTTTTTTAAAAAATTAGCCTTTAACTATCATTAATTCACTTGGTAACTTGTTTAGATGCTTTTGATATCACAAACATTGATTAACTTGATTTATTTTGTTCGCAAATCGTCGATTTCCGTGGACGAAGCTCGCCTTTCTGAATGAGTTATATCAAATAAAAGTAACACCAATTTCATGAAACAAACTAAAAACAAAAATTCATGATGGATGCGATAAGAGCAGTAACTTCACGTCACCTCTGGCAGAAATATTTTGAACAGTTTTTGAGCCTTCTTGCGATTTTCGAGAGTGAAGTTTTGGTTCTTTAGTGAAAGTAACATTAATTGTGACGATCTTGAGTTGAGTTTTGGGTTGTATTTTATTTATAAATTTTATGGTGAAATCTATAAGTTTGTTATGTAAAGAAATTTTCAATCCTCTAATAATAGATTAGATTTCTCATTGGCAAAGAGTCAAAAGTTTCGGGTTTTGCAGAACATTTATTTGTTGAAGGTGAAGGTGAATAGAAAGGGTATTTTAGAGTATTTAAATAAATAAGGTTATTTATATAATATTGAGTAAAAAAGAGCTATTTTTAAAAATAGTATATTTAGATAGGCTAGATAAAGTAATTTCTCAAGAAAAAATGGCAGAAAACGAGGCCAAATGCGACTGAAAATAAAGGAGGGAAGAGTAAAATAAGGGTATTTTAGGAATACAAATAGCCTATTTAGATCAATGTTCCATAAAATGGATCAATATGAAAGAAGTTTTGTAAAAAGTATGTTAGTTGGGGTTTATTCGATCCTAGGGGGGGACCACTGGTCCCCCCCCTTAAAATTTTATTTTTTTTTTAATTTTTAAAATTTAATATATTATAATAATTTAAATAATTATAAAAAATATCATTAATTTATCAAAATTATTATTTAATTTATCAAAAATTTTATTTAATTTATCAAAAATAAAATAATTAATTTATAAATTGATGATATATTTGAAAAAAATTATTATTTAATTTAATGAAGTCAAAAATATATATTGTCTATAAGTAAACTAACTATCGAAGTATATTTCGTATATCAATATGTTATTGATTTTTTTTGTTATTTATTTAATTTATCAAAAATAAAATAATTAATTTCTAAATTGACGATATATTTGATAGATATAAATTATGAAGTCAAAAATATATTTTGTTTAATAAGTAAACTAACCATCGAAGTATATTTCGTATATCAATATGTTATTGATTTTGCCTAAAGACTATTTTTACAATCTTCTTACAAAATGACCAAATTTGTTTCATAAAAAATTGAGGACCAAGTAAATTATCATGGTCAATATTTATTATCCCCTTTTTTAAGGTTTTAAATTCTACATAAAAATCAAATTTTCACAAGATATATTAAATAATTATAAAAAAATGTCATCAATTATTAAAATAAATTAAATAATTTATTTTAAATAAATGTCATAAATTTAAATTTTTAGTCAATCTTGGCAACTTTATTTTTAAATAAATTAAATAATAATTTCTATCAAATATATCATCAATTTAGAAATTAATTATTTTATTTTTGATATATTAAATAAATTTTTTGATAAATTAAATAATAATTTTGATAAATTAATGATATTTTTATAATTATTTAAATTATTATAATATATTAAATTCTAAAAATTTAAATTTTTATAAATTAATAATATTTTTTATAATTATTTAAATTATTATAATATATTAAAAATTTAAAAAAAATAAAGTTTTAAGGGGGGGGGGACCAGTGGTCCCCCCCCTAGGATCGAATAAACCGTTGGAATAAAGTTTTTTTTACCACATTTAATCGAAAATGTTTTTACTAACTTATACTCTATTGCAATTTTCTCAAATATTAAACCGTCAAAATATAAGCTTATTTTGACAGTAAATAATATCGTAGAAATCCCATCAGTATTGACTGTATCCTCTTTCACCTGGAATCCAATTTCTCCTGCAGGCCTCTAGAGAGAGGAATCTGAGGGTGAAACCAACAATGAGGAGACATTTCAAAGTCAAGGGCGTTGCAATTTGAATCGCGCCATACCATCTCAATTCATTTATACCCGAGTAACCTCGTTGTTTTCTTCCCTTTTTGTTTTTTGTTTAATCATCGGAGCTGTTGGATTCCGATATTTACCATTCTTTTCTCTTAAACTCTGTGTTTCTCTCCCCATCGTCTTTGGTTTCTTGGGTTTTTTCCCTGTCTGAATTCAAGTAGAATAAAGAAAATCTTTGCGTGCTTGATGAGCTCGAATACTCCATCATCTAGTGCCGGAGGACCTGGATCGGCCGATTCCACCGTGCCTAGAAGAAATACCAAGCGACCGAAGTGTATTTTTCTACAACTCATCTTCTAGAACTTTTGAAGTCGCGTTTCGTGAATTTTCTTGTTGTGCAGATGTAAATTCTTTTGGAAATTTGTGTGCTTGATTGTGTAATGTGTTCTTGGTTGTCTGCTTTGTACTTGATCTTTGTTTGATTTTCAGGAGCTTTTTGAGACCAGCTGGGTATGTAACGTTAGATGTGTTAGGGTAATTGGGTTTTAGGCGGGAAGGGTAATATTGGAAAATTTTAGATTAAAATTTAAAAATTAAGATAAAAGAGGTTAAAAATTTAAAAAAAATGGAAAAGGAGGTCAAAAATCTAATTGAACCGTATGTTTTCTATGATTTGCATTGAAAAGGTGTTTGTATTTTTCCATTAGTTAATATTGAGTGATTAGGTATAATAGATGAATGATTCCCTCGTCAGAGAACCGCCATTTATTCAACTCGTTGTTGCGAATTTGCATATGCACAGCAATAGCAAAAGTACACAACTAATTACAAAAGTGAAAAATTGTAGAAAATTTAACAGGTCAAGAAGCAACAAGCTCGATGCCAATTTGCAGTCAAAGTGAATAAAATTGTTATATCATCAGTATTTGAACCAAAAGAAAGTAAACAATCTAAAATAAGTGTGTATGTCCTTAATAGATTATTACAAAATCTTTACCAAATGAAGAACACAGGTCGAATATGTGTACTCTAAAACCTTTTATTCATCCACTACAGGCTACAGCTGATATTTCTTCAAAAATTACAAGTAAAGAAACTGGCACCCATCATAACCTGCACGAGAAATGCACTCATCATTAGTATAACATACATGATTAGGAGCAATTTTGCCCTCAAATGATAATTTACCAAATTTAAAGTGATACTTTTGAACAAATTAGATATCTTTTGCTCTCAAAATATCATGAATTTTCTTATCAAGATTTATGAACCAACAACTTGATATGATGTTTTAATAATTTTACTTGTGTATTAGACTACAATAAGTTAAATGAAAGCTTACTTGGATCAACCGTGATAAGTATTGCCGTTCCTCCAAAATCACATGTACCCCCGGCCACTTTAGTCCTTTGCCAATAGCTATTGAATGCATACGACGCGTGTGCGAATAATGTGTTTGGTTCAAAACAAGATCCCGTCGATTGAATCTGATCACAGTCAGCTCCAGACCCACAAGCATAGTTCATTGCTTCTTCAATGATTGGATCGGGAACTGCAGCCTTTGCTACGCACCACATGGCCGTGGGTGAGGTCACGTGAGGTGGCGGTGGCACGGTCGGAGGTGGGAAAACAATGGGTGGCAAGAATACATGTGGGCTTGGAACAAATCCATAAGGAGATGGAATATTAAAAGGTGGGCTAGGCTCGTAACTCGGTGGACTTGGTTCGAAACTTGGTGGGATAGGAACGTAGCTTGGAGGGCTGGGTTCATAATAAGGTGGGCTTAGCACCGGTTGAGTTGGAGTAGGCACATTTGTGGGTGGATTGGGAACTATACCAGGTGGGCTTGGAATAATAATAGGTGGGTTAGGAGTCGGGATACTCTGAGGTGGTCCGAGGGTTGGGCCTTGAGGGCTGGGAAGGCTTGGTGGTATGATTGGACTTGGTACTGTAGAAGGTGGCAGAGGGGTAAAAGGGGGATAAACACAAAATGGAGGGGTATTTTCGGGATAGGTAAAAGGAGGAAGAGCTTCATAGGGTGGTAAGGAGAATGGGGAACTTACGTAAGGGTCAGTATTTGATGAATCCAGTGGCATGTTCATTTCTAATCTTCTTTTGGGTTGATGAAATTTTCTTGTAAGTTTAATGTTTGAACTTCTTGTGTTCTTCCAACTTCTGAATTTGTGAAATGTCTTGGTTGCATCTGATCAAATATGTAATTGATTAACTGAAATGGAAATATAAATCTGCAAACTTGTGATGTTTCAATGGGAAGTAAATGCCAAAAGAACATAAATGAGGACATGACTTACCACAGTGGACAGAACAAATAGCAGCTGAAAATGCATAGAGAGCTAGTAAAATGGATGACTTCATGATCAGAACTCTATTTTTCTCCATTGAGAACTCAAGAAAGTGCCAAGAATTGTCTGTAGATTATTACTAAAGGCTTCTAAAATTAGGAAACTCTGTTCGATCATACGCTCTAGCATCGATCCCCAAAAGGGTCATCAACAAAATTAATGGATTGCTTTATATAGAGTAGAATGACCAAAGTGAAGATAGTGGGAAGACAACCGAAAACTTAAGGTGACACTACATAATCTTCGTTTGTGTCTCTCCTAAGTTACGTGTGGGCCCAAGTATGTTTTAATATTATCCCATAAATTTCAAGATCGCTTGCCGTTTGTTAATAATAATCACACATCTAACAGACTTGAAATTATATATTATTACATTAGATTATTGTTAGAGAATGAATGAACTTAAAAATTTCGAGAAATTAAGGGTAGAATTCGTTGATATTCTATGAACAAAATTTAAATTTTCAATTTTTTTTAAAGGAACGACCATCTAGGGGCGATTCTACATGCAACATTGGAGGACAGTTGTCCCTTAAAAATATTGTACCTATCAATTGCATTTCTCACCTCTAAAAATTACAATTTGTTCCTTAAAAATTGCTTTTTGCCCCTATAAAAAGATATTTGAAAATTTTGGCATCTATTTATTATGTTTTGATTTTTGTCCCCCTGAACAATAACTCTAGATTTTCCCACGCGACCATCCCCATCAGGTCAGCCCCTATCGTATACATCTGGTTTGGTCCTCATTTATAAACAACTCACTATTAAAACATACATTTTAAATAAAAATATATTTTAAACTAATATACCAACCATTTTAGACCAATCGTACTGGTACAAGTGGAGCACAAACCGTGTTCATACAAGTATTTCACTTTGCAGTGATCACACGTCGGTGGTTAGAAATGTGTGCATGAAGAAATGCAAAAGTGTAGGATAAAATCTGTATGTTGAATGCATCTTTTAGTGAGGGCTGTCTTTAGTTTGGGATGGGTACTGCATATATGCTTGCCTTGACATGAGATAAAATCCGAAAGTTAGAATTTTGGCGACCCTTTTCTTTTGCTTCCTTTCTACTCAAACTTATATCGCCTCCACATCTTCTACTTTCCACTCTTTTAATCAGACAAATTTGAACATTGTTGTATACAAAATATTAGCAACAACGCGAATAAGAACAATTAACTTTATTGTTCGTCAAATACGAACTCTTATAACACATATTTAAGCTCCTCCGGTGTAAAATCTATTATCAAATGACTTGTTAATCATCTAAAATTAGGCAAACATTGCATGTTCCAAGTTTTAGATATTCAGTTCTGTAAGTAATATTGAGAAAATGAAGAGACACAGATGGCGTGGGAAAATATGGTAGAGGATAAGTTGAATCCGTCCGTCGTGGAACATTTTTTAATTTTTCCATTTATATCCGTATTGTTCTGCGAAAATGTCAATGGAATTGGAACACCGCGGTGTCGGCAAACCATGATCTACGTTACTGCCCTCAATGAACGCCTGAGCATGTGGAAGCCCACACCAAACCCATGCAGATATGGAAATCAGCATAGCAAATGCCACAAAATTCAAACTCCAAATTATAGGATGTAGAAATAAAGAGAAATCGATCCTGGAGTCAGGTACTCCTGTTGGTCCAGGTGCGGCAACATGAGATAGAAAATACTAAAAATGAAGAATAAAAATGGACACCAAAATTTACGTGGAAAACCCCTAAAGTTATTAGGGTAAACCACGGGCAAGATGAAAAGATTTCACTATAATATTTTGTGGGTTACAACATCTCTATATCTTTCAAAGAGAACAGCACTCTCAATATAGGAGAAAAACTACCTCACAAATATTATAGAATACACACTCAAATACAGAGATGTGAGAGAACACTCTGAAATAATATGAATGAAATGAAATCAGAAGAGCTTTATTTATAGAGTTGAAGATGTGTCGTTAAATGCTCATCTCCCAACTGCCAGCTTCCTATCCGTCAACTGTCAACAAATGAATTTATTGTGCAATTTGCACAACTTGTCAACAACTCCGAATCCATGGTTCCAGGGAAGGTTCGAATTTCCCGTAGCAAGATCCATAATTTTCTAACAGATTCACCACTCCACGTAACTTTTGCCAAAATATATAGTGTCACGCCCCGAGACCGGGGTCAATAACACCGGCATTGATTTCCATTACAACTAGGAAACCAATAAGCCTCGTAATATCATAATAACTGAAAACCAGTCTATATTCCATAAATAAAGAAATCATAGTCTTTACAACTGAATTAAAACGTGAAACTAAAACTTAAAAACTGAATAACCAAAATTGTCTTAAAACTTGGAAAACTTTAAAACATAAAATATCTTGAACTACGCAGCGGACTTGATTCACCAACCCCAAAATTGGTGCTCTTCTTCTTGCTCTAATTCTTCTTCAGCTTTATCTGGGGATGTAGAGTAAGGGGTTGAGTGCTTTGGTAAACACTCAGCAAGTGGGGGACAATCGATATCATACATATATATAATTTTCATAAACTTGTATCATAAAACTTGCATAAACCGATATGAATGTATCTTAACATACTTGGTTGCCCTTACGAGCCATGACATAACATATCGTTTCATAATTTTCATATACTTAAGCACAGTAAAGCATTCTACTCTCTTCTTGGTACTGATATCAGTCTCTAGACTTAACCCTCCTAGAGATGAGGTCATAACATCGGCTAACCCACGAATAAAGGGTCTGGATAATCCAGAAACAACGGATTACCACCGTATAAGGTTCTTTTAGCGGTTACATCCCACCGCATCAGGGTCATGGGGATCCAAATCCAATTAGATTTCGAGTTTAGCGTGCTTACAAAATAATACTTTCATAATTTCAACATACTACATATCGATTGGAATTTCAAAACGTACTTATATAATTTTAGAAAACGAAACGAATAATTATAGCAAAAGCCCACTTACAGTGCTTTGATGCGTGTTTGAGTAATCGACGGTACGAAACGAACTGATTCCTTCCTCCTAATATGAACAGTACTCGAACACCTCTACTGTGTGTCTACTGTGTGGAAATCTCGAAGGTTTATGGACTGAGTTTTCGAAACTGGTTGCTGGAAATTCTCGATGAGATGGCTTAAGAACCTTACTGTGTGTATGATGTGGGTTTCTCGAATTTATGGTGCTGAAATTTTAGAGAAAAAGTTGCTGAAATTCTGAGACAAGGTGCTGCACTTTTAGTCAAACTGGTGCTGAACTCTTTGAAATAAAAGGCTGATTTGACCGAAAAATTTAAGGCTGAAGTTTCGAAATTTAGGAGGCTAAAAATCGAAAAACATAAAGCTGAAGCTTTCGATAGTTTACAGTCTTGAACTTTCGGCTCTAATGTGCAAAAGTTTCAGAAACTTTCGAAGGATGCAGAGTGATTTTGCTCACAATTTGATTCTGATATTTGTTTGACACTATTGATGATTGGCTGGAATTTATAAGGCTTGGAATGAAGAGATTTCAATTGTCAAAACTTCAACTAAGTTATTCCATATATTTAGTTAGTTGATTTGGTTGCATCTCATCTTTATTTATTAAAGGATTTGTTAACCAAAGTTTAACCCTACAAGAACTCTTAATCCACTTTAGAGTTTTAAACTTACTCAAATTCTTAATTATCCATCTATTTAATTAGAGTTTTAAACCCACTAAAATACTTAATTATTTAATTACCAATTAGAGTTTTAATAACAATAAAGTACCTTAAGTAGGTTTGATGACATCAAATCTCGGGTTAAAATCTCGGGTTTTACATCCCTCCCTCCTTATTGGAAGTTTCGTCCTCGAAACTCGAGTCAACCTGATTTAGGAAAAGGTAGGGATATTTCTCCCGCATTGATTCTTCCATTTCCCAAGTAGCTTCTCTTTCAGTATGGTTTGACCATTGGACTTTGACATATGGAATTGTTCTTCTTCTCAGAACTTGATCCTTGGTATCCAGAATACGGATTGGGATTTCTTCGTATTTCAATGTTTCGTCCAAGTTCCCTTGAGTTATTAGGGGTTCTGCTTCAAGTACATGACTTGGGTCAGCAATGTATTTCCTTAGTTGTGATACGTGGAAGACATTGTGAATTCTTGACAGATTTGGCGGTAGTGCTATTTTATATGCTAGCGTTCCCACTTTTTCTAAAACTTCAAATGGTCCTACGTATCTTGGATTCAACTTTCCCCATTTGTCAAATCTGATTACCCCTTTCATTGGTGAAATCTTTACATAGACTTTCTCACCAATCTCTATATCCACGGGTCTCCTTTTCAAATCAGCCCAACTTTTCTGTCGGTCCTGGGCTGTCTTAAGTCTATCTCTGATGACGGCTATCTTGTCAGTAGTAGCTTGTACTAATTCAGGTCCTGTGATAGCTCTTTCTCCTACCTCATCCCAGTATAAGGGTGATCGACATTTGCGCCCATAGAGTGCTTCGTATGGCGCCATTCCAATGCTACTATGATAGCTGTTATTGTAAGCAAACTCGACTAGAGGTAGTAGTTCACTCCAATTTGCAGTAAAATCCAATACACAAGCTCTTAGCATGTCTTCGAGGGTTTGGATTGTCCTCTCCGTCTGGCCATCAGTTTGTGGGTGATAAGCCGTGCTAAGAGTTACCTTACTTCCCATAGCTTGCTGAAAGCTTTTCCAGAAACGCGACACGAATCTAGGATCTCGGTCCGATAGTATGCTCACTGGGACACCATGCAATCTCACTATATTGTCCATATATAGTGTTGCCAACTTCTCCAAGTTGTAGTTCATGCGGACTGGTAGGAAGTGTGCTGACTTGGTTAGTCTGTCAACAATTACCCATATTCCGTCATGGCTCTGCTTTGACTTTGGTAGTCCCACGACAAAATCCATGGAGATGTGATCCCATTTTCATTCGGGGATTTCCAGAGGTTGAAGAAGTCCTCCGGGTCTCTGATGCTCAGCTTTCACTTGCTGACATACTAAGCATCGGGCAACAAATTCAGCTACGTCCTTTTTCATTGCGTTCCACCAAAAACTTTCCTTCAGATCCTTGTACATCTTTGTAACCCCAGGGTGGACTGAAAACTTTGACTTGTGCGCTTCAGACATTACTTCTTGTCTTATGTTATTCACATTGGGCACGCACAATCGTCCTTTCATCCACAGAATTCCCTTGTTATCGATCTCAAAGTCAGTAATTTCCTTCTCCCTGACTTGTTCTTTTAGTTTGGTTAGGCTCGGATCTTGATCTTGGCTTAGCTTGATGGTCTCTCGAAGACAAGGTTGGGCTGAGACCGTAGCTAAGATTATTTTCCCTTTGCCTTTCCGGCTCAAAGCATCTGCTACTTTGTTTGCCTTGCCGGGGTGGTAGCTAATAGTGAGATCGTAGTCTTTTAGGAGTTCAATCCATCGTCTCTGCCTCATGTTGAGTTCCTTTTGAGTGAACAAGTACTTGAGGCTTTGATGGTCCGTGAACACTTCGCATTTGGCGCCATACAGATAGTGTCTCCAAATCTTCAAGGCGAACACTACTGCGGCTAATTCAAGGTCATGCGTAGGGTAGTTTTGCTCGTGAGGCTTGAGCTGTCTTGAAGCATACGCAATTACTCTTCCTTCCTGCATGAGTACACATCCTAGTCCTTCTTTAGATGCATCACTATAAATAGTGAAACTCATGTCTTCAGTTGGTAATACTAGTACAGGTGCAGTTGAGAGCTTTTCTTTTAAAGTCTCAAAGCTCTTCTCACATTCTTCACTCCATATGAACTTTGCGTTCTTTTGTGTGAGCCTGGTAAGAGGTACTGCTATTGACGAAAATCCTTCGACAAACTTCCGGTAGTAACCAGCTAATCCCAAGAAGCTTCGGATTTCTGTCACTGTCGTTGGCCTATGCCAATCCAAAACTGCCTCTACCTTTTTAGGATCCACTGACACGCCTTCTTTTGATATGATGTGTCCTAAGAAAGATACACTTTCTAGCCAAAATTCACATTTGTTAAACTTGGCGTAGAGTTCCTTCTCTCTCAAGGTCTGTAGAGTGAGGCGAAGATGTTGTTCGTGATCCTCATTGCTCGACGAATAGATGAGTATGTCGTCGATGAACACTACTACAAAGTCATCCAGGAATGGCTTGAATACACGATTCATTAAATCCATGAATACGGCTGGTGCGTTTGTTAAGCCAAATGGCATCACCGTGAACTCGTAATGCCCATACCGTGTTCTAAATGCGGTTTTCGGCACGTCTTCTGCTTTAATCTTTAGTTGGTGATAGCCTGTCCTTAAATCGAGCTTGGAAAACACTTTAGCGCCTTTAAGTTGATCGAACAGGTCATCTATCCTTGGGAGAGGGTACTTGTTCTTGATTGTGATCTTGTTCAGCTCTCTGTAGTCGATGCACAATCTCATGCTTCCGTCTTTCTTTTTCACAAACAACACTGGAGCTCCCCATGGGGATACACTTGGTCTGATTTGTTTCTTGTCCAATAACTCCTGCAGTTGTTCCTTAAGTTCCTTCAGTTCGGCTGGAGCCATTCGGTATGGTGCCTTAGAAATTGGTGTAGCGCCTGGCACCAAATTAATATCAAATTCCAATTCTCGGTTTGGAACAGAACCGGGCAGCTCTTCAGGAAAGACATCCGGAAATTCTTGTACAACGGGTATGTCTTCTATCCTGGGTTCATCTTCCTCTTTAACCTCGCTTATTGTAGCTAGGTAAACTTCTTCACCGTTCTTCACGGCTTTCCAGGTTTGTGCTGCTGACAGAAGGAATTTTCGTTCCTTAGTTTTGCCGTGGTATACGATCTCTTTCTCGTCTGGAGTCCGTAGTTTAACATTCTTGTTACGGCAGTCTACTACTCCATGATGTTTGGATAACCAATCCATTCCCAATATAACATCAAAATCCACCATGTTGAGTTGAATTAGCTCAGCATTAAACTTGATTTCGTTAATACTAAGATTACAATCTCGATGTAAGCTATGTGCTATAAGGGTCTTATTGGCTGGTGTTGCTACGTTATATGGTTCACTAAGCAGTTCAGGCTTAAGGGCTAGTTTCTTAGCAAACCTTTTAGATACAAACGAGTGCGTAGCACCACAATCAAACAATGTATATGCAGGTAATTCGTTTAAATAAATGGTACCTGCCACAACGTCGTTTGCGTCTTCTGCCTCATCTCGCGTTATAGCAAACACTCTGGCGTTCGGCTTAGTCCCATTTGGTTTACTAGGAGGGCCGTTATTCCTTACAGTCGTCCCCCTCATATCAGGTTCGGGACACTCAGCAATTCGGTGGCCTGTCTTCCCACATCGGAAACATGCACCTTTTTCCTCTGAGACATTCTCCGGGATGATGATACCCACAGTTCGAACACTTGGGGTACCTCTGTTGAGTTGGGCCTATTGTGGGTCCCCTTTGCTGGTTACTGGACGGACTAGGCCTCTTGAAATTTTGACTGCTAGCAGTATGCTGACTGATGGAGGGTCGTTTGCGCTTAAACTCTTCCTCGCGACGCTTGATATCTGCTTCAGCCCTGATGGCGGCTCCCATTAAGTCTCCGAAATTGGTTGTCTCGAAAATTGCCAGGGCGGATTGGATTCGACTGTTCAGTCCAATCCTGAAGCGATGTAGCTTAAGGGGCTCGTCTGCCATGATACTCGGTGCATACGTTCCCAGCGAGTTAAACCTTGCAGTGTAATCCACAACTGACATATCTGTAGTCTGTGTCAGGTTTTCAAACTCTCGCAACTTCTGGTTCTGGACTGCAGTTGGAAAGTACTGCTTCAGAAATGTGCTTCGGAACCTTTGCCATGTGATTGGTCCCGCTTCTAGCATAAGTGGTGACACGTTTTCCCACCACTTCCCAGCTTGGTCGATGAGAAAAGACGTGGTAACTTCCACCTTGATATCCTCCGGTATTTCCAACAGTCTATGGTGGTTCTCTATTTGCTTCAGCCAGTTCTGGGCCATCTCCGAGTCTGAGTTACCATCAAAGGTTGGAACTCTGTTCTTCCGCAACGATTCATAGTGGTACTTTACACCTTGCGGACGTGCTGGCTGTGCTTGAGGTTGATTAACAGCAGGGTTATTCAAACCTTGAAGTGTTGTGGCCACAATGGTGGCTATTGCTGCCAAGTCTTCACGACTCAGTCCCACCCTCGAAGGTTGTGGCGGTGCAGGTGGAGGATTCTGATTTCCATTAGTTCTCTCCTCATTAGAGTTGGGAGGAACAGCATAGTTGGGATTACGATTGCTGCGAGTAGGACGTCCGGCCATTTCCTACAATATATAAAGATCTAAAATCTTTGCGCAGAAGGTATAACGATAGCAGAAAGATAAAGAAGACATGATAAACAAAATGATAATTTTATTAATCACTGGGAAAAATGTTTATCACAACTACTGAAAAGGAAAATGCTGAATATCGAAATAAAGCGAAAACAAAACTCCTAAACAAGCTTCTAAGAACTATGGATCTATCACTTCTCCACTTTCTACTTCTTCTACGACATCTTCCTGCATGGGTTCTTCTTCAGGGTCTTCGTCTGAATCCTCATCTGAATCGACAACATCCAGGATGTTTCTCATGTGATCATTGGCTTCCTTAGATCACTGTTGACATTCAGGAGATGAGTGACTATACCCCAGTAACCATTGCTTCTTATAGACAGGCGATGGTTCGTATTTTGAAGTGTGAGAATATGATCAGCCATTTGATCCATCTGCTGTCTTTGGACTACGCATTTTTCCTCTGCAGTCCTATGGAGTTCGTCTTTTCTAGCTACTTCTTCCTTAGATTCCTCGAGCTGCTCATTAGCTTGATGATGATAGTAGCTAATTCTATGGACATCGCCTCTCAGATGTTCCGCAACTTCTATCAGTTCAGCTTTAGCTTCCTTGAGCTTCTCAATTTCTTGCTCCATACTGAGAATCTGGACAGATTGCGCTCGGGTTGTCATCACCTAAACCCAAACACGGAATTAAATACTTGACAAATCATAAAATCAAGCATTAAAAGCAAGAATTCGAATTCTGGATTTTTTTTTTTTTTTAAATCGAAAATTAGGGTTTATAATCGAAAATTAGGGTTTCGAAATTAATCCCTAATCGGAGCTTGAAATCTGAAATTGGCAGAGGGTTAATGATCGAATTGCTTGGAAGATCTCACGAAAATTTTTAATTTCAAAAACGATCAAGGTACGATCTGTAAATCGGGAAAACGAAATAATTTGGGGGTTAGGGTTCTTGAGCTTCGAATGAGGAATTGATCGGGCAAACAAAGTCCGATCGACGTGAAACTTGGACAGTAGGGTCGACTGGACGAGGCGGTTCCAATGATACACTGGTCGAAGGTTATCGCGGCGGCAATCGGCGGCGGCGGCGAGGAGCTAGGGTTTCGAATTTTCTGATTTTTGAATTTCCGAAATTCCTTTAAAATTTTTCGAAATATTTTTAAAAAATCAGAAACTAAAAATTTTTAAAAGTCGAAAAATTCGTATTCACGTGATCAATCAGATTGGACTTCTGATTATCGTAATTATCGTGAATCGATATTTTTCCCCAACTGTATTTATTTCACCAGTTAGTCTATTTCGACCGGGATTTCTCTTCTAGTATTTTTATCAACTAGAATTCTTTTCCCAGCGGGATTATGGAACCTGGCTAGCTCTGATACCACTAAAATGTCACGCCCCGAGACCGGGGTCAATAACACCGGCATTGATTTCCATTACAACTAGGAAACCAATAAGCCTCGTAATATCATAATAACTGAAAACCAGTCTATATTCCATAAATAAAGAAATCATAGTCTTTACAACTGAATTAAAACGTGAAACTAAAACTTAAAAACTGAATAACCAAAATTGTCTTAAAACTTGGAAAACTTTAAAACATAAAATATCTTGAACTACGCAGCGGACTTGATTCACCAACCCCAAAATTGGTGCTCTTCTTCTTGCTCTAATTCTTCTTCAGCTTTATCTGGGGATGTAGAGTAAGGGGTTGAGTGCTTTGGTAAACACTCAGCAAGTGGGGGACAATCGATATCATACATATATATAATTTTCATAAACTTGTATCATAAAACTTGCATAAACCGATATGAATGTATCTTAACATACTTGGTTGCCCTTACGAGCCATGACATAACATATCGTTTCATAATTTTCATATACTTAAGCACAGTAAAGCATTCTACTCTCTTCTTGGTACTGATATCAGTCTCTAGACTTAACCCTCCTAGAGATGAGGTCATAACATCGGCTAACCCACGAATAAAGGGTCTGGATAATCCAGAAACAACGGATTACCACCGTATAAGGTTCTTTTAGCGGTTACATCCCACCGCATCAGGGTCATGGGGATCCAAATCCAATTAGATTTCGAGTTTAGCGTGCTTACAAAATAATACTTTCATAATTTCAACATACTACATATCGATTGGAATTTCAAAACGTACTTATATAATTTTAGAAAACGAAACGAATAATTATAGCAAAAGCCCACTTACAGTGCTTTGATGCGTGTTTGAGTAATCGACGGTACGAAACGAACTGATTCCTTCCTCCTAATATGAACAGTACTCGAACACCTCTACTGTGTGTCTACTGTGTGGAAATCTCGAAGGTTTATGGACTGAGTTTTCGAAACTGGTTGCTGGAAATTCTCGATGAGATGGCTTAAGAACCTTACTGTGTGTATGATGTGGGTTTCTCGAATTTATGGTGCTGAAATTTTAGAGAAAAAGTTGCTGAAATTCTGAGACAAGGTGCTGCACTTTTAGTCAAACTGGTGCTGAACTCTTTGAAATAAAAGGCTGATTTGACCGAAAAATTTAAGGCTGAAGTTTCGAAATTTAGGAGGCTAAAAATCGAAAAACATAAAGCTGAAGCTTTCGATAGTTTACAGTCTTGAACTTTCGGCTCTAATGTGCAAAAGTTTCAGAAACTTTCGAAGGATGCAGAGTGATTTTGCTCACAATTTGATTCTGATATTTGTTTGACACTATTGATGATTGGCTGGAATTTATAAGGCTTGGAATGAAGAGATTTCAATTGTCAAAACTTCAACTAAGTTATTCCATATATTTAGTTAGTTGATTTGGTTGCATCTCATCTTTATTTATTAAAGGATTTGTTAACCAAAGTTTAACCCTACAAGAACTCTTAATCCACTTTAGAGTTTTAAACTTACTCAAATTCTTAATTATCCATCTATTTAATTAGAGTTTTAAACCCACTAAAATACTTAATTATTTAATTACCAATTAGAGTTTTAATAACAATAAAGTACCTTAAGTAGGTTTGATGACATCAAATCTCGGGTTAAAATCTCGGGTTTTACATATAGGCTAAAAACCAATCAATGCTGTTTGCCCGTAATACATGTCCCAACTTATTTTTGTAAAACACACAACAATTTTAGATGTAGAAATTAACCTTTGCCTTTAATTTCTTTTTTAGTTTACTCGCTTTTTTTTTATACTTGAAGACCTTATTGTTCCCTATTTGTTGAGATCTCTGATTACATTCCCAAGTTCTGCGGTCCAATTTCGTCATTGAAGAAGCTGAGACTACTGGGCCGAAAGCCCTATATATATAACCCGCTCCAGCTTCAGGAATTAGGACTATCCAAAATCCAAACCCGAGTCACTCTTCGCCACCTAGAGTTATACAACATTAATTCAGTTTTTGTCGAGTCTCAGATGCACTGCATTTTGAACTTGTAGGTGTATGCTTCTTTCCTCAACCGTTCAAATATATTGATTTTCTCTGTATTTTCGATTTTCAACCACAAGTTTGGAGTAGAAATGGAATCGTCTTTCAATCAGCTCAAGGTGTGCAATTTCTGAATTTTGATATTCTCTTTACTTTTCCTCATTTTCATGCTAATTGCTTCTAAACTTTTATGAAGGGACGGCGGAGCCATTTTTATTATTAGCAGGTCCAAATATGATCGAATCGGAGGATCACATTCTCTACATGGCGAAGAAGATCAAGGCTGTCGCTTCTAAATAATGTCATAGATTGAAATATCAGTATATCTTGCTTCAAATTAATTTGTGTTTGAAGAGTTCATAAAACTGATCGTAAGTCACTTTCAGACATGGATTACCTTTGGTTTCAAGTCGAGTTTTGACAAAGTTAACAGAACATCTTCTAAGTCGTTTCGTGGACCTGGCTTGAGTGATGGTTTGAGGGCAGAAATCTGTTGATATTACTGTTTGAGTGTGATTTATTGCGTATTCACGTGTATTTAATCAAAATTTAACTAAATTATGTGAGATTTTATGAAATATAAGTTATAGTGAGCTCTCCCGTTTTTGTGTTTGCGGATTCTTGATAGAGACCACGTGTGACATTCCAGTAGTTACTGATGTACATGAGACAACTCAGGTTCAATTCAACAATGGAAATTTTGAGTCACTTTTGTCCAATTGAGTTATTCAGTGCGGAAAAATGTTGCTAAATTTTGTGCGAGCAAGCTCTAAGGAAAAATATGATTCTGTGATATTTAGTATTTGTTGCCATTTTGTTAGCAATAAAATATTTCTTGCTTGGAGCATGTCCCGGTATGTGAATTCCATTGCTGAGTGAAGTTTCTGTGATACAGTAGGAGTTAGATATCCTGCTGTATGGCAGCACATCTTTATGAGTAAATTCAAGCTTGAACTAGTATCAGTATCCCTTCATCTCTAGAAAGCATTAGGTTAATAAAGACATTCTTCGAGAACCTAAAGCTGTTATGGACCTAATGGCAAGGATCCACTGTTATTTGGTCCATTATTTACAAGACAATTGCTTATCTCTTGATAATCTTCATGAACCGGGATTCAATTCGAAAGAAAATATGGCATGTCAAAAATAAAATCAATTTCAAACAACGAAACGAACTTCGTTTCGATGAAGAATTCGCAGTGCTAGCTGGCGTGAGAAGATCCTGTTGAACTAGCCAATAGAGGAATTGTGATGGTACGCTACTGCTATCACAAGAATGATTGTCCTTACTAGCTTTCCCTGGAAAAAGTGCTCTAACCCCTGCCACAAGCACCAAAACCTCCTTGGATAAGGATTTAGATGAAATGCATTACTGGATTTTTTGGCAGCTTAACTGCTGCCACCTTTCCCATTCAAACATTTGAATTATTTGAGCTATAATTGGCCTGGCTTGAACTTAAAGAAGGAGACACTCCAGCAACATGTCTGCTGGCATTTATTCTCTAGCATTGGATTTCCTTAATGTTTCTTACTGTCTTGTGGACTACTGCCAGATCAAGTCGTGATTTGACATTCTAGTTCCTGATTGTCATGAATTTTTACTGTATCGTGCTAATCTCTTTCAACAAATATGTACCTTACTGTTAACAATTGATTTTTCTCATTGTGAAGCTGTTGGCAAGGTTGCTGACATAATACAGATTCCTGCTTTCTTGTGTCGGCAGGTAATTCAACACCTAAACATTATACTGATTGCTTCTTGGAACAGATAGATCTTCTTGTTGCAGCTGCTAAGACTGGAAGGATTATTAATATCAAGAAAGAGCAATTTTGTGCTCCTCCTGTGAGGAATTTAATATCCGGTTCTTTCATTTTTCCTCCAAACTCCGAATTACCGCAAAGTGTCCATGTTTTGATATCATTTGTCAGCTTCAGTAGTATATGTCAATAAATCTAAATCTCAATCTCCCAACTCAATACCCTTTGAACAGAGTTTTCATTCCATTATATAGATGAGAATATTACAATAAGAATCTCCAGGAATCAGCCTAAGAATCCATAAGATTCTGTCAAATATACTAATTACCATCTATATTACAAATCAAATAATATCAAATCAAATCAAATATTAATATATATATATATATATATATATATATATATATAATATCATTAACATCCCTCTCAAATTGATGCTGGTCGATCAAAAAGCATCAATTTGTCAATCCAAAATCTGCCTCAAAATAATCAACACACCAGTCGGGAAAATCAGTCGCAAACACTTGTGCAAAATACGTCTCGCACCGCCACAAAAGTATAAACGCACAACACCCGTGCAAGGCTTAACGCACAACACCCGTGCAAGGCTAAAACACACAACTACCGTGCAAGGCTCAAACGCACAACTACCGTGAAAGGACACCGCAAGCTCCACCGCAAAAGTACCGATCACCACACACAAATTAGAAGAGAAGTGGTCACCCAGGTCCCCAAATCGAGCAGAATCCACAAAACAAAGAATCTGCCTCGGAAAGAAAAGACAACAAATACACCTAGCGTGCGAACCCAAGATTGCACGTAGAAAGAAGCCCAAACCGCAAAGCTAGATGCAGTAAAGCCCTATCGCCGCCCAGAAACCCTAGCCGTCGCAGCACCCAGAAACACAACCACTACGTGCGTGAAACCAGAAATCGCGACACAACTGTTGCGCGCCCGAACACGAATACTCAAAACACTAAAGTGCGAAACACACAATAGGGCAGAAATCCGATGAAGAAAACCAAAAAAAAAACATCGCAAAAAGTGGAAAGTCGTCTGCCCCCAACGCCGTTGCTGCCACCTGCAAAGAAGGCGACGAAGGCTGGGGGCAGAAGCCCGTGCTCAGCCTGAAAACCTACAAAATTCTATATTTGATATGGCTCTGATACCATGCCAATAAATCTAAATCTCAATCTCCCAAATCAATACCCTTTGAACAGGTTTCATTCCATTATATAGATGAGAATATTACAATAAGAATCTCCAGGAATCAGCCTAAGAATCCATAAGATTCTGTCAAATATACTAATTACCATCTATATTACAAATCAAATAATATCAAATCAAATATATATATATATATACTAGTTTTTATTGGCACCGGGCCTTGCGCGGTGCCAGGTACCAGCATGTTGGTTAATTTTTTATAATTTGATCGAAAATAACATTTCAAATGTCTCGATTTGACAATTTTTTTAAAAAAAACCATCATGCTACTGTAATTGAATGTGGAAAAAATAACCCAATGACTGCCTCTAATTTTTTTTTTTTTAAATGATGCTTATCTCAGTATAAACTGAAAAAAATAACATTTAAAGTTGTGCTTATCAACAACAGATTAAAATATATTTTTTTTCTAATCGGTTCCGGCCAAACCCGCGTATCAACAAAAAAAATTAAAATAACATGCTACTGTAATTGAATGGATAAAAATAACCAAATGACTGATTCTAATTTTGTTTTTTTTAAAAACATGATGTAAATCTTACTATAAACTGAAAAAATTAATATTGAAGTTGTGCGCATCAACAATCGATTAAGATATATTTTTTCTAGTCGGTTCAAGCCAAACATGCGCATCAACAAAAATAAATTTTGAAATTTTTTTTTTTAAGAAAATAATAATGAATAGTAATTCACTATTCATTACTGTTTATTACAATAGTACTATTCATAAGTGTATAAACACTTATTATATAGTAGTAATAAAATCCACTATTCATTACTGTTTTTACAATAGTACTATTCATAAGTGTTTGATACTTATTATATAGTAATATATATATATATATATATATATTAGACAATATAATAAGTGTAGAAGAACTTGAACAGTGAAATGGGTCACGTTTTCAAAAGTAATGAACAGTAATATAACTTTATTTTCATTTTGGTCCTTCTATTTTCATTTCAATTTTTTTGGTTATTTTCATTTTGGTTCTATTTTCATTTCAATTTTTTTTGTTATTTTCATTTTGGTCCTTTTATTTTCATTTCAAATTTTTTTTGTTAAATAATTTTTTTGTTGATGCGCGGGTGGCCTGAACCAACTAGGAAAAAATATATCTTAATCGATTGTTGATACGCGCAACTTCAAATGTTATTGTTTTCAGTTTATAGTAACATTTGCATCATTGTTTTTTTAAAAAAATTAGAGTTAGTCCTTTTGTTTTTATTTCCATTCAGTTACAATAATATTTTCGTTTTTTTAAAAAACAAAGTCTGTAAGAGTTAGTCATTTGAAATTTTATTTTCGTTCAAATTAGAAAAAGTTGACCAACATGTTGATACCTGGCACCGCGCACGTGGTGCCAACGAAAACTAGTATATATATATATATCATTAACAGTATAGTCTGTTGGTTTTGTAGGTCATGGCAAACTCTGCTGAAAAGATTAGGATGGACGGAAATGAAAATGTCATGGTTTGCAAGAGGGGCACAATGTTTGGCTACAGTATGTTTATTAACTTCATGAGCGCCTGGTGTTAGATGAATAGCTAAGATATTCTAGAATTTGCGATTGATGGATATGAAGCTTTGCTGTAGGTTTAATCCTTCAAAGCCTTTTATTTAAACAAAAGAAGGTGATCTCGTCAATAAATTTTCTATGAATCACGCACTAGAAGTTAATACCTTTTTTAGTTTTATAATTGATGGTTTTGATTGCGATGGACAAGGGTTTCTTGCAAAAAAAAATTTAGAATGGCCTGCGATTGAAACTGTTACAGTGGAATTAACATGTTCATAACAGTACTGGACTAACTTCATTTGGTCTGTTATACAGATGACTTGATTGTTGATCCACGAAATTTGGAGTGGTTAAAGGAGGCCAATTGTCCCGTTGTAAGACTGTCAAACCATGTGTATCTGTGCACATGACACTACTTTTGGCACATTAGGATACGCATTCCCTAGAATCATTTCCTTTGTAGCACATCTTGTTCCTGCGTGTGTGTTATTAATTCATAACTTCTATATTGAATAACTCTATCCAGGTGGCCAACATAACGCATTCACTACAACAACCAGCTGAATGAAAGTTACAGGCAACATTTGTGCTGACTGGCACAATCATCGTGTAGAATGATTATTTCCAAATCACATGATTAGATCTTGTTGGCAAGCTCTCTCCCTTTCAAATCGCATCCACAAAATTTGTGGTCGTTCCAGATGTGGGCCACTGGGTGAAAGCATAATATTGTATTTCTGCCTAGATGATTTTCAATGACACAATTTATGAGAATTTTTAGGCCACAAAATAAAAAGACATAAGAAAACCGTGTATCATTCCTCTTCTTAAAGCAACCATTCCTATTTTACCATGAGCTTTATTGCCATTTCGACGATTAACATTTCTATGATTTGTACAGCTGGAAGGTGGTGGTGTTGCTAGTTGTGGTCTTCGAGAACTCATACCTTGCATTGCCAAAACTGCAGTAGCTGTTGGAATGTACGGTACTTTTATGGAGGTATAGACTATAGAGTGAATACTTTCTGGCATGGATTTGTCTCCCATTATAAAAATTTTGTCTGTACACTATTCTGATTACGGAGAATTATTGTTTAGACGACTTAGTTAGATTTTGATATTTACTTTTTGATGAGTACGCTTTTATAATAATGTATCCGTCTTGGGTGCGTGACAACCCTTTAAATGCTCCTGTTGATGGTCCAACTCAGTAGATAAGTTTCATGGATTCGAAAACTCTCTTAGACTCTTTAAATTCAATCCGCAGAAGAATCCAAATTTGGGTATGCTGGTTGGAACAGTCTTAATTGTTTCCCATGTTCATTTATGCTATTATAGCCTCTTCGCCATTTGGAGGAACTGTTGGAAGAGCTCATTGCCATATCTGTAAGTTTCTCTAAACCTGCGTTGAATGTTCAGTGGTGGGCTTAGTAATTTGGTTTAATCTGTTGTATTGGGGGTGGATTATATTTATCGTGGCGTATATAAGTTAAATTTGTTTTTTTTTTTCCATTTGAAATAGCATGACTACTCTATTAGTCCTCATAGGTACGTCCCTAAATGTAGTCATGCTCCCATTTGGGTTCTGAAAATAATATTTTGAAATGCATTTCGACAAGAAATCCGTTCAATTCAACAATTCCCCCCACCCCCCCCCCCCCCCCCCCCCCCCCACTGAATCATCTAGCAAGTTTACTTTTTGGGTTTTTTTAATCCTCCCATCAAATGGATGTCTGATGATGTGGCAAAAATCTTATCCTTATCTCATACATGCAGTTGCCTTCATAGAGGGTTAGCAAAGGGAAGCAACATTTTCAAATCGATCTCACCCCATTCCATTCGTATTTTGGACCACGTTTTTTAGGTAATATCCTATATCATAATTATCTTACCAGCAATTTCTTAACATCGTGTTTCTGTTGGATAGCTCATAGATTGTTTGATGTTTAAAAATTCATAACTGCTAGTTATTATAATTATGTTCTATATTAAAAACTACACAAATTTGTTAGGTATAAAATATTGTATCAGCTTCCGAAATTTTCTTATTAGATATAAATTGAAAATAAAATTCTCTCAAATTTTTTGGTTTGTAATTTGGAAGTTGAACTTCTATGTTGCTTTTCGGTTGCATATGTATTTAGATAAAATATGTTGCACCTGGATTCGATGATTTGATTTGGGACAAGAATTTGGAAACCGACTCTAATATTAGGTGTATTTAAAGTTATAATTAAATTTTAAGGGATCGAATTTGCATTCCCTAATAGTTCAATATCAAAATTAAATCAACGATTTGATATGTGTATTTTCAAGGATTCAATTCAAACACAATCTTAGAATAATATTTGAAATTTATCCAACACTTGATTAACTGATTAATATCACGGTCACAACATTCTGTTTTTTTTTTCTTTTTCTTTTTTTCAGTCCAACAATCACGTACATCAATGTGCAATATTGTGCATGTACTGAAATTTAGGCACGCTTGACTGGTGAGGACTGAGGAGAGTAGTGATTATCTAGGTAAGTGCATAAATGCAGCGTGACGGATTTCCCTCAACTTGAAACCAAAAATGAGATAAAATCTTGGTTCTCAAGTAGTTCTTTAATCATTTATCTATACTAGTTTACGAGAATATTGTCAGTTTAAAATAGCTCGTTTTTGAATTATAAATACAAACGTGGAAATACTTGCAACTTGTTGATGCTAGCAAATAGGATTTTCAGGGAAGACATCATGTAGATTCTTGGAAAGATTATTGATCTTTATATAGTTCTTTCTACCAATACAAAAGTAACCTTCATTTTGCAAAGCTTGTTCTACAAATTCGAATAACTAACAAAAAGGGGGTTTTTGAACTCAATATAACATCGGCACAGAAATGAATTCACTGAAACTAATATAATTTAGTCATTCATTCACAGAGTTCAGATTTTCTCCTTCAACACGTAACGTCTCTTTTTCCTTTAATGCACGTAAATCAACGGCACAGTATAATAAAACAGAGGAAATTTACGACATACTATTCATTTTTATACATATGATATATCATAGTGTACAATCATGAAATAGAAAATCTAGAGTGGAATTAAACAAGTAGTCAAACATGAATAGTACCTTATTCGATGCCCCTGGCTTTGGCTTCTATCTCTAATCATATGTAATATAATATAGAGCAAAAAAATTCAAACACAAAAAAGCAGCAAACTTTGTGCTACCCCTTCCAATTCCCATTGCTCCCACAAAAAGCTGCTGCATCATCTATTTATTGGTTGCCGCCACTAATGCCATGTGCTCTATTAGATCCAACACACGGTTACTGCACAAAGAATACCAATATAGTCATTCGGGCTTGGATTCTTGTTTCAAAGCTAAACAAACTTGTTTTAAATATTTTATTCTAAGTTCTCAATTAAATCATACTTTCATACAAGTTTCATTATCTCTATTTTTCTCAATATATAGTTATTTTAATACATTCAAATGTCATAATTTCACTACCAATTCGTTATTTATCACAAGTTGTAAGTTTTAATGCAAACACCATTACAAAAACATTTCCAATTTCCAAACAAACTACCAATATTTTTGCAAATTTCGATGTTAAATTATCATATGCTCGAAACCAATTGAACAACAATAGTTAATACAGACTGAGAGATAGGAACTGCAGGTGTAATCTTCGTCTGCGAGGATATTTGTCATTTGCCCATAACAAATAACCATGTTCCAATAAACCTTTTAGATCATGCGACAAGAGGCAGACATACATTCAATGCACACAACTTGTAACACCAAATAGCCTACAGATTTAAATGGAGAAAATGTACCTGTAACCCCATTCATTGTCGTACCAAGCAATTAGCTTCATGAACGACTTGCTAAGACCTATGCCAGCCTTGGCGTCAAAAATGCTTGACCTGAAAAGATTTTTTTTTATCAAACTTGTGACGAATCAGTTCACGTAGCATGCACAGCTGTACACTTAAAATTAACGAAAGAGATGATGAGGTATAAATATCTTAGTGAGATACACATGAACATTAGAAAGGGCGATGGGAGGGAAAATTTTACCTCGAGTCACCAATAAAATCATTGGAGACAACATCCTCTTCAGTGTATCCGAGGATGCCCTTCATTGGACCCTCTGCAGCGTACCTGAAATTTTAAACCCAAAATTAAGCATGTTTTGAAAATTATCAGTCAGAATCCATTCAAACCCAGATAAGACACAGAGGGCTCAAACAGAATTCGCATACTTAATAGCCGCTTTCACATCTTCATAGGAAGCATTCTTTTCGACTCGACAAGTTAAGTCAACAACAGAAACATTAGGGGTGGGTACACGGAAAGCCATTCCAGTGAGACGGCCATTGAGTTCTGGAAGAACTTTCCCGACAGCCTAAAATTTCAGTCAAGAAGCGTCACAAAAATTGGTGGTACAAGGCTTTACCGTTTAAGACATTTCATACCTTTGCAGCACCAGTAGAACTAGGGATTATGTTCTGCCCTGCTCCACGACCACCTCGCCAGTCTTTCCTTGAAGGACCATCGACAGTTTTCTGTGTGGCTGGAAGTCAACGACAATCAGCGTAACAAACTGTTGCTTTTAAATATGCCATGTGTCTACGCATGTTTTTGGTGCTGCAAAGCATACCTGTTGTTGCATGGACGGTCGTCATTAAACCCTCTAAAATACCAAACTCCTCATGTACAACCTGTCAAGGATAAATGTGGTGATTAAATTTCCATTGGACATTTAATATCAGAGAAACTAATTCTTAAAGAAATCAAACTATTGTAAAATATCACTATTTATCCTATGTTTTGTGAGATTTCAGTCAAACCTTGGCAACTGGAGCAAGGCAATTGGTGGTACAGCTAGCATTGGAAACAACATCCATGCTTGGTTCGTAAGTAGTCTCATTTACACCAACAACAAACATAGGGGCATCGGCTGATGGAGCTGAGATCACAACCTTCTTTGCCCCACCCTACAAAACGAGCTCTGTTGAGAACATTCATTTATTAGGACACAAAAGATGGTGTTAAAATATAAATGCTTATTTACCTTTTTGTGTTCTGCTGCCTTCTCAATTGTAGTGAAGACCCCAGAAGATTCAACTACATATTCAGCCCCATTATCACCCCAAGGAATCTCTGCTGGATTCCTATACAGAAACATTGGAGTTAGCATGTGGGTTCAAACAGTTAAAACTTAAAAGAGCCACGTATAGTATTGTCTTACCTTTTGTTGCTAATTTTAATCAGCTTTCCATTTATTTCCAAAGTGGATTCATCTACAACCGAGATGATCCCCTTGTATGGTCCATGAGTGGAATCGTACTTGAACATGTATGCCTGAGAGAAATTAACAGCGTATATCACACCCATGATCCTTATGTAATTCATTCCACGAAACATGCATGAGTAAGCTAGCTGTTTTTCAGGCCACCAAAGGGATCTTGTAGATATAATCAGGCTCCAATGTCAATGCTCCGAATCCCTCTTCTCAATATCCAGATTACATAATTCATCAAAGCATCTACTAAAAACATGCATGAAAGTAGAACAAGCACACTGACCATGTACTTGGCATCAATGAAAGGATCATTAACTGCCACCACATCAATGTCATCCCTGAGGGTTGCTATGCGCATAACGAGCCTCCCAATACGCCCAAAACCTGCAGGGTTCAACCATCTTAGTCATGTGTGGCCATAATTTTTTTTCAAATACATACTATATCTGCTAATCATGATTGAATTCACGCAGCATGTGAATATAACACACTGAAAGCATAAAGATTTACATTCCTACCTAGAAAAATATAGTTCAGAGATATTAATATTGTGGTGATGGTTACAGAGCAAAGCAGGAAAATGACTACCATACATACCATTGATCCCAATCTTTGTTTTCCCTCCAAGTTGTGACTCTAAATTAGTCAAACACGCAATAGAGTTAGTCAAGCTTTGAATATAGAAATTATCCAAAAGCAGTGAAACATACAAGGACCGTAGCTTTACTTGGTATGGTTGGAGGAGCTTCTGTTGCTGTTGCTTTAATAGGCTTAATCACATGATGTGCAGTAAACCTCCTGTACATTTGAATATTACTCACATATGAATTTAGAATAACATAATGCTTCCAATAGTATTTGAATAATGAATATTGATTATCGACTCAACTGTAATGAATGCGAATCAGCTTGAACATTAGTGCCACCGATGAACTTCACTGCCGATACATTGCGGCTAAAACTCCCATATGATACCTAAAATAGGTTGTTTAATCAAATGCCTCCACATATGAAGAAAACTTGACTCTGTTATTCATCCAACTTAAACAGATGGAACAGAAAGGAAGAACACTGGTTCATGGAATAATATTTCTCATTTCGAAAAAAATATATCTAATCCTGGAAATTCTGTTACAGGTATTAGTTTAGGACTAATTAAGTAAAATCCAGTCTTGAATCTGCACTACTTCCGGAAACAATTTATCTGCAACTGAAAAATAAAGAAAATGCTATATAAACTTAACACCACCACTATGGTGATCGTATGTCTGTTGAACAGGCTTGGACTTCTAATTGTCATCGATCAATACAACAAATGGCATGTACAATCCACTAGCTATGTTTTTTAAACATAAAACATGTTACTAGTAAATAGGGAAACTCTCTGAAAGCAATACACGATCTTCCATCATAAAAAGATTCCATAAATTGCTCGAGTCTCGATTTTGCAGTATAAGAACGGCCACAGATCAGATCAGTCAACTTTTCCATTGCCGAATGTTGTCCAATATATTACCAAATGGAAACACGAAAAAATAAAAATAAAAAAAATATGCAAACAAGTCAAATTACGAGCCACCATACTTCAAAAAAAAATTACGAGCCACATGTTGAAAAATTAGTTTCCCAAACTCATCCAACCATGATATATGTGAGAAAAACACAGAAACAAAAAAAAATGATTAAAAAAGCTAGAAATGAAAAAAAATAAAAAAGCAGCTTATTCGTGCTCTCTCAAATTTTCGTCATTCTCTTAGGATCAAACTCTATAAATATCATGAAAAGGTGATTAACATAGTAACTCACCACAGATCGATCGGATGGATGGAGTGCATCGGCATCGAGACCAAGCGACGGCGTAGATCCAAATAGCGAAGAAGAGAACGCCGCCATACTTGAACACCAAATGCACAATAACTATTCTCAGCTGAAGACTTGATCTGCTTAAGCAATTTGAAAGCAAGAGTTAATCTGCTTAAGCAATTTGAATGATAAATAAAATATAGAAAAGCAAAACCCTATGTCGTGTTTGGATGATTTGGAGCGTGATTTGATTTGGAAATAGATTTGAATAATGAATTTGAAATGATATATATATTATGTGTATTTTAAATTCATAATAATTACTATTATATAAACATCAATTAAGAGAAATGGGTGAATTTTAAAATTCACCAAACATAAATTCATACAAACAATCAAATGGATTTGAAATTCATAAATTAAAATCGCTCGATTCAAATGGATCAATAGAGAATAAGGCTTTTTGGCCTTCGAGTGACAAAATGCTACTTTTGACGTTTATTTAAATGCTCTGAGTTTCTCACACCAACCACGAGTCCACGACGAGTTAGTCTTCTATGGATCCGGTGTTTACAAACTCTAAAACACATATAAATATATACTTACATATACATACATATTATTGTGTGATAATGTTTTTAAACACCATGTCCACATTAGGAATTTCCGTCCACGACTACATCATAAAACAACTGTTGTCGTTTTAAGGTGTGAGGAAGCGTCGTTTTGTGCAGCTAATGTCCTCGGTAGCCAAGTCAGATTTTGTATCGCTATATCTCTCCCTAGTAAATGAAAGTGGCGCTTTCCTGAGGTTTTTGGGCCCAATCAACAACTTGAAGCTTTTCAGACTATTTATATTCATGGCATGGAATTAGAGATGTCAAACGGAGCAAACGACACGAGACACGATATGAGCACAGCACGACAAGTAACATGGGCCGTGTCGGGCCATAGGGTGCCGGCCCGTGAGCCGGCACGGCACGGCACGAATAGTAGAATTTTTTTTTTTATTGTAGCGATCGATCGGCAGTCATGTGCCGATCGATCGCTACTGTCAAAAATTAAAAAACTTGAAATGAGTCGTGCCGGGCCATGCCTATTGTGAAAATAGGTCAGTACGATACGATCCGTTTTCAAATCGTGCCGGCACGGCACGATTAAACGGGCTGTTCCCCGTTATTGGACAAATTAATGTTGGACTTTCCCCAAATCCATCACGGGAAATTTAAGTCAGGGTAGATTTTATTCCTTTTAAATAGCTTAGAGTAAATTTATATACACATCTATTCAGTATAAGCTAATAAAATCAATCAACCGTAGATTTTATGTAGCATAAATCAAAGCCCGGTAAAGGGCTCTACAATTTTGTCGTACGAAATATCTAATAACTGTTTTATTTTATTTATTCCTTGTATATAATCTATAGAATAAAATAAAAATACAAAACTTTCATAACAAAAAAATAAATGTTGATTAAATGTATATCTAATTACTCGGCCCAAGTTACTTTGCAAGGTAATGTTTTATTTAATGCTAGCAGTACTATTCAGGACAACATGACAGTTGTATTGGTATCACCTTATTGCTATAAGTATGGATTATTTAAATAACAGAACATGGGTCTGGTTTTTTTCGTTAGACTAATTGTGTCGTGTATTAATCGTGTCAAATAACTAATATTGTGAACTTGAAGGAAATTCTTCGAAGAGAAAATTGATCATGGAAGCATGTGACTTGAACTATTGATTGGTCTGTTTAAATATATGTCTTGTCACATTAGAAGTCACAACCAAATGCTTCTTTGTTCCAGCCATTGTGTATGTGCAACCCCTATACATAAGATATGATGGCTCCCTTAAAAAGATGATGTATCAATTCAATTATTGAGGGTGTCCAAAGATAATATCCTTAAAGGCAACATAAGCACACTCGACGATGACGGGATGTTCTGGAGTACGCTGTCAGCGTACGTGTGACCCAGTGGAGAAAGTGTTCGGTAGGCAGGGGACCAAGTTAGCACGTGTTTTCAACGACCACGCTTTGTTTTGTTACGCATCACATTCACGTGATTTTGAACTTCTAGACAAATATTAATTTGATATAATTTATATTATTATTATATATTATTATTAATAGAGAAGTAAACTCAGGAATAATGACTGTTTTTTTATCGCATGATTTACTTGTATCAGACAATGTTTGGTACAATTGATGAGATGAGAGATAAGCGAATGATAAATATTTGAAAATTATAGCTCATCTAATCCGTATGAATGTACCCAAAGATGTTTTATTATATGCACAAAATCTCTTATTGACATAAGTCTCTTTCATTTTTACTTTTTCAATTTTTTCTCAGATGCATCTCCCCTTTAACTAATTGTTATATTTTATAGGGAAGCCTTCGCGTGAGCAGTCGTGGATGAAATGTGAGGACTCGATCCTAATCAGATGTTTAATTATCACACAGTGATTAATTTGCATAAACAGCAATAGTTTCAAATATCTTATTAGATGGTCCTAAAAAAAATTCTCTTTTAAGTGATACATATATATTGATACCATATATAATTACAGTTATGCCTTTCATTTGCAGATAATAAAGCAATCGTTATTCAGCATCACCACATAGTCTCGAAAATATCATATCTCAAGTACAACATACACGGGGCATATCTCAGTAAATTTATTTTGTTTAAAAGTGGAATAGTATTACTGGGAATGAAAACCATGCATAACATGAGCTCGCTAGAAGTATTTAGAATATATTAATTATATATAATATATATTAGGCATTTTTTTATAATATTGCAAGTCAGCCCCCAAATTTTCAAAATATAGTGATGTTTACCAAAGTACGGTGAACTGCTAGCTTAGTCGCGGACTGGTTTTATAAGTTCTTTGAAAAATTTATTGGACCAGCCAAAAGATCGGGTTTTACAATTTCTCCATTTTTTGTTTTCTTAAATTTGTTTATCAAGTAATTGCTGTGGTCGCCACTTGTATCTATATTTCAAATCCACAAATATAATTTGATCAAAATTTTATTGCTTTTTGTCAGGTAAATAATATTTTTTAAATTTTTAAAATTTTAAATTTTTTATAGAGATTTCGTTCTCTTTTATTTGGTGTCTAGGGTTTTGAAATATACAATTTTATTAAATAATGTGTGAAATATGGGAAAACTTTATGTTAGTAACATATGAGTTAAACAATGATGTCACAAGTTTATTTAGTGGCCCATAAATTTCACACTGATTCATTTTTCCCATGTTATAACTTATGGAGAATCTCTATGATGGTTAGAGCCTATAAATACCATGTTATGGGTCTCTATGCCAACAATCCATTTGATACACATATACAACATCTAAAGTGGGATTGTGAAGGCTTTAGAAGAGCCAAAAACTAGAGTTCTTGAGAGCAAGAAGCAATGGCTGGATGTATATTATCCATTTTATTCCGCATTTGATATAACAAAATTGTTAGATCATTAAGAAATTACTTACAGTTGGTATCAGAGCCTTGATTTTGCATCTGCCTTGTTGTTCTTGCTCACTGACATGACTTAATTAAATTTTTCTGAAATTTTAAATTTTTGATTTTGATGAAAAAAATAAAATAAATAAAATAAAGCTAGGAATCATTACGAAATAAATTTCTAACATTTCTGGAGTTATAAAAAGGAAACCTTAGTGTCCAGAAAGCATGAAACCGTCGGGTCTCATTTGGGTTTTTTGGTTGGGTTTTCGTCGGTTGAATGTAGACGATGATCATTTCTTTTGAAAATTGGAATACAGAGTCTTCTTGGTGTAAAGAGATAAATGTTCATATTTATTAAAATAATAATTATAAGCATGGTTCGCCGTCGCGGGAACGGCGCCCGGAACGGAGGTCTCCGTTCCAGTTCCAATAACATTTCACGGAACGGTAACGGAACGGAATTTTTTAAAAAATAATCAAAAAAATTAAAAAAATTGAATATTTTAGGAAAAAAATATGTATTAGATGCACCCAAAATGGCTGTTCCGCCGTTCCAGAGCAAGAAAAACGTTCCGTTCCACCGTTTTTTAGCCAAAAAATCGTTCCGATACCGATTTTGGGGTGAAAAACGTATTTACAAGACATAAACATTTATATGCTGGAACGCCGGACATGTTGTCTCCGTTCCGGTTCCGGAACGGCCCTTCCTGCCGTTCCGATACCGATTTTGTAAACCATGATTATAAGTGAAAGACATTTTTTCTTTTTGCCTTATTTCAAATGACAAGAGTTGACAAAACCTCACAATCGATTGTCACCAATGTTTCATATTTATTAAAAATAAAAAATTGTTTTCTGGAACATTGTTTCATGACTTACAATTGGCTTCTTTATTATGTTTTATGAAATTAAGTATATTAATTATCATGAAACATGCAGTTAGCATTTTATAACATTAATTAGCATGTTATAATTTGGTTTCATTTATATACATATGTATATGTTTATTTACGTATGTAGATGTATATTTTGGTTTAGTTTTAAGTGCTAAATTATTTACTTTATTATTTAGTATGTATAATTGTTATTGTTAATTATACATGCAAAATAATTTAGTCATTAAAATTAAATTATATGTTCATGTTGCTTATGATTTTGTGCAATTTATATGAACATATTTTGTGAATTAAATGTTGTGTGATCCATATAATTTTAATTAATTAGGGAGCCACATCATCTCTAACTATGCAAAATTATATATTAAGTGTTTTAGGATCACACTGTGACATTAATTATAGTTAGTCATATTTAATATAATAGTTTTTCCTACAGGAATTTTTTATTATATTTATATAATTAATTAGGATAGAATATCAAATTATATTTCCTATTTACCCACAGAAATTAGGAAAATAAGCATAATTTGATAGTTTTATTATATTGTTATTGATGGATCTAATTGAGTATGACTTTAGTCCACTGGCAAGTTACATCACTAGATTCATATGTTTTTTTAAGCATGATTTTACATTGGTAAAACATGAATTATGTTAAATAGTCTCAAATTTTGGATTCTAAGCATGTACGATAATTTTTATGCAGTTATGCAATCTGTGAATTTCTCTAATGTTAAGTGTGATATTACCTAACTAAATGGTGATAACTATAAGGTATGGAATTCTTCTTCATTTTGGGTGGATGGACATTGATTATGCCATAAGGAAAGACAAACCACCTCCAATTAATGAAATCATCATTCCTGATGAGGTTGATATTTATGAAAATGGGAGCGATCTAATCGTCTATGCGTAATGTTCATAAAGACTAAAATCTTCGCGGTTATTCGAGGTTCTGTCGAAGAGCATAAAAATGTCAAGGCATTACTGAAGGTTATTGATGAGCAGTTTGAGACTTCAGATTAAGCACTAGCCAGCACCCTAATTATGAAATTTTCATCCATGAGGATAACTACTGTTAAAGGTGTGAGTGAACATATCTTGCAAATGAGGGACATTGCAGCTCAATTAAAGACTCCTGAAGTTGAGATGTCTGAGTCTTTTGTTGTGCACTATATTTTAAACACTCTCACATGTCAATATGGATCCTTTAAGATATCCTACAACACACATAAAGATAAGTGGTCAGTTAACGAACTTATGACCATGTGTGTTCAAGACGAAGGAAGATTGACAATGGAAAAGAATGAAAGTGTGTTTATGGCAAAGGAAAGAAAGGACATAAACCAAGCCAAATGGAAAGGTAAAGGTAAAATACCGTACAAGGTGGAATCAAAAATGAATCAAGTGTTTCTTCTGTAAAACGAAGGGACACGTGAAGAAAGATTGCACCAAAATCAAGAAATGGCTTGAGACGAAAGGTAAACCAATCTCATTTGACTGTTATGAATCTAATATGGTTGATATTATTTATAATAATGGTGGATTCATTCTGGTTCTACAATTCATATTTCGAATACCTTGCAGGGTATGCGAAACCTAAGGAAGCCAGTGGAAAGTGAGCAATGCATTTATTCAGGAAACAAAATGCGCTCACATGTGGAAGCGGTTGGAACATGTAGTCTTGTTCTAAGCAATGGTTTTATTTTGAAATTAGAAAAGACATTTTATATTCCAAGTTTTTCTAGGAATTTAGTTTCAGTTGCAAGACTCGTACCGTTGGATTATTCCTTTAATTTCTCGAAAACATCTTTCAGTTTATATTATAAATCTGATCTTGTTGGGAATGGTACATTGTCTCTTGGTCTTCTCTCTATTGATTTACAAAACAATGTCACTTACAATATTATGCATGTTTACACTGGTATAAAACGATGTGTTATGAATGAAGATTCCTCTATTTTGGGGCACCGGAGGTTGGGACATATCTCCATAGATAGGATTAAGAGATTAGTGAATGATAGAATACTTAGTACTTTGGATTTACTGATTTCAGTACTTGTGCGGACTGCATTAAAGGAAAGCAGACCAACAAGTCCAAGAAAGGTGCTAAGAGGAGTACGGACATATTAGAGATCATACATCAGATATCTGTAGTCCAGTAAAGGACTCGCATGGTCCGAGATACTTCATCTCTTTCATTGATGATTATTCACGATATATGTATATCTACTTGCTTCATAACAAGAACGAAGCACTAGACGCCTTTAAAATTTTTAAGGCCGAAGTAGAGAAACAATGCGAAAAGCACATTAAAATCGTGAGGACAGATAGAGGTGGAGAATATTATGGTAGATACACTGAGGATGGACAAGCACCTGGTCCATTTGCGAAGTTTCTTTAAGAACATGGGATAGTTGCCCAATATATCATGCCTGGTTCTCCGGACCAAAATGGTGTAGCAGAAAGAAGAAACCGTACTTTAATGGACATGGTATGGAGTATGCGAAGTAACTCCAAGCTTCCTGAATCCTTGTGGACTGATGCTCTTAAAAACGGCAGTGTATAGATTAAACTGAGTTCCAAATAAGGCTGTCCCAAAGACACCATTTGAATTATTCAAAGGTTGAAATCGAGTTTGCTACATATACGTGTTTGGGGATGCACGTCTGAAGTAAGAATTTATAACTCACAAGAGAAGAAACTAGACACAAGGACCATTAGTGGGTATTTCATTGGATATGCTGAAGGGTCTAAGGGTTATAGATTCTATTGTCCGTCTCATAGCACTAGGATTGTGGAATCAAGAAATGCGAAGCTTTTTGAGAATGACTTGATTGTTGGGAGCGATCGATTGCAATACATTGTTTCTGAAAGGAATCATATTGATGCTCAAACTTCCAGTTCAAGTGATAGATTGATTATCATTCACAACACTCCTCAAGTTCAAACAAGTGTTGGACAATCAATCATTGAAGTTCCACAAGCTGCTGATATTATTCCAATAGATCAAGATGTTCAAGAATTGCCAGGAATTATTGAACATTTGGTTGAACAACATGATCTTCAGGAAAATATTGATACAACATTAAGGAGATCTGCTAGAGTAAGGAAATCAGCAATACCTAGTGATTATGTTGTGAATTTACAAGAAGCGGACTATAATATTGGAGCAGAAAACGATCCTGAAACGTTTTCACAAGCCATGAGTTGTAAAGAATCAAGTTTATGCTACGATGCCATGAATCAATTCTATGGCATCCAATGGAGTATGGGATCTTGTTGAGTTGTCTGGTGGTGTAAAAGCCATTGGATGTAAATGGGTTTATAAAACGAAAAAAGACTCATTAGGCAACATTGAAAGATATAAAGCAAGACTTGTCGCTAAAGGATTTACTCACAAGGAAGGAATCGACTACAAAGAGACATTCTCTTCTGTATCAAAGAAAGATTCAATTGGTATCATCATGGCATTGGTTGCACATTTCGATTTGGAGTTGCAACAAATGGATGTGAAAACAGCATTTCTAAATGGAGATCTAGAGGAAGAGGTTTACATGAAACAACCAGAAGGATTTCCCTCTAGTGACAGTGAACAATTGGTATGCAAGCTCAAGAAATCTATATATGGATTGAAACAAGCTTTCCGTCAGTGGTATTTGAAATTCCATGATGTTATCTCTTCATTTGGATTTATAGAGAACATTATGGATCAATGTATATACAAAAGGTCAGTGGGAGTAAGATTTGTTTCCTTATTCTATATGTGGATGATATTTTACTTGGAACCAATGATAAGGGTTTGCTATATGAGGTGAAACAATTTCTCTCTAACAACTTTGATATGAAGGATATGGGTGATGCGTCTTATATCATAGGCATCAAAACACATAGAGACATAATTCAAGAAATTATGGGTCTATCTCAAGAGAACTATATCAACAAAGTTTTAGAGATATTTCGGAAGAAAGATTGTTCACCAAGTATAGCTCTCATTGTAAAGGGTGACAGTTTAAATTTGAACCAGTGCCCGAAAAATGATTTTGAAAGGGAACAAATGAAGAACATTCCTTATGCTTCTGCCGTTGGAAGCCTAATGTAGACCTGTCATTGCATTTATTGTTGGGATGTTAGGAAGATATCAGAGTAATCCAGGTATGGACCACTGGAGAGCTGCAAAGAAAGTAATGAGGTACCTTATGGGGAACAAAGATTACATGTTTATGTATAGACGGACCATAATCTGGAAGTAATTGGCTACTCTGATTCGGACTTCGCTGGCTGTGTTGATTCACAGAAATCAACATCAGGATACATTTTTATGTTTCCTGGTGGAGCTGTATCTTGGAGAAGCGCAAAGCAGACATTGACTGCTACTTCCACTATGGAGGCTGAGTTCGTATCTTGCTTTGAGGCTACATCGCATGGTGTATGGATGAAGAGTTTCATTTCTTGACTTAGAATCGTTGATTCGATCTCTAGGCCTTTGAAAAAGTATTGTGATAATTCACCTGCAGTTTTTATGGCTAAGAACAATAAAAGTGGTAGTCGAAGCAAGCACATCGACATCAAGTATCTAGCCATAAAGGAACGTGTTACAGATAAAATAGTGGTTATTGAATACGTTAGTACCGAATTCATGATTGCTGATCCTTTGACAAAATGCATGCCACCACTAAAATTTAAGGATCATGTAGAAAGAATGGGACTTGGTTCCTTTATGTGATTTTCGTTGTAAGAACGAATGTTTGTGGAACTCTGTTTGTGATATTGTCTCATATTTTGACTTGTGTAAACATTTATTTTGATAAATATCATTGATGTTTGGACCTTGAATGAACATATGGTTTATTCATTAAGTCATATGGGCTGGTATGTGAGGGACATGATGCACTGTGATACATGAAAGATAATACTCGTATTTAGAGAACATATCGCCATGATTCATGTATTTTTGTTTCTTATTGTGGTGAATGGTAAAATTTAGGGAGAATGTTAGTAACATATGAGTTAAACATAAGGATGTTACTAGTTCATTTAGAGGCCCATAAATTCCACATTAATTCATCTTCCCCATGTCATAACTTCCGGAGAATCTCAATGAGAGTTAGAGCCTATAAATACCATGTTTTGGGTCCCTATGCCAACAATCAATTTCATACACAAATACACCATCTAAAGTGAGATTGTGAAGGCTTAGAAGAGCCAAAAACTAGAAGATCTTGAGAGCAAGAAGCAATGACTGGAGGTATAATATTTATCTATTTTATTTCGTATTTGATCTAACAAAATGGTTAGATTATTAAGAAACTACTTATAGTTTATTTAAAAGTAATTATTATTACGGAGCGTTAATTAATTTCACTGGGAGAGGGGCCGAAACATGCCGTTTGAACTGTTGCATGATTTAAAATATCTGAGTTGCATCGTTATGATTAGCTACAATATTTGGTAACGTTTGGTAAAGAAGCAAACAATCGATCCTACAATTAGCTATTATTATTCAATACACAAATTTATAGAAAATTTGGAACACACTTCTTGATGTTCGGAGATACATAGGCACAATGTTTAAAATAGTAGTTATAACAGCAACAATAATGATCATAATATTGTTCATATTAATGCTAATAATTACAGTAATCATTTAAAATATATAAAAAAAAACAACAACAACAGTAATTTTAACAATTATAGTAATAGTAGCAAATATAATGGCAGAACTTTGATTTTTTTTTTAAATCACTAACTCATTTTTCTATACTAAATCATCGAATTTTTCAAAAAAAAAAATAATTTGATATTCAGATTCAGTTGTCAAAATCGACGCTGTGCCATATTTTGGTAAATCGCGTTTCACCATATTTTGAAAATTTTGGGGTTGATTTCAATATTTTAAAAAAAAAACTAACGTAAGTGAAAGTAACGTGCTTGCAATTGAAATATATTGTGATAGCAAAATCATTATAAAAAAGTCACAAAATAAGATTAGTAAGTCTAATAAATTGAAGACATTACACCATATGGCAAAGTGATCTTCGGTGGCATAATTTTAAATTGATTATGTGAAAAAAGCTGTGGATTCATTTATGAAAGGTTAATCGAGTGATCACGTGGATTGCATATCGAGGTTAATAAGATTAAAAAACCTCAAATTAAAGTCTTGTAATGCATAGTCAACCTAGTTGACTGAATCTCTCAAGATCTAAGTTCAAAAGAAACAATTAAATTACAAGATTGAAAAGAAAGACATTGGAAATTAACATCCAACTCATTCATTCATATAATAAAATGTGTAACCCACAAAAGAGGTACGAGTCTAGGTCAATGTCTTTAGTGATTCCTGAAATATATAAGTAAATATTTTGGTGTTTGGAGTATAGCGTGATACTCTTTTAGGAGATCACCTACGTAAGTGCGAAGTAGACACAACCGTAAGTTCAATCGTGTGAGTTCAATTGTCTTGGTTTACACCGACAACCAAATAATTCAACATTATAAGTTTACTAATAAGTCAAGTAAATCTTGTTAAATAATACTATGGAAGGTTCAAAGGCGCAAGTTACCTCTCTAGATGCTATAACAGTTTGCTAAAGGCACTCTTCGCTTTTATGCATTGATTTAATTTATGCGGGGGATTGTTGGAAAAATTCTTAGTATACTGAAACTAAGTATCTATAAAAACCGAGCAGACAAAAAATATAGGCCACCAAAAAGATTGGGGGATTTGAAGTGCTTCTATCACAGATAATAGTCGTTGTATCGTGTAGCACCATATCATGATAATATCATTTTAAGGACGAAGATTCAAAATCTCGACAATAGTTTATTGAGTCATTTTGCCTTATTGATATGCTAAATATAAATATAGAGAAAATATACCTTACAAAAATAAAAAAATTCAATCATTAAACATATTAAAAAGAATTCACAGAAATTATTTAAGATGGACCGCTGGTTGTCCACGATCGATTATTCCTTGTAATTGCATGAACTTTATTATTTTTAAAATAAAAAATTCGAATCATTAAACATATTAAAAGTATTACTCCCACTTCAAAAAAATATAATATATATATATATTTCCTCATAGTGTTCGGTGATTCTGCTGCTCCAATCATACGATAGGGCCCATCTTGTACAGATTGCTAGCCACTACTCATTCAATTGAATAGAAGATGGGCCAACTTTTATTGATTTGAATATTTTAACAAGCGATTCTAAACTATGATTAGGTTTAATTAATCGTGAATAAATAAAATAAATTTGAAAATTAATTAAATTAATTGCATTGTCATGTTATTGAAAAGAGCATATATCATATATATTTCACTGCCGAGAGCACCAACTATAATCAATCAACACGTGTAATTCTCCAGCACAAAATGTGGTCGGACTCTCGCAGCGACACGCGTCTCAGGTGCCCGATTCCCCCAGAAGCCTCTTATATTTAAAACCTGTCCCCTTTGTCTCTCAACTCCTGCCCCCCACAACCAATTATAAGAGGTAATTACATATACATACATGTATATCGGTAGCTCTCGCTCTCCAAGGGTTTGGCTCTCTGCGTGCTGAGGAAACTGCCGACAGGGTAAATACTTGCTTAAGTGATCTCTGTTCTTTATGTGATCTTTATTTCTTTCTTTAGGTTCTTGTGTATTTTCTGCTATGAAAATTTGTAATTTACTGATGTTTACTGGGTTTTGTGGGCGATGGATGCCATGATGTTGCTTTTCTTGATTTTCTTTGACATGCTTTGATTCTTTGGGTTGAATAAGATAGTAGTGATTTTAAAACTTCGAACTTCCTATCGGATTTAAGCATAATTTTAGGATTCTTATATTTTGTTACTTAAAGTTTTGTCTTTCCTTAGGTTTGAACCTAAGTGCATGTGCCGTGCTGTAAGTCGTGCATTAAGTTTATTATTGAACTTCTTAATTATTGACTTAATAATTCTTATTTTTTTATTTTTTATTTATTATTTTTGAAGACTTTTAGCTATGATTGGTAAAAAAAATTTATTACACGATAACTAGATACAGATACGTTTTCTCATTACATAAAAAAACATAATAATATATACGAAAAATTCAAATATTTGATAAAAGACATACTGCAAAATCTATAATTTTGTAATATTTTTAGGGAGATAATAATAATAATTTTGATATCACGAGTCTTTTGGTATGAAAATTAATAGAATGGAATTTATAGATAGTGATGTGATCCAGTATTTTTACTACTCGGTAGAGTTAAATGCAGTAGAAAATAAAATAGGAGACATCACAATTTTTTACGTGGAAAACCCCCCAAAATGAAGGGAAAAACCACGGGACCTAGTCCAGTATAAAATTCAACTATAAACGATAAGGATTTACAGTGCTTTGGTACAAGAATGAATAAAAAATCCAATCCTCTTCTCTATGCATTCTCTTCCCCCCCTCTTATGAACCCTCGACCACCCCTCTCTAAGCCACTAATTAAGCCTCCTAATTAGCCACTAATTAAGTCATTAACCCCACTAACTCCTCCCATTTAAGGATAGTGGGTCAAACCAACACCACTAATTATTCCTTTTGTTTATGGCATGTCTTATTTAAAATACGTCCGGAAAATGCGGGTTGATTAACCGCTATGACCGGGTCTTATGCCACTGTTTGACCCCGTGAGACCGAGCAAGGTAATATCCTCTTCGGGTATTTTCCTGTTCGGGACAATTTCTTGTTCGGTAATGATTTTACCCAATGTGGTCTAATTTCCCCACCACATCACATCACCCCCCTAAAGTAAAGCAAGATGAGCGAAGTCGAGATATTGGTTTATATACATGGGGTAAAATCATTGTTGTTGTTTCAATGAATTTTATGGAACTTGTGAAAAATAAATCCGAGGTAATACCCATTGAGAGGTAGGCCGAAATCCCGGGAAAACTAGAATGTGAGAAATCTGCTAGAATCATAATAAGTTGAGTGCAGCTTTGTAGCCCTTACAAGTCTTACGAGCCGGTTTCAAGCCATGAAATATGAAATCCGAGTTCGAGAATTAATATATACCCAAGCAGATAAAGCTCATAAGATATAACCGAGCTTCCAGAGATAATAGATAAGCATCCCGAACCGATAAAATACATGAACTCCAGTATATAAATCCCGAGCAAATAAAGCTCGTGCAGAGTGCCAGAATTAATGTTCATGCGGAGCAAGTAATGCCCATCTTGAGCACCAAACATAATATACCTGAATTCCTCGAACATCTCATCAAATAGCAATCCAGAACTTCTGAAACACTGCTAATAAAGAATCCTTCCCTAACAACGAACATTAAAAATATCCAGGGCAAATAAAGCTCGTATGGAGTAAGAATTATCCCGAGCAAATGAAGCTCATCCGAATTCCATCATTAATGGAGTGTTAATAATATGCATCAATCCAAGCTCAACCAATCTCCAGAGCTAATAATTAACACGAGCAAATAAAGCTCGGCTTGAAATAAGAAATTAAGTAAAGTTCATCCTGAACATCAACAATAATACATATGAGCTCACCCCACTTAATAACCATCCAGAACTTCTGAAACACCGATAAAGAATCCATCCCGAGCAAATAAAGCTCGTCTGAAATAATAAATATCACGAGCGAGTATAGCTCATCCGAATTCCAGAAATAGCAAGCATCCGATCAAATAAATATAACCAAGCTCAATGGGAAACATCTTGAGCAAAGGAATATAACCGAGATCCAGGGAAAACATCACGATCAACAATATAACGTACTCGAACATCCGGAGCAGATAGATATGATCAGGCTCGAGAGAAATATCCCGAGCAGATAAATATGATCGGGCTCGAAGGAACCATCCCGAGCAGATAAATATAACTGAGCTCCAAGAAAATATCCCGAGCAGATAAAATAAATCGGGCTCCAGGGAAAACATCTCTAGCATAATAACATTGATAATTTTAAGTTTAAACGTGGACCAAACATCCTGATCCCACGAATAAACCGAACAAGCTCGCTACCCTGAGCAATAATCACACAGTCACGTTCTAGGTTCAAATACATACCAAACATCCCGATCATGTATTTAACCCGCCAACAACGGACAATAAATAAAATAAGCTCGCAACCCCGAGCATCAATCACTTAGTCACGTTTTAGGTTCAAATACATACCAAACATCCCGATCATGTATTTAACCCGCCAACAACGGACAATAAATAAAATAAGCTCGCAACCCCGAGCATGAATCACTTAGTCACGTTTTAGGTTCAAATACATACCAAACATCCCGATCATGTACTTAACCCGCCAACAACGGACAATAAAATAAAATAAGCTCGCAACCCCGAGCATGAATCACTTAGTCACGTTTTAGGTTCAAATACATACCAAACATCCCGATCATGTATTTAACCCGCCAACAATGGACAATAAAATAAAATAAGCTCGCAACCCCGAGCATGAATTACTTAGTCACGTTTTAGGTTCAAATACATACCAAACATCCCGATCATGTATTTAACCCGCCAACAACGGACAATAAATAAAATAAGCTCGCAACCCCGAGCATGAATCACTTAGTCACGTTTTAGGTTCAAATACATACCAAACATCCCGATCATATATTTAACCCGCCAACAACGGACAATAATAAATAAAATAAGCTCGCAACCCCGAGCATCAATCACTCAGTCACGTTTTAGGTTCAAATACATACCAAACATCCCGATCATGTATTTAACCCGCCAACAACGGACAATAAATAAAATAAGCTCGCAACCCCGAGCATGAATCACTTAGTCACGTTTTAGGTTCAAATACATACCAAACATCCCGATCATGTAATTAACCCGCCAACAACGGACAATAAATAAAATAAGCTCGCAATCTCGAGCATGAATCACTTAGTCACGTTTTAGGTTCAAATACATACCAAACATCCCGACCCGCCAACCACGGACAATAAAATAAGATAAGCTCGCAACCCCGAGCATGAATCACTTAGTCACGTTTTAGGTTCAAATACATACCAAACATCCCGATCATGTATTTAACCCGCCAACAACGGACAATAAAATAAAATAAGCTCGCAACCCCGAGCATGAATCACTTAGTCACGTTTTAGGTTCAAATACATACCAAACATCCCGATCATATATTTAACCCGCCAACAACGGACAATAAAATAAAATACACTCGACATCCGAGCACCAGTAATAGAATGCAATCGAACATCCCGATCACCAATAATAGAATGCAATCGAACATCCCGATCACCAATAATAGAACGTACTCGAACATCCCGAGCACCAATAATAGGGCCTTACTGCCAGATTGCATGCCCGATCTCAGTTGCACAGAGATAGACCTGAAATACTGCAACACAAATGCATATATAGAATTTTAAAGTAACAATTGGAATAAATAACCTTAAACCGGGCATGTCGAGTGAGCACCGCAGTCAAGGTCAATTGTTAGGTTGAATATGTCATGAGCTAGGCAACGATGAGCAAAGAGGCCGAGGGCCTGATGTTTTGAGCTCTATCTGTTCAAAGACATGGGTCGAGCATATGCGAGGTGCATATGGTCAACACATCTTGAGCTCGCTGCTAAGTACTGCAGAAAAGACAAGCCAAGAACAATCCAGAATATTTTGCATTTTAAGTACATGCTGTAATGCAGAAATTGTATCATCAAATATCCCAATCCAGTATAATACAAGCAATGAATCTTAAGTAATTCATAATAAATCTTGAGTTCGATAAAGGTTTCTTTAGCCATAAAAATGTCGAACTCTTCTCCCAATTAACCAGAATGAGAAAAATTAAATATATACTTTAATTATCATACGTTTTAGTCAACGATACGTAATTGCTATAGTGTTCTCCATACCCCTGCTATTATAATTATTTCTTGTCTACATTTAAAAATGCATTGGGCAACTCAAATTCACTTGAGCTTTTCAACAATGTTTTCATAGTCAACAACAATGCCACGTGTTAAATCACCAATGTTACTATTATACAAGAATCCAAACAATGATGGACAGACAATAATGAAGGCAAGCACAAGGTTCTGTCATGTGGAGTCTCAGTTGACAATCTTAACTAAATATCTATTACTATTAAAATGAAATTCTGCCATTAACTTGCAGCTTTTGTATGATCATATGGGTAAACCTTAGCAAAGTAGACTGCTAGCATCATGTCATGTTTGCAATGAATATTTATACGCAGAATAATAAACTATTTGCCCAGGAATTCAATTCATGAATGCTGCATTAGTGCCGATACGATCGCGTCCTATCTTGTCACATCCAAATTACGATAAGATTCCACCAAATCTTACGTAGCAAACTAGGTATCATTTGATTTTTTCACTAAGCCATGTACGAGAGATTTTTGAGAAGCAATGATCATGTGCTATAATATTAGGGAATTCTTAAATAATTCTAGCACATCTCGTAATTATAAGAAATTGTCCCTGGTTATATTAGGAGCAAAGTTTAGCACGCAATATATTCATAAAATTAGGTAAGATGCATGCCTTATCTTTTGAAGTGGCGAACCAAACATATGCTTCACGAAATCAACAAGATTGATTCTTTTCATATCTTCCTGCTCGGAAAAGTTCCCCGCATAATTATCCTCAAGCTATTTGTGGGAGATGAGATGTGACCCGATGGGAGCAGTGTACGCTAACGGACGATCAAGAAGACAACTCCAGAACCATTGACCTTTTACGCAATTCCAAGCTTCTATAGTAGCGGCAAGTGATGGTGCTGCGGCTCACCATTTTCACCAATCTTTTGAGGAACCCCCGCTCAAAAATGCCTTAGAGGCTGCCCCTGCTCCTCATGAAATTACAGGTGGCTGGAATTGTTATCCTCTAACATCGAATTCATCTTGGCAGTATACGGAGAACAAGATGTGAAGTTCCTCGGTGGTGGTCCTCCAACCAAGGCTGAGAAAAAATAGCTCGCGCCAGGGTGGGTCCGCGCCGGATACGGTGCACATGAAATCCAAACAGATGCATCCTCGGCTCTTACTAGAGAATGGAGGAAAGAAGCAACTATACCCAGAAATTCAGAGCCATACTGGACGATTTTGAGCAACACACTTTCATGTTCAATATCTTTATCTGAGTTCTTTGCACAACATCAGAAGAGTGAATAACTACCGCCCTCTCCCCCCGCTGGACGTGCCCTTGTTCGAATAAAATTTAACCTCCAGCTAATAATAGCAAGATCCAATCACGCATGTCCTTTAATCATAACCGTGAAAAGGTCATGAAGCCTTGGTTTGGATCGTAGAATCTTTCAATATGAGCAAAACTTGTAGACTTTCCACCTCGCTGACACCAACCAATGCTAGAGTCCTTGCAGATGGGATCACCAGATTTAAAGACTGGAGAATTGGGACAGTTGGACGAGACGGGTAAGCAAAAGGAACACCCTTAAATTCAATTTTCCCATGCATATTTATTGGTTTCCTTTCGTCAGGACTATAAGCATCAATTGCTGGAATATTGTCAATCACTTGAAACACCATGCCAGCTGCTACGGTCCCTTGCGAGAATTGAGCAAAACATGACAGTGCCAGTGCGAAACCCGGCTATTTATGCATCGATAATATTTGATATTAGAATACGAACACCGGTAATAAAATTAAGGTGAACCGCAAGAAAGTTGAATGCAAGACCCGGTTGAGCAGATGAGAGATCGATTATTAGAGTTGGGATATATACATATGAAAATGGGCATCAAGAACTCCGCATTACATCCCAATTTCTAGTCCTATTTCTGCAAAACAGAACGAAAGTTTTTCTCATTGTTCTTCTCAGCATCCCTGGTTCGAAGAACTTTCCAAATAGGCAAGTTGTTCGGTGGTTCTTATCAATTCTGAGTACTCTCAGGCTTGGATGTATCAAGATACGCACAAAAACCGCGAACCACTGGTGAATTTAACTCTGGGCGTGAAGTCTCTGACCAGAACATTACTCTTCTTGACGATTTCCATATCGCAAAGGTAGGAGAAAGGAAACGTCCAGGCACTTTTCGGAGAACCGTGCTATTATATTTCTCTATTCTCTTCTTGAAGAATTTCTCGAGGCTTTGCAAATAGGAATAATTCAGTCTGCTCTAGAGTGGGCCGACGATCGGCCATCCATAGGTACCGAGGATCTACAGCCGCTGGGGTACGATGGAATGTGGTGGAGGAGAAGAAAATAGCAGTGTGGTTGATGGTGATGCCATCATTCTGTTGCCCCTGAGTCTTGAGATCCTAAATTTTGGAAGAAGGTAGGTGTGGTAATACCTTGAAAAATTAAATAGAAGAAACCAAACAGCCTGTTTCAGGTGGTACAATTTTGGGGCTGTACTAGGACGTTTTTCGACAATCTGGGCGGTGGTGGCGGGTGGCTAACGGCATGGCATGTGTGAATAATGCCATCGGTAGTTTCGAAATTTTTCCATGTCACACAGAATGATTTTGCTTTAAGAATCCATCCCACCACAGCTATCCAGAAGCAGACAGCGTAGGTACCGTTCAAAAAATCATCTACGCCTTAACTTAATTTTCCCACGGACGGCGCCAATGATGTGATCCAGTATTTCTACTACTCAGTAGAGTTAAATGCCGTAGAAAATAAAATAGGAGACATCACAATTTTTTACGTGGAAAACCCCCCAAAATGAAGGGAAAAACCACGGGACCTAGTCCAGTATAAAATTCAACTATAAACGATAAGGATTTACAGTGCTTTGGTACAAGAATGAATAAAAAATCCAATCCTCTCCTCTATGCATTCTCTTCCCCCCCTCTTATGCACCCTCGACCACCCCTCTCTAAGCCACTAATTAAGCCTCCTAATTAGCCACTAATTAAGTCATTAACCCCACTAACTCCTCCCATTTAAGGATAGTGGGTCAAACCAACACCACTAATTATTCCTTTTGTTTATGGCATGTCTTATTTAAAATACGTCCGGAAAATGCGGGTTGATTAACCGCTATGACCGGGTCTTATGCCACTGTTTGACCCCGTGAGACCGAGCAAGGTAATATCCTCTTCGGGTATTTTCCTGTTCGGACAATTTCTTGTTCGGTAATGATTTTACCCAATGTGGTCTAATTTCGCCACCACATCAGATAGTATTATTTTATTAAGTTAAATAAAGTATTTGTTCATATTAGTCATTTAATAAGACAATAATATATTTATCTAAAAATAGGATAAATTCTTATTAATAAATTCATACTATTACTAAAAAGTATATATATTATTACCATAAATGTTGGCATAGAGTTTGGTTTCATTTTTCGAATTAATTTTATGTCTTAAGAAAGACAAATATTAATACTTAATATTTCATTTTTAATTCTCTAAAATATATCTTTCGGAATTAATAATCAATGATTGTTACTAATGGATAAAATATTTAAATTGCATTATTATTAGTTATAATTTTTGCTACACTTATGATCTAAGATGATTAAGAATGGTACAGTTGTAAAAGCCAATTTTGTTAAGCTGAAAATTGACGTAGTTCAAGCTTTTTCATTTTTCACTACCAGTTAGTTTTTGTTATGGCTTTATTTATTCAATTGCGATTTTCACTTTTGTTTTTTTAATTTTTTTTAAGGTGATAAAAATTATTGAGTAGGCCAAACTCGCAATTTAAAAGGAAATTAGATAAAATTTAAGGTTTTTTAATAACAAGGGTTGCACCTCGCAGATCTTTATCTGTACTTCATTTGTCGTTCACTTTCCGATTGTAATGTCTCAGCATATGTTAAACTTCAGTGAAACATAAGGTATGTAGGAAGTTTTAGGCTGCATTTGGATCTATGTATTTGAACTTCATGGAATATATTATGAATATATGACTAAAATCATAGTTTGAAATTCATTCTTCAAATTCTAGACAATCTTAAGAAGAATTCAGAATAGAGAGTTGATTTGTCATCGTATATAGCAGGTGTAATTAATTATTGGAGACAGTGAGCTTTGCTGTGGATGTCGGATGATTGTTTTAGTTCCATCATAGTTCATACATTCTTGGTCGATTCAATTTGCAGTAATCTGCTTAATACAGTTTTTTCTTGCAGTTCTAGATTAAGAATTGAAGCAGAAACACTAGAACCTACGAACATGAATAGTTCGGATCAGCAACAGCAACAGCTGCCTCTACACCAGAAACGGCAGCAACAGCTTGCGGCTGCGGGAGCTGTAGCAGCGAGAGGTCAAATGGCTTATGCCACTTCTTATCAATCAACACCGACAGCGTCCACGGGCACTACAGCTACCGCCGTTTCCTCTCCAACTCAGCTTCCAACTGCTTTACCACCACAACAACAGGTTGCTGGTTATCATCAAGCTCAGCAATTCCACAGTCAGCAGCAGCAGCAGCTCCAAGCTTTCTGGGCCAGCCAAATTCAAGAAGTCAAACAAGCTACGGATTTCAAGAACCACAGTCTTCCGTTAGCTCGCATAAAAAAGATAATGAAATCTGATGAAGACGTCAGAATGATCTCTGCTGAAGCTCCGGTTATATTTGCTAAAGCTTGTGAGATGTTCATCTTGGAGCTGACGATGCGGGCTTGGATACACACAGAAGAGAATAAGAGACGGACCCTTCAGAAGAACGATATCGCGGCTGCAATTTCAAGAACCGATGTGTTCGACTTTTTGGTTGATATCATTCCTAGAGATGAATTGAAAGAAGAGGGTCTTGGCATCGCTGAAGCTACTATTCCATTAATGGGATCTCCAGCAGATGCAGTTCCGTATTACTATGTTCCCCAACACAATCCACAGCTTGATCAAGCTGCACTTTACGGGGGTCAACAGTTAAGACCACCTCTTTCTTTCATGGCCTGGCCACCGGAGCAGCAGCCTCGTGATCATCCATAGCTGTGAGGGTAACGTTTGAGCTCTACTGAATTCTTGCTGAGAGATGTTTATTACACTGTTTGGGAGTTGTGCAGTATATTAGCAGAAGCTATATATAATCTGTAATTTATATGATGTTTGGTACTACGAGGAACTCGAAAATCCAGAACAGAAGTGACAAGATATTTGTTTTTTTATCATCCTCTCAGTAATTATTGTATGATATCTCCAATAATGCAGAATTTGAACGATTACAACGATAACGGCGATTTAGAATACATATACGTTATGGACCATTGTTCAAATTTAGCAAAACCCGGCTCAACCTACGCGCCCGGTTCTCAAACATATAAAAGCGACAAAGCGTTCTCAATCTTTCCGTCTGCATTCTCTTGATCTCTTTACAACATCATAGACATTTTACTGAACTGCGGAATCGATCTCTCTCTAATTGATACTATCAGCGTAAGCTCCATTAACCGATAATCTTACAAATTACATTCATATTTTTAGATATGTGTTCGTTTCATAATTTTAGCTGTTGATTTTGTGTATTTTTTATGATATGTTGTGTGAATTGAAGAAATGGCGACGAGGAAGAGCGTGGGATCGTTGAAAGAAGCCGATGTGAGGGGGAAGAAAGTTTTTGTTAGAGTGGATCTGAACGTGCCTTTGGATGATAACTTCAATATTACCGATGATACTAGAATCAGGGCTACCGTCCCCACAATCAAGTACACTTGATTGGATATGGTGCCAAAGTCATCCTCCCCTCTCACCTCGTACGTGTTATTCAAGTTTAATTTTCCTGAATGGATTTGCCATTTTTTGTTGTAGTTACGGTTCTCAATTCTTTTTATATTTAGATCAGTGGTGGATGATTTATTTATAAGTTCTTATGAACTTTTGTGTGCTAATCACCCTTGGTTAAGCAGTTTTATCAAAGCCAATGCAAATATTATTGTTTTTTCTTTTTCTTTTTGAATGTTGTAATCTTTTCTTTGATTTATGGTTTTGAAATTTGGATCTTCTAAAAAAAAAAAAGTTTGGATCTTTATAATGTTTTGTTTAATAGGTTTCAACGTTCGGGCAATATTTGCTGTAAGGATTAGTAATGTTATGATGAGTCTTTGTTGCTGCAAGAAGCTTATTAATGGTTTTAGATTTTTATCCATGTGCTCTTACCATTTTTTTCTGTTACTCTGCGATGATTGTGAAGATTGAAGGATGTAAGTAAAGTTGAAGGTCCACTTGATGCTAAATATGTCGATGTTAGAAACGATTATATAGAAATTCTTTTATATATGAAGTGATTAATAGCATCAACATGGGTTTCAGGGACTGCCCAAAAGGTGTTACTCCGAAGTACAGTTTGAAGCCTCTTGTTCCTAGACTCTCTGAACTTCTTGGAGTTGAGGTATGTTGGCCCTTAAGGTTTTAAAAAGGCTATCGAGTTCTTGTGCAAAGTTGTTTTTTGAAAGCATATGATCCGTGCAATATTTCTAGGTCAAGATGGCTAATGATTGTATTGGCGAAGAAAGTTGAGAAGTTGGTAGCCGGGTTGCCTGAGGGAGGTGTTGTTCTCCTGGAGAATGTTAGGTTTTACAAAGAAGAGGAAAAAAAAATGATCCTGAGTTTGCAAAGAAGCTTGCTTCACTAGCAGATTTGTATGTCAATGATGCATTTGGAACTGCTCATAGAGCCCATGATTCCACAGAGGGGGTAGCCAAGTATTTGAAGCTTTCTGTTGCTAGGATTCCTTATGCAGAAGGTTTGTTCGTGTTGGACTTTCTGTTTAAACAGATTGAAGTTTTCATCTGTATTTTGATAGGGAAATTAATCTCTTCAACTTTTACTTGTCAATATTGTCGCTTTAAACGGTCTGAATAAATGTTTAAAAAATTATTCTCTACCATTCAGGTTTAGAAGCAGCATTTTCTTCTCATAATTGTTGGTGATGTTTCTTTTAAAATGGAAGTAGTATAGCCCAGTTATGTTCTTTGCTATTTGATTTTGTTTTCAGGAGCTCGACTATCTAGTTGGGGCTGTGGCCAACCCCAATAAGCCATTTGCCGCAATTGTTGGGGACTCAAAGGTATCCACCAAAATCAGTGTTATAGAGTCAGAAGGTGGACATCCTCTTACTGGGTGGAGGATCTTTACCTTCTACAAAGCTCGAGGATATGCTGTGGGATCTTCACTTGTGGAGGAAGACAAGCTTGATCTGGCAACTTCACTCATGGAGAAGGCCAAGGCAAAGGGGGTTTCTCTCTTGCTGCCTTCTGATGTGGTGGTTGCTGACAAGTTTGCTGCTGATGCTAACAGCAAGGTGGGCATTTTTTGTCTAGCAGGTTAATTTATCTGCATTTGGATAGTTCTTTATTTCATATACACAACTACACTTAAAGTGAACATTGTGTTATCTTACATTTTGCATGTTCTTCATGCTATGATAGTTAACATTGAAAATGGTTGCAGTTGAAGATCATTTGAATCAATCTACCTCAGGAATAAAATGTTTGTGTTCTTTTTCTTTTCTTTTTTTTTCTTTTAAGGTTGTTCAAGCATCTCGAATCCCTGATGGTTGGATGGGCTTGGATATTGGACCTAATAGTATCATATCATTTGAGGAAGCTTTAGATATCACCAAGACAATCATCTGGAATGGACCTATGGGTGTATTTGAGTTTGAAAAATTTGCTACTGGAACAGAGGTATGACTTGAAATTTCTGTTTGATTGATAAACAACAGTTGAAGCAGAATGTTAGCCTTAGTTGGTTGCCTGAAAATATCTGAAAACCTGTCCTGTAATAAGCTGGGCCAATTCATTGACCAAAATAACCTGAGATGTTAACATACAGGTTTAAATCCGAGTCATGCTTAATCCAGTTCTGAGTTAAACACTGTATTTTTCGTCGATATCATTGTCAGCTATTTGTCTGGCTGAAAAATCACTGCTTTTGGTATCTGGTACTTCTGATATTCTTTTTCAGGCTATCGCCAAGAAACTAGCAGAACTCAGTGGAAAGGGAGTAACCACGATCATTGGAGGAGGTGACTCTGTGGCAGCAGTCGAGAAGGCTGATCTTGCAGACAAGATGAGCCATATTTCTACTGGAGGAGGTGCCAGCTTGGAACTTCTCGAGGGAAAAATGCTTCTGGAGTTCTTGCCCTCAATGAAGCTTAAGTGGCTTCTTGCTGTTTTCGTTTTTTGTCCTGTCCTTCTCATAGTTGTCATGTCTGGTTTTTACCAGATCGTGTAGACAGAAATTTTGTAATATCTAGTTTTGTAGAAACGGTAGCTACAATTTTAGTAATCATCGCAACTACCATAGCTCAGATTAATAACAAATTATCTTCATTATTCTCTTTGTTCTGCATCTGTATCATTACCACTGCTTCAAATAGCACCAAATTATGCTTCATGTGAGCAATAATTATTTACGTGAAAAATTTTCTAGTCCAGACCAAATTATAATGGCTTCCATAGGGGTGTACCCAAACTCCAGCTGTTGCATCACTGCCTAAAAGATTCAATAATTTCAGAATTGTCTCAGATTCTTCTTCTCCGCAACTTCATCCAATTTTCTTGCAAATTACAGCAAAACCCTCAAAAAGATTCGAATTCCATTGGACACGTTTCTACGTCCAAGGATCACTTTCGCAATTCAATTCCCGAACCACATGGATTCACTTATTCCATAGTATGTGGAAGTTCAGGAATTGGGTTTGAAATTGCGCATGCATTGTAGATTTAAGGATACTTCACTTATTCGTATAATCATGTTTATGAACAACTAGTTCTCATGTACCCTGCAAATGGTACGTATATTGGTACTGGCATTGATACTCACCTCGTATATTTGAGAGTTAATTGATAATACAAAAAATGAACTTGACCATTTTGGCCATCGGAATTTTCTGGTATTTTCATGTTTTATGGCTATCTGAATTGCTTGATTCCCGTTAAGGTTGCTTGTTCTGAATTGCAACTTGCTAATATTGGTGAGAAGTCAGTTGTGAAAACCCGGTTTTTCAAACCAATTCAACAATCATAGTTTTGGTCAAACCACCAATAGATCCTTAAGTTAATCCAACTACTTGATGTTATTTGGTCAAACCAAATACTAAGTATAGATAATATTGAAAAATAAGAGATAATATTGAATTATATATCATAATATCTTGACAAAAAAATAATATTGAATTAGATTATGATAATTAAAGCATAATCTAAAGGTAAGTTCTGGAAGATAGAATTGAATTTCAGAAGTCGTAGGAACCGAGACTCTCAAATTTCAAGCTCTAAATATAAGACTCTTCTACAGAATATGCGACTCGAAAATTTCTCACTATTAACATAAATTTCGAAAGACATACTAGCACACACTCAAAGGTATGAAATTTTCAGCAAGGAAATGAGATAAAATTCGTTGGGTTTTTTGCCACCCAAATCTACCGAGACACGCAATAATAGTTTTTTCTGATCTCTATAAGTGGGCTTGTGTTATATATTTTTTTGTTTTTTTTTTTTGAAAAACCATACGTATGTTTTTAAACTACAATCGATTATGTGAATTATGTTGAAACTAAGCAATTATGTTATATGGCTCGATGTGAGCAACTATGTTAAATTATGTTAAGATGTATGCATATCAACTTATGATCCGATTATGAAATATGTTTTGTAAAAATTAAAATATATTATATTGTCACATCGATTGGCCTCCACTTACTGAGTGTTTCCAAAACGCTCGCCCCTTACATCAACTCTCCAGATATAAGCGGATCAGAAATCGAAGAGGAAAAACCAAATCAGTTTTGGAGATAATGATTTAGTTGATGATGTTCAAGATGCCCCTACCATTGATTTATGAAGAGGAAAAATCAAATCAGTTTTGGAGATAATGATTTTGATGATGTTCAAGATACCCCTGCCATTGATTTATTCAACTTTCGCTGATGTTTTGTAAGAAATATTTATTTTATGGAATAATAGACTGGTTTTAGTTGAATTTTATATTACGAGGTTTGTTGATTTCGAATTATGATTTGGAGTCAACTCCGATGCTATCGACCCGATCTCTGAAATTTCTAGTATTTTCATGTTTTATGGCTATCTGAATTGTTTGATTCCCGTTAAGGTTGCTTGTTCCGAATTGCAACTTGCTAATATTGGTGAGAAGTCAGTTATCCCCGTCTTTTGAATTTGTCAAAATTATTTTGGAGCAGGAGAGACCGATCGCGATGGGACTCGAAACCACAATTCTCCCGCTCCGAAAGCGAGCGGCTTATCCATTAGGCCACGCGATATTTAAATTCCTAAGCGCATCTCCAAGGGGGCGCCAGTTTGGCGTTGGACGCCAAAATGGCGCCCCCTCCTTTGCCCCAACGCAGCACCATTTTCTGCACGAAAATGGTGCTGCGCTACAGTGCCACGCCATATTTGGCGTGGCACTGTAGCAATACGTCAAAATGGCGCCTTTTTTTTTTTTTTCTTATTTGTAAAAATGTTTAATTATTTATTATATTATTATTATTTACTATTTATTTTAATTAAAAAACTATAACTGAATTTTGGTAATTTTATAAATAATTATTATAAAATAGTATTAATTTTTATAATGAAATTTGTGGTTGGAGATGGCCTAAAGATTTAATTTACTTAATATTTGGTAATAGTGTACGATTTCACAAACACCATTTTGTATCATCTCCTTTGCGCGAGAGCTGCAAACACAATTTCATTTTATAAGAATAATTTGAAGCTTTTCTTAATTTCCTTATCATTATTGTGATGATTCAAGATAAAAATATATTCCACATTATTATTAAAGATAAAACCTCTCAAAAACTAAACCATAGTAACATCCTAACGGGGTATTAAGACCAGAGATGATGGAGAATAAAAAAAACAATAAAACCCAAACTACGAATAAAAAAATTTAGATATCTAGCAGTGCACGACAAGCTAATTAGATATTCAGTTTTAAAAGTGGTGATCACTTATACACCTCATTCAACAAATTCAAATCATCATTATTTTGCATCATGTCAATTTAAATTAATGAGACTCATTTAGAAAACTTAACTGAATTCAAGATTATACGCTTTTTTCCGAGCGATTTGAAATCATTTCACTAAAACATTCCCATCCTTGTATAGTAAAACCTTTGTGTATGCTCAAAAAAAAAAACAAATGATATTACTTGCGACGATAATATGATGTCATTTGGCATTATCCCTTCATCTTTCATATTTTCAAAGACTGTCATGGCTTCCTGCACATAGCCATGGATTTAGGGGAATATTTGATGTTATCCTCAATGAATAGTGCCCTGGAGGATATATCTATCAAGCATTAAGAATATTTCAAATATAATATTATCAAAGTATAGTCCCTAACTGCAATAACATCAAAATAACCGATTTAGGGGGAGAAATGGGTTTAAAATAATAAAAAATTGTAGGGGAGTTAGCTTTAAAAAATAAAAATAAAAAAGAAAAAGTATAGGGGCAGAAATGGGTTTGTACGTGAAGAAGAGAAGAATAGATGGGTAAGAGGATATGGGCTGGACTCAATAATACAGGTCCATTTCTGTGTTAACTTGCCAATATCATGGGCTTTACAATAGAGTCCAAATCAAGAATTCCTTCTTCTCCAGCAAGAAACCTTTCTAAAAAATCTTCATCCTCGTATTCTACTCTGCAATTGTAGGCACTTTTTACAGCAGCATTTCAATGTTCGTATGATTTTGTCCCCTCGATCTTCAATATTTTGAATTGACTCTAGGAACTTTTTCGCCAACTTTTCGGGTGGTTCAATTTCGTATGATTCTGTCCCCATCGATCTTCAAAAACTTTCGTGGGTTTATGTTTTGTGTTGTTTGTTCTGCAGTTATTTCTTCCAATATTAAAGTTTAAATCAAGAAATCATGGGTGATAGCCAGTACTCCTTTTCTCTCACGACTTTCAGGTATGCGCTAATGGCTTGATGGAAGCTTGTGATTATATATATTTTTGTTTTAGTTAATGTATAAAAGCTTAGGTGTTGTTAATATCTCAATCATTGTGCAGCCCTTCAGGAAAACTCGTTCAAATTGAACATGCCTTGACCGCCGTTGGATCTGGTCAAACATCCTTGGGAATTAAAGGTAATTTTTTGAATTTTATCTCTGCACATTATTTATATAATTAAGTGCAACGGTTTAGGATCCTCATTAGTGTTAGCAGGGGTGAAGTCAAATGCTGTATGGGCCTGGCATTCATAAGTTGCGAAAGTTATCTACAGTATTAAGAACATGAGAAAACGCTGAAGCGCCAGTATGACATGATTTTTAGGTTTCTTAAGTAGAAGTTTTAAAAAATTTCGTTCTAATAGGGCTAAATTTATTCAGCTCAAAACTGCAATATTACCATGTTTATTAGCTATGCCTAACCAATTAATTGGTTGCGTTATGGGTCTGAAATTAAATTTTGATGATGAAAACTTGTCAGGATCTATATCTTAAAGTCAAGGCATTATTATGGTGCTCACAGAGAATATATATTCCTATTCATTCTTTAAATGACCTGCGCAAATGAAAACATTTGATTAAAAAATCTCATTATCCTTATGTTTCGGTGGTTGCAGCTGCTAATGGTGTTGTCATTGCAACAGAGAAGAAATTACCTTCAATTTTGGTTGATGAGACATCTGTAAGTATCCCGGTCATAATAATGGGATTCAAGTTTTAATGTCAGTTGTATTCTGAAAGAGTACAGATGGAGAACATCCTGCTATCTTCTCCTACGAAACATACTTATCCACATTTTTTTACTTTGAAGCATGTATTATTTTCTACCTTTTATTATTTGCAGTGCTTCTGGCACATTTTTTTCATTGCCTCACATTTTACCATGTTTTTTTTAATTGAAGTTAGTCATGTTGGACGTGATATCCTTGATTTCTGAGAGTTTATTTACTTTGTTGCAGGTGCAGAAGATTCAGATTTTGACTCCAAATATTGGAGTTGTATACAGGTTGATATTCATCATCTGAATCCCATCTATTGATCTTAAATATGTGTTTCACCTTGTCTATTTTTCCAAAAATTTACATGGAAGAAATGTTTATATGTAATAACATTTCTCTCAATGATTATGATATTTGCATTGAGGCATTTGATTTATAAAATAGGATACACTAGAGGCGATTTTCTTGTTATTAGTTTTACTTCTGAAAGGAAAATGTGTCGTGTGCACCAGAACTCATGTTTTCATAGCGGGATTTGCCAAAAAGTATTAATAAAGAAAGACGTAATATTTTTCAGTTTTTGCTTGGGAGTTTAGGGGCTCACAGAGTAAGATTCTTTTTTGCTTAAACTAGCTTAGAGAATTCTTTCATATTATTAGTAAATGAGCCATCACTACATGTAAATGTTTGAATATCAAATTTCTGCACTCGTGTTTTTTTTTTTCCCGAATGTTTTGTAGATATGTAAGAGTTCTCAGATTGGTTGACTAATTATTTTCTGATTTGCAGTGGAATGGGCCCTGATTCTCGAGTTTTGGTTAGAAAAAGTAGGAAACAGGCAGAGCAATATTATCGCCTATACAAAGTACTTATCTGCTTTATTTCCTTTTTCTGTAATACTACAACCACTTGCTTGATGCTAGGGAGCCAATTTTTTTCTATTTTATATGCATTTGAAAGGCATAACTTTGACGGTAACTATCTTGAAATTCTTGTTTTTAGTTGTTATTAATCAAATTAATCTATAGGGGATTTTTATAGGGGATGTATATGATCCCTCTTTCATTTTTTTAGTTACTGTTCACCAGGGTGTCATTTTCATGTTATTTGGGCTGATATTCATTTCGTCACTCAGAAATTGCTGGTATTGTAAGAGCCAAAGGTGATGTTCTGTTTGGGTCGTGTTTAACAGGGTGGTGTATGGCTTTCCTTCAAACACTACTTCAGTTACGTTTGTCTAGGTGGTTGTAGTTTTGGTTATAGTGCTAGTAAAATGAAAAAGAGTTTCCTCCCCATTTTCCTTATTTGTGGAGTTCGATGTGGGCATTTTGAGGTGGAATTGGGGGATATGTGAAAGGAGGACATCTTTGGAGCTACTGGGACGGCTTTTGGAGTGCTAAAAAATACACAACTTGTTACATCTTTAATGCCTTCTCCATAGCAGCTATATCTTTATTCAATATGTTACTTTTTTGGAAAGTTGTGGGGTTGCATGATGAAAATATCTTCTGCTTACAGTATCAGTTTTGCTACCATTAACTACAGGAACAAATCCCAGTGACTCAACTAGTGAGGGAAACTGCCACTGTTATGCAGGAATTCACTCAATCGGGGTAAGTATTACATGTTCTTGCATGATTTATCTGGTGCTTATGTGGCAAGATCGTTTTATTTATTACGAGTCCTTTCATATTTGGCCAGACTACACTTGATGAATTTAAATTTATTTTATGATTTTTGATGAAGTAAGTGTTTCACTTCTTAGTTAATTACCACTTCTGGTGGAATTCATGAATATGTGCTAAGCCACAAAATGATGGGTTGGAGTGTATAGTAACAGTAGATTACGCTTCGATTGAGGTCCGGTAAATAAATTTTCAACATCTTGGTCCATTATTCTCAGGCTTCTTCACATGGAGAACTGGTCTATTTCTAATCGATTTTGAGAGTAGAAATTTTAACCAACTTCTGGAGATGGACCGGGCAAAACTAATAAAGAAATTAGTTATGACAGTTTTTTCTTTATGATTGTGGCTGAGATGTTTGATACATCAGCTTCTACACGGTACTAGGTTCATCGTTTTCTGCTGGCTGTCTGGTCATCTATCTGCAGTATAGAGTGATTTTTCTTTCTTATGATGCCTCACCACCCTCTCTATCATTTTATAACCGTCAGTTTAGGACTTAGGACAACTGTGTAAATTGTTTCATGGAGATTTCTATTTAGGTTTCCAAATGATCAATGAGGCCGTAAATTTCCAGAGATAGCCATTTTTGCTTCTAATAAACCCCCAAAAGAAACCACCTGTTTTTTAGCTGAGTCTTCCTTCAGACTCTCTCATGTTGGCCACGAGAAAGACTAGACTTGAGGGAACTTAATTTGACTACAGTTTCATTTCTGTTAAATCTTTATTCTTGTTTTCCAAATTGGTGTGCCGTAAATCCTAATCAGAGTCATCCTATACTGTTTTATGGATGCTCTGTAGCTTGTTATGTCTCTTAGCGCATCAGTATGCTTGTTTCTGGCTTTTATGGCAGTGGTGTGAGGCCATTTGGCGTTTCACTCTTGGTTGCTGGATATGATGACAAAGGTCCACAGCTTTATCAGGTATGTTAACAATGTTAAGTATCGGAATTGTGTTTTGCATTTTCAGCGTGTATTTTATGATGAAGGCTGATCCTTTTCATACCAGATATGGCCAAGTAATTTGTATACGCTGGATCTGCATCTCATTGCTTTTATTCACTTTTTTTGTTGATTTTATAAATATAAAGTTACATAATTAGTAGGTCACTTTTTTGGTCTTCTTCTGGATCTGGATCTGGATCTGCATCTGCATCTCATTGCTTTTGTGCACATTTTTTGTTGATTTTAAAAAATATAAACTTACATTTAATTATAGTTATTTTTTAGTCTTCTTCCTCTTCTCCATCTTCAATTTCAAGCTTTTGTCAGGGGCTGGGGACAATCACCCCGGTTTTTCCTGTTCCGCTTCACATATATAGGATTGCATGTTTGACGCATTACTAAGAGCTATAGCCAGTAGAACAAGATAAATCATTTTTGTAAAAAATCATTTTTGTAAAAAATCATTCAGCAGTCAATGTTGTTCTGGCAATAGGGTTAATCGTAGCTCCAAAACAAGCCTCTTCTAACAATTGCATCTACTTGCGATTCATTAGAATTGAATATGTAATCATGGCTCCGATACCAGTTGTAGGATTGAGAGGTTGCTGCTGTACCAAAATTATAGTTGGTGGCAATCGTGCAACTAAAATGTTTTAAAATCGCACATCATCCTGTTGCAATCGTTCCACCCATAAATATAATTTGTTGCTCCCATCACATTGACATCAATTTGTAGCTCAGGAAGACCTACCTAGGAATTTTAGCTAACGTATCTTAACTTTAGCTAACTTGGCCAGGGAAAAGAATGTTATGTGGCATGTCTTGAAAGAACCGTTAATGAGCAATTTCTTATTTGTTTGGACACATAGGTCGATCCATCAGGTTCATACTTTTCCTGGAAGGCTTCAGCCATGGGAAAGAATGTATCAAATGCAAAGACATTTCTGGAAAAGAGGTTGGTTATCATTATTTTTTCACACTACGAATAAAAATGCTGCTGCGTCATCGAAATTTGTTTGGCTTTTCCTTGCACCGTGACAATAGTTAAGGCATAAACTATGCTCTGTCATCTTCGAGTCTGACTTCATACTTATTTATCCACTGGTTGACCATGTGTAGTATACTAATGATTTGTTGAGGAACTTTGGCAATACTGTTTTAGTGATTTGCGATTCATTGACATATTTCTTTCAGGTATACCAATGATATGGAACTTGATGATGCTGTGCACACTGCAATCTTGACACTGAAAGAGGGGTAAGGCATCTACATGTTCTAGTATTTGTTAAAATAATTGTGTAGCCCGTGAATTTTTGTTTGTAATGGGGCAAGTGAGCATTAGATGTGTAATTTTTTCTCCATTTTTCGTAAGGGAAAGGAAGCGCTGGTATTTTTCCCAGGGTGCATTTTTCTAAATTTCATATTTTCTTGTTTCGGTAAAGCGCCACCACCAATGGATTACTTCAGTAAATTGTACCCGAGTTGTGGAGAAAACATTAGTCAATATTTTACCTGCATGCATTTTGAAGTGTTCATGTTGGATACTTGATAATCATATGTCCTATTGACTTCGTTAACATGACACACTTTCCAGATTCGAGGGACAGATATCTAGCAAAAACATTGAGATTGGTGTGATTGGCAACGACCAAATCTTCAAGTATGAATTGCTTTCCTCCCTTTTTTAACACACTAGGTGTGTGTTACACGTTTGTAGCTTGTTGACAATGCAGTCTGCATCTCTTTGCAGGATTCTGACCCCATCTGAGATCGAGGATTATTTGCAGGAAGTGGAGTAGTTTTATGTTCTTGGTAGAATCCTATGGATTTATTTGATTGCAATCAATTTAAAGACCTTGTAAAACGAGAAATCCTAAGCGGTGTGTTTTGTTTACGGAAACTTACAAGTGAACTTAAATACTTTGCGCCGTTCGACTTTTCTCTTACAGACGAACTTGGATGGCTTAATCATTTCTTTGGTTTAAAAAACGTGTTTTATGAAGATCGAAAGTTATTTTGATTTGTTGGAATTTTCGAGCTCCAGCTCGTTGCACCAAAATATCGAGCATATGGTTCTCGAATCAAGTAACCTGGTATGTACCTGAATCTAGCTCAGGTGGTAAATCATTTTCTGATTTGGATGGCTTAAATTATGTGTATCATTTATATATGTAATGAGATCATGACAATTGTGAAGGATCAAGGGCTCTACCTATTAAGGTATCAAATTGTCAACTATACTATATAGTAAGAGCAATCTCACGTCAGCAATTGTCCAAACTTAAAGTTCATAAAGATCTAATGTGCTACCTGAGAATGAATTCATGTTGTGCAAAATATTGTAACTGGCGATAACAACTTGTATAGCAATGTAAATATCATTTTTTGATTAATAGACACAGAATAGCAGGAACAATTATTGCTCCCGACGATCCAAAATATTGCGTTTGACAACTTGAAAAGGATGTCATACCATTTTACTACTGTTTACATCTGAGAACATACCTAATTAATTGACTAATTAAAGTGTTTAAAATCATGCCCAAATTTGACACGATTTCTAAAGTAAAACATCTTATATTCCAAGATTTAGAGGTGAAGGGGGCCAGATCGGAAAAGAATCCAATGCAACGCCAGTTTCTTGGTCCAAATTCACCCCATCGTGCTGTGGAACTGTTGTAACCATTTCTTGTTCCTTCGTCTCATTGTCAACTCCACTTAGTCCAAGTTCATTTTCTAAGTATTCTAACCACTTTTTGCACTCAATTTCATCACCATCACTTTTTTCTCCACTTTCTTCACTTTTAGTACTGAATTGTAAAGGATCCAAGCTATCCAAGAACTCCCAAAAATCGACGTCGGATTCGAGGGACGTTTCGACTTTTCCATCATTCGATGGACCCAAAGGGTCAATAAGGATACTAACATCGGATTGGGGAAGCCACGTTGCGTCATTTGGTAGCACAATGCCGTCATCAGTAGAGTTGGGGTAGTTTGATGCGTACGATGATGTTGGGGAATCAATAGTCGTCGTTTCCCCAACGGATTCGAGTTTTTGGCTGTGTTTCTCTATGTTTGATTCTTGGACCATTTGATCATTACTCAACTCTTCAATTTGCTTCTGTTGTGTGCTTGAACTGGATGTGCGAGATTGAGAGGATGAATGTTCCATGATGTCAGCACTTTTCCTTGTCAATCTTTTCTTTAAATGTGTGTTCCACACATTTTTGATCTCATTGTCTGTTCTTCCGGGTAAATATGATGCAATTTTTGACCATCTGTTTATAATTTATTAGTTAAATTTAATTTAATAAGAGGTGATGTAATATTTGACTTCATGCACAAGAGGATTTGGGAATGCAATAGCCTTAGTGCCGTTATTTTAGGGATGTTTTTTGCATTTCTTGAAAATTTTTAAAAAAAATTGTTATCTTTAATTTTCAGTTAAGTTCTTCAAGGGAAGACAAATATCTTCCTTCAAAATTTATTTTTTTTATCCCTAAAATTGCATTCCCCGAAAATTTTATTTTGCCCCCCAAATTACATATTACTTCGTAAAATTGTATTTTGCCAGCTCCAATTTCCCCCGATTTTCTATGTTCTATTATTTTGGGCCCATCATCTTAGATTCTAAAACTGCGCATGATCACTACACTAACAATAATCTATTATTATGGTCACCACACTCTCTTGATCAAGCTTTTGTGATGCTATGTGATTCGCGTTCCATTTTCATCGTTTAGATCGCCCATTCTAGTTATGTATTTTCCGCCTCAATGCAACACAATTATCTTTGCTGCTGTTTTTAGGTTGTTTAGTCGTGTCTTGACCAATTATGGCTGGATATTCGATGTATCTATTCGTTTAATTAATATAATCCATGTTTTCTTGTTAAAATATATATATTAATACCTCAAGCACTATTTTTAAGCCTTTTTAGAGTTTTTTAGTAGAATGTTGTTTTGACAAAGGTTAAAAAAATTAAACTTCATATTAATATTGTCTAAGTTGGAAAATGGTGAAATTAATCATGATAATAGTGAAATGTTATAATAATAATAATTAATCATTGTGAGTTAGAGAGGTGTGACGTCACGTACTTGTTTCCAATAGAATTATGGAGATTGATTATAGTTTGCTCTTCTTCAGACGTAAAGTTTCCACGTTTGACGTCAGGATTTAGGTAATTAATCCACCTCAAACGACAACTCTTCCCACATCTCGACAATCCTGCAAACCACGAATTAATTTTTTTTTAAAAAAAATCAAAAATATTTTTAAATTAAATCCCCAATGATTGCTTTCCTATTCTAACAATTTTTAAAAAAAATTTTGTGGTTTATCCATTTTATATTATATTTTTCTATGACACAAACAGATTGTTCATCGGATCTTATTAACAGATACGAGAACAAACATAAAGAAATATTTCAAATATCTCAGAACATACGATTTGTAAAATGATTTGTGTTCTTCGAAGCTTTCTGCAACTCAATGTGACAGATTTTGTTAACAAAAAATGCAAGAAATCATACAAGTTTTAATCAAGATTCTATCCTCATGGCTTGTTAGCCACTAAAGGGATGCATTTTTTAACAAAAAAATTAGATATTAACTTCACGTGGGTTAATTTCAAATATGCAAAAGGAAAGAAGAAATTAATTACCCAAAAGAATTATCTTGAATTTATTGGAGCCACTCTTAGTTTAAGCAAATGATTTCTATCGATAAGTATCCCGGAATTTTATGTACAGGCCGTTAAAATGGGAAAATTCTACCCGGTGTGTTACTTTCGATGTAGATATAATCATTGGATGGTGTGGATCACACGTGTTGTTCACCCCATCCAATGTCTCAAAATAATACCATGTAGGGTAGAATTTTCAACAAAATGTTAAGCATTTTAGGTGAAAATCACACGAATATCGATAAAAGTTCACGAGAAATAACTCATCCCCAAAACGCAATGCATGCATAATGGGAGATTTAATTAGCAAAGGCCATGTTAAAAAAGATGTGAATGAAGATATCAATAAACATGATTCAAAAATATTAAGATGGCATTAATAAAACAAATAAAAAATTTAGCCATTTCTTCTCCGTTCGTCACATCACCCCTTTTATCCGTCGAAAATCAAATAAACACGTGTTTTTTTAAATATAAATGTAAAAATACACGTGAAAAACAGGGTTTTTATATACACACCGGCTTGTTTAGGGAGTGCGCGCCAATTGCTATGCCCATTCTTCTTGACAAAATTGATAAGCCTCAAATCTTCTGCAGGGCTCCATGGTCCTCTCTTGACCTTGCTCTTATCACAGCAAGGGGCTCGCCCTCTACCCATTCTCTTGTTCTTGAATAATCAGGATTTTGGAGATGATTAATCATAAAAAAAATAGAATAAGGTTCAACCACCTTGGGGATTTCTTTCATCATTTCACATACTTATAGTAAAGAAATGAGAGTGGTCATGATTTCCTACCTTAATACTTGGACAAGGGATTTGGTTATTTAATAATAATTAGGTGTAAAAAATATTTAACAAGCTAACTTATTTTTTAATTCTCGAGTATATGGTTTGTCAAAGATTCAGCGAAATGTCATTTTAGTTAGGAAGTTATTAAATGAATAAGAACTAAACTGATAGATATATTTTAAAGACGTGGTTATTGTCAGACCATTTTATGTTGCTGTCAAGCAATTTCTATGAATTTAACATGAAAAATGTTCTGACATCAACATAAAATGATCTGACAATATTAATTATATATGGGCGAAAAATATAGATTTACCAAATTAATACGAGTTAGGACTCTAAGTTAGCAGTAAAGAGTCGCAAGAAGAATAGAAATAGCCGCCTCCATATGTTTAAATAACTAACGTTTTGTAGACTTTTCTAATCAAAAGCAGCTGGGTGAGATATGGTGGTTTTCATATTAACTTTGAAAAAGAATTCATAAATATACTTTGAAATTTGTTTTTGAATTAAAAGTAGTAAAGAAATGCAACCAAAAGGAAATATTTATTTTGAAGAAAAAGTTTTTAAAAAAAAGAGAAAAAAGAAAAGAAAAATGGAAGTGTAATATATAGTCCGTAGAACTCGTAAATTTGCTGCATGCACACGCACGGCTGCAGTCGTGTCCAAGTCAAGTTAAAAGGAACTCCGAATTCCAAGTCTCAAGCGATTTAGGTCACCTGTTGCACCTTATTATTATTATTATTATTATTACTATTATCATTATTAGGTTAAATCTAAAAAATATATATAGAATCTGGGTCTTTACAATACTAATCTCAAATTTTTATTATTAATTAATTATAGTCTCATGAAAATTGTTTTTAATAAAAAATAGTCCCGAACTTTTGTGTTTAATCAATACTAGTATCAAACTTTTATTTTTAGAGGAAATTACAAGAAGGTACCACTTTTCAAAACATCTTTCAACTAAATCTCCCCAAAAAATCTTCTTTCAACTAAATACATCTTTTAGAAAATTTATTTCAGATAAGTCCATTTTATCAAACCCTAATATAATTAGTCCATTAATTATGATTAAGATACCCTTGCTCTACACTTTCATTCCCAAGCCTTTGCCCACTTTCCATTAATTAATTGTCTTTCTTCTTTAACTGGTGATGATTCCTTGGACTGCCGTCGCCTTTTCAATTACACATCGCTATCTTCATAATTAACTTTAAATAAATATTCATTAGGACAACCGATCCAGAATGTTTCTGACCAAATTATGTTTAACTTTTTTGTTAGATTTAGCGATTTTTTAAAGTAGTGGTTGATGGTAATATTATTATGGCATTGATATAGGGGAAATTCAATCTTGAAAGAGGATTTTGGACTGGTAAATAAGCAGTCCGTGTTTTGAAAAACCCTTTTTTAAGGGTTTGTTTGAAATATTCTAATTATAATTTTGAAATGTATTTTTGAACTCTTTATTAGTTCCTGATTGGATTTCGAATAATTGAATTATATTTTACAGGATTTTTTTCGAAAATTTTGGTTTGATCTTGTTTTATTTTAGATTTTGAGGTTCAAATTTGGGTTTTTATGTGTGATAAGAATGGAGTACATAAATTTGTACTGAGCTCTTCGTAATAATCATATGTAAAGTGCAGGCAATTTTGATGGTTGGATATTGAAACATCGTATGAGTGAAATAGTCTACCGGTGCATGTAATTTACATGTATCGGTAGTCTACCGGTGCATGTAAATTACATGCACCTATAGTCTGTCGGTGCATGTAAATTACATGCACCGATAGACTCAAAATTTTACCGATGCATGTAATTTACATGCTCCGATAGTCTACCGGTGCATGTAAATTACATGCATCGGTAGACTCAACATTTGCATTGGTTCAAATTACATAATAAATAAGTATCATATAGTAAGTGTTAAAGACGATCACAATCAAAACGAAATCATTTTTTACGTCTCCAGGACCCTAAGCTTTAATTTCTGAACATGTTGTGATAAATTATTTTATAATTACGAGTTTTTTTAAATAGTTGAGTGTGATGATAGTTTTATTTGTTGTTAAATAATGAGTGGGTGGATCTGTATAAACGACGAGAGTATAATTTTAAATTGGCTGCTTAATCAATGTTAAGATGCATCGTTCGTGTCTAGCGGTGCATGTAATTCACATGCACCGCTAGACTCAAGCGGTGCATGTAAATATATAATATACATGACCGCTTGTGTTTGGTAGTGCATGTAATTTTCTAAAGGTGCATGTAATTACATGCACCGTTAGATTCGTGCGGTGCATGTAAATATAATATGCATGCATCGTTTGAGTCTATCGGTGCATGTAATTTACATGCACCGGTAGACACAAATGAATTCACCTTTTTAAAATTAAGTTTATCACCTTAATATATGCATGTGCACCACCATCTTTCACTGGATTGTATGTAGATTAAGAACGATCAAACGCTCTCGTACAAATAACTTTGTTAATGGTTTAAAAAAAAATTAAAAGCGTTTACGTTCAAAAAATTTTAAAGAAATTAAAAAGCATCGGGGAGACAAATTGAAATTTTACGTCCAAGCAATCTCCCTTTATCTCTATGTTAGTTCCGGACCTTATCGATGAGATTTTAAAGATGACAAAACAGTTCAGACCGGATCGATAGAAATCAGATTGACCAGATCAATCGGACTCAACAGAGCAAGATGGCAAAGCATTTCAGACCGGATCGATGGAAACTAGGCATACCAGATCGATCGGACATATCAGAGCAAACTAATAAAGAATAGTACATATCAGACCGGATCGATGGATTCCAGAATGACAAGATCGATGCTTCAGATCGATCTCAACCTTTATCAGATCAGAGCAGTCAAGGATACATAAAGGATGGCTTCTCAGTCCGAATCATCAACGGATATTTATTGCAGCATTTAATGCTGCAATTAATGCTACAAAGGACCAAAGACTGAAGATTGCCATAATAGGTAAGAAGACAAAGAAGAGCTTACCTGACGGTCGCCGAAAGCATATACCAGAACGGCAAGTATCCTGAAGAAGAAGACTGTAGCTTTCTCAGAGTCTAAAAAGAGTCATAGCTGCACATTAAGGGAAACAATGCCGTTGCCACCTTCAACTATAAAAGGATGCAACAAACAGATGCAAAAGACTCTCGACTCTACAACTCACGCTGATCAATTGAAAAATATACAAGAAAGCTAAACAGCACACGCTTACAAAGTACAGAAGCTTTCGAGCTGAAGTTATTCATTTAAGCGCAATTACTTTGTAACATTTGATCATTGTAGGATCACTGTGCGCATTGTGTATTGAAAAATAGAAGTGAGCAACATTTTGTAACTGTCAGACAGAGTGTGTCTGAGCAGGTTGAGTGACTAGGAGTTTCAGACTGGTAGTGAGGTAAATCCAGCCTGAATCGGGTTTGTACAACAGGATTGTATAAATCAAAGTCTTCTAGTATAAACCTTCCTTAATTGGAAGAAGGGGAGACGTAGAAGGATTACACCACCTTTGAACTTCCAGAAACATATCCTGTGTCTTATCATTCTGCACTTAGCCATCGAGCTGTTCTTACTTATACAAGAGCAGACCGTTTCCGCACTTACTTATTAGTGGTCTGTTCTGTTCAAAGAGTTGATTAAGTAACAGATTTCTTTCACTAATCAGAAAGAAATCACAATGGATAAACTTTGTAAGGAGTGTTCATTCACCCCCCCCTCTAAACACTCCGGACCGATCCTAACAAGTGGTATCAGAGCAGGTCATCTTAATCAGCACAAAGAATATTAAGCTGATGGCATCATTCAACAAAATCACCATGTTCTCAAAAGAAGATTATGATGACTGGAGAATCAGAATGCAAGCTCACCTGGCAGCTCAGGATGACGACATGTGGTTCGTCATCACCGATGGACCAATGAAGATCCTAAAAATAAATACAGCAGTCGCCACTACCAGTGGAGAATCACAAATGGTAGAAAAAGACAGATCCCTCTGGACGAATGAGGATAGAAAGAAAGCAAACCTCGACAATGTGGCCAAAGACATCTTGTTCAAAACTTTGGACAAGAACATGTTCAGCAAAATCAAAATGTGCTCTACTGCCAAAGAAATTTGGGAGAAGATAGCACAGCTATGTGAAGGCAACGACCAGACCAAAGAAAACAAGTTAACTGTGGCTCTTCAAAGATTTGAGAGCATAAAGATGAAAAGTGGTGAAACTCTAAATGAGTTTGATGAAAGAGTCACCAGCATCATAAATGAACTGAATGGTCTGGGGAAGGAATATTCTAACAGAGAGATCGCTCTGAAAGTAATGAGAGCTCTGCCAAAGGAATGGGATGTAAAGACCATTGCCATGAGGGAATCAAAAGACCTTAACAAGGTTGAACTTCATGATCTGTTTGCAGACCTCAAGGCCTATGAGTTTGAACTAATAAGCAGAGGTGAAGCAGAGCCATTCATCTCTCAACCCAACAAGGCCCTGGCAGCCATCCCAGACCAGATCGCTTCAACATCAGACCGATCTGCTGAACAGATGAGTAACGATGCTATGTCATTATTTATAAAGAAATTCGGTAAATTTATGTCTAAAAATAAGAGGAACTTCAAACCCTCTCATCATTATAAATCAAGAAAAGATGATACTGTTAACGATCAGGCTTGCTACAATTGTGGTAAGACCGGACACTTTATTGCAGATTGCACCAGACCGAAGAAAGAAGAAAGGAAAGAGAAGCATCGTGATGATAGAAAGAAGAAGCACCACAAAGACCGCAAGAATCATGGAAAATCCCAAAAAGTCTTAGTTGCTGAGGAAGGAAACAGCAAATGGGCTCAGACTGATTCTGATTCAGACAGCTCTGAATATTCTTCCAGCGAAAGCGAAGAAGAGGTTCAATGTCTGATGGCAGATGAAGAAATGAGTCAGACAGATGAGGTATTTGAATTTGAATCAAATGATTTTACACGAGAAGAGCTCATGTCCGCACTGCAAGACATGGCAAATGATTATAGGATCTTAGCTGAATCATTTGAGAAGAATAAAGCCAAAATCAGTACTCAAATGGATGAGCACAACAAACCAAGCTGCTCTGAGCAGGGTGAGTGCAAAAATCTCCAGATCGAGCTGAATAAGCTGAAAATCTCTTATGATCAGCTCCATGAAGAAAATAAGAGAATTAGCACACAAAATGCTAAGCTCTCACATATATTCAAAACATGGACAAAATCCAGAACATCATTGGAAGAATTACAAGAAGCTCAAAGAAATGTCGGTGATTTCACCGGCATAGGCTTTGACACCAAAGAATGCACCAAAGATGAGTCTGAGCTGTTGCTGGTAAAGAATCAAGTCAAACAAATGACATTTGTTAAATCCAGCACAGTATATGAAACTGAAGCACCTAAGATTCAAACAGGAGTCTCTTACGTAAATCAAAATTTGAGAAAAGGGATTGGTTATGTCGACCAAGCCAACGATAAGGCACCAGCAAGATTTGTGTTTGTGAGACCAAATTCAAAAATGCAAGATCGAAGGCAAGGAAGACAATACAATTACTATAACTCAAAACCGATTCAACGAAGATATAGACTACCTTATGAAAATCAAAGGTTTTCACAGCGCACACATTATCACACACAACATCGAAACAGACCAGCACATAGCACACCCTACACACACAAGCCACTAAAGCTGATACAGGTGTGGGTTCCCAAAGGGCTAATCCGTTCTGGACCCAAATAGGATTGGGTACCAACAATAAATATGTGTGATGACAGGTACAGAAGAATCTCGCATCAGATTGGTACTTGGACAGCGGGTGCTCTCGTCACATGACTGGAAACATCAAGCTGCTGTCTGAAGTCACAGAATGCACTGGACCCAAAATCATCTTCGGAGATAACTCAAAGGGTAAGACCGTGGGCAAGGGTAAGATTGTCCATGGTAACATTATTATCAATGATGTGCTGTTAGTTGAAAATCTGTGCTATAATCTGATTAGTATCAGTCAACTCTGTGATAATGGTTATGCTGTAGAATTTCATAAACACACTTGCACTGTTAAATCATCAGACGGTATAACCATGCTCGTAGGAATCAGGAATGGAAACACATATAAGATTAACTGGAATCATGCTCAACCTGATAATCCTACTTGCTTCATCGCTAACAATGATAATAAACACTGGCTATGGCATAAGCGCTTGAATCATATCAACTTTAAGACCATTGCTAGCCTGTGTAAACATGATTTAGTTATCGGTCTGCCCAAGATCGACTTTGCTAAGGATAAGATCTGCGAAGCTTGCCAAATGGGCAAACAGATCAGATCATCCTTCAAAAACAAGAATGCCAAATCCTCCTCCCGCTGTTTAGAATTACTGCATATGGACTTGTTTGGTCCTATACCAATAACAAGTTTAGGGGGAATGCGGTATACTCTTGTTGTTATTGATGATTATTCACGCTTTACATGGACTATATTTCTGAGCAGTAAAGATCAGACCGGTCCGAAGTTGATCAAGCTGCTGAAACGCACTCAGAACGAGAAATCATCCAGCATAGACAGGATTCGAAGTGACAAAGGCACTGAGTTTTCAAATCAGAATCTTGAATCCTTTCTAGAAGATCATGGAATCAAGCATGAGTTTTCAGCCGCCAGAACTCCTCAACAGAATGGAGTTGCAGAACGAAGAAACAGAACGCTCAAGGAAGCAGCAAGAACAATGCTTGCTGATTCTGGAATCTCTCAAAAGTTCTGGGCAGAAGCTGTAAATACTGCTTGCTACACTCAAAACCGATCTATGATTAACAAGAAGCTGAATCTCACTCCATATGAAATATGGACTGGTAACAGACCATCTGTTTCTCACTTTCATGTATTTGGCTGTAAATGCTTCGTTCACAACAATGGTAAGAGTCATCTTACAGCATTTGAAGCTAAGTCAGATAATGGTATATTCTTAGGATATTCATCAATTAGCAAAGCTTATCGAGTGTTTAATAATCGAACTTTAACTGTAGAAGAATCTGTTCATATAGTTTTTGATGAATCATTATGTGTTGAGGGCAACAAAGATTCAATTCAAAATCAGATGGAAAGTATCCATCTCGAAGCTAACAGTGATGATGAGATTGTAGCTAACAGGTCAAGAGACAATCCACCAGAACCAGAAGTGCCAGACAGACCGGATCAGGCCATTGAAGCTTCTTCAGATCGAGCTGATCCAGATGCTCCTGACTCAAATATTAAAGTAGATGCAGATCATGCTGCTACTATTATTCCGACCGAACCAGACAATCCAGAGTCAAGCTATCGATGGACTAAGAAGCATCCACCTAATCTAGTGATTGGTCGTCCTTCTGCACCGATTAGAACCAGAGGACAGATGATGGATGAGTTCACTCATGCTGCTTTCATCTCAACTCTGGAACCCAAGAAGATCGATGGAGCTCTGACTGATTTCAACTGGATTAAAGCAATGCAAGAAGAGCTTAATCAATTCGAACAAAATCAAGTTTGGAGTCTAACTCCCAGACCAAGCGATCTGCCTGTTATTGGAACCAGATGGGTTTTCAGAAATAAGCTAGACGCCGATGGAACTGTGGTTAGAAACAAAGCCAGACTGGTGGCACAGGGATTCAGACAAGAAGAAGGAATGACTTCGATGAATCATTTGCACCAGTCGCCAGACTTGAAGCAATCCGAATCTTTCTTGCATATGCTGCCTTTAAAGACTTCAAAGTATATCAGATGGACGTCAAGAGCGCCTTTCTTAATGGAAAGCTTCAGGAAGAAGTCTACATTGAGCAACCACCTGGATTTCAGAACCATTCGTATCCTAATCATGTATACCTACTGAATAAAGCAGTGTATGGTCTGAAACAAGCTCCAAGAGCCTGGTATGACACTCTATCTCAATTTCTGCTGAACCATGATTTTCAGATCGGTTCAGTAGATAAAACTCTCTTTAAATTCATTAAGGGGGAACATACTCTATTAGTTCAAATTTATGTTGATGACATAATCTTTGGGTCAACTAACCCCAAATTGTGCGAGAAATTTTCTAAGTTAATGCAGGGACAGTTCGAGATGAGCATGATGGGAGAATTGTCATTCTTTCTGGGTCTTCAAGTAAAACAGCTCAACAATGGCATTTTCATCAATCAGACCAAGTATACCAAAGAGCTCCTCAAGAGATTTGGAATGGAAACATGCTCAACTGCATCAACTCCAATGAGTCCAACAATCAAGTTAGACAAGGACGAAGGGGGAACGGCAGTTGAAGTAACCATGTATAGAGGACTCATCGGATCGCTATTGTATCTTACAGCGAGCCGGCCCGATATTATGTTTTCAGTCTGTATGTGCGCCAGATTTCAGACAGAACCAAAGCAATCACATTTCATTGCTGCCAAGCGTATTCTGAAATACTTAAAAGGATCTCAGAACGTTGGTCTTTGGTACTCCAAAGATTCAAACTTCAGCTTGATCGGATATTCAGACGCAGACTACGCTGGGTGTAAGATCGATCGTAAAAGCACCAGTGGAACATGTCAATTTCTAGGTGAAAGATTGATCTCTTGGTTCAGTAAGAAGCAGACATCTATTGCCACATCCACAGCTGAGGCAGAATACCTAGCCGCTGGAAGCTGTTGCGCTCAAATGCTCTGGATTCAACACCAGCTCAAAGACTACGGCATTCAAGCTGTTGACTCTCCGATATTTTGCGACAACACAAGTGCAATCGCTATAACGTATAATCCAGTTTTGCACTCTCGAACAAAGCACATTGATATTCGACATCATTTTATTCGAGATCATGTTGGCAAAAAGGAAATTCGGATCGAACACATTTCAACAGAGCAGCAAGCAGCAGACATCTTCACCAAACCACTTCCTGAGGCTAAGTTTAATTATTTCCGTCAAATTCTTGGTTTAATTGACTTATCTTAATTAGTTTAAATGTTTTTATTCTTTTCGCTCTTAAAGATTTTTGTCACTACAGATCGATAATACAATGTTCAGAAAGACACAGACCGGTCCGAACTTTCAGACCGATACTTGTCAGTCTGATTTTATCCTATGATCTGTTTGGACAATTATTTGTTTTTTTTTTTAAAAAAAAAAAAAAAACAAAACAGCCCGGACTGATTAACCTTTTTAACTAGTTGTACTTTAACCGCCTTATCTTTCTTCATCCTGACCGTTTATTTTGAATAATTTATTTCTCAGTCTTGGAGATAAAGACACGTGTCTTCTCTCTCCTATTTAGCGGGCTGAACATTTCATACTTTTTCACTTTTTACAGTTTACCGCTTTCTATCTTCTTACTCTCCTACTCTCTTACTCTTCGCACCTTCTTTCAACTTCTTTCATATGGCTACCATCACTCATAACTCACTCTCCGTTGAGTTTGATGACATCTACAGGGGAGAAGATGCTGCGATGGTGTCCATTTTTAGAGCCCTGGAATCATCTGGTTTACGGAATTTTTTGGAGTGCGGATCCGTTGTTTATGAACCAGAAATCCGCGAGCTGTTCGCCAACGCCGTCTCCCGGAAGTCATCCATCTCTACAACTGTCAAGGGCAAATCTTTCGAGATCTCGCCAACAACAATGGCCAAGACCTTTGGCCTCCCCAGTTCCGGCCTGACAGAGTTCGGACAGACTCCTCCAGCATCTCTCTTAGATCTTCAGGGGAAGATTTCTATTTCTGGCCACCGATTGCAACCCTCATTTAAGAAGAAGGAAATGCTCTTCCATTTCCAGGTGCTGTGCGAAGTGGTAGCCAAGCCACTTTTGGGTAAAGCAGGAAGCTTCGATGCTGTAACCGCCGAGAAGTTCAGGGCTATGGCAGCTATTGTATCTGGACAGAAGATAAACTGGTCCATGATTTTGTTTGGAGTACTGCTGGAAACGGTGATTGCATCCAAGCACGCCGTATGCTTTGCTGTTCCTCTCAGCAAGCTCTTGGAGTCCTTAGGCCTCGAGCTGAGCAAGCCGTCTGCTCTCCGCCCCTTTAAGGTCCTTAACTCCAAAGGGCTTGCACTGCTGAAGTCCAAGAGTGCTCCGCCTACTCCTACAACTCTGGTCTCAGTCAAGATTGAGAAGGACGAGGAACAAGCTGATGTGCGCAAACCTCGGGTCAAGCGGAAGCTGACCATTCAGACTGACTCAGAAGAAACCCAGTCTGCTCACTCATCCCCAACCAAGCCACTTCCCAAAAAACCCCGAACCCAGATTACCAAACCAACCAGACATCTACCTCCACCCATACTGCCACCCACTAAAGCAACCCCTGCACTTCAACCCCCCACTCAGCCTTCACAAGCCTCAACCCCTGCACCCAAAGTCACCCTTAGAATTCCCTCTGCCAATCCCGTGGTCAAAGGGATAGTTATCACTGAGTTGGGTGACTATACCCAATCAGGGATTAAGTCCCCTTCCTCCACCGGCAAGGGAAAAGCCATTCTCACAGAACCCATCTCTTCTAAACCCAAATCTGCTGCACAGACTGCCATCGACATCGCTATGGAGGATGTTGATGAGAAGCTAGCTGAACTCCTTGTGGTCTTTGATGAATATGTCCAGTACCGGACTGTCAACCACATTGATATGTTCTACGGAAAGTTGCACAGACTGAAAAAGATGGAAGACGAGGTTCTGAGAGGCACAGAAACTGATGATGTTCGACTTGCGGTGCAGCGCAGAGAGTTATTTACGGCAAAACACAGATTCAGACTGGCCAATCTGCTTTTCACTGCCAAAAAGAAGAACTTCGATCCGCTTGCTCCTACTGCCAGAGATGATGGGGCTGTGATTGCTCAACTTGAGATGGATATTCATGCTCTATCCCTAGCTGTCCGCTTTCAACGACAGATGCTAAGTATCTCCACTCCAGCCACAAGCCCGGATCATCCTTCTGTCAGCAAGACTCTGGCAGAACCCTTTATCGAGGTTATTCCTTCTGCTGAAGCAAAACAGACAGAAGATCAGCCTGCAGAACTCGTACCAGAACAGACAGCGGAGCAGCCATTGCCTAATGCTCCGTCTGCAACAGATGATGAATCAATGAATGTTCTGTTGGATTCTCCGACAACATCTATTCCATTGAAGTCATCAGCCTCCCTTGCTCAAAACAGTCCAGCTGAAGCATGTGCAACAACTGAAGTACCAGACCTCCTCGATCCGGATTTGGTGGTATCTACAGTGGTTGCGGCTCTCCAAGATGAGGAACCTTCCAGTCCCCACTCTCCTCCGGGACCATCAGATGAAGATTTGGCATTCATTCATAGTTTTTCTTCGGATCTGGTCACTCTGATCCGATCCGAAATTCATCAAGCTGCCATTTCTTCCATCGTGCCGATTGCTGAAGCAGATGCTCCTGCTATGTCATCATCAGATCACTCTCCCAGCCAGCTATCTGATGCACCTCCATCCCTGGCACGGACTATCCAGCACTTTTCTGATAACTGTCTGTCATTAACTCAACGAATTCTCGAAGTTCATCAAAGTCAAAGAGTCACAACTTTGGACTTTAATTCTTTCAAAGAGAAAATGACTGCCAGTATCGGAAGCCTCCAGCGCGGCATCAACGATCTGTTTTCTCAACAAGCCTCCTACAAGAACAGTCTGAGGAAAGAGCAGGTCGAGTTAGCCACTGAAGTCAGAGCATCTGTTTCTAACTCCCTCCGCGCTCAAGACGTTCGTCTTGACGCTATCAGCGCGCAGCTAGCCCAAGTTGTTGAATTCCTTCAAGAGATTGCTGCTGACAAAAAGGGGGAAAAGAAGACAGACTTCAAGCCGCCTCCAAGCTCAAGAAGATAGCAGTCTTAGTCATTTAACTTGTCAGACTGTCTGTATTTAGGATTTCTTGATGATCAATAAAATCCTTCTTTTGATTAAGTCCTTGTTCATTTATTTTGAACTTTAATAAAGGCTTAATAATAAAAGATTGAATCGATCAAACTTAATGATGTTCATTTATTTTGAACAAAGAAGTAATCGATCCAAAAGCATTCGCTTCAGAGCTCTTATCAAGACTGGTTAAAAAGACTTAGAAGCTAGGTTTTGTCATCATCAAAAAGGGGGAATTTGTTAGTTCCGGACCTTATCGATGAGATTTTAAAGATGACAAAACAGTTCAGACCGGATCGATAGAAATCAGATTGACCAGATCAATCGGACTCAACAGAGCAAGATGGCAAAGCATTTCAGACCGGATCGATGGAAACTAGGCATACCAGATCGATCGGACATATCAGAGCAAACTGATAAAGAATAGTACATATCAGACCGGATCGATGGATTCCAGAATGACAAGATCGATGCTTCAGATCGATCTCAACCTTTATCAGATCAGAGCAGTCAAGGATACATAAAGGATGGCTTCTCAGTCCGAATCATCAACGGATATTTATTGCAGCATTTAATGCTGCAATTAATGCTACAAAGGACCAAAGACTGAAGATTGCCATAATAGGTAAGAAGACAAAGAAGAGCTTACCTGACGGTCGCCGAAAGCATATACCAGAACGGCAAGTATCCTGAAGAAGAAGACTGTAGCTTTCTCAGAGTCTAAAAAGAGTCATAGCTGCACATTAAGGGAAACAATGCCGTTGCCACCTTCAACTATAAAAGGATGCAACAAACAGATGCAAAAGACTCTCGACTCTACAACTCACGCTGATCAATTGAAAAATATACAAGAAAGCTAAACAGCACACGCTTACAAAGTACAGAAGCTTTCGAGCTGAAGTTATTCATTTAAGCGCAATTACTTTGTAACATTTGATCATTGTAGGATCACTGTGCGCATTGTGTATTGAAAAATAGAAGTGAGCAACATTTTGTAACTGTCAGACAGAGTGTGTCTGAGCAGGTTGAGTGACTAGGAGTTTCAGACTGGTAGTGAGGTAAATCCAGCCTGAATCGGGTTTGTACAACAGGATTGTATAAATCAAAGTCTTCTAGTATAAACCTTCCTTAATTGGAAGAAGGGGAGACGTAGAAGGATTACACCACCTTCGAACTTCCAGAAACATATCCTGTGTCTTATCATTCTGCACTTAGCCATCGAGCTGTTCTTACTTATACAAGAGCAGACCGTTTCCGCACTTACTTATTAGTGGTCTGTTCTGTTCAAAGAGTTGATTAAGTAACAGATTTCTTTCACTAATCAGAAAGAAATCACAAGGGATAAACTTTGTAAGGAGTGTTCATTCACCCCCCCCCCCCCTCTAAACACTCCGGACCGATCCTAACACTCTATTTCTTCAATCCAAGGAAATGAGCAATCTCTTCCGTTCAAAACGAAACCACTTTCTACGTCCTCCAAGACCCTAAACTTCTCTCCAACTTCGCGCGCCATTTCGCAGCAACTCGAAAATGGTGATAATTTTTTGACCTGGTTTTGACTGTTTTTTAGGTTTGTAGATGAAGAATGATGGAAAATGGAGATAAATGTGTGGCCTGGACGAGGAATCAGGGGCAAGGCAAAGGTGGAATTGGAAGGAAATCTCATACTTAGACTGAAGATGGTTTGAATTCTTTTTTATATTAGAATAAATCTAGGGTTAGTTTGGTCATTGTATCCAAAATTGAACCTAGTTGAAAGAATTTTTTTTAGGGTGACTGGGCCGAAAAATCTTTTACTAAGTAGTACCGGCCCGAAATTTTCCCTTATTTTTAATCAAAATTGATCTCAAATCACATATTAATCATGGGCCCGCTTTTATTAAAAAAAAATTGGTGGGACTAAATTTGTTGAAAACATCTATGTGAGACTATTTTTTATTAAAAAAATTTTTTTGAAACTATATTTGATTAGTTCTAAAAGTTTATGACTAATATTGAAAATGCTATTATTGTCGTCCCCGTCATCGTTATTATTATTATATATATATATATATATATATATATATATATATATATATATATATATATATATATATTCTGTTTAAAAAGTTTAATGCCTTGTTCATACAAAAAAAGAAAGGGAAAATTACGGGCCGGTACACTTTGGTGAAACATAATCTATCCTAGTCCAGCGAAAAAACATTAGTTGACATAAGTCCATTCTAGGTTGAAATGACCATAATAACCCCATGTGGTCCATGTGGTCCAAGCGGTCCACGCGGTCCAACCAATCTTTAATAAAATTGCATTCTTAGCCCTAGAAAATGTTTAAAGAACAAAATATGCCACAATATACTATTCATCATCGTTTTCATCCTAATATTTATCAAACAGAAACATTATATGAACATGAGATCCTTCAGTTTCTGTCATCTCGAGATGAATCCCAAGAGCATACTTTTGCAAAGGACTCACGGTTTATATAACGTTCGTCTAATTATAATTCAACCCGATTTGAAGATCATGTTAAAAATAAATAAAAGGCCCAACATGCTTCCGTATTACAATAAAATTTTAGCAAACTGAAAAATACCATTTTGACCATAACGGCACCGGGTGAGGTGGGTCGCAACTTCCACCAGTCGAAAACTTACTGCCTCCAGACTGTTTTACGAATGGCTCCTCACCATCCAACCTCAGCACACGGGCGAGGTTAGTCTGCCAGTTATCCGACTCCTTCAGAAACCGCACAGCACAGCCCTAATTCGTTTCCTACCTTAGGGCGTAAGGTATATTCAAGATATAAAAAAGATTTAAAGAAATCTGGGAGATAGCTGGGCAACAGCCTTATTTATATTCTGGAATACTTATAACATCTATTACATTAAAACGTCTCCTTTTGGGAGGAGTCGGACTTGTTTAGCCTCTCATAAAGATGAGGCTTGACTCAAGAACACATAAACTTAAAACCAACAGAACAATATTACAAACGATAACAAAAGAAATAAAAGAAAGAAAGATTACCAAGCTACGAAAGTTGAAATATTACAAAGCTTGGAGACTCTAAATTTATTTCTCAGAAAACTATGGAGAATTTTCGATGTCCTTAGCTTCCTGAATGAGTGCCCTTATATAGGCATGAATCCGGACTTCAAATGCGGATTCCAAATCTTGATAATTGTTGAGTGCGCATGTGAGTGCGCCTTATCTTTCACGTGGTCTGGCATCTTTGTCCGATTGTGCCAACTTTTCTCGTGAGTGGTCCATTATTTTTTGTCTGAGTGCGTTTGAACAGTATCCGCACTAACTTCTAATGGTCCACCTCTTTTCCTTTGTCGGGGAATCTTTACATTAGTGGTTTTTGTGGTCCCCGAGCTTTAGGAAAACAGGCTCTCTTGTCAGCAGGTCTTTTGTCTTTTCCTGCCTCTGATCTGTCGGGTTTGGATCGGAATCCTCTCCCGAACTCTGTTTCTTTCTGCTCCGGGCATGCTAGGCAGATATGATCAATCCATCGGCCAATGTGTGCCATGTTGCAGAATTTCCGGTAAGTCTCCTTTCCTGCCGGAATCTTGTTCTCCCAAAGAATTCTTCTATTTGTTTCAAAGAGTTCTTCGGCAAATCTCGTGGAGGTTCCTGTCATGGAATTCAGCAAGAAAGTTCCAATGGCTGAATTCTAAAAAAACTTGAATGTGTATTTGACTTTGTTCATTTCAGTTAGACAAACCCAAAGACCCCATGCTCGTCTGGTTGAAAATTCATCATCTGTGATAGTTCCTGCCAAAATTGGAATTCCTTCTGGTAGCGCCATTTTTATATTTTTCAGGGCGTTTCCATCTGGTCTTCTCAGCTTGATAAAATGAAAAGCTTCAATGAAGCCTTTCTTTGCCGGTTCTGGAGCAGCACTGAAAAAATACAACTCCAAGATATCACCTCTGGCCAAATGTGGATTATTGGCCCAAGTCTCGTATACAGCTTCTCTGATCCATTTTGCTAATTTCGAAATTTTAGAGAAGGCTGGTGCCACAGTATAAACCGAAGCCAGAGCTCCGAAATTATACCATTCCTGAACATCATTTGGATGGCTGCCTGGTTTCATCCAAACTCTCGGATATTTTCCGGAGATATCAACTATTGATTTTTCTGGGTTGATACCTCGCCTGGTAATTAGTTTCTCCCAAGTGCGCTGGTAATCCTGCATAGGTGAAGAAACTAAATCGTCATTAGTTTGAACCTTAGACTTGCCAGTCATTGGCCTAAGATTCAACTCTCCCTCTTTTACCCCAGAGGTGCTGGGTTGACTTGAAGGTTCAGATTGTGATGACACCTGACCTTCAACATTCGCTTCAGCTTGTACATCCTCAAGGAATGCATCATCTGAAGCACTCGTGACAGGGGTACTTGAATCCCTTGCCTCCGGGTTAGATGAGCACCGTTCTCTAAACACTTCTTTTTGCACTGTTGAAGGTGCTGCCTGAAGTATAGGCCCTTTCAAGACTTCAAACAAACGTTCGTGGTCCCGAAAGCATGCTCGTATATGATCAGTAACAAGTTCCTGATCTGCTCGTTGAAGTCGTCCCGCGACCTCTGCATTGAGACAAAGAGTCCCAAAATCTCGTTCCAGGATCTCCAGGTTTTCCCTGAGATTCCTAACTCGCTTGAGGGTATCGTTAGCAATGTGTCCCTCCATCTCGTGTTAAGAAATCTGCAAGAATATTTTTATCAGATTTCACAATGACAATATCATAATCATAATATTGACACTCAGCTTGCCAACGTAAAAGTCTAGCCTTTTCTGGTTTTGATTCAATTTTATTTTTCAGAAAAGATTTGACACTCGTATTATCTATTTTTAAGATAAATTTCTTTGCAAGTAGGAAAAGTGGCCATTTCTTAAAAGCCTTTCGAACAGCAAAGAACTCCTTCTCGTTGATGTGCCATCTGATAACTTCGTTGTTATCAAATAGCCCACTACAATATCTGCATGGCACTTCTCCTTCTGGTGTAATTTTCATGAGAACTGCCGCCCACCAGTGATCACTGGCATCTGTGTATAATACCAGTTCATCCTCGTCGTTTGGTATTGCAAGCTTTGGTAGTTGCCTGCAAACCTCCTTCAGCTGTTTGACAGCTTGTCTATGATCGTCATTCCACTCAAATTTAACATCCTTTTTGAGTAGTGGACTGAACACCTTCCTGTGGTTTGCTAGATTGTTGATAAACATCCCAGCGAAATTAACAACTCCTAAAAAACTCTGAAGTTGTTTTAAATCCTTGAGGTCATCCGGATATCCTTGTACTTTTTCAACAATATGATTTTGCAGGATAATTCCAGACTCATCGATCTCAATTCCAAGGAACTCGATCTGTCTTGTAGCAATTACTGCTTTCTTTTCGGAAAGCACCAATCCCTCCTTGTAACAAACGTCTGAAAAGATTTCCAGATGTTTAAGATGTTCTTTCATGTTTTTTGACGCTATGAGGATGTCGTCAATGTACACGAACATGAAGCTGAAGTAATCCTTGAAAAGATTATCCATCTTCCTTTGATATATCTGGGGAGCATTTGCCAATCCCATTGGCATGACATTCCAGATATAATGTCCTTGTGGTGTGGAGAATGCCGTGAACTTTCTGCTTGCTTCCTCCATTTTAATCTGGTAGAACCCAGACTTGCAATCAAATTTAGAAAACACTTTGGCATTCTTGATACTATTTACCAAATGTTCTCTGCTTGGGATAAAATATCCATCGAACTCCAAGATTTCGTTGATCCCTTTATAGTTGATCACCAATCTCGGCTTTCCTCGTTTAATTTCTCCATGATTTCTTACCAGAAATCCTGGGCTGCTGTATGGAGAAATACCTGCTGAGATTAACTTAAGGTCAAGATGCTCCTTAAGTATGATCTGCATATCCTTCCGATCTTCCTGGTTCATGGGGATCGGCCTGTACCTAACAAACTCATTTTCTTTTCCAGTTTTCACCTTTAAAGTAGCTCTGAGCTCATTTTTGTTCCACCATGCCAGTGGATCCTCGTTGTAGTTCCTACGAATCTTCCTTTTTACATCCTCTAGAGTGATTCGCTCTTCGAGGGTAGATTCAGGTTGTAGAACTTCTTCTCGTAAAGCATTTTTCAGTAGCAACAGGGTTTCTGGAGTTACTCTTTCCTCATCCTGTTCTCTGAAAGACATGATATTAACCCAGTCAAAAGTTTGTGACCCCCTTTCACTAGGACCGTGTTGTCGGAACTGAAGAATTGCCTCTCCAAATTTCCGCTGATCTTTCATCTTTGGGTGTCGAAGTTTTCCTTCATCACCACGCTTGTTGCGAAAACGAATAGGGAATTTTCGGTGAAACGCCTCCCGTAATCGTTGTACCATAATCTTATGATCACATAGAGTTGCGAAAATAAGTCTTCTCGTTTCATTCTCTTGAGTGAATGTCTTGAATGTCTGTAGGAAATTGTTTCCTAACAGCATATCTGCACCTGTATCATGGAAATATATAGGTGGAGTTTTGACTTTGTACCATGGGGTATCGCCTGCTCCGCCGATAATTATTTCCGCGCCTTGGACTCCTTCATTAAGAATAAGGATCCGTTTGGAAAAGTCTCTTCCGGCAATGGCTGGTAATTTCTCACCAACGTCTTTGGGGAAGATTTCTCGCCGGGCAGTGCATATTCCAGCTCCGGAGTCAATGTATGCTGCAAAATATTCGGCCCTGTATTTCTCGTATAACATCCCAATGGAGATGTATATGGAGAATGGACTGGTGGTCATCTGATTCGGTATCTCTTGCCGTCGACCGTGAATTCCATTCCATCTTGCAATCTTTCCCAAGGTTTATGTTCCTCGAGAAATTCCATTCCTAGAATAAGTTGTTCTGGGATCCGTCCGGCAATACCTTCAATTGTGAGGTCAATTTCACAAATTTGAAGGTTTCCTTGAAATTTTCCAACTGTGGGTTGTTGCAAATAATATAGAACATCGCAGGGGAAGATATTATTCTTCTCGGTGATGTCGAAAATTATCTGCACTTCTCTCCAGCCTTCTGGGCACTTCAATTTTCCTATTGTTGTGAAAACATCAGAAATTTTCTGAATTCTGCTTGAGGCTGCCTTCTGCTTTTCCTTTGGATAGTTGCTGATTAACCTATCCTGTTGGAAAGACATCTTTCTTGGCTCGATCATAAGGCTCCTGCTTCTGTTGAGAACAGGTTGATCTTGTATCCTCATGTCGATCTCTCCTATTGTCGGAGTATCAATGATGTCCGGCAATACTGCTTTGGCGAAGTCTTCGAAGATTCTGGGGACTTCGATGAATTCCTTTCTCAAGAATACCTCGGAATGATGAGTATTCGAGAGTGCGTAGGACACCTTGTAGGTGATCGAGTAAGGTCTGTTCCCTTCTTTCATCAAATCTTCTCTTTTAAAATCTTGATGAAGAGTGAGAACTTTGTTGAAGTCTCGATCTCCTAAATTGTATGCAATCCTCGGATAGATGTTGAAGGCCATCTTTCCTGCATACAGATTTCCGGCCACTGCTCCCAAACAAGAATCTTTGAGGTTGAAATCCAAATTATCCATGTTGAGCATAAGTCCATATGGATGGATTGGATCTAGCTGTGACTTCCCATAGGGCGTCTGATGAATATCTGGCCTTCGGGAACGGTTTCTTGTTCCAACTGGGGGATCCAAAGTTGCTGAGGTAAAATCATCCCTGTGTGGCATACTTTGGTCTCTTTCGGGTGGATTGTGTGACCCGAAGCTCTCTTGTGGTGGAGGTCTTTGTACAAGCTCTCCTGTCTTGATTTCTACGAGATTTAATCCCGCAAATGAATCAGCAAGATCCCTTAGATCTTCAAGATCCCGTAGATCTTCCAGGTTGATTCTTTCCATTACTTTGTGGGAAGTATGGGTTCTCCTCGTAGGACTGCAATCATTTTTTCAGACTCAGTTAAAGGCCTTCGGACCTCCTCTGCTTTCCCTTTTTGGTGTAAAAGGGGTTCTGTTCCGTAAGATGGTGGCAACCATCCTCCTTTTCTTCTTCCTGTAGAACTGGGCCTTGACTCCAATTCCTTTACTCGGGTTTGAACATCTTGAAGGTTCTCAAGGATTTCCTTCTGATGTTTAATCATGGTCTCCATCTGACTCTGGATCTGATGGATTTGTGCAGGGACATGGTATTGAAGGAATCCATAGCGCTGCACTATCTTCTGGATCTCTCTAAGATCTTGGGAAATCTTAGAAGAATCTGGCTCGATTTCTCGAAAGGTTGGCTCACCCATTTTAATCATCCGGTCCGGACCCTGTTGGATCATTGGGGTCTGGTACAACGTCCTCGTGTTCAGGATGATTGTCCTCCTGAAGTTCGGCTAACTGGAACTGAAGTTTGAGGTTCACTTGATGAAGCCTCTTCGCCATCCTTTCCAATTTCTTGTAATGATTTATGCTTGGAGTGCATAAACCTGTTCCTCGTAATTGTTTCCACTTATGGTTGAAGCGTTGAGCTTCTGCCATATGCTTTTGATTAAGTTTTTCCAATTTCTGGAAATACCACCTGTAAGAATGACACTTCGAACAAACGTTCGGGTCCATATTTTTCTTGAATCGTCTCCTCCGTATAGGTTACAAATTAATATTCAAGATATTATCATAGTATTTCCAGAATAAACCTAGGCTCTGATACCATTTTGTCACAAAAGGATCGTAAGATCGTAAAATATGGGGACTTGTAACAAGACGATGTTAAATGTTGCAATTTATAAATATAAGGATAACAAAGATAATTAAATATTATATATGGACTTCTTTGTTATTTAAACAAAAGCCTAAAGGATAGAATGCAATATATCAAACTATTGAGGGGTAAAAGAGTCATCCTAAAACACCCAATTGATTTGAAAATTTGAAAAGTGGACTTATTTCAACACAATTGATTCCAATTTGGCTTTTTATGCACTAAGATTTTTTCTCAAGACTTAAGTAGATTTTGTGTCACCAAAGTGGACTTCCATGTAATTTTCCCAAAAAGAAATTACTATACTTGGAAATTGGTTCAAACAGGTGATGCACGAAATTATTTGCAATTAACTATTTGATTTAGTTGAAGTATATTATGAAATAATTTAAGGGATTAAATTCTTTTGCATTAACTAATAAATTCATTTAATAAAAAAAAACTTAAAATAATGGCTCTTAATATTTGCAATATTTAATATTGATTAAACTTTGCATCGGGGTTTCAACAATTACTTCTGCTTTGTTATCAGTCGAATACGTGGCTCTTGGGCTAGTGTATGGTTGAAAAGATTGATGTTGCATCATTACCCTTAACTATAGTTATTGGTAAAGCGTTAAGCGCTAGATTTTACAACCAACAGAGCCAATGTCGCGTGTTCTAGTCAAATGAGTTGCAGATAGTGCAATTATTGGGGGATGAATTGTTGGGGTTCAACAATTGCCTCTGCTTTGTGATCGGTTGAACACGTGGCGCTTGTCCCAGTGTATGGTTGAAAATATTGATGTTGCGCTATTATCCTTAACTAGAGTTATTGGTAAAGCGGTAAGCGCTCGGATCATACATACACTAATTCAATCCCATTTGATTTATTCTAAATCCTGGATGATGTCATATGATAAGTCTGTTTCTTCGGTAAAATCACATGCAACCGCCGAGCAAGAGATATCCCGAGCAAAGAGCCCCGAACGCAAATTGCCCGAAATAACATCGATACCTGCTCGGCATGCTTGTCAAAGGGTAGCGGAAGACCCGTACATAACTAACAAATCAACTGACGCAAAAATACATGTAATAATGGAACGCGAATCGGACACGTTTTGATCCAATAATGCCACGATCAGAGGAGATCGTGTTCCGGATTTATCGTGTGCCAACCACCAAGGATCAACACTATAAATACACACTGATAGTCTCATTGCAAGGAGTTGAACTTCCTGGGCAAGAAAAGACTTTGAAGAGAGTGTATTATAGTCTGTTCGATTTTTCATTCTTATGTTGTTTCTGGAAGTTCTTATTTGTGTCTAAGTCCTGTAAACCCATACAAATTTATAGTGAAGATTTATACTGACTAGATCCCGTGGTTTTTCCTTCGATTTGAAGGTTTTCCATGTAAAAATTGTAACGTCTTTCCTTTATTTTCCGCTACACATAATTCTATCGAGCATGAAAAATAGCGAATCAGATGACGGGACATATGACGTCATAAATCCATTATTATCGTCATGAGACGTTGAGACCTTACAAACATAACTCATTGCATTTCATTTTTAGGTTTTTGAAAGCACTATCGATAGAATGCTTCGGGTTTGATGCATGACAATTACTGATCTAGTATAGTCAACGACAAATTTAAAAATTTTGTATAGGGAGAAAAAATAATAACATAAAAAATAAGGGTAAAATTTTTTAGATTGGTCAAAATAGATTTTTAAGGGGTGGCAAATTATTTTGAAAAAAAAAAATAGGGTAACAAGAAGAATTTTTTTGAGTTGGCAGCTTCCTCCAACCCATCAAGTGCATTCGCCTCCGAGTCTAATGTGTGTTTAAATCAAAACATTATGAAAATTTATGGAAATGGTGTGCTCAGTGCTCTAAATTCAATTTATTTTAAAAAAACTACAAAAATCATATTTAATCATCAAACCTAAAATATCTTACTTGAAAAACCCTTTTAACACATCAATTTTCAAACCAAATGATTCTTAATTACCATATCAATCTTAACTTACCAAGATAATTAAAATAAATTAAAACTTAAAATTTCAAAGAATTCCACTTGTTATATTCTTAAATTTTCTATTTGATTAAGGGCGATGTGATGTACTCCGCGCAATCTCTTATATTAACTAATAGTAGTGTCTGTATCAAAATAATAAAGCTCCTTCTGCTCTCTTTTAAGTCTTGAGTTAGGGAAGCGAACATTCAAGGCTTTTTTTCACCATTTGACACCTAAATTTGACATATTTCCCTTTTGAGTTAGTAGAGTTTTTCACTAACTTATAAGACTTTTTGGTGCGAACAAGTCCAAGGAAGAGTGATTTAAAATTCATGTAAACATAAATAAGCATTATGTAGGCATGACGTTTGTTTCAAGCATCCTTTCATAAATTTTTAAGGGTTAACTATTTAAATTATAACTTCAAAGTTTAATTCAAATAATAAGAATTCGATTAATCAAACAAGTATACCATAAAAAATTTGATATGTTTTTTTACTGTTTTTTATATAATTTTTACCGGGGAGCTAGAGCGTACAAGAGTTATCCTACAGGCTGCAACCCCAAATTTTAAAATCCTCGGGATAACTATAAAGTTGACTGGTTCAATCACAATATCAAAAGAAAAAAAAAAGAGAAAATAGATGGAGAACACCTTTTTTTTATTGACGGGGAACCTGTAGCTGATATAGTTCAATCACGATATCACAATTTTTTTTGATGACAAAGGAACCTGTATCCACTACCCTTTTGGATGTGCACTAGGTAAATTATCGGGTTGATGTAATAGCCTGCAAATCACGCCAGCCAGGTGAATCTCACTAGGCAAACTCGATGCGATAGCTCGACCGAGAGAGTGTTAGTAGATGGAATCGAACTCGTAACCAAAGGCTTCTGTGCGTACCTACTCCACCAACTCGGTCAGTACATCTTTATTAATTATACTTGTATCACTTTAATTTTTTTATTAATAAATTATATCTAGCCATAAGAAAAGTACTTAAAAACTGTAATTGACTTTAATTTTAAAAAAATAATAATAATAATATAACAAAAACCCTCGAAAAACTTAACTTAACTTGGAGACAAATTAATCTTGTCCAAGTATTGGATTCTAAAGGTTACAAGACATTCTTGGTCGAATTTCACCTTTTGGGTTGGTAAGCTATTGGCGGAAGGACAAAGGCCAAATCAACAGCTGAAGACAACATAAAGCAAAGAACGTCAGTATATATATTGTTTTTAACAACGATGGACGCTGATTTATATTGTTATATAAAATTCTACATATATTAAATTAAAACATAAGCAATATAGTCTTAAAATCTTCTTTAATAAATTGCATGAAGTATTTCTCTATTTTATTTAAATGGGATATCGAATTATTGATTGCTTCCTGCCCCCCTTATAGAGTTGAGATGCCATTGGTTTTAGAAGCAAAATAGTCAAAAGAAGTGCAAATTATAGATTTTGTGGGCAGAAATTATATGATGGGCATGATACTTTATTTATCGCTTCATGTTGAGAGTTGTCCAATATTGAGAATTTACAAGTTATGTTAGCTATTTATAAGATGCATGCATCACTAATTATTTTGAGTTGGAACTCCATGTATTCTTAACATGGTATAAGAGTGGGTTTTTCATGTGATTGGTTAGTCCGCCCCCATGATCACCGTCACCCGCTTTATCAATCTACGTGTTTGACTTATATAATAGCAACTTGAGGTGTCGTGTTGAGAGTTGTCTCACATTGAGAATTTACAAGTTGTGCTAGCTCTTTATAAAATATATGTGTTACTTTGCTCATCACCAATTGATTTTGAGTTGGAACCTCTTGTATTGTTAATACTTCAAATTAAACTGACTAGGTCAATTTAAAAAAAAATTGACCTAAAGCTTAAGGAGTTGAATTAGGCGTTGTGTCGTTGTGTTAGTTTCATAAAGTCATGATTCATATGTATTACACATTAAACAACATGGTGCAATTTCTTGAGTCAATGTGTGCACAGGATCAGAATTTAGATAAGTAGTGATGATTTAAAATGTGATATAAAACAACATAATTTACTAAAAAAGCATGGACTAAAATATAAGTTTAAAACAAAACTCGTTATTGCGCTGGGTTCAACAACAGCGGGGCGGCTGAAACACAAAGCAATCAAAATTTTTGTTTTAGGCCAATAAGACCCCATATTTTTAAGTTCATTAATTATATGATTAGAATCTTAAACAACATTATAAAACTCATTTGAGATGAGAATATACGAATTACTTGGTCTCACTCAATCCACAGCCTGTGTGAATGATGCACCACTATTGACAGATGCCGTGAAATTATATTCTCTCCTATTCAAATTTTGAACGAGTCCTCCTTAGATCCTTAATCATACCGTTCCAGACTGTCATATTTTGCGGCTGTCAAGATTGGATGATAGAAATCAAGCTTTTAAGCATGAAAATATAGTCTTATGAATTAAGATGATATTGTGAAGTCATTGCAATTCTCATTTTATATGGTATTCTAATGTATTTTATATGTATTTGCTGACTAAAATCAATATTAGCTCATGAGATGATGCATGTTTAATGATTCTGATACAATATTTTCACTTCGGTTAGTAAAGATCTCATTTTTATAATTTGTCTAATACATCCAAAAATTTTGAGCCACTCGCTAGTAATCTCTTATTATCGGAACAGACCATAGATCGGCGAGACCAACTCCGTTAATTAGCACCGACGAAACATATATTTAATAAAAGAATTATATATAAAATTCTTAAATACTTAAAATAATCCTAAAAATGTGGACAATCCAATTATCTACATCATATATTGTTCACTTAATGTGATATATGTTCCCCACTTAATGGAACAAATATTCCACGGAGATGGTTAAGCTATGATGGGAATGGTATTGACAAAAGGAAGATAAAGAATTTCATTCTTAAATGGGAATCGACGACCATTTGATGTCAACTTTTAGGTGATTAGTTATTGAAATATTAGGTTTCTTCAACCAAGAAAGTAATTGCATCCTTCCTTCTTTGGATATACATATTTATATATCAGTTGCGGGTAACCTAAAAATCATGACATGAGAGTTCAATTTCATATACCTAAACGCATATATTAAATTATTATAATAAAAAAAACTAAAACTGAAAATATAACATTGTGGGAGGGTGTTTCTGCAACTTTACATATTGGTCCAAGAGTATTTGGGCCGAATGCCTGTTCACTGATAGAACTGTCAATTTGGGGTTGACCCATCGAGTTGGCCCAACTGGGTTAGGTTAACTTTTCTTAACCCATTTAAAAGTGGGTCAAAATGCACATCTGGGTTATGGGTTGAGATGGATTGAGTCGGGTTAGGCCCACGGGCTAAGCTTATAAGTTAGACCTAATTTTTATGTCATTTTTGTAATTATAAGTCTCCCTCATTTTTTAGTCGTCTGCCTAATTTATATCAGTGATATTAATCGCTAGAATATTTGGTCGAATAATTTAAATTCATTAAAACCTAATAAAATTATATTTTTTTATTTTTTACTTTTTTTTTTTTTGTGGGTTACCTCACCTAACACGCAACCCACATCGGATTGAAATGGTAAATAAACGCAATAAGTATACCGATTCAAACCCTGACACTCATATAACATGTTGCTACTTTGTTGGCCAATAATTACATTCATAGATGGCTTATTCCAAAGATTTATCGAGCCAAAGCTGGACAAAAAGGTACACCACGAGTGTAGTCTAGTGGTCGTCACCTCACATTGTAATCGGTTCGAATTCGAGTTCGAGTTCACATCCCCCTAATTTAGGAATTGATAAAAAAAAAAAAGGGGGATAAAATGTTTGACATACACCTTTTTTATCATGAATTAATCATAAAATTTTAATTCAAAACAAAACTATGGTTTTAATTGAGCTAAAAATTAAAGAAATGAAAAGCCAAATATACCCATTAACCACACAAAACAACTCTGGTGAGAGCCAGAGCCAAACAGCCAGCAGCAAAGAAAAAAAGTACCACAAAATCCCGGCCTGACCATTTCCGAAAGGGTTCAGATCCGACCCGCAAACTCTTAGCCCTTCTCAGCGCATCAACCTCCTTGAGCAGATCAAACTCCAACCCCTTTCTCTTCAATTCGTCCACGCACTTCTCCAATAGCTTCGAATCCTCTTTCTCCCTTTCAAGCATCTTCTCCAAATGGGATTCAACGTCGTTTTTGTACCGGATGGCCCATATGAATCCAAGGGTGCATAAAAGAGAGCAGACTGATGGGACCCATGATCTACGGCAGAGGTGGGTCTGGGTCCCGCGGGAAGTGGCGCTGAAGAGGAGGATCAAGGCGGTGGAGTGGAAGAGGAAGAAGAGGCAGTAGAGTTGGGTTATTTCTTTCCCGTTGGAGCCTATTTTGGTTTGTTTTAGGGAGATACGATTGAGGATCAGCTCCTGTTCTTTGAGCCATTGCTTGAGGAGAAGCTTGTGGGTCGGGTTCTCGGCGATTTGGTGGAGCGGATGCGGAGGCTTTGAGTACATTGTCGGTGAATTGAGTGTTCTTGTATTGCTTGAATCGGCCATGGATTGGTGATTATCTACAGTAGAGAGAGCATTATTAGTTTTGAAAGAAGAAGGTGGGGTAAGTAACAGTGCAGGGAAGGGAAGGAGCCCTCTTGGATACTAACGGTCATGTTTATTTATTAATTTTTTGAATTTTGTAACGTCGGAATCCACCAATCAATATGCCATAATCAGATAATCTGAGGAAATATAATAAAATCGTGCTAAAAATTACGATTATGCCATATACTTTTAGACAAATTTTTAGTAAATATCATTTTTCTATGAACATAATTCCTATACATTCTGAAAGTGTAGATCAATTTTCTTGAATTTTTTTATTAAAATGGTAATCTTGTAATATTAATATGTGTTTGATTTTTATTTGTTCTTTGTCTTAATTGAGAGGACAAGAAAGGAGAGTTTATATATATATATATATATATATATATATATATATATATATATATATATATATATATTTCAAAATGATCCAATAATTCAGACCTATGTTGCACCGCTCACGGACATGGACATGGGTGGGACACGGTGTCGGACACGTCATGTGGCGTATCTGGATCTTTTTAAAAAAAACATTCCGACACGTTTCGGACATGACAAGACACGAGAAAATGATTTTTTTAATATTTTTTTAAAAAAATAATTTTAAAAGAATATATACTTTTTTTTTACAAAAATGTTAAAAAAATTATAACTTTTGTTTTTATGTTTTAATTAGTGAATGAAGTGTCTACAACTTGACATCATTTCAATTTTATTATTCAATTTTTTGATAATTAAAGTTTTCTTGAATTTTAGTATATTAGAACATAATGGATATGTAGAATATATATAAATAATAATAATAAAATTTTGTCGTATCCTAAAAATATCGTGTCCTGTAATTTTTGAAAATCCGTGTCCTCGTATCCGCGTCGTGTCATACTGTGTCTTCGTATCCGTGTTCTTGCAACATAGATTCAGACCAACACGGTTGTAAGCTAGCTTTAATTGAAAATTTGTCGTGAAATCAAATCAAGTTTTGGGCATTTTATTTTTCAGTATATAATCATTGGTTGTTCTATAGATTTTAAACCTCGCTCATACATTTACCCGATCAAAGCAGTAGGACATCGGACTGCTGGTTCAACAATCAACAGTAATCGTTGTTGAACCAACGTGTAAATTCTTGTCAAACACAAAATAATTTTTTGTTATATAAAAAATAGTTATTGTTACCTGGAATTTTGGTAGGATAGACGTATATTTCTTTCAAGCACAAAACAATATATAAAAAATAAATGAGACCATATTTTTTACGTGGAAAACCCTAAAATATGGGGAAAAAATCACGGGGCCTAGTCCAGTATAAATTCCATTAAAAACAAATGAGTTATTTAGATGTTTTCTTTACAAAAATGAGCTAAGAAATGAAAACGATGGAGGGAGAAGGGAGCACCGCCGAGAAGGCTGCTGGGAGGGAAGAAAAAGAGGTGACCTTTTTTAACCCTGTTGTTCCTTCACTATTATATTAAGGATAAATGTGCCTCTAATGAGCTAATTAAATAGTATGATAACGGGCCTAGTAAAAGGAAAATTGATCAAGGCAAACGGGCCAAAGTATGATAGTCACTAGTGTCTTATGAGACTGGGCCGAGCTGGAGGTCTTCCTCGAGGCCGAGGTGGGCCAAAGTATGACAGTCACTAGTGTCTTATGAGACTGGGCCGAGCTGGAGGTCTTCCTCGAGGCCGAGGTGGAGGTCATTCTCGAGGCCGAGCTGGAGGTCTTGCCCAACTCAGGTCTTGGAGAGTACATACCTTCACCGGGGTAATACAAGTATCCCTGATAGGATGATCTCTAGTATTTTACAAGACCGAGTCGAGCCCACAGAATTTAGGTCCGAACCACATCGGTTATCAGGATATCAGTTATGATAACTAATATATCAGCTAAAAACTTAACAAAAGCCAGATTATATATCTACTAATAGATTTTGGAGCATTTGCAATAACATATCTTTCTTATTGACACGTGCATTCAACAAAAAATATCAAAAATTAAAATATATAACAATTATTTGTGTTATGATAAATACATGATTGAAATTATTTGTTGTTAAATAATAACATTAATAATAATAATAATAGTAACTTGAATGCATCCATACAAGACTACCATCACAAAAATATAGGTTAAAATTGTAATAGAAACTAAAGAACTAAAAAACTTATAATTGTATTCCTTACTTACAATTGAAGTGTTGATTTCAATAAAAAAGAACCGCCGGTTTATTTAATTATTATATTGGTCAACTAACATCCGATTAATAAAAAGACACGATCAATTTTCCATCTGATTTACAGGTATTTGTTAAATTAATAGTCCGATTAGGTTTTGAAACATTGGTTTTATTCTATGTAATATTTCCCGCTCAACATGTATCATTAAATAATAAGTATATTATATTAAAGTATATAATCCTTTTTAAATTTTTCGTTGAATCCACATATCTGTATATGTTAAGTCAGAAATAAATCTCTAGCTATAAAATACATTATATGTATCTATATCTATTATTATTATTATTATTCTGGGTTTATTTCGACCAAAGCGGCAAAGCCCAAACCAAATATCTGGAGTTGGACCTCCAATTATTTGAGGATCAAGGTAGAGGTGCTTATCGGGTCGGATCAATTTGGATCCGGCCCAGAATGAAACCTGTTAGCCCGGTTTATTAGTGGATCAAGATAGGGGTGCTTATCGGGTCGGGTCAATTTAGACCCGACCCAAAATCAAACCTGTTAGCACGGTTCGGAACCGGACTAACCGGTTTCATACCAGACCGATTCCGGTTAGATTGAATTGGAAACGGTAATTTTTGAAAATTAAAAATTAAAACAAGGCAACGAATATAAGCTGTTGTCATTTGTTTACAATGTTTTTTTTATATTTTTAAATTTTTCTTGTTTTTTTTAAAGAAAACTATAAATATGTGTGTTGTGATTTGTAAATCCACATAATTCATTATTTCAAAGTTGTATACTTCTATCTCATATTTTTCTCTCCATTGTGCTATCTGCATTTTACTTATATAATAATGACATCTTCATCTAACAACGCTGGTCATAGCGGGGTCGCAACCGGGGTCTCTTCCCGGGTCGTCTATCACTTAGTTCATTATTGGCAATGGATTTGTCTGTGCCAATGTCTGAGTTAAATGAAAGTTATGATTTTTTTGCTGACCTCAATGTTGATGGTTCATCTATGAACGTCTAAATGCAAGAACCCGAACAATATGTCCAACCTCCTGGTGCCCAACAGAGACAACATATGGAGTCATCCGGAGTCAGTACAGCCTCGTGTAGACAACCAACTCGTGCCAAAAGAAGTAAGATATGAGATCACTTTGAACTCGCTCGAAAATAAGGTACTATTGAATATGTTGTAATTTCTAAATTATTAAGATACAATATTCATATAAAGCTGGTGGTTCTAGTGAAGGCACCGGAACACTTAAAAAACACTTAGTAAAAAACATAATTTTGATGAGACAGCTTTACAACCATTAGGTAGAGAAACAACACAAGCACAAATTAATGCTCTCACTGGCCCGAATTTATTTTAACTGCTGAAATTAATCATATTTCACTTATTAGATATGTTATTAGATGTGAACTACCTTTTATACAAGCAGAACATGCTGGTTTTATTGAATTTGCTTCGTCTATACGAGCCATGTTTAAACATTTTTCTAGGCACACACTAAAAAGAACTGTATGGACGTATAACTTGAATATATAAATACAATGATTGAACATCTTTCTAGTTTGCCATATAGGGTTAACTTAACAACTGGTATTTTGACAAATGTAAAATCGGATTCATATCTTGTTCTTACTTGTTATTGGATTGATGATAATTGGTATATACAAAAAATGGATTTTATCTTTAGATGAGTTAAATTGTGCACATATTGGTTATGTAATTGCTAAATATATATTCAATACCTGTAGATATTATGGAATTCAGGATAAGATATTTTCAATCACATTAGACAACGATGCAATGCGTGATGTAAAGATCTATCTGAAACCAATGCGTGATGGTGTTTTTTTCATGTTAGATGTGCATGTCATGTTATTAATTTGGCTGTGAAAGTTGGTTGAGGACAATCACTCAGCATGCATTAATAAAATGAAATATTGAGCTAAATGGTTACTCGCGAGCCGTGTTAAGGGTGATTGAAAACAATTATGTATATTTAATGGTTTGCAGCATATTCTTTTTCCACCACCAATAGAAACTAGGTGGAATTCGTTGAACAATTTGTTGAATGCTATGTTACCTTATAAAAATATTTTAACTCCATTTTATAATCCATATCAAATGCCTGATACCGATGATAGTATTTTTTTGACTGGGAGGATTGAGAATTTGTTGAAAATTGTGTATCACTGTTAGGTACTTTTATAGAAGCCATGAAACGCTTCTCCGGTGTTACTTTTCCAAATTCTGTTTATTTTCTTCCTTTAGTATTTATCATGTTTGATAAGTTTATAGAATTTAGAGATAACGATGAATTGCATACTTTTGTTAGTGCAATGAAAACAAAATTTATAAAATATCGGGAACAAATCCCACACGTTCACTGGCATCACAACATTGCTAGATTATAGTCAATGTTTTAGCTTCATTTGAGATATTATTTTGAATATTATGCTAAATTTTTCGGGAAGATTGTTGACGATCAAAAGACGTCTACAATGATATCTCTCCAAAATTTAATTGTATTATAATCAACATGCAAGTGAATCATCGCAACTAAAGGCTGTTGAAGAACAATCCCAAGCTCAATCTAGAGGCGGGACATCAATTTGCTTAGGATGCTGGGCATGAAAAAACTTAAGGGAAAATTACATTATACTAGCACGTCGACTGAGTTGCAAATTTATCTGAATTACCAATTTCTAATGGAAGACAACTTCGACGTCTTACAATGGTGGAAGGCAAATGCAACACGATTATCTATCTTAGCCAAAATGGCTAGAGACGTGTAGCGGTACAAGCTTCAAGCGTCGCTTCTGAATCGGCATTCTCAACATGTGGCCGAATTATTGAAGAATACAGAAGTAGTCTATCTGCTGATTCGTTATGCATGCTCACATTACTTAAAGATTGGTTTGAAGCAGAATGTAAGAATAGAAGAGATGAGGCGGTTGACGAGTTCGTAAATCATTATGACGAGCAAGAAGAAGATAACATCAAAACAATATTTATCAATAATGAAGAGTACTAAATACTAATATTTTTTATTTAGATTTTTCAATTGCCATAAGTGTATAATTATTTGTATGCATATATATTATGAAATGAAAAAGAAATATATTAAATTTGTGATAAATATTGTGGAAACATTTACAACATAAAAAAAAATTCAAAAATGTAAAAAATGCTCGAAAAGCAAAAAAAAAAAAAAACATAACGAACCGGATCGGATCGATCCGGAACCGGTTGGAACCGAAATCGAAACCGGATCCGATCCGGTTTCTTAACGGATTGGACCGATTCTGAGCTTAACGATTTTGTATCGAACCGGTCCGATCCGTTGAGCACCCCTAGATCAAGGTAACGACCCTAAGTCACATAAGTTTGATGTGCGAGCGAATGTGGATGTGGGTGCGCATTAGTGAATGCGTCAATTTTTAAAAAAAATTGAGTGCCAGTGGGCCTATTAAAAACTGATACATATATTCATATTAATGAACAAAATTTAGACATACCTACTATACATCATATTTCAAAGAAAAAAATCATTTTTATATCATTTACAAAATGAATTTCTTAACAAAATAATATCATAAAAAAAGTCATCTTCCAAGTTTTTACAAAATGATAATTTACATAAAACTGTAATATCAAATAAAATATTTAATTGAGATTTTCCTAATCTAATATCATATTTCTCAATCGTTTTTTTTTTTTTTTGAAGAATTAAGAAAATTTAACAATAAATTAATGTTGTAAATATTTAATGCTGCAGCCCCTATAATCTCACTCCGCGTGAAGGTAGAAGAATTAAGTGAATTGGGTCACGCCTCTAGAGTTGTTTTGAAAACTGATATTAAAAAGAATTCATTTAAGACCATTTGCCAAATTTTCCCACGCCTCCACACGTGAAGACTGGAGCCCCTGTAATTTCACTCCCGCCACCGCCCCCATCTCCATTGATTATTATTTTCCTTTTATATTTTTATGCACATTGATTTCTTCTCCATTGACAACCAATCCCAATCCCTTGTCAATTTAGCAATTTATCCGATTGAATACAGACCAAATCGCTGGTTCAGCTGAAATATATATTTTTATAGATTTGCGTCAATTCTGATCTCCGTTGATATTTATTTAATTATTTCCATTGATAAGGAATTTGGGGATTGTTTGATTGATTATTGATAGACTTCTGGTCGGAGATGGCATCTGGATCACCTACGGTGAATAAGATCGATAGGGCACACCAGATGTACCGAGAAGGCAAGTATACGGAAGCACTCGGTTATTACACCGACGCGCTATCCATGGCGAAGACCAAGCCACAGAAGATTGCCCTCCACAGCAATCGTGCCGCGTGTTATCTTAAACTCCACGATTTCAAGAAGGTACCGCATTTCATTCATGTAATTTGTTTGATGCTCCGGCCCAGTTTTTATTCATCTTAATTTGAATTGTAATTTTCTTCTTGTGTGAGTAGAGAAGCTCCTGAAAACTCGTGTAAAATGTGACTAATGAGAGGAGAATATAATGTGTCACAGGGATTGTGATTGAACTTTCGAAATTATTATACTCAGTTTATTGTGTATGTATTATGCTGCGAGTGCACTTTATACCGTAATAAAACTTTTATTTATTCATACTGCTCGTTGGGCTCGGTTTCAACAAATTGATTATTGTCTGTCCATGTATTTTCTTCTTTTGCTCACTAGTGGTGCTCGCTGATTTGAATAAGGAGTATTAATTGATGCTTGAATCTCACAGAAAAAGGCAAACTAATCTTGTATCTTTTTATGCTCTTCTTTGGTGAAGTTGATTGTAGTTTTAGAAGGAATTTACCCCCTCGGTGCTGGTTGTTATTTGTAAGACCCGAGAATTTGATGTCATCCCACAATTTAAAGGTACCTTGTCCAAGTCAAACTCTATTTAATAGTAGGATTAAAACTCAATACTCTAGTAGGATTAAAACTCTAAAGATGATTAAAAATTATAGTAGGGATAGAAGTGTATCATATCATCTTTATCTTGTCTAATCTACACTTAATAAATAGGACCAAAAGCTCATCACTTTTCAGCACATAAAAACCGAAAAAAATCAGCCTCCAACCAGCATGTGAATTTTCGAAATTTTAACATTAAGTTGCCAATAAATCTAGCCAATAAGAAGCCATAAAAAGTCCACCAAAAATTCAACATATTTGCACCAGAAAACTTTCGGTCAACAATCAGTAAAAGTTCCAAAGTATTCAGCACCAATTTTTGAGAGGCATTGCATGATTTTCAATATTTAGTCCATTGTCCAGCCAAGATTTTGTTAAGTCTTCAGCCCCTTTGTTTGAAAATTCACACACAGTGCACATAAAAAATTCGATCTCTTCAAGGCTTAGGAAGGAAGGATTTCGTATTATTTTCGCACCCTGAATCGTTCAAAACGTCTATAATCGCGGTAAGTGGGCTTTGTTATTATATTCATTTCAATTTTTAAAATCATATGTATGTTTTGAATTTTCAATCGATGATGCGAATTATGTTAAAATTATGCAATAATTACAAGGTCCAATGTGGACAATATTATATTACATGACCCAATGAGGGTAACCATATGGCTCGATGGGAGTAATTATTTACAAGGTCCAATGGGGGCAATATTACATGGCTCGATGGGAGCAATTATATATTAATAAATGTTATGATATATATGTATTGGTTTATGATCTGATTATGAATTGCGTTTTGAAAAATTATGGAAAAAGTATTATTATCACATCGATTGGCCCCCACTTGCTGAGTGTTTTCCAAAACACTCACCCCTTACTGTATATTCCCAGATAATAACGAGGAAGAAGAAGTTGAGGCTGAAGAACAACACCAATTTTGGGGTTGGTGATCCATGGTGTTTCTAGGAGTTAAAGACGTTGATTGCTTTTAATTATTTAAACTTTGGTTGTTTTTATTTGTTTTAAGACATTTTAGGAGTTTGGTGAAACAATTTAAATTCAGTTGTAAAGACGATTACTTTTGGATGAATAGACTGGTTTTTTCAATGATTATATATTACGAGGCTTGTTGATTTCCAAATATGATCATAAAATCAATAAGCCTCGTAATATCAAATCACTGAAAAAACCAGTCTATTCATCCATAAAAATAATCGGCTTTACAACTGAATTTAAATTGTTTCACCAAACTCCTAAAATGTCTTAAAACAAATAAAAACAACCAAAGTTTAAATAATCAAAAACAACCAACGTCTTTAACTCCTAGAAACACCATGGATCACCAACCCCAAAATTGGTGTTGTTCTTCAGCCTCAACTTCTTCTTCCTCGTTATTATCTGGGAATATAGAGTAATGGATGGTGAGTGTCTTGGAAAACACTCAGCAAGTGGGGGCTAATCGATGTGATAATAATAATTTTTCAAAACGCAATTCATAATCAGATCACAAACCAATACAGATATATCATAACATATATTAATATATAATTGCTCCCATCGAGCCATGTAATATTGCCCCACTGGACCTTGTAAAATAATTGCTCCCATCGAGCCATATAGTTACCCCCATTGGGTCATTAATATAATATTGTCCCCATTGGACCTTGTAATTATTGCAAAATTTAACATACTAAGCATCATCGATTGAAAATTTAAAACATACATATGATTTTCAAATTGAAACGAATATAATAACAAAGCCCACTTACCGCGATTATAGACGTATTTGAACGATTCAGGATGCGAAAATAATACGAAATCCTTCCTTCCTAAGCCTTGAAGAGATCGAATTTTTTTATGTGCACTGTGTGTGAGTTTTCAAACAAAGGGGCTGAAGACTTAACAAAATCTTGGCTGGACAAGACTAAATATTGAAAATCATGCACTGCCTCTCAAAAATTGGTGCTGAATACTTTGGTAATGGTTGTTGACCGAAAGTTTTTGGTGCAAATATGTTGAATTTTTTTGTGGACTTTTTATGGCTTCTTATTGACTAGATTTATTGGCAACTTAATGTTAAAATTTCGAAAATTCACATGCTGGTTGGAGGCTGATTTTTTTCGGTTTTTATGCGCTGAAAAAGTGATGAGCTTTTGGTCCTATTTATTAAGTTTAGATTAGACAAGATAAATATGATACACTTCTATCCCTACTAGAATTCTTAATCATCTTTAGAGTTTTAATCCTACTAGAGCATTGAGTTTTAATCCTACTAGAATATTGAGTTTATTAATCCTACTATTAAATAGAGTTTGACTTGGGCAAGATACCTTAAGTTGTGGGATGACATCAAATTCTCGGGTCTTTACATTATTGGTCCATCTTAGATAGCTCTTTCTACCATCTTGTAAGTATTTATTTAGCAATATAATTTTCTCTCGTGGGATTTGTGATTGTGTGTTGTGATAGTGGAAACTTGAATTTAAAACAATTATAATGGAGAAGAGATGCCATCTGAGCTAACTTGGGATTAAGATTTGAGGATGCAGTTTGGAACTTTGGGTGGGGATGGGGTTAGTATTGATTAGCCAAAAACCGTTTGAGTTTTACCTGTGTAAATGGCTGTTTTTGTCTTACAGCAGTTTTGCCTTATATTTGTCTATACTTTTTTTATGGTTATTTATGACCTGTATAGTTCAAATCACTTGAAACTGTGGCATCGTTATAAAAAAAATGATGATTTTCCGAGGATAGACACTTTTGACCTATATGTTTAAAATGAGATGTCATGTAAAATTATACTCACATGCATAACTTGCCATTGAGGGTTGAAAGCTGACTGCCAATTAGATGCATGTAGAGAACCAACTTGGGAATAGGTCCATTCAAGGGTCCATAAGGATTTGAATGAAACCATTAACAACTTTGAAAGTTTAACTAGCAAGAAAATATGTTTGGCCGAAGACAAAGAGAGGTTGGCCCACTTCATTCACCAATGGATTTATCGTTGTTTAGCAGAAAATTTAAAAACTGCCATCTTGATATTTCCTCTTTTAGTTTTACCTTTATTTCCAAGAATAGAGTTCTCAGTTCTGTTTTGTGGTTGTGGTGGTTATTTACACTCATTTGCTTCTTAACACTTTTTCCTGCATCTTGCTGCCTATGATAACTTATATATTCTTTTGTTTGAAGAAGATAGAATATTAAAAAAAATATTGCTTTTCTCTTGGACATAAGCGTGTCAAATACTTAATCTCCCATATTCTCAATCTTTGCAGGCAGCAGAAGAATGCACCTCAGTGCTTGAGCTTGACCAAAATCACACAGGAGCATTGATGCTGCGAGCTCAAACCCTAGTCACCTTAAAGGAGTACCATTCTGCACTTTTTGATGTTAATAGGCTTATTGAGTTGAACCCATCATCAGAAGTGTATAGAAACCTCCAGGCCCGTCTAAAGACTCAACTGGTGAGCACTCCATTTTCCTTGATTATACTTTGCTTTTGGTTAACAATTTTATTCCAACACCACTTCAGCATTTCACAAGGCATGGATTTAATTTGGTCGTGCTAAGTTGTTATACAGCCGTGGCAATTGTGAATTTGCTATTTTCATTCTTCTGGACTTCTTTTGATCAATTTTGGTGCTATCAATTAAATATGGTGTGTTTTGTTCAAGGAAAGTCACTTGCTCCTATACCCGAAGATGAGCTTGAAGAAGATGACCCTTCCACGTCAGATGAAGCAGAATTGGAAGAAAAGGAGGACAAACGAGAAGGTAATAAAGAGGTGGAAGAATGTAAAAACCAAGAAAAAGACATGATTGATGCAGCTGCAGAAAATGAGAAAAGAAATGAAATCGGTTACTCCGTTCCACCCTCTGAACTTGGAGCCTACAGAAATCACAACATTAAAAAAAATTCCAATAAACAATATGGATGGCAGACAATCCCAAAACCAAAAGGACACTCTAATCTTGACTACTCCAGATGGGACAGTGTTGAAAATGACTCTAGTGAAGAAGAAGAATGAAGATGAGGATGAAGATTCTCAGCCTCAGTATCGTTTCGTGTTAAAACTGTGGGTGTTAAGGCAGTCAAATAAATTTCTTAAGGCCGAGACAGGTTGCCTGAATTCTCATCTCCACTCAAATTTAAAGGTAAAGCTAATCTGGATGAAATGAATTGCATTGTATCATCAACATTCTTTGGAGAAAGCTGCATCGTGTTCCGATAATTGAACGTCGAGGATTTTCACATGGCCTGCTAAATTGTGCTAGTTATATGCAACAGAGCCGTTGGCACTCTGGATTCGATACTCATGCCAGCCATTCCTTGTTGGGAGTGGGAGCTCAACGTGCCAAGGAACCAATATGAGACTGCTCTTTAACATTCTTGTAACGTTTCATATGAAGAATGTCAAATATTGTGTTATCTCAAGATGTAAAATTGTATATGCGCAACCATTTTGTGTGCTGCTCGTGACTGTGAAGAGGTGGTAAAAACGCTACTATTTGCCCGTCTTTCTTAACAATTGAGCCATTTGATAGACTCTTTTTTCTTTGTTCTGTAATTTAGTTTTCATTTAGAGACATGGGGGAGTGGAGGGTTGTCGAGCTAACATCGGCCTCATTTATATATCACATCGGTTATCGAAGTCATTAATTTTAGGATCCTGAAATTTTGATAAAGTATTATGTTGAATTCAGTAAAGGTTAATTATTTCTTACCAATTGAATTTAAATGAATATAAAGATAAAACGAGTAGATTTGGATGTAAAAGCCATTTTCCAAAAAATTGAAAAAAAACAATTTAAATATTTTATTAATATTTTGATATGTTCTTAAAACTTATATAAAATTAAGAATATTCTGGATTTTATATAAGCCAAAACTTTGTGTTTTTGCCTATTTTATTTCAATGCTTTTTTTTTAATAAAAAAATGATATTTTTAATTTTCATTTTCCAATATAGATTATTTTATATTTTTCAAAGATAATATTAATACAACTTAATAAATCACTCATTTGAGTCGCATATTTCAATGTCAACCACACTATGTAGCGTTTACCACTTCCATCTCAAATCAATTCCACTTTTTTCCTTAAAAAAATCTATTTTTCTAAAAAAAGATGAATAATTTTAAAAATCTGGTATGCCTCGCACATCAAGAAAAAGACAGCTTCTAGGTAAGGATTTGGAAAGATCCGTGAAGGAGGGAAACGTTAACATTTTCAAAACAAACGCATTATCTCACCCAACGCATGATCTCAACAAATTAATATAATATATGTTTTTGCTTCATCTTTTTCTGTTTAGCAAGATTCTTACATTGATTTCTCCGGCGTTATCAAATCCCTCGCCTACACAATTCCTTTTTATCTTCTGAAAATTTCAGATTTTGCCAATTAGGGTTCTTTCGTACGAATTTCTTAAATGGCGCAAGGCGGAGGTGATGACAGCAGGGTGGGGCCAGACTTCAATTTACCCGATGATATACTGGCGGTGATACCGACTGACCCTTACGACCAGCTGGATCTTGCACGTAAGATCACGTCCATGGCGATCGCGGCGCGAGTCTCAAAGCTGGAGACGGAGGCGGGTAGACTTCAGCAGAAACTACATGAGAAAGACCGGCGAATTGTGGAGCTGGAAGATAAGGTGTCTGAGCTAGAGACGGCCTACGAGGAAGCTGAATTGCGATTGAAAATCACGCGCGAGGATAATGTTAACTTTCATTTCAAGCAAATTTTGTTTATTTTCCTTTAAATTTTAATAATTTTACTTTCTGAGATGGTTGTTGATTTGCAGATGAAGCTACTGAAGGAGAGGGATTCCTTGGCATTGACAGCGAAGAAGCTGGGTCGAGACTTGGCTAAGGTAATTCTTGTTAAGTATATTTGTAATTTTCTTAAGCAGGCAATGGTGTTCTTATTTTGACCTGTCTGGTAGATTTACTTCATCTCATTTACATATCCCTTTCCCCAAATAAGGAAGGCAATGAGTTAACCAACAATTTTATATTAAACATATCTCTTAAAGTATGAGTCAGAAATGAGAAATAACATAGATTTAGAATTAATGCCCACGTAAGGGTGTTGTGGACTGGTTTTTTAGCTTGCGAACCCCTTGTGGTGATACCAACACATATACTACTTTGTTTAAAGGTTTTAACTCATTAGTGTTGGTACGGTATATTTAAATCGATGGATTGAATTAGTATAACCAAATTTAAAGTTTAATCAAAATACAAAGGAAATCGAAGTACACTAACAGAAGACTTACATCAACAATGTATAAACTGTTAAGACGTAGTAACAACAGAGAAAGGAAAATAATTCTGGACGAAGCCACAACAAGCCGTGTGCTCGTAAGCTCAAATTTGCCCGCCTACAAGCTTCTGGCCTCCTGGACTCTTTCGAACACAAGTAGTGTGCATTACTCTCAAACAGTATGAAATGTATGAATGAAGAATGATTTTCGGATGATTTGAAGTATGATGCTCGAGCAGCTTATATAGCTGAGCAGCTTACCTCCCAAAGGTCAAAAATTTTAATGCAAGGTTTAGTGGGGTAGCTGATGAGTCTGAACCTTAATCTGTGATTTAAATCTCATACTTAAATTAGATTAACTCGAATTAAGTCTCACACTTAAGTCAGATTAAGTCAGCACTAAAAACATGATGTGAAAGGTAAGGAATATGAAAAGACATTTCTTCCCAGAAATTCGAGTAGTAAAAAGATAGGGCTGCCTTCACGGTAGCGACACGTGCGACACGACACGATGAGGCGAAGCAAGCCGAGTCGAGCGGAGCAGAGCAGAGCAGACGGACGGACGGCGCGCGAGGTGCACCCCTCTTTTCCACTTAACTACTTTCTCTTGATTTGTTTCTCAATATAAACAAATCTCAATTTTTCCAAAATCTCAATGTGGGATTCTTAGCAAATTCAATTCACTTACCAATTGACCCAAAATTGGGTTTGGGCTTAACTTAACCTTAATTTCACCTACAATCCCCCACATGAATGGTATTGTGCTTCAGGTAGCTCTTGAAGTCCTTCCACGATGGCGGTAATTTTTCGATCATCATCGCCACTCGGAGGGCATAATTACCTTCGGCAGCAAGCTCATGATATATCAGCTGCAGCTCTTCGCATTGCTCAACAACGCTCTTGCCATATACCATTCGATAGTCATGGAATCGTCCGGCTACAAATTTCTTTGCACCTGCGTCGTCAACTTTGTACTTCATTTCTAACGTTTCCCAAAGATCCTTCGCAGTTTCGTTGGGGGAATACACATTGAAAAGTGCATCGTCTAGAGAGTTCAGTACGTAGTTGCGACAGAGGTAGTCAGCATTCAGCCACGATTCGACTATTACAGCAGATTGAGTATCCTATTTGTCCTCCACTAGTTTCTCCTATTTTAAAAACCTGGTCAAGTTCAAGGTGGTCAAGAAGAACATCATCTTCTGCTGCCAAAGCTTAAAGTTGGAACCTTTGAACTTTTCTGGTAACTCAAATCGAGAGAACGACATTGGGTTTCTTAGAACTGACATAACGACCTCAACGCCGCTAGCTTTCATCACTGGAATCTCAGTATTCTCAGCATTTCGGTTTGGAATCTGGTCAGCCATAAGCTAAAACAGGACACAAATGACAGAGCACAAATAATATCAAACTAGTTTTTAAAAAACAACAGGATAAATCCTTTTGACATTGCACATACAGTGTTTAGTTGAAAATCAACAATTTTATAATTAGCAAAATAGGATTATTCCAACTGATTCAGTTCCGAAAAATAAAGAACAAAATAAAATTTGAGTTTACGATTGTTGGAACTGTATATTTAAATCGATGGATTGAATCAGTGTAACCAAACTTTAAAGTTTAATCAAAAAAGGAAATCGAAGTATACTAATAGAAGACTTACAACAACATTGTATAAACTGTTAAGATGTAGTAACAGCAGAGAAAGAAAAATAATCCTGGACGACGCCACAGCAAGCCGTGTGCCGGTAAACTCAAATTTGCCTGCCTACAAGCTTCTGGCCTTCTAGACTCTTTCGAACACAAGTAGTGTGCAATACTCTCAAACAGTATGAAATGTAATTTTCGGATGTTTTAAAGTATGATGCTGGAGCAGCTTATATAGTTGAGCAGCAGACCTCCCAAAGGTAAAAAAATTTAATGCAAGGTTTAGTGGGGTTGCTGATGAGCCTGAACCTAATCTGTGATTTAAATCTCATACTTAAATCAGATTAACTCGAATTAAGTCTCACATTTAAATCATATTAGCTCAGCATTAAAAACAGCAGGCGAAAGGTCAGGAATATGAAAAGACAATTCTTCCCAGTAATTTGAGTAGTAAAAAAATAGGGCTGCCTTCGCGGCAGCGACATGTGCGGACTGCGTGCGAGGTGCACCCCTCGTTTCCACTTAACTACTCTCTCTTGATTTTTTTATCTATATAAACAAATCTCAATTGTTCAAAAATCTCAATGTGAGATTTTTAGCCAATTCAATTCACTTACCAATCGACCCAAAATTGGGCTTGGGCTTAACTTAACCTTAATTTCACCTATAGAGTGTTGGATCAAGAATAATTATATATCAACATATATTTGTTGAGGAAGAAGTAAATCTTTTTGTTTGAACGATATTGAGAGCTCCCTTTGGTGGCAGCTGAAAGATTTAATAAAGGGGTAACTTCTTCTATATGGAGCGCATGTGCAGTTTGTATTTAAGAAAATTACATATTAAATTTAATAACAAGTGATTTTTGAGTTCGTAATTTAGTGCCTGAGCAAATGTTTTAGGATATTAGTAACGCACAGAAGCCATAGAGATTATCAAAACATCTATTATTTTTAATTTGACGACTATCATTTATATATGAGATAAAGTTATATTCAAAGATGAGGTTGATTCTCAGTCAGTGAATGTATTTGATGTCACTTGTGAATTACATTAACAAAAACGAATTAGGTAATGTGATCATCCCCTTTTTGGCTGTATGATACGTGCTAGTTAGACAAATTGCAATCCATATAGATGAACGTTTCCGGTCTTTCTGAAATATGTATATTTTCTGGAATTTTATGAATGGTGACACAAAATTGGGTTTAAGAAACACAAAATTGATTCCATAGAGATTTGATGATTTTTCAGAAATCCCAATATCAGATTTTACTGAAGCCTACAAACATCACTGCTGACTATTTGTTAATTATGTTCTTCCAGTTATTAAGGTTTCATTGTTATTAATGCTGTTTGATCATTAGTTGTTAGCTGCATTGTCTTTCAGTTTATGAGGAGTACAATTGACGAACTATTTGACTGTTCTTTTGACAGCTGGAGACATTCAAGAGGCAATTGATGCAGTCGTTGAATGATGAAAACACACCTGTAAGAATATTAAATTTTATGTGGGTTAGTCACCTCTCCGATTTCTAATCTTTAGCTTTCACGGCAGCAGTCTGAAACTGTTGATATTGGCACTTATGACCTAGCTGTCACCAAGACCTATTCTACAAATGGTAATATTAAGTTTCCCATGTATTATGTGTGTATTTTGCATTTATAAGTTGTATCTTTGCCTATGTTATTTTCATCTGCAAGGGATGATTCGGTGTTATGTATGGTTTTTAATGTAGATGAGGAGGCAAATGGCTACCGAAAATATCATTCTTTTTCCGGGTCTACAGACAATTCTAACATAAATTATGATGGTATCGAACTTGAATCTTGGTATATGTGATGTTCAACATCTGCAAAACTGCTTCCTGCTCTCTAGTGTAAGTAATGGTTTTATCTATTATTTTAATTGGCAGTCTCTAAGCAAGGTGTACAAAGTTTTTCAATGACACGCTGTGTATCTCCCCGACTTACTATCTCTGGACCTCCAAATATGACATCTGCTAACGTGTCACCAAGAAAGTACTCTGTTGCTGGCTCTCCTCAGAAGACATCTGGCACCAACTCCCCTATTCTGCAGTATGATGGACGGGGTTCTCTTTCTGCTTGGTTCCCATCAAGCCAGCAATCTTCAGCAGCCAACTCTCCTCCTCGTGGGCGCCCACTGTCAGGTCTGCAATACTTTCTGAAAATTTAATCCTATAGCATTTTCAGATGGAGATGTGAAATTAGTATTTTTATCGTTTAGATCGTATTTGTTATCCTAATGTGCAATTATCCATCTATATCCTAATTTTTTTGCTTTCTTCTGTAATTAAAATTTGAAGCTCGTACTCCTAGAATTGATGGAAAGGAGTTCTTTCGTCAATGCAGGTGAGTAACATTTCATTTTTAACCGAAATGTGTTTAGAACTAGAATAAAATCCAATCTTTTAATATTTTATGACCATGATCTGTTGTCTTTATGTGAGCTATTTCTGTTATAGAAGACAAATGAAGGAAATGAATATGTTTGCTAAATATACATGATTTGGAACGAAAATTTTATAAGCCATACCAAAGAAAGAAACTCCACAACAGTCAAAATATAAACAAATAACTATGCGTAGTCTCTTGATCTTTCAAGGATTTGTTAAATTGTTAAATGCAGGAGTCGTCTATCGTTGGAGCAGTTCAGTGCGTTTCTGACCAACATTAAGGAATTGAATGCACAAAGACAGTCTAGAGAGGTATTGTCAAGTCGGATTCCTATTCGAAAGAGTGCATAACCACATGGACAAGCTCACACTAACCCGTCAACCCTCTATGACACCTGTGTATCATATTCTAGAATTTTAGATTCTCTCAGTTCTTTTTCATTGAACAGTTAATTTTTTAAATGTTTTCTTACCCGTTATTTTTCGTACATTCAGGAGACTCTGAGAAAGGCAGAGGAGGTTTTTGGACAGTATAACAAAGATCTTTATGTATCATTTCAAGGGTTGCTTTGCCGCAACATACACTAGTTCTATTGGAAGCAGTTTCCATGGTATGGTGTAGAATTACCAAAATTTTGGATCTTTTTTCCCTTGCCTCCAGGGGACATGAGAGTGGATTTAATCAAAACAAAGCCTTACCCCAGGAAAAGGCTCTATTGGTTGCTTATACTGGGTAATTGCTTTTAATTTTTTTTTTCCTGGCATAAATATATGTCGAAATGCACGATTTATGAGCTGATAGTCTGATCAGCAAATGATAACGTAGCGCTTCTGTTGTGATGCTGGTGGTTATACAATCCATTTTGTTTGTAGAATTGTGGTTGACCTCTGCTACGTTTTGTGTAAATTGCATCTCTTGTCGTTTTATCCAAATTGCCATGCATGTATATAATCATCGAGAAACTTTACACAGTATATGCATCGAGCTGATATTGTATGAAGGAAGGATCTAAACGGTTGGTCAATTATGTGATACATTATTAGCATGAAGTGATGTATACTAACAGAACTCATCTATGATGCACGAACACTGACACGACGATATAGATACGACACGATATGGATTTCCAACATCTACAGTATACAATACGGCTGGGAACACACATGAATATTTTTATATTTATATATATATATTATATATGTACTATATTACAAAATAATAAAATTCACATTTTTTAAATATAAAAACAACAAAAGTATTTTACTAAATTCAAGAAGGGTATAAATAAATGTATGCCACTGGAATCATCATAATATCAAACATATTAACACCAAATGCATATTAATTTAATTAACATAAAGTTTAAAAAGCAAGTTCAAATAAAATATAACATCAAATATATTCTGACCAAATGTAAGAAGTGCATAAATAAATGTGTCACTAGAATCATCATAATATTACAGATACTAGCACATAATGTATATTACTTCAGTTAATATATAGTTTAACAAACATGTCCAAATTTTATTTTAGTCAAAAACTTTTTAAATTGTACAATTAACCTCTAAAAAGTGTCATTTTCTTGTCGGACACGCTCCTCTTAAGTGTCTAAGCCCCTCGAAACTGTCCAACATAGGTGTCCGGATTAATTTTTTTTAAAATTAAGGACATGTCACGTGGCGTGTCCGATACATGTCTGAGGGTGTCCGAGAGATGTCGTTGTCCGAGTAGTACATGGCGTGTTCGATACATATCTAACGATGTCCGAGAGATGTCGTTATCCGAGTAGTATCTGACACTACACCAAATAATTTTGAAAAGCGTCCATGCATTATAGGAACTCGTTAACTACTTATCTTTCGATATTATGTTCTGTTTTGAGAGAAGTGACAAACAATCATTCTCAAAGGACGTTTCTATAAAAAAAAACATTTAAATACTTTACTTTTTGAGTAATTTTCTAAATACCTTTTTTTTTTTGTTTCTCTACAAAAATATGCATGTACTTCCTAAATTCATCATTTGAACACCTATTCATACAGATAGATTTCGTTCAGTCAATAAATATATATACTGGACGGCTAATTTAATTTAAGATTGTAAATAAAAATAATAATTTCAAAATTAATGCCAATTTTTTTTTTCTTTTAAATAATGTAAAACACAGCCGTAGAGTGTGTTTTTAAAAATATGCTTTAAAAAAAAATCTGAAGAGTCAACACCCAATAATAAATCTGTTGGAAAAAACACATACACCATATGCATTTTTCCCATATAGCTAAATTAAATTGGCCCATAATATCTCCCATCTTTATTAGTTTCCTCCCGGGATTTTGGCAGATTACCCCATATGGCTCAAATAGGCGGATTACCCATTGTGGTTTGAAAATAGACATTTTACCCCTTGTGGTTTACAAAATAGGCAGTTTACCCCCCTATGGTTTGAAAATATGCATTTTACCCCTTGTGATTCGTCAAAATAGGCATTTTACCCCTGTGGTTTACAAAATATGCAATCTATCCCTATGTGTATGGTGTATTTCACACATAATCACAAACTATAAAGGGTGATAATGCCTATTTTTACAAACCACAGATGTGTGAAATGCATATTTTCAAATCATAGGGGGTAAACTGCCTATTTTATAAACCACATGGAATAAAATGCATATTCAAACCACATGGAGGTAATTTACCTATTTGACAAACCACATGGAAGTTATACGCCACTAGCTCGTTTCCTCCCGTATTCTCATTATATATTTATCCACCTCAGGACCAAACGAGTTAAAGGCATTTAAGCAAACCAAAGGATTTACGTTTACCAAGTAATTTAAGTACCCGCTAAGGCACATAAAAAGGTGAGAATGAAACTCGGCATCTCAATTTTCTCTCTCCACAGATTTCCAGCAACAGGTAGAGGTCTCTTTCTGTAGTTGTTGGTACTTCCCACATTGGTATTTGAATTGAGTTTATGTATTTTTGGATGAATCAGTTTAGAGAAATGATGATGAATGGTGTTGAAGGAAATGGAAACATATATACCGGTGCGATGGTGTATGGATTGGTTGCTCCGGGAACCACGGATGCGGCGGGTACTGTGTTTCCGGCGTATGGTTTGTCGATCAACGACAAGACAGCGGGGATGAAATGTGACAGTGGTCTCACCTACGCCGTTCCTATTTCGGGAAAGCGTTCGAGAGATGCGATTGTAACGCCTATGCATCCATCGCTTTGCAGTGTCCTGAACCAGATCGGAAATAACGGTTGCGGTTCTTTAACTTTTCTCGGAGAAGATTTAACTTTTCAGATCCAACAGCAACAACTGGAAGTCGATCGCTTCGTCTCACATCATGTAGGTTACGCGTGTCGTTGATTAGTTCTCAATTTTTTTACCCGCTTTGTATGTGTTTTAAAATATACAAGTGACAGACGGAGAAAGTAAGGATGGAAGTTGAAGAGATGCGAAAGAGATACTCCCTGAAAATCACGGCATCGGTTGCAGAAAACATATTGAAAAAAATGAAAGCAAAAGAAGAAGAAATTCAGAAGATCCGAAAGTTAAACTACACGCTTGAGGAGAGAGTGAAAGTTCTGAGCATTGAAAATCATATATGGCGAGATTTGGCTCAGAGCAACGAAGCCGCAGCCAACGCGTTACGAAGCAATCTTGAACAAGTCATCGCCAAGCGGCACCGCGCCGAGAAGGCAGCGTCGATCGACGACGCACAGTCGTGCTGCGGCGAAACCTACGAAGAAATCGACAAGCGCACATTAGCGAAGAGGACTTCAACGGATGGCGAGTGGCGCATTGCTCTGAGAGGAGAGAAACACAGCAGGTACATGATATGCAGGAGTTGTGGGGAAGAGGAATCGTGCGTTCTGCTTTTGCCATGCAGGCATCTTTGCCTTTGTACTGTGTGCGGGTCGTCCCTTCATATTTGCCCCCTCTGTCAATCCACCAAAACCGCTACCGTTCACGTTAATATGTCTTAGTCTAAGATAGATTAAAAATAATAAAAACCAGTCCAAGTGCATGCGATTTGGTATCTCCACTATTGAACCCCAATTAATTGAGCTCCAATATTTTATTTAAAAACTTGATAGTTCTCTATAAGATACTGAGTTACTCCACTCATTTTCAATTAGTTTTGAGTTGGAATCATATGTATTGTTAATATGGTAACAGAATATGCTTTTCATAGCTACTCCACTCATACGATTGGCTACTCTTCCCACATGCATATCGTCACCAATGTTATCAGTCCAAATGTTTGACTTATATAACCTCATATGTGAATATGTATTCTTAACATTATTTGTGCTTGTTATTTGTTGAGTTTTCTATTATGTAGATTTAAATATTATTATTTTCACATCCCTAATGCAATAAATATTTACTTTGGAACAATATTACTCAATGGACATTTTATTCATTATCTTGTTCAAATATTATAAAATCTACTTCTTTTAATTAAACTTCTTGACTCGCTCAATTACAATAATCGATAACAAATTAAATGACACGCGAACGGGGTATTTTGGGCAGCACTTTCTTCGCATGATATCAGCATGATTTTAAATATTATGTGATTACGTGATATTGTATTTGGATGGATGAATTTTATTTGAATGAATGAATTTGATTTGAGAATGAATTTAAAAATTGGATTTGAAATGACAAATATAATAGGTACATTTTAAATCCATCGCAATCACCATCAAATTTACATAAATTAGTAAAAAAATAGATTTGAGATACACTCAAACAGATAAATTGAAATTCATGGCTTCAAATCCATCGACCAAATTGCACCATGAATTCCAATCCAATGTTTTGGTTTGATTTACCCCACCTTGACGAGGCTATACAATGTTAAACTTCTATTTTGTCATCGTCACTAATATCACCAAAAAAATATGATTACCTTCTGATATCAATAAGAGGTAAGGTAATACCTCCATGTTCTTCAATGACAATAATAATTGCGTCAATCTTGCTTTGGATCCTCACCTCAGAGACCTGGAATCATGAAGTAAACGTGAGAAGGGGGCCAAAAGTTTTCCGGCATGTCCCCTCCGACGCTCAAGTCAGGCGAGAGGATACGAGAAAATATATACTTGTAAAGTAAGTGAAAGAAGTTATAAATGACCAAACATGTAGATTGTTGGTTGTTGGATACTCCTGTACCGGCTGGTGCATCTTTGTTGTGCCGTCCATTACCGGTTCTCTTTTAAATTTGTCTAATTTTCGATGTTATTATTTATGTGTCTGTTGGTTTTTCTTTCAGTTTGATTGTTGTATAATACTTTTGCTTTTTTGCTTTGATTTAATACTATCCTTGTTATGCTAAATAAAAAAAATATATTCATAGATCTCTGAAAATGTCTTTTGATTTTTTTCGTTGCATTAAATTCATAGTTGCATATTTGTGGCAACTTTTCGTAGCATTAAATACCACATATTCATAAATTTCCATCACTATAGTACTCAACTAGACAACTACTCATCCGGCCCACATGCACTATACTTTCTTGGATTTTTTTTTCCTTCAAATTATTACAATTACAATCATAAATACTTAACATAGTCGATAATAGCACATTCAATACTAAAATATAATACTAACAAAGTACGTACAATAAATAAAAATTAAACTACAATAAATATAATCAAATATCCATATATATAATACTAGAACCCAAGACCTTTTCTAAAGATGGTTGACAAATACGCACTTTCTTCGACTCAACATTTCAATGACCTATTATTAAGCCAATATATTGGCATAAATGCCGATTTGACAGTACAATTATTCATATAGATTAGTGAAGTTTCTTCCCTTTTGTTGCACCATTATAATTTTTAATGGTCTAAGTTCTCTAATTTGGAATAGTTCAGTTCTTGGATACATAATAGGTCACCATCGGACGGCAAGAGGGCAAGTGACCCACCTTCCAATATTTTTTTATTACCTATTTTTTTATTTAAAAAAATAGTTTTATCCTATTGACTTTTTACCCTCATAAATTACTTTTTGCCCCCCTCCAAATTATATTTTGAATCCATTTTTATTTTTTTTTGGATTCTATTTTTTCTTTTGCCCCATTTTTCGGAAAATCCTGTGTCCGCCTATGGTTACCATCAAGACCTATAATTTATCTTTATTTTGAAATGTCCATTAGAGCTAATCTCTGATTAGTTGATATAAAAAGTTCAGTGGTTTTCCGTACTAATGGTGAATATTTAATTAAAAATATAAAAATGATTTTTTTAATTAAACAACAATAGAATTTTCGCAATTTGTTTGGAGAGTTTTATCAATTGCCGCAGTCATTAAGTGCCGTTGTACATGCAACTACAGTGGGTAATTATTTTATAGTTTAATTAATTTTTATACAAAATTATGAACAATTATATTGATAAATTTGTAAGTATTGCGTTATAATTCGTAATTATTTTTTAAAAATGTGTGATTTTTTAAAGAAAAATATTGACGCAACTATATTAAATATATTTTTAAAATGTATAGATAATGTGTGAATGTTTAAATTTTGAAAAGTGGATGTTATAAGTAAGTTATAAAATTTACTCTAAAATGTTTTTATGATTTCGTGTCTTACTTTGCTTTCTGCACATTTTCAAGTTTGAAGAATGCCCCATTCAAAAATCATGAGTATTCATCTGTCTCTAAACTCCTATGATATCGATAATAAGCATTTTAACCCTAATATGTTTTGCGAAAATAAACAGTTTATTCTATGTAGTTTGTGAATATTTGCAAAACACTTCATACGGGGATAACATCTCTATTTTGAAAATCTCAGGGGTAAACTGCATATTTACAAAGCACATGAGGTAAAATGCATATTTACATACCACAAGTGGATAGAGGTACTTATACATGAGGTAAATTGCCACGAGCTCTTATTTTTATACTCAAATAAGTCTCATTAATTAATGGAGAAAGACGATAATATTGATTAAAATCAATGTGATTGTATCATTCTGCAATCTTTTATTTACTTCAATTTCCAATGTGAAATCTTTTTTTTTTTTGGGCTTTTTCAGTGGCATCTAAATCTAGGTAAATAAAAAAAAAATTGTTTTAAGCGAAATGGGAGTCAATTTACCAATAATCTAGCTGTATGTAGTCAGGTTATTTAAGACCAAAAAATTTACATAATTAACTGATAGTACATAATTTATCAATAATCAATTGTCTTGGGAAAGGTACATAATTTTCATACTTAATTTCCCAACATAATACAAAATTTTCATGCCCACTAATGATTTTATATCAAACTATTTAAGGTTTTTGGTGTCATCCCATCAAAAGGGGAAAGCTATAACTTAGATTAGAAAGATTTCTTTGGAAATACTTTTGCTTTTATTAATACACTCATCTTTTGTAAAGGTAAAATGTTAGGTCAAGACAAGAATCCACCTTCATGCTTTAAAAAGAAAGTAAACATAACCTTTCAACTTGAAATCATATCTCCCTCAAAGAATGAGTTAACTTTATGCAATTTTGAATGGAAACCCCCCAATGTGGATTGCTTATCTGAAAATTAACAAGCAAAGTTCAAGAAAAAAAGAAACTTAAAATATGAGCTATTTGCATTGATTATTCATTTTTAAGGGTTAAAATTGATGGTGAAGTGAGCGCATGACACACACAAAAAACAAATCCATTGCCATGACAGATAAGATTCACTTTTTGATGGTGGGTGCAAGCCAAACTCAATCATAAATCATAATGGGTATCAAATGATTTTACATCATGGGCTACATTATGATGTAAATTTGCCCAAAACTTGATTGTAAATACCCTTTTATAATGATATTTTTGAAATTGACTCATAGAATGACAATATTACATACTTTAGTTGGATTATATATGTAAACCCTTGTCCAACATGAGTAAAATTGAAAGTTTAAAATGATTTTTAAGGGATTAAAATAGACTCTTGTAGCAACATGAGTTAACTATTTTCGTAACGGTACATGATGTTGTCGCTTCAAGAGCCCATTATGCAGTCGCACTTATATAGGTTTGAACCTTTGCCAATTGACATAACAAAAATAAGTAAAATATTATGGCAGTGCTTATTTATTAATCTACAGATTCTTTGTCGTGCTCTCTGTTGGAAAAAAAGCGTCTGATGCATTAGAAATTAAGAATCGAGGACCAAACGAAATGAATCCGTGCGTCGGAGTGTATTGGAGGTCGAGATCGATCGTCATATGTTAGCCAGATCGATCGGGAGTATGGAAAAAGCGAGTACAAAATTTCTGCCCGGCGCGATCGATCGGCACTTCAGGCGCACTCGATCGTGCCTGGCAGATTTTTGAAAAAAAGATTGTGCCCTATGTCGCGATCGATCGCACGCGCCCTGTACAGTTTTCTGAATGGGTGTGTCCCTTCACGTTCTGATGCGTTTCTTCATGAAATGATGCCTCCAAATGGTGTCTCTTGGTGGCACAATTTGGTCTAGTATATATAGAACAACCTTTGGTTGGATTTAGATATTGATTGAAATTAACAAGTGTCTAGAGATCAAATATGAAGCTTTTGTTTATTTTTCCATTTTTCTTGTTGAGTGCTTTCAAATTTTGTTGTTTGAGGATTTGTGATTTGAAGTGTTTTTTTTTTTTTTTTTATCACAAATCATAAGTCAATCTTGGGTGACTAATTGACAATTGAACCGTTGGCATCGCAGCAGGATAATAATTTCTTAAGGACGGTGATTTCAATTCTCGCGTTGGCATCATTCATCATAAAACCTTTATTACTTTGTTTGCAACTGTCCATAGATACATATCCTGAAAGTTTTGTACAACACTCTATACCCAACTCTGCTCAACTACACAACATGAATCATTTCAGCGGAGAACTTTTTGATTGGTGCCAAATCAAAAGTACAAGATAGGAAGAAACACATGATCTCCGACAGATAACATAATGTTTACTTGGTTATAAGTTCAAATAATGGGGAAAAAAGTTCTAAAATGCAATAAGCAAGTGGGGTAGGAAACGTCATGTGTTCATAAATCTTGCAATCTTTTTGCGAAGCCAACATAATTATTACAGGCTCGAAAAAAGAAATTAATTTTTTTAATGTTTATATATATAATTTTTTTTAGAATATAAAATTTATTTACTTGTATTTTACTCCAATTTGCTATCCTTGTCAAAAGTTATTGTATGTTTCCTCCACTCCACTTTCACTAAGGCAGCATCTTCCAACAGTGAAATAAACAAATGGGACTTTCAAAGAGAAAGTGACTGAACCAAGAATCACTTATCCCTTTTGAACCCAACTAAAATTTGGACAAACACCTTTTGGTGGCATATATTTTCACCAATATGGGATGGATGCATTTATAAATTGCTGGAGTTCTTTTTTTTTTTTTTTTTTGTGGTATGGGCGAGGGGTATTTTGTAAACATTTTTTGGGCCACTGAAAGAACTCGAACCCGAGTCGTCCCAAAGGGAACGTGAGCCTTTAAGGCCAGAGACTATAAATTGCTCTAGTTTAGGATGGTATATATATTTGAAAGATTTAAAAATTTATAATTCCGAATTCATCATCATTATCATTTGGTTTTATTATTTTTTTAAAAAAAATTCATTATATTAGACAATGAGTGTCTATGTTCATTGCAAGTTTTTATATGACAATTTTGAGTTTGTGTGAAGGATCATAGATTCTACAATATTTGAATTAATTTATTGAATAAAGTGATTTGAAATAAAAACAAATCAACTCAAGTTGTTCGTGTAATTTCTAAATATATGGATTTGAAAATGCTTGTATATTATTTAATAATAATAATAATAATAGATTTCAAATTCTTATTAAATGGAGTCATTTGAAATCCATTATTTGAAATCTACACTTTGAAATTAAATTTTCCAACCCAGATGGAGTCTTAATTTATTTGCTAAAGTTAATTTGAAATATTTTTGGGTACCTGATGATGGTAACAACTTAAATTATATATAATACTAAAGTTCACACGTGATATATTGAAAATTTTAAAATATTCAATATTATAATCTAAATTCATTTTGGGAAAAAAATTACATAAAGTGATTAGATAACCGTTTTCACATAACACAATGAATGGAAAGCCATCAGTTATTATCTCCCGTAATCATCTTGTGTATATTGGTCTGCGTTGGTTGTGGGGACCGGTTTGCTCCAATGGTCTTCGATGTCTCCGGTCTTCAATCTTGTACTCTTGTTGCTATACACTACCCTCTTGGGTTTATTACTATTAATTTACTGGGGTTTGTCTTCGTCATACTTGACATTTGTGTCTATCGTATTTTGCGATATTTTGCGTTTTGTTTTCTGTCTTTTTGTTAGTTATATCATGTAAACGCTATTGCTTAATATAATGTAGGTTTTATGTTATATATATATATATCAAAGCCAATTATAATCGTGGGTTATAAAGAGAGAAGAAATTGGGCCACACATAAGCTCCTGCCATGTTTCGAATAATTCGTTAGTTGGGTCAACAGACTGCCAAACTTTGGGCTTCATGCCACACACATTGCAGCCTCACTGTTGATAATAATAACTATACATCGAGGATGGGATTAAACTAAATGTTAAAACTTTAGGAACAAAATCGGCACATGAAAAAAATGAGTGACTGAATCAGGAATGAACTCAAACAATATGCATGTTTTAATATATCATTCTGTTATGCTTTTGAAGTCACGTGCCTTTTCCGTTAGACATAACCGGGGAAATGTTATAACTTTAGGAAATAAACTAGGACGATGACAAAATGAGGGACTGAACCGAGAAGGTTGTAATCATGATTGACAACGAGACGAAGGTTCACGTACAAATGAAGAAGACACTATTTCCGAAGGATGCACATCTTCCTTGTTTTTTTATTTATTTCTCCATAAAGCGACTGTCTAGAAGGCGAGGAACCTTAATTCATAAGATTCAAATTGTGAAGTCAATATTCCATAATATTATTGCATATTTCTTTTGGGTTGCGAGGCTTAAATAAGTTCAGATATAGCAATAACCCATTGAAAGTTTGTATGAATCCACTAGGAAAGTGTCAAGGGTTATCCACAAGTACACGCTTTGAGGTAGAATTTTCTTCCTTGTGCGCGTTATAATTTTATAAAAGGATATTTCATAACTATTGAAAGCCTATATATGTCCGCCATGGCCATGGACTCTTCTCATATTTGTCTCCCCTTCTTCACAACAAATACAGTATATCTCTATATAAACACATACTCAGTAGTGTTCTTATTTAATTATCAACACCATTTCTTCTCATATTTTTTCGAGTCAGCACAAGGTAACACAAGTTTTACATCGGTGAACCATGAATCGATACGATCAAAACCAACATCCTGGTAAGGGTTATATGATCTTTTCAGTTGCTATGTGAATATCTCATGTGCCTACAGCATGAAATCATGCTGTTTTTCTTTCTTTTCTTTCTTTTTATCGGTATCATGCTGTTTTTCTCCTGTCATATAAGGTCATTAATATACAAATTTTTCAACAATAATTTGATGGACTATGATAGACTCAATTCTCCATGATTGCACTTCGAACAATAGTCTTAACAACAAGAAATAATTCAAACAAGAATATGTTGATGAACATGGCAGAATTTGGTGTCCCACAAATGTTTTTTTTTCTTGATAACAAACAATTGCAGAATTAGTGTCTGATTATACCTCTGATCTTTGTTCCCAAGCTTCCTATCCTTCCGCTGCAACCCAGAATAGCGCATACGTCATGGCTCCTCCACCCATAGGTTATCCTACAAATGATGATCACAACAACGGGAGTGTGCCCGTGGAAACCAAGAGCAAAGGAGATGGATTGTTGAAAGGATGGTAAGATCCTCAACCTTTCTAATAGTATGACATATTCTTCTGCTCAAAATATACCATTCCTAACTTCGGACCTCTGCTATTCCCGCAGTCTCGCTGGACTTTGCTGCTGTTGCTGCCTAGATATGTGCTTCTGATGACACAGCAGGATTAACTATGATAGTTAATTTTGCCTGATTTCGATACTAGGTTGTAGTAAGGATATGGCCCGTTTGCCGAAGCCATATATATTCTATGTAAATTGAGTTGTATTTTTTCTATTATTTCATAATATTACACGCTTATTGGTAGTGTATTTCTCAGAATATGTAAGACCTTTGCTTCATTGGAGTCTCCATTTATCACTAATAACATAGAATTGAGATAAAAATAGCGATAATCTTATGCATATTTCTCAGATAGATAAATAATACTCTTGACAAACCCAACTCTATATTGCCACACTTTCAGAATTGTAAAAATGAGAATTAAAAAAAAAAAAAAAAACTGTACACTTGTACATAATAACATTGATCCCCGAGTTTTGCACAGCACTATAACAAGCCAAATGCGTCTACACCACAAATTTGTTTACTTTTATTTCATCTATTTATATTGGACAAACACAATCGTGTGCATTCTACACCGCAAAAGTTTACTGGACGAGATAGCACTTGAGTATCGATGGCCAGAGAGAATGAGGATATACACTCTGGTCATAAGGACAAATTTGTACTCCAAAGGGATGTAATTGCACCACTTTTCCATGCTATAGAACACCTACATATAACATCTCAACGAAACATACAATAAAAAAGTTTTAAAATAAAAGCTTGCCCATCAGGGGTGATGTCAATGCTTCAATAGTTGTCACACAAGTTTGAAGATCAACGTGTAGGGTTAAAATTTGGAAGAGTAACAAATGCAACTACTTGAAAGGTGATAACCAAAAGGTGCTACAGAGATACATGATTGAATTCAAGGCCATCGGTTCACTGTGGAGTACTCTAAAAAATACTCAAATAATCCAACTGTTAAAGATCAAACTGCAACACAAACTCCCCAACCACAGGTACAAACACAATTATATGTATTGAATTTTAAGATCCCATTTCAAGACTTTTTCCTAAAAAAACTGAACAAGGATAAGGGTTAGCATACAACCAAATTTGAAAGAATAACCAAAGAAACAAGTACAATATAAATGTATAGAGTAAAATGAACAAAAAGTGCAAAATCATTGTTAGAGCCAAATCAATGAGCGCTCTGATTTCACGAAGGAGACATAAGGCAATTCAAGGAGCCATGCTCTCCAATTTCATGACAGGAGAGGAGAAACAGAAAACTTTGCAGCAAAAGTGATGAACTCTACGTGGTATTTCACACTAGCGTAACCATATAACCTGTTAAGCCCCACCGTCTAAGACTCCAATTACTAAAGTTAATGCAAACCAACATGCAAAGACGTCAAATACTGAATTTAATACGTAAACACAAACATAAACGGGAAATGATAGAAAGTAACCGGCTGCGCTACGTTTTCGTTTGCATCGTAATTTCAGGATTGTCTCAGGCTTGTAAAAGAAGCAGTTCACATAATATGCATAATTATCAATGCCCAATGGTAAAACTCAATAAGAGAAGACATAAATAGAAAATGACTCCTTAACCAAAATGATATCATATAATCCAGAAATGAAATATAACTTCGCCAGTCAAATCAGCTAGGAATATAGTCGTAATTGCACATAACGAAACACCCGAAACAGCAGAGCACTATTCCCATGTCTTTCACCTCAAAACCTAAGCTTGGAGAAAAACCAACGATTCTTCCCAGTCTTAAACCTCTCCTCGAACCTGGACTTTATCCCCTTACAAGCAGTCACCTTCTGGTCACGAGATACGAGCGCATCAGGGGTTACGATGTCTTTAAGATCGACATCGAGCGTGTACCTCGTTGGCATAATGTGATTGTAGTTGACTAGCTTGATGAAGGCCTTGACGCGTGACTTCTTGGCCTGCTTCTTGGCAGAGTCCTTGCGGATGACCTTGCTAGGGTATTTAGCGATTCCAGCGACGAGGCAGTGGCCATAGGGTCGGTCGCGAGTGCCGTCGTCGTAGTTCTTCACGATCGTCGCTTTGTGACCAGCAAACCGTCCCTGCAGAAGGATCACCGCCTTGTTCGGCTTCAGAAACTTCACCATTGTGTGCTGATTGCAGGTGAACAGAGCCTGGACTGAAGGTGTGAAGTTCGGCAAAATTAGGGTTAAGGCTTTTAAGACTGATTTTGCGGGTATATATATCGATATTTGTTGGGCTCATTTTCAATTCACTCAGGAAATAATGGGCCTTTACTGGATCCGGATCCGCAAGTTGAATTGATTCTGAGTCCAAATCGAGCATAATTCTGATTTAAAAAGTTAAAAATTGTAACAAAAATTCTGATTTAAAAAGTTAAAAATTGTAACGAAGTTATATAAAAAAAACAAATTAATTAAAAAGAAATTACATAAAGGTACCAGTTCCAAAAAGTTTTGTTCAATTAAATCCGGTTAAAAACAACTTTACATATAAATCTACTTTTCAAGAAATTTTATTCAGATTAAGTTCAATTTCTAAACTTTTAGTATACTGATACTTTATTTTGGATAAAATACCCATTATTTCAAATAAATCCCCATCATAGCAGTTCTTTGTCTCTGGATGGTGTGAATAGAAAGAGAGGAAGGCTGAGGAAGTATGACACACCCGAGTAAGCTATTGCGCACGCATCTGGCGGTGGGATCGGACGACCGTGGGAGACGGTGGAGGTTTTGGCGGAGGTGGAGGAGGAGGAAGTTTAGAGAATAATTGTGAATCACAGAAACCGTGAAAAAGTTGAGCACGATGGCATAGTGGAGATACAAGGTGGTAGCGAGAAAGATGAGCACGGTGGCACAACAGATCAAGCCGCGGCGGCGTGATTTGAGTAGGAGATGGTGGTTGTTGGGTGGCGGATAAGGAAGTATAGCGAATATGTATTGGGGTTGGGATTGAGTTCCGGAAACGAGCGAATTGGAGGTATCGAAGTAGCATCTGAAACACTTGAAAATTGCGATGTTGATCTCGAAAGAGCTGCCATGGAAGAAGACATTTTTGCACGTAAAATCCTAAGTGTACCGGTAGGTGATGCACGTAAAATCCTACGTGCACCATTAGACGGTATACGTAATACCCACATGTATCAGTAGGTTGTGCACAAATAACCCCACGTGCACCGATCTAACTATTTAGGGCTTTTTTTGTTATTTCAACATGAAATAGACTTATATGATTTAAAGTTATTTTGATGGATTGATTCGAAAAATATTTCACCTTTTGGTCCGACCTTAAATTTTCCCATTAATTGACCAAACGCTTCACGAAAACCAAGCTCTAGCGTAAACTTTTTCCCTCAATTTCATCTTAATGATGTGGGCCCAAGCTTTAAATGGCCCCAGTGGGCTTATCGCAAAAACGTGATGACCCAATCAAGGGTTAACTGGAAAATATCCGGATTTATATTTTCACAACGAAGAAGATTGATGAAGCTTTTCTCTATTCAACCATTAGAAGAAACAAATTTTGGTAGCTTTTTTTCTCACACGTTCTGACAACGCATTCGCAATTCGTAGCCACAAATGATTATTTACACCATGCCGACCCGCCACCGAGCCCTTCTTAGAGCTGAAAAGCCCATCTCCGGCGACCTTATTCGGCGAAAATGTGGACTGCCGGCTAAACCCAGAAATCTTCACTTCTGTAAGCACCAGTTTTTACAGATACCCAGCTCTCAGAAGTTTGCTCTTGCACCGATGGCTGTTGGCTCGGTAAGAATTTCCCACCTCATTTTACTTGAAGTTCGTTTATACTTGAACCTCTACTGTAAGAACAGCAACAACTTTTGCGTCGATATAGATTAGTTTTGGCTTCGTATTGAATTTCGGGTGGTGCAACACTCGTACATATAAGAAATCACCATTTTAGTTCCGCATTTCAATCTCAGTTGATATTGTGAATCTTTCTTCTTGGCTCTTGCTTTTGATTAACTTGGTAGTATATCAACTTCGACACGTTAGAATAATACCAAGTGTATCGTCAAAAACAACCGTGTTTTATGAATATTTCTGTGCAACAGTTAATGCCTTTGAATCTTAGCCTCATTCTTGGTAGCAGAAACTCCGAAGCCTGGTTCCAGATACTTTCTGCACCCTGAATGAATACTAAACTTGCATGAATTATTGATAGACCTTATTCCTTGCAGAATGTTAGTGAAGATACCGATGATATGTATGATGACTTGTTCAACAAGTACGGGAAAGTGGTCTTCCGAAGCAATGACCAAAAGTCTGCTAGTGCGGAGGTCGATGATGACGCTGAAAGCCAGACTTGTAAGCTATTTTCATTTGTATGTTGATACGTGTATGGAGAAAGCCCGAGAGTTTTCCCCATTTTGAACCACCCTGACATTGATGCAAAAGCTTTAATCCAATGACTTTTGTTCAAACAAGAGGCTTATTTTTCCTTTGAGTTCCCCAACTCTTTTCCATAACTGATTATCACCAATACATTTTTGTTGTTGATGCAGTTGCTGTTGCTTTGGCTAAAGTTGCAAGTGATGTAAAAGCAGCAGAATTGAGAGTGCTGTTTGTTAAGCCTCTGGTGTATTGGACTCGGTTTTTTATCATTGCCACTGCGTTTTCTCGGCCTCAAATTGATGCCATTGGGTAAGACGGTTTTCTTTATAATCTTTTGTAGCTGTAACAAATCCATTAATCACCACTTCTAATCGATAATTATTAAGATTTTTTTTGTTATCCAGCTCTAAAATGAGAGATTTAGCAGAAACACAATATGGAAGAACAGCATCTGGAGATTATAAACCCAATTCATGGACATTGCTGGATTTTGGTAAGTGTCTCCTGTGATTCAAAACAATTAGACTGCCTCTGCCAATGTTTGGAACTGTCTTAGTTGAAGATCTAGTTAGGATCATCTTTACTGAAAGATGAACTATTTTTTGTCAATCCGACTCGATTAGTAGCCCCTATTTGCTATATTGGGGGGATCATTACACAAGTTTGGTGTGGCTTGATCATATATGTACTTTTGCATTGCAGGTGATGTAGTTGTGCATATATTTCTTCCTCAGCAAAGAGCTTTCTACAACTTGGAAGAGTTCTATGGCAATGCTACTCCGATAGAGCTACCGTTTGAAAACCAGCGATTTGGTAGTTGAAAATTCAAGCAGACGCGTTCTTCAGATCTAATTTTGCTGCGTAAACTAGTATATATCTTTAGAAAGATACAGATAGCGATAATTGAATTCAAGGCACAAATTCATTTCATGAAATAGGTGATTCTGATTTCAAAAAGAAATCTGCAGCGCATTTCCAAAATAAAAAAAAAACCCTGAAAATTAACTAAAATTCAATGAACACCCACCAAGCCAAAGAACCTAAAATGAAAAATCATGTCTTTTATTATTACAAGAATTTGGAAAAAAAATCAAGAATCACTATTTGAAGAAACAGGTTCGGAGGCCCCACACTTTTATCGTAGTATAGGTCGATGGATATAGCTTACACGAAACAAGTTAAGTGGAAGTGTAAAATCTCACGTGCATAAATGACAATAGTAACCAACTTTTGTCGTTGCTCATTGTTGCGATGTTATGTTACATATTACAACATGGAAACCGGCGGGAATTCACATCTCAGGAAACAGAACACTCAGAATGGATAAATGGAAGTAAAACGCCACAAGTTTGAAATCATTTTGGTTCGTCGATCCTCGACACATGCTCGGATTTCCTTCTCTTGGGCTCGTTCTCGCCCAGTTGCAAGGAAAAGCTTATGTCCTCATCTGAAGCATTCTTCAATTCAGAGAGATTTTCAGATATCAAGAGCCGATCATGTTGATCGTTTTGATGGGTTATGGGATCACCATTAAAGCTAGGTATGAACTGATGCTCGAAACTTGGACCTGTGTTGAGATCGTCTTCCAAATCAAACACAACATCCACTGGTGATGAGTTTATATCTGGTCCAGCAGCACCATTTTCCAACGGGAAGTGCTGTATTTGAAGACCCAATGGCTTGGATTTGTCTCTTGGGAGAATTATATCGGGAGGTGACGAGTCCCCTGCATTGGATCCAACCATCGAAGCAGCTCTTTGTTCTTGAACAGCAACTATAGTGATTCCACATGTATAAAAGATCAAAATGTTATTTCAAATGAACCCTACATGTAAGAATATGTGAAGGATATATAGATAAACCAACCTCGTAGAGATTCGTCAGAAGTGATTAGATCAAGTTCGAGAAAATTGAGCAGGCGCCCAAGATCAACACCGCTAGTCCAGTTCTCTGGAGGCTGGCCAACCTTTAGTTTAAGTCTTCCCCTATTGGCAGTTCCACCCCATATAATCCCAATAGGCCTCGGCTTCTCCCCATTTTCACCTTTTAATATGATTAGACTTCCACTGTCCCCTTCGAGATCAAATGTTTGTTGGTTCTCACCAACAACAAGAAAGTCAGTCAAAAAGCATATCCCTTTTTCGTCATTGTACTCGAGAGCATATGCCAATACAGTACCAGTGGTTAAACCAGAACTTCTTCCAACCTTCATGACTTGCTTCCCAACAAGACTGTCAATTGAAGATTGTAAGTCTATGGATTTTACATTTCCAATCTCTCCTATCCCTTTCACAGTTGTAGTTACGGTGGTCATGTCAAAATCATCAGTGAATGGTATGAATGCTCCATCCGCTCTCACAAATGTCTCTGCAAGTATACTCGAATATTATGAAATTGTTGGGAATGTTAACTAACATCTGAAAAGACAGGAAAAGATAGACACACTCCCATTTCCTCACAACGATACATGCTACATTGATGTAGCCCCGCAATTGATTTTTATATCTTTTGACTGATAAAATATAAAAATGGAAATTGAATGGATACAACTAACCTGGATTAATGCCAGCAAAAATCCCAAACCAGAGGTCATCCCTAATGAATGAAGTTGCTCTTTCAACTGCACCAAGATAAACACCGGGTCCAAGTGTTGGTGGTAACGGATGAAACATCTTTTGATTTGGGTAGTCTAAATCAACTGCAACATGGCGATTTGTCAGAAAACCAACTTGCCGATTCCCTGTTTGGCTCCTCACAATAGCACCCAAGGTACCATAAGTTTCCTGATTTGCAACCTGCCATTTGCAGGAAAAGTGGAGATGATGTAATTGTCAAGGAATTGACTAAACATGAATGAAAGGTACAACATTTTCCGAGAAATGGGTAATTCCAAAAAGACTAAGAACAGTAAGTTGTTTTCAAGTTACCTGAGAACCTGATCCAATGCATGGATCACTTCCACGCAAGTCATCCACAATCTCAGTGTACAACTGTTCCTTGGGTGTGGGCTCTGGTGCACCAAAATATGAAAATTCAACCACATCCACATCACACCACACACCTCCAGGTCCCTGAAGGTGTGAATGTAATTTCAACATCAACGCAGAAGAACAGTGAAGAAATCAGACGGAGAAGCACAGCATTCGGCAAGTCTCACTATTTCTATACCTCCTTAATGATAAATGGAGGTTTGAACACGTATGAATACTGATCATAATGCACATTACATATGCCTAAATCAATTATATAATAAAGCCTTGGTATTTTTAAATAGAAAAATATTATATTATTTTTAAAGAAACGTGCATTTTAGCAAATAAACTAATAAAGATACTTATATTATAAAATTTAATATTTTATATCATTATCAGATGATGGGATATTAAAAAAGTGAAAAAATATATACTGAATAGATAAAAAAAAAAGCTAAGACAAATCAATAGATTAATCAATGCATATAGAGAGGATATTTTAAGAACAAAAATAAGTCATACCAAAGGGACAAAAAATGATCAATGATTTTCTCTCCCTTATTATATAGTACATATACATGCACCAAAAGAAAGTATAGTAGTAATAGAAAATTTGAATTTAAAATCATCAATAATTAGCGTTGTTTCATAAAATTTCAGGTTTGATCTTCATTTGTATTATATAAAATGCAATTAAAAAAGTTCCTGGTCATCTTTGTTATTACCTCCAAAGCAGTAGGTAAGCACTGTATTGGAGTAAGCCATTGCTTGTGAACTTTCCGTGACACAAATACCAGTATGGCAGGTATATCAGTCAAAACACCACATTGAATTCGAAAACCAATTGCCGTGCCAAGACTGTAACAACGCAAGATTTTGCTGTGAAATGCTCTTATGGTCATGAGCTCAAGCAAGGTATTTGCTCGCTGACCTTCTGGCAAATGGCCAAGAGGTTCAGGCAAAACCCCTTTCTGTAGGTTTGCAAAGTAATTAGCCCTTTCTTCAGCATCATCTTTTATTCGACAGGGCCATGAAAAGTATGCAGCACTACTCTCACAGTGCTGCCCAGCTGATGCATGGGGTTGAAGAGGTGGACTAAATGAAGGATGGTAAGAATGATTGCAACAGTATTTCTCAAGATCCAAGATGATTCATCGGATGGTGTTGAGCCTGAGCAATGGGCTCTTGAAGTCGGCCTTGCATGTTCCATCGGTTGATTCACTATGGACAAACGCATCAACCTCCTGCAAGGAGAGAAATTAAAAGGCTGTTCTACAACACTTATCTGTCACAGTATACTCGTTCTACAGAACTTTATGGGGTCCATTTTCTTGGTCATTACCGCCTGAATGTGTACGAACAGAAAACGTGAAGATATACTTCTAACGATAGAGGTAGTGGAACAACAACATGCATTGTCTAGGTTAAAATCGGAAAATTACCAAACGTGAACCAATGTATACATTCCAGTAAAGAATGCAAGGGGAAAATACTTCTAGTGTCTTTGCTTCAATTTGTGCAGTCTGCATTGGGCTATGCAAGGTACAGTATAAAATGAAAATTTACTTTCTTGTAGCTTATACGTTTATTGCGGCACAAAAAATTTGGAATTTGAAATGTAACAACATTATACCTTGTTTGATAACTTCGGAAGCAAGCTAAATGCTAGAATGTTTGCAGACAAGGAAACCTGAGCCTCCTTCGAACGAAATTTCTTCAAAAGACCTCATTGATACTTAAATGAATTTCTTTTGCTGATAACCTAGATGGTGTATTGATGCTACAAATTATAGACAGCGAGAACCTTTTGGTATCTAGTGATGTTCTTATGCATCTAACAAAGTACCAACATCAAATTATGAAAAGAAATAAAATGCGAAGTGTATAACAGAACAAAAAACGCAGATCAAAATCCAGAAAACTTAAAACAATTAAACATCAAACCATAGACTACAATGAGAATTGAGGCTGAACTCTGAATGCAATCAAGCCATTTCCCATTAACAAATAACAAAGCTTTCGTCAGCATAACTGGGCAAGACAAACGGATATGGTATATTCACACATGAAGGCAGCCTAAAGTTTCATTTTCAAACCCTCGCAGTTACCATTTAATTCAACATAACCATACTGCAGCAATAGTCCACAGAAACATATAATTTTAGAGTATTTTGGTGGTTTCTAGTTTTTTCTTTCCCCCGACCAAAAAAAAAATTGTTAAACGGCAGCACAACAATAGCAAAGACGCCAGAAACACAAATTAAGATTAAACAAGAAACAAATATAAATCAAAAAAGCTTCTCTGTTGACTCTTGCTACTGTTGTTGCTGCCCACCAATCTAATTGGATAGCAAAGACAAAAACACTGCCCAGTGATCAGAAACAAATATATTTCGACAAACCCATAATCATAGTTGAGCTAAATCAAACGGTAAACAGTAAAAGTTTCAAAAGAACGATTGCTTACTGAGGGAAAATAAGGAAAATTGGATGCTGTAAACTCACTGACCACTCAAGCACATGTGAAAATCCAGTTTCTGAGTCCTAAACTCCATCAGATATAAGCATCCCTGTATGTAGAATTCAATTGCGGAGCAAGTTTTGCTTTTCCTGATGTGGTGCTTTAAGTGCCTGTGTGTGTGAGAGAGAGAGAGAGAGAGAGAGAGAAAGAAGAAGAAGTTGCCTCCTGTTCTTTTCCTCCAATTCTCTACAATGCTCTTGTTCAGGTAATCAAGTTCTCACTTTTGTTGTTTTTTAATTCCACAAATTTCATTAATGTAAATATGTAATCCAAATGAAAATTTAATATATTTATTAATCCACTGAGTGCCGATATTACTTCAAGGTAGGGGTGTTTAAGGGACCAAACTGGTCCGATCCGGTTCGAAATCGGCCGGTTTCGGATCCGTTAAGCACGGAACCGGTCCGATCCGTTAAGGAACCAGATCGGGTCCGATTTCGGTTCCAACAGGTTTCTTACAAGAATGAGATTGAAATATACAACTTTACAAGAATGAATTGTGAGGATTTACAAAACACAACACACTATTTATAGTTTTTTCAAAAAGTAAAATTAAAAAAAATAAAAAAATTAAGCCGTAGCCAAATGTTGAGCAAGGCAACGGCTTTATAACCATTGCCTTGCTGACATTTCATTTTTTTATTTTAATTTTGAAATTACCGGTTCCGATTCGAAACCGAAATCGGTCCGGTAGCACCTGAATCGGTGGTGCTACCGGTTTGGATCCTTGGAATCACCCCAGACCGGTTTCTTACCGGTTCCGGGGCGTTTCAAAACCGGTTAGCCCGATTCCGATTTCGAATCGAGCTAACCGATTCGGTTCCGAGCCGGATCCGGAATTATTCGACCCAATAAGCACCCCTATTTCAAGGTGTCTTCCACAAAAAAATTCATCGAGGTTTGAACCAAGTACGAAAGATATTATTACTACTATGTTATAAATGAATTCTTCCGAGTTATCTCATTGGGTCTTATGGGATACATTCATGACCCAAAATGATCCAACACACACCTTAAACATTGGGTTAAAAAACCTCAATCATAGATTTATCCCCATAAGACATTATCCGTGGGGTATCATAGAAGTGACACGTAGAAATACCAATTGGGAGTATAATTATTGTCTATCATTCTTTAAATAAGGCACCATCGTGTACAAATTGCATTGTCGTGATTCATGAGATGAAAAGCAATGCATTCCAAAGTTGGTAGGAATATAAAGTTAAATTCAAAACACGTGTAATTAATAATTAAGAATAATATCAAATTGAAGGATTATGAAATCCAAAGTAAGGCAGTACAAGCGACGAGCCCAAAGCCGACAACATCAAGTGGGATAGTGGTGGGGGATTGGAGGACACTGAGAACATTTAGTGGGAATGGCAAAAGTAAATTTCATACACATCGTATAATGCATATGTAATAAGAAAAAAATGGGAATACACCCAACATTCAATATATACAAATAACGCTCAAGATTATGAGAAATCAGATGACATATACAACAATCGATCTCGTATTTTATCTAGATCCCCCCTGTTTGTCTAGACATTTCAGGTCCACATTAATCTGGATATCAGCTGAGTCAGAACCCATGTCTTCTCCGCTTACTGAAGCAGGTATGCCGTATGCATGCATCTCAGCCCCCAAAATATCCATCACCAAAACGGCCTCAATGCTCAAGGTTATCAACATAAACATAAATGTCAATACTCCGCCATTACCGACTTTCTTTCTTTCTCTTAGACTCTGTGAGTCCGTAAGAGACCTATCGCCCACTGATCGAATTCCATTTTCAGCTCCCTGTGCGGTAGCAATACCAATGAAATAGGGAAGCAGAGGGCTGCGGATTTTGCTTTCAGGGATGTTAATTAAGGACAAGAGCCAAGAGGTCAGCAACAAGTATTTCATAGTATTCATATACACAAATAACAACAATAATAATAATATACCTCTAGCACATTATCACACATTATTCAGTCCAGAAATCACCATAACACATCTAATTAGTCGATAATACCTATAAACCCACATTTAGTCACACATTACTTCACCCACATACTCAAGAATCAGAGTATAACCCCACCAACATATCATACGCATACATGTATGAAATTGGTTGCTGACAATCTTTAAAGCAACGAGGCTATTGTAAAAGTTATCGTGTACAGCCATATTATATTTATCTGATACTGTGGTTTTATTAGATGCATAAATTAATCGTTTCCCTAATATAAGCAAAAAACAAAAAAATACAGCTGATTCAAACATATCAGCCAAATAATCTTTGAGCACAATGCCAGTGTGCGCATGAGAACTCCAACTTGCACGGCAGATTAAGATTATTTTGATCCCATGGCTGACAAGCATACAATCATGGTTATTGGTTCCACCCGATTTTGGAAAAAAAACATCGCAATTTAGCATTACGGCAATAAATAACCACGTGCTTCAATAACTGCAATGAACAGAAACGAAACAATACCAGGAAAACAAACACAAAAAGAAAAGAGAAAGAAAACACACATAAGATTATAATTTGTTTTATATGAAAAGCCCGCGCATCCATCATTGCCGCCACATAAAGTGGTCGACTTCGGTTGCAGGCAGTCTTCATCGCAGTAGAAGCAGAGGGAAACGGCAACGAGAAAGACCAGTTGACTGAATTCTGAGAACTGGAGCCTCCTCAAACCTCCCTCAGTTATCCGAAGGCAGCGAGCGGCATCCTAATTTTCACAATCAACAAAACCGATAATTCCATTGCCTCGTCCGTCCGCCTACTGCTCAGATAAGATCAAGTAGTTCGTTAGAAACCCTAATTAGATTTACACCATTTATACCGACCCCGATGATTTCTTACTACGGGCTGGGCTTAAAATTACTAAATGGGCTATATCTAATTACAAATGGGCCAGCAGTTTTGAACGGCATTCAATTGCCCCAATAGGCCTATAATCGTATGCCTTAATTACCTATTTATCTCAAGCGTAGCTTAATATGTACTAGCAGATGACGCACACGCGTTACGTGTGTAACATAATATATAATGCATACTAATTGATACGTGTAATGAAATAAATGAGACATATACATTGATTAATATTACAATTCAAAAGATGCAACAAAGAACCACAACAAACCATTGGAGGGGGTAGTTTGGTAAATTCAAATTTGTCATACCAGGGTAGTTAGTATAAGGGGCTTAGGCATTATAATATAGTAAGATTGTGTATATCAAGATAATGATTCCACGTGTATTCGTCAATGGAACATTATAATAGATTGTCGATTGCAAAGTGACAAGACTGCGCATATTCTTAAAAAAAATAAAAATAAGGATACATTTCGCTCTACTAAAAAAAATAATCGAATATCACACTTTCTTTTCGTCTGTTTGGAAAAGACTAATGCATATACATTACTCGACTAGATTCATTCTATGGTTTACGTATTCTACCAGCATCTGTTGTGTTATTCATTATTTTCTAACATTTCTCTATTAATATATTTTATCACAGTCCAATAAAATAGAATATGTTTTTTTCTAATTATCCAATGGCAAAATTCCAAATCATCAATAGCAAGGACGTTGATCAAAATCAGTAGGCGTTGGCCTTCAATATGTAATCTAGAAAGATCCATCTGAAAATGACATTTTTGACTTCAAAATTCTTGTCAAAACTTGCAACTGATTTAAGAAAATCTTGACCTCAAGGGTAAGAGCTTCTCACCTTTTTCCTGAATGTCCACTAGTTATTGAGTTGGACATCGATGCATATTATAAAATCTATGTGAAATTCTTGTCTGCAACGGGTGTGGCCTCGATATATACACAAACACACATATATATATGTTGTATATAGGTACATGCACTGGGCAAGAATTTCCCCCACTTTATGGTCTATTTATAGGGTGCTCCTTCAAATGTGTGAATATAAATAAGGATAGAATATGAATATATGATGGTCATATTTGCTACGGTCAAAACCGTTTTGGCATTCACACGTTCGACCAAACAAAAATATAGCATTTAGATACTTTGTAAGATTCGGTCTCTATTTTCACCCCATTTCTGGTAAAAAAATTATTTATGTCAAAATCAAAAAGTTTTTCCCATTTGAATCCTCATTTTCAATTAAATATTGAGATTTGATCTTATATTCATCATATATGAATTAAGTGTCAATCAAATTTAACTTAGTTTGTTTATATCCGAATAGTTAGTTTTGTTCGTTAGATTATTGAAATTATTTTTGAAATGATGTTTCGTTATTAATGCAAAGTTACTTAGATACGTAGAAAAGTATATCATAATAGCGGTTTTTTTTATGTTGGCCCTAAAAACATACACCACCTCTATGTGAAATATTCCAACATGAAGGAATGAATCGTTGTTGGATTATCCCCAGACCCAAAGCGGGACAACATAAAAAAAGCCATAATACATGGGTTAATTATACAAAAGGACAATGAATTATCACTTAATATAAATTCAGATTATGCTATAAAAAAACGACTTTCTATTAATATACCGGTAAAGAAAAAAGAAGAAGAAAGTGAAAACATTAAATTCTCAACCACCACATCTAATTAATTCTAAAACTTTTATGGAATTTCTCTGCCATTTTAGATTTTAAAGGGGCTAATGTGAAGTTGGAATAACACGCTGTCGTACATTCACCCAGCTGAATAGCTGATCACGATTATTGACGGTTACGCACGGTTGACTTTTCTTGTCCCATTCCTTCCTCAAATGACAAATCCTGCTGTTGAAGTGGACAAATTAGCTGATTAATCCCCATTTCAGTTTTTATTTCTCATTATGATATTCACTTAAATTTGGAACTTTTATCTTCAGATGTGAAAGCTCCAGTTTACACAAATATCTTGGCTGTTTGAAAAATTATGACACCCTTCATTATCAGGATTTAAAACCTCGTTCTCATAAGAATTGTGATTATCATCAGTTTTTATAGTCGTCAGCGCTGTAAATTACTAAATCTATAGGCCGGAGGTACTGCTTCTCTGGTTGGCTCAAGATTTTTTCTGTTGGGTTATAGGGTTTGAGACTTTGAGGTGCCGTCTCTCAACTGGGATTCTTTTGATTTTCTTGCATCTCATGGTTGTTTTCTCTGATTTTCTTTTGAATAGTTGTAGTTTAATCACTGGGTTTTGTTTTCTTGGTTTAATGTACGATTGATGACCTTGATATATTTTTTGAAAAAAACAATACATAAACTTTGCATCTCATGGTTGTTTTCTGTGATTTTCCTTTGACTTGTAGTTTAATCACTGGGTTTTGTTTTCTTGGTTTTATCATTTATGTATGATCGATGACCTTGATGTATTTTTAGGGGAGAAACTAAACATAAATTTTAATTTTTTTTTTTTTGTTTTTTAAGATGGGCCGATTGCTTCCCTCCCCGCTAGGTTCAGTGCCCGTTTGTCTTGGTGAAAGTCTGAAAGGTACTTGTCCAGTATGTGGAAAAGGGAATCGGGTGTAGGATATCTCGTTAAATTAAGTTTCCTTTTTAAGACAAAATCTTTGATTCTAATTGACGTGGGCGATGCAAATGGAATCATTGAATGAGTCTGATATTGTTAAAAAACATTCACTATTTTTTTCGCTTTTTCTTGTATGTTCCTTCAGACCAGTTATAGTATTCCTTTTGTAAGTGTAATTTATACCTGATATTATTGCCTGGGAATGTCTATAGCCTGATCCCTTTGCCATTCACGAACTCAAGTTGCTCACAAGATGGGATTTTATTTTCTTGTGGCATTTTAAAGTTGTGTGTTTATTGAAATTGGATCTCAGTTTAGGCAGAAAATTATTTGAAGAACTTCATATGTCAGAACTCTATTCATATATCAGACGCATTAATAATTGACTTAATCTGATGATGCTTAAAAACATTTTTCACCTCATTGGTTGTCGCAAATTTATCTTCATATTGAACTTCTACAAATTTAGTAAGTTTCAGGATCAATACTGCAATCGATGACTTCATATATATACTTGCAATCTGTTATTTTGTGTTATCTTCACCTTTTTCAGCCAAAAAATAATATCTGTTTTCCTTTGGCGAAGGATTTCCATTGCTTCACGACATATTTGGGAGGATTATATTCTAGTTAGCAATGATATACTGAATTTTTAACAAGAAAAGCAAAAAATCTTCAGTCGATATTCAGTGTTTTGAGGGACTTCAAGAGAAAAATGAGAAACTCGATTTGTATTATTTTCACTCATATATATACTTGCAATCTTGTTATTTGGTGTTCTCTTCACCTTTTTCAGCCGAAAAATTATATCTATTTTCCTTTGACGAAGGATTTTCATTGCTTCACGACATATTTGGGAGGATTATATTCTAGTTTAGCAAGGATATACTGAATTCTTATTAAGAAAAGCAAAAATTCTTCAGTTGATATTCAATGTTGTGGGGGACTTCAAGAGGAAAATGAGAAACCCGATTTGTATTCTTTTCACTTTACACGGAGGAATACATTTTCTTTATATTACTAACGTTGGTGTCCCATTCCACTATATATACTGGGTTTTTTTCCAATTTCCTGGGATAGAAGAATTTCATTCTTACAATTGTTTTTAGTTGCAAGGGTCTATAATATACAGTTCTTATTAGTTGTAATTATGAACCCATTTTTTATTTGTCAGGTTATTTATTTTGTTATGTTTGAAGTAATTTATTTGTACTTGTGGCGGCAGAACGACTGGTGAATCCTACAGTCATGACCTGTCTTTCTTTCTTCCGTCGTAGAAGCTGGGATTCTATATCGAGACATCCTGAGTTTGGAGATGGTAAATAATGAAGCTTCTTTACATGAACGTTTTTAAAATTTGCATTTGGGCTCTTTAGTATCTCCTCTTTCATTTTGGACTTTCGAGTGACCTTTTTTCACTTGAAAGCCAATCATAACCTGTTTTTCATTTTTATTTATATATTAGTGTATTTTCAATTGTTGTAACAAGATTTAATTTTGTGCAGATCTTGCGGGAATCCACAATGTTAATCTCTATACGCACAAGGACTTGAGAATTGCTACCGATGATTTTAGTTTAGAGAATAAAATCGGAGAGGGAGGATTCGGCTCTGTTTATAAGGTCATTGAAGTATATGTTTTAAGTTTCTGATAAAGATAATACCTTTAGCAGTTTGGAGATGACCGTTATCTAATATGACTCTCTTGGATTAACAGGGAAAACTTAGGGATGGGCAAATGGCAGCGATAAAGGTTTTATCTGCAGAGTCGAGACAAGGAGTCAAAGAGTTCTTGACAGAGATTCAAATGATTTCGGATATAGAGCATGAAAATTTGGTAAAGCTTTACGGTTGCTGTGTTGAAGGCACGCATCGAATTCTTGTCTATAACTACCTGGAGAATAACAGCCTAGCAAGAACACTTCTTGGTACTCCTGCCATAGTTTGTTCTCGATTTCATAGTATGATACTTGGTCAATGGAGTCTAATTTTATTCAGGCAAAATGAAATTATCACCCCCGCTAAATATCAAAAAAGCATAAAATATCTGTTATTATAACTCTGTATTTTAAAACTAGTGGTTTTAGAGGATCGTTAATTTCATATAAAGGATTGCGTGTTTTTTTTGGTTTTTCACAGTGGTGCTAAATGCTGAAGTGTCAAAGTTTACTCTCTTATCTTTGTTTCTTATGGTTTTTTTTTTGTGTGGATAGTATAATCACATGTTAAACAAGAGCTTTTGATTTGATGATGTGGACATTCTCATATATGACTGTCGTTAAAATCTTTCTGTAGGCAGAGGTGGTAGCAACATCTACTTTAGTTGGCGAACAAGAGTTAAAATTTGCATAGGAGTTGCAAGAGGACTTGCATATCTTCACGAGGAAGTGAGACCACATATCATCCACCGAGATATAAAAGCAAGCAACATTCTTCTGGACAAAGACTCGACGCCAAAAATTTCAGATTTCGGTCTTGCAAAGCTCATCCCTGCCAGCATGACTCATGTCAGTACACGTGTGGCGGGAACTCTGTAAGTTGTAAAATCTTCTTTGACTTTCATCTGTAACTATTACTTCAATATTCTTCTCTGTTTTTTTCCTTGTTATGATATTCCAAGAATTGCAATAGATTGAACATGGTTTTGTTGTTGCAGAGGTTATTTGGCACCGGAGTATGCTGTAAGAGGGCAGTTGACCCGGAAGGCGGATCTATACAGTTTTGGTGTTCTGATTATTGAAATTGTAAGCGGAAGATGCAACACTAATACGCGATTACCTCCAGAAGAACAGTATATTCTTGAAAGGGTATGGACTTCTTTAGCGACCACTATGCCCCTTAAGTTTTCCCCACATTTATAAGAAGTTATAAATGCCCTCCTATCACCCTGAGTTGCAATTATCACATTACTAAGATCAGTTTAGGTTATATCATATATGCCCTACATTGGGTCCACAACAGATAATGGAGTAATAAATTAATTCGAGGGATTTTCCAACTTCGTAGTCTACCCCTTTAGGCTTGTTCTCTGGGCTCATGGCCTTATATTGATACCGACGTAACAAAGCTCAGTGATGATGTGTCTCATGTTTGTATCCTGGAATAGCTTTAAGTGCATGCACAGAATAGCTATGAGTAAATGAAACTTGTCTAAAGTTGGCCTCGTTGGGACTCTACAACAAATTGTAGAGTGCCATACTGCCATACAAGTTTGATGGCTTCCCAATCTTATTGGCTAGTCTTTTGGTTCTGTGCTATTCATTCCACTCTCTTTATTTTACTTCTTTCCTTCGTACAGCAACAAGTAACTCAGCTCATAATATGCCGTACATAGGTAAAATATTTGCCACGTGGTGGTCTAAAACTAGTTATATTTCGACAATCTGAAGCTGGGGTCATAGGACTCATAACAGGGTGGAGCCAAAGGGGCGGTATCGGGAAAGTCTGCTCATTGGAATATATGGAGAATCTAGTTATAGACACATGCTTTACCCCTCTTCCAGATTTTAACGGGGATTGATGTATATTTGGTGATTAATTTTCGACCATCATGACTCAAATTCTACTTGACCCTGTAGACCACATGAACAAATGAATCTGATTATATTTCTCTCTTTCATGACCATCAAAAATTTGTTGCAGACATGGAAACTTTACGAGAGAAAGGAGCTCGTAGCACTAGTGGACACAGCACTTGCAGGAGAATTCGATGCCGAACAAGCCTGCAGATTCTTGAAGATCGGTTTACTCTGCACTCAAGATTCGCCCAAGCTTCGGCCCTCCATGTCAAATGCTGTCCGAATGCTTACTGGTGAGAAAGATATTGATGGAATCACTATAACACAACCTGGCTTAATCTCTGATCTGATGGACTTGAAGGTCAAAGCTGAACCTAAGTCTAAACCCGGACATAATCAAGCTTCTTCAAGCTACAATTCGTCTAATTTAGGTGATTCAGAGAACACAACTACGACCTCAGCACCATCTTCTCAAATGAACACTGTGTTTACGGTGTCTGCTGGGAGGAGCTGATGAAGAGGAAAAGTCGAATTCAGATTGGCTCCTGATTGTTCGGTCATAAAGTAAATTTTTTGAATTATGAAGTTTTTTTTTTCCTACATATTTTTTCAAAGGTTTGAACACCACTAGATGGAAAATACTTGTATGGGCCTTGTGTGTACTCCACCTATGGACCAACTTAATATGAGTTGTGATATTAGTTTATTATTATTTTATTTAAAAGATAGCGTGTTTAACGTTGAGATGATATATAAGTTGACCCAAACTGTGTGTATACAAGTATATCTCGTTTAAATCATCCCAAATGTTACAAGGGGCATGTTTGTAAAAATACCCGGTTACATTTTTTTATAATAAATTATACAATTTGCTGTTAAAAAATTCTTTTTTATCAAGCTAAACATTCTTTGTATTGTTCTCTCACAAAAAAACATTAGGACTTTAGTAAAAGTCAACTAATTATCAGTCAATTTATTATTTTCTCGTTCTCTCTCTCTTTAGCCTGATCTCACAAGTCACAGTTTATTGCTTAATCTTAATAAAACATATAAAATTCCTACAAGATTCATAAATTTAACTATGACAAATTTGACAATTATTATGATTAATAATTTATGACTATACAACATGATCGAAATACGTTAATGCATTATGTAATTTTTTTTCCTTTATTTAAGATGAAATTGATTTTAACTTATGTAATGTTATATTATATTATTATTTAAATAAAATTAATATTTTATAGAACTGGATAAAAAAGGTCAAATAATTAGAATTATTGTAAAAAGATTGTTTTAGAGAGACCACCAATGTCAACTTTAGCACAAATTATCAACAGATTGAAACTTTCATGGGTGGATTGTTGGAGTCAAAAAAAGTGAAAAATGCTGTGAGTTTAGTTATGGATTTTCCTTTAAGGGAGACGTGTGCTCGAAGCAATTCAGTGTTTTCGTTTCATTTCTCGCTGAACTACCAACTGTGGAGTTAACGAAATTTTAGCTTCAACTGTTTGGAGTAGGAATATTGTGGATATTTTGCTTTTGTTTTACGGTATTTGCAAACTCAAACTTGGAGTTCGACGATTGGGATTTCTTAAGCAGCAGAATCTTCCGGAGATTGAGTTAGATTAAAGGCTTTCCTAATATTATCACAATATGAGATGCTTTGGCTGTGTAGAATCACGATGCCGGAGGTAGAAACTGTTACAGAAGCTCTGCCTCGAGGCCATCGAACAAGTTCCATGGAATGTTGACGAAAATCTGAGTCGTTTTTGTGGTTTATTTAGTCATTCCTTGATTAATATTTCGTGGAATTATTAGGTGATGGAGGATATTGGGTTGTTCAACCTAGGGTTAAAATGGTTGCAATCGAAGAATTTTTACTCTGTTCCAAGGATAAATTTCAGGTGTTCGAGGGACAAGATTGGAATTTTCTGGAGCGGCATTGGCCAATGGTTTGCTGTGGGTGTGCAAGATTTGGAAGAGTTCTACTGTTCCTGCTGGTGTATTGGAAAAATTGCTCTGTCACAGGTTTCCAATCTTTTATTGGACTGGATTCTGCGGTTATGCTTGTCATATTCTGTGATATTTCATTGATGGCTTTCTTTTGCCGAAGTTTTTTAAAGCAAGTTGTTTTTCATGCATTGTTGTGGATTTTTTTTCGAACATTGTCTTCGAATAATTGCATTGTTGGCAACCCAGTGGGCATTATTCTATTGTGATTATGATTTATTGGATTTAATTTGGTTGGTGTCCACACTTTTTAGTAAAATCTTAAAATTCTTTTAACACTAGTAAAAACCCTGGAAGCATGATACTTAAACTGAGCCAAATAAGACCATCAAAATGGTAGTTAAGTGGCATGCTTCTTTTTAGATACAACTCGATTCTTGTACATAATAATTCATCTCCTACTCTTGGTTGCCTCTGTTGGTCAAAGAAGTGTAATCTCAAGCACTGAGGAACTTTGTCCTATTTTTATAATCATTTTCCGAAAGATGGAACTTTTGAAACTTTGTTAGCTTCCTAAACGGATGCTAATGATAAGCTCATATGGCATTACACCCCATGGTGATTACACTGTCAAATCTGGGTACCTCTTGGCTGCTCAACACATTTTGGATCGTAACACAGGTTCTTCTTCCTCTTTTTGCATACCATTCAGTAAATTATGGACCTTGAGTATTCCAAATAAAATCAAAATCCACGTTTGGAGAGTCTTGCAAAATGCTTTACCTACACGGGTGAATTTAGCTGTTAGAGGTATCTTGATTGATGTTTTATGTCCTAGATGCCATTTAGCTCCAGAATCTGTTTTCCACGTACTTTGGCAGTGTCCAAGGGCCCAAAAAATATGGAAAATTAGTTCCATTTGGCATGTCCTTAAGGTCTTTCGTGGGTGTAATGCTTTGGAATTGTGGGGTTGGGTTTCCAATTTTGGTACAATCACTGACCTATGTATGCTTGCGATGATTAGCTGGAGTATATGGTTAGATCGTAACTATTTTATATTCCAAAATCGGATAGATACGGAGAATACCATTATTCATCGAGCTAGTGCATTTGATATTACTGCGAAATCCCTATCCCCCCAGCTTAATGTTATGCAGCCATCTACTTCTGCTGGTGGCACTTGGAAGGCGCCACCAATGGGATTGATTAAAGTCAATGTTGATGTGTCTCTTCCGCCTAATCAAAATTTTGTTTGTTTCGGAGTGCTTATTCGAGATGCGAGTGGTGTCATCCAACTTGTATCATCTACTAGACTCCAAGGCGTTTTTACACCATTTGTGGCGGAATTGCTGACAGTCCGTGAAGGCATCCAAATTGCTAGACAGTATAATTGGACGACATGGATAGTGGAAACAGATTCGGAATTGGTGGTCAAAGCGCTCTCTTCTCCCATAGCTACACACTCGGAGGCTCCTATCATCGACAACATTGGCCAGCATCTTGACATAACCAATGGTTTTGTTCTTTTGCATTGTAGGAGATCGGCTAATCGTATTACTCATGTATTAGCATTCCGGGTTGTTTCTCATGAATCTATTTTGCCTACTGTTGATTTTAGCCCATTATTTTTGCAGGGGCTTGTACTATAAGACTTAGCTTCTCTTTAATAATATAGTATCTATAATTTGCTCAAAAAAACAAAAAGCCCGTTACGATTTTATATAATTTGTGATACAATTTATCACATCATCAATTATATTAAACATTAAATATTATATCCTATCATTTTACTCATCCCTATATTTCAACTTGTTTTGTCTTTGATTATATATATTATCTCTAACTCATCTTATGAACGGTCCCTATATGTTTATGGATGGAAAAGTGTATTTTGTCCACTTAAATATTCATGAATTTTACTTGGTTGGGGGACTACTTGTGTCATCACTTATTGGGATTTTGCTTATATTGTATCCTACATTAAATTTCCCTTATCTTGGCATCTTTTAATAATAAATACATACACATAAGGATGTTGATATCTTTTCTTAAAGTGTTTCTACGTTTAAGTTTGTCAAAAATTTTTTATCATCTCTTAGTCTAAAGATAAACGGAATTATCAGCCCAGATGGGTAAATGATCAAATTCCTTCCATTCGGAGGAGTTCAAAAATGTTATAAAAATATACTATGATGGCACCCGTTGCTTTCTATTTTTAAATGGAATTTTTTTTTATTTTTGATTGAGCAATCCCAAAGTTTTTTTAAAAAAAAACTCAAGTGGACGAAATTTTGTATTTGTATTTTTCTTTCATTATATTTTTTCAATAAAAATAATAGCAGCGTGGGAAATGATTATTTTGGGAAAACATTTTGTATAACGATAAAAATTTATCTATACTTCCATATTATGTTTGAGACCCCTATACTAAACTACTTTTAGTCTTCAAGAACACAACACTTTCTTTTCTAAAAATACATCTTCCTTATTATACCATTGAAAGCAAAACATATTTTAATTAAAATAATAATTCAATAATTAACTTTAAAACGTCACAATAATATCTTTTTATTTTTACATCAAAGTTTTTACATATAAAATTATATTTTATTTAATCTTAATCCAAGTACACCTATTGACTGTCAAGATTTAATAGTATAAACTGTTTGGTACATTGATAAAGTATGATGTGCTATAATTTTTAATCAGTCATCCCTCACATCATATCTTATAACACTCAGTGTACATAAATATTTTACACAAACATATATATATATATATATATATATATATCACATCAGTTATATATAAGTATTTTCCGTTTATATACATACATTAATAATTAATTGTCGAGCAAAAGTCAAATATTAGATGGAATTTGGTTGGAACCGAAACCACAATTCAGATACAGGTAGGCATGACCACGGTTTAATAAAAACCGTGGCCCGGCCCGGACCCGTAACCGGGTCAACGGGTCGGTTAACCGTTGACCCGGTTCACGGGTCCGAACCGTAACCGGCCCGTTACTGTACGGGCCGGTTACGGTTCACGATTGCGGAAACCGTGGAACCGCCGGTTCGAACCGGCGGTTTTGAACCGGCGGTTCCACGGTTTTTATATATATTTTTAAATTTTTTTTTTATTTTAAAATTAAAGTTTGTGTTACCGAAGACTCGAACTCTTGACCTCCAATATGTATATACAGCTTCTTACCACTAAGCTATCATCATGTTTGTTTTAATTTAGATAATATAATTATATATACTAACAGACAATATATATTATATATGTAATTTAATGATAAATATTTTATATTGACAAATGTAAATAAAATTTATCTAGAAAAATATGTTATGCCCTTAAATAAATATCGTATAATAGAAATAAAATATAGCAAAGTAAATATAACAAAAAATGTTGGATAAATTCATAAGAACTAAAGAAATAGTTGTTGCAAAATAAAATATTATAATAATGAAGTAAATTATTATAAACATATATAATATATACATTTTAATTATTGTACAAGCACTTTATTTGATTTACATTATATACAATAATCAAATAAGTATATCTTAATTTTTCACGATATGACTTACTATAGAAACTCGATAATGTGATATTTGATTAATTAATAAAATCTTTTACTAATTTGCTTATAATGATTTGTGAACAACAAATTGAATTGATAATTCACTAACTTTATATTATATAAATTAATAACATCTAATTGATAATCAAAAATATCATTACTGACTATTTTTAACATAATAAGAACTTTTGTGTTGTTTTCTTATATATGAATAACAAATAATTCAATGTTATATTCGTCGATTCATTTTCTTATATTAAAAATTGTAGTGTTCTTTGTTTATTTTTCGCATACACCAAGTTCTACCGAACGTGAGAAATAACGACTCACATCAAATACCAACTTTGTATAGATTTCATACCAATTTCATATGTAACTATTACCATAATTGTAAATATTTCATACCAATATAATGTGTAACTAGTACCAAAATGGTAAAGATTTCATATTAATTTCATATGTAATTAGTACCATAAATGTTTCATACTAATATCACGTGTAATTAGTACCATAATTGTAAATGTTTCATACTAATATAATTTGTAATTAGTACCAAAGTTGTATAGATTTCTTACCAATTTCATATGTAATTAGTACCATAATTGTAAATGTTTCATACTAATATCATGTGTAATTAGTACCAAATTGTAAAGGTTTCATACCAAGTTCATATGGAATAAGTACCAAAGTTGTATATGTTTCATACCAATTTCATATGTAATTAGTACAATCATTGTAAATATTGCAATACCAATTTCATTTGTAATTAGACCAAAGTTGTATATGTTTCATATCAACTTCATATGTAATTAGTACCATAATTGTAAATCTTTCATATACACTAACTTTATATTATATAAATTAATAACTTCTAACTTAATATATTTATGATTAATCAATAACATCATCATAAAAATAACTTTATTGACATTTGTTTTTTTTTTTTGTAAATTGATAGTGACATATTATATAAATTAATAACTTCTAACTTAATAAATTTATATTCGTCAATTTCATATGTAATTAGTATCATAATTGTAAATGTTTCATGTCAATATCATTTGTAATTAGTACCAAAGTTGTATACGTTTCATACCAATTTCATATGTAATTAGTAACAAAATTGTAAATATTTCATATCAATCTCTTTTGCAATTAGTATCAAAATTGAATTGGTTTCATACCAATTTCATATGTAATTAGTACCATAATTGTAAATATTTCATACCAATATCATTTGTAATTATACCAAAGTTGTATATTTTCATACCAATTAAATATGTAATTAGTATCATAATTGTAAATGTTTCATACTAAACTCTTTTATAATTAGTACCAAATTTGTATAGGTTTCATACGAATTTCATATGTAATTAGTATCATAATTGTAAATGTTGCATGCCAATATCATTTGTAATTAGTATCAAAATTATATATGTTTCACATCAATTTCATATGTAATTAGCATCGTTAGATACTCAGATTCAATCAATTAAAATGACATTATCTTATTTGTGATCACATCGAGTTTGAGTTTGACGAAACAATACGTTTTGTAAGATTAATGACATGCGACTTATAAAATTTCCACTAGATATACCCACACGTTCGAACTCAACATATAAATTGATAAATGATTCATATGAATATAGAGAGTTAATGACAACTTAAAAAGTTCAAACTCTCCCCTCCACCTTACATTTCCTTTGTTATTTTTTATGATTCTTTTAGAGTAATTTTTAATTTTTTTAAATAATTTTTTAATTTTAATTGTTTAAATTAAAAAAATATAAGGGTCGAACCGTAACCGTAACCGGTGGTTAACCGTAACCGTAACCGTAACCGTAACCGGCGGTTCACGAACCGTAACCGGAACCGTCTATGAAGGTTAAGGTTAAGGGTCGAGCTCTTTTGAACCGTCGAACCGGCGGTTCCGAACCGTCAACCGGCGGTTCACGAACCGTGGTCATGTCTAGATACAGGCGGTCCCGGATCATTTTTTGGATCAACCCGCCCCATCAAGCATCTGAACCGTGATTCATTCAATAATATCCCTAGGAAGAGGAATCAGTTTTTTGCCTAAAAGCTGCAGATTTTACCACCAAGTTCTCATTGATTTGTGATCCTTTTTCATCGAGGAATATTCACAAAATTATATGTGATCACATAGTGTATCAGACTGTAATTGATTCCTGGACCGTTCTCGGATCTCAATAATTCTCTTAAAACACGAAATCTGTGCACAATAGTTTAGCTGGGGATTGAACTTTTTTTTGATGATGGAGAGTGGAGATTTTATCTATGGGTATTGCTATTGAATGGCCGATGATGAGAACTGAGAACTGGATCTGATTCTGAAAGATTGAAACCCTAAAAAAATTGGCTTGGACTTCACTCAACTGTAAGGTAAACCCCACTGACGTACCAAATTTGAAATTTTTTGGTTCATAAATCGCCAGATCTGAAAGTTGATGTGAAATTTTGATTATTTATTCTCGCTTCTCACAGATCTCCTATCTGATCTGGATGGCGTTGGAGATAACATAATTGTTTCAGCCATTCAATTATTGTAAAAAAGGGTTTAATTTGTTGGGTCTTGGTAGAAATCATTCAAAAGATCAAAGACAGATCTAAAAAGTATCTACGTCGAATTATTTCATTGAAATACTGCAATAATGTTAGTAAAATTGATTGATTTCAGTTTCTCTGCGACATGTAATTATTATTATATTCCTTAGTAGTAGAAAATGTAACTATCGATGTTATTATATGTTTACTTATGTATTATGACTTTGGAATCTTGTCATACAAAGAAATGAAAATTGGGCATATCTTTCTCTCCAGGTGCCTGGTGATGTTTTAGCTTTTATGTTATTGGCCAAAATTGGATTCATGGGGTTAAAAATATCGAATGCGATCCTGATGTTTGGAATATTTTATTGAAGGAAATTGGAGAAGCATCAGTGACTGAAAAATATATTTTGCAGAGGTTTTTCAGCTGTTTATCATTATATCTCTGTATCTGGATACTATATAACTGGAAATCAGAAATATGCATGCGAGGCATCGGAATGGGCCAGGGAATGGGTACTGGTCAAATGCTATGGGCATGAGGGGTCAGGCTGCTACTTCCAGAATGTCGCCTGAAGGTTCGGTGAGAGGCCATCGGATGCATAGATCTGCGCATAGGAACAACAATCGTGGCGGCTTTGTACGTGGTGGTCACTCTAGGGAGTTTCAACCTCCGCTGCCTCCTTCACACGGGATTGACATTTTCATGGAAGCTGGTAGGTTTGCTGCTGAATATTTGGTTGCTAAAGGTGTGCTGCCGCCAAATTCACTCTCGGGGAAATTGAAGAATGGTAGCTTGAAGAACCAAATGGGCCGGCTTCATGTTTTTCGGCCACATGAGGTAGACGTGCAGATTTCAATGGATGGTCGTGCGCCAGACAACACACATTTAGGAAATGCTGCTCTTGATATAGGTCCCATCAGGAGAAGGAATTCTTTTGACGAGAGTTCAATGAATGGTTCAAGGAACTCTATGGGAGGGAGGAGAAGAATGGGGTTCTTCAAAAGTCAGGGCCCAGAGGTGAATACAGAGTCAGGAAAAAGTGGGGCTTGGGCTGACAGGAGTAGAGATTTTCCTAGCATAGGGGCCGAGAGTGATGCTTCTTCTGGTCAGCATGCTGATCAGCCTGCCGATATAGATGGTCATGGTGGAATGCAGACTTTGTCTCCGGGTGAAGTAGTTCAAGAAGGTGATGCTTCAGCCAATCTACCATCTGAGTTTGAGGAGCACAGTTCAATGAAGGATGCAGGGGCAAAAGCGAGCTCTTCTAATACAGAGAAGTTACTATTAGCTGATGCCAAGGTGGAAGCCACAAAAGAGTCTGATGATGCCAATAAATCTGATGCAGGGCCTAAGGCGGTTAATGAAGAAAGGATTGTCAACGATTTCGAAATATTGCAGAATGAGAATGAGGTCACAGATTCCGTACAGGGGGACACTTTAGCGAGTAAGGACAATGTCGATTTACTGAAGCACTTCAAGTTTCCACGAATTCCCACTAAAGCTCGTTCTTCGTTGAAAGTGAAGGGTTCAAAGGCTGATCAGGATCCCATGAATGAAGATGATAAAATCACTGAAAGAGTACTTTCTGGAGGTTCCGAAGTTCAAGTTGTAGATGTTCCTGATGAAAGTTCTACCGGAAATGTTTCGCCTTATAAAATTCACGAATTACATAGCCTTGTCTCTGATGTTCAGAAAGATCCAGGCGCGGATAAAGAGCAGCCGGTTGCATACATGACAAGGTCAGGACAGTCAAGGTCCACATATTTCCAGGAACAAATTGTGTTTAAAGGGCAAAAAGAACTTGACGAGGGGCTGTCTGTTGTCGGCTGTTCCACCTCCATGTGTATGAATATAGGTCTAAAAAGACCAATAGATGATGACACTAATGGTAAGGAGGATTTTAAAAAACTTAGAGATTGTTCTTCAGTGGATACTGAAGCTGATGGCTGCCTACCTCTTTCAAGTTCAATGGAAAATCAGCCAACTTCGCAAGAGCCAAGAATTTCACAGGGTACACAATCAGCTCTATCTCCTGATCAGAAATGTTTAAATGCTTCAACATTTCCCAAAAGCCTTGATGAATCGTGTGAGTTCACAGGCTTTAAGACCTGTGACCTCAATCTTGTTGGAACTTGCGATACCAGTGAGAATGATAATGCAGAACGGGTTTCGATTTTTCCTTCTGTTATTGAAACTGGAAAAGAAGCAACACCTGTTGATTTTGGTTTGTCTATGAATAACAGCTGCAATGTGCCTAATAAAAATGCTAGACTTGGGGAGAATATTAATAACATCGAGATTATTGATCTGGAAATTGATTCTGGGCAAGAAGACAATATTTTCAGTCATCCTGAGAAAAGGTGTGTATCTGTAGACTTTTTCTACTGCTTACATGCATAAACCATTGCAAGATAGAAATCTCCATAATTAAACATTATTTCATCCCAACTTCACTTACCTTCGTCGTGCATTTGATTGTTTGTGTTTGTTTGGTGTTGTTACCTAACTTCGCACCAAATTGTTTCTGCTTGTTCATTGGACCTTTTTCTTCTGACTCTAGTATATCTCAATTATGCAGGACGGATTCCTTATTTACCGACCTGGATGGTTTTCCTAATAATTTACATAACGCTAACGAGATTCCTGACGTTCAGGATGGTTATGGGCTTATGTTCTCAGATTTGCTGGGAAATCACAGCCCACACAGTTCTTCTGTACCCACCGACTTAAATTCTTTGCACAGTGAGATGGATCTTCCTAATGGCGAGGTATTATGAACAATTGCCAATGACTTTTTTCTCATCTCATCATGATCCGTACTGAAGAAGCGGTTGATTTCTGTTCCTAAATAAAAAGTTACCAATTGTTAGAGTGATTCGTTTCTCAGTTGTTATGATCAGCATAGTATTTGCTATGTGATACCTCTTATACATCTGCAACTTTTTTGTTTGACATAAATAAGTGACTACTGAAGCATACTGTTTGTAAGCATAGATTGTTTTAATGTTTCAAAATTATTGCAGGGAATTCTTGGCGATGACGACTCAATTTATATGTCCCTGGGTGAAATACCAATAAGTATGCTTTATACTTCAATTTAGTTATTTATGCTTTATACTTCAATTTAGTGATTTATTTTGAAAATTCTATAATCCGTGTTCACTGCTTCTCTTTTGTTGTGAGTTGAACAGGCTTTTGTTGTTGATGAGCTTTTAGATGTAGCATCTTCATATTTTAGGCCGTCCCGTTAATAAGGACTGCTGTCCTAGTGGCATAAAAAAAAATTATCGGTACTCAAGGGGACATATTTTGCAGAGTTTACAAGCTTCCATTTCCTTTTGTAACTAATTAATTTAAGTTAGACACACATTCTCGCGATGATGAGCATCCAATTTATGAAGAGCCAAAACACATCCCTTGAGACCCACCCCAAGATGAGGGATTGATATCAATGTTTAAAGTACTAGTTTTTTCTTTACATTTCCGTTACCTAAATATTTGAAACTAAATGTTCCGGTAGAAACTTGTTTTTTTTTAGCATAGACGTATTGGCAACTGAAAGGTGAATTTGCCTTTTGCTAAGACAAAAGGTTAGAGGTAATGAGACTATGCCTTTCCTTTCTAAGTAGGCTCTTTGGGAAGTAAAAAATGTTACTGCAAAGAATGAATTAACAAATTTCTCACCTCCAACGAATTGCCAAAGCAAGGGCAATTCCAAGTTGTCTCTTTCGTAATTTTCTTAACTGGTAAAATTCATCTGCCCCCCTCAAGTACTTCCATGTTGTATGGTATCTATACTGTGGTTTTAATTTTATTTAGAAACACGCGTCAAACATTTCTCTCTGCTTTGGATGGGATCTACTTGGGATTATCTTAAAGTTCCAAATGTGCTGCTTGAACCATTGTGTAATTTCATTACATCTCTCAGACCACTTTTTCAATTTTATTGTAGGCTTTCTGAGGACCTGGGAGCAGCCAACACAAGATTATGGAAAACCATTTTGAGCATTTATGCATCCTGCTGTGGTTCAATAAGTTCCTGTCGCTTCTCGATTATCAAGTTGCATGTACTCGATGTGGTATGTTATGTCATCAACGAGGTTTCAAAGATATTGAAGTATCATCTTTAGTATGGTTTTATTGCTGCTCATAAAAGGTTGAGAAATAGTTGCAAATAATCGAGAACTGAAACAGGGAATTGTATCTTGTAATTTCTGGTCTGTACGAGATACATCGCTTTATTGGGTGAAATAGACGTATTTGTTGTCCAACTTAGTTATATTACAACTATTATTATACATATTCAAATATATAATAATAATAATTATATCCAATGAGTTAAAAAGGGGTTGAGTCTTGACGTAACGGTAAAATTGTTTCCATGTGATTTGGAGTTCCTGAGTTCGAGTCATGAAAACAGCCTCTTAAATACCTCTTGCATTGTAGGAGAAGACTGTGTCTATTAGGCCTAATGGACCCAACCCTCTCAGGCCCAATGGACCCAACCCCTCCCAAACACCGCATATCGTGGAAGCTGCGTGCACCAGATTTGCCCCCTTTTATCCAATGAGTTGAAAGAGATTCCCAATGAGGCAATCACAATTTGACAATTGGCATATTTATTTTGCTTAGTTGATCCAGAGCGGTGCACACTTGCATCAGTGAGAAATTGAAGAAGATATCAATCTTGGAAACAAATGGAAGATAGTGAAGGGGGCATACAGGATTGAACCAACATTAACCGATGGTACGGCAAATACGTTCTAAGAGAAGTGAAAAAAAAATTGATAACAATGCTAATAGCATGACTCGTACTAACTAAAAATCCATAGACCATAATTACTATAAAAAAATTAAATCATTTTTATGGTGTCAAAACTTATCGTCAAATAAAAATATTTTTATTTGAGATAAAATAATTGTACTTAGCTTCAGACTGTTCACGGGCTGGATCGGACCGGATCCAACCTGTCCTGGGTTCCATTTGGGTGGAACCGCACCAATCCGGTTCCGGTTCGGAACCCCGGATCCGGTTCGGATTGGTCCGGGGTAAAAGGATTCCAAACGAACCGGTTTGGCGATCGATCGCCATGTTCGGCGATCACTCGTCAATTGACACTGTTTTTTTAACTTACGGGTATTGGCGATCGATCGCTAAGATTCTGGCGATGGATCGCCACGCCTATTTTTTTTTATAATAAAATACATCATTTATTGAATACGAAAAACAACATAAAAGATACATCATTTGAAATTTATAATAAAATACATTATTCATCATAATTTATAAGTATAGTCTTGGCCAATTCTTCTTCTTCTTCGAAACTTTCATTACCGAACTCGTCGACTCATCATTCTCTCTTATTTCTTCTCTCAGCATCGAACCAATCTCTTAGCAGCGTAAGCATGCACAATGATTCTGGTTTTAGAGAAACTCTAAAGTCTCCAATGAGTCGAGCACAAGTTGAAAATGCAGACTCCGATGCGACACTGGATGTTTGGATTGCAAATACATCTCTAGCCATTTTGGCTAAGACTTGATATTGTCTTGCGTTTTCTTTCCACCACTTTAATACGTCAAAATTTTCATCTGTAATGAACATTTGACCCAGGAAAAACTGCAACTCATTTGAAGATGTAGATGACACTCCGCTTCCTCTCTGCTTCTTTCTTCCAAGGCTCATCAACAGATTAATCTCTCCGCTTCGTGACTGATTAGCATCTTCTTCTCCTCTTGTTCCCAATATTTTTAAATTTCTCCTACATACGAGAAACGAACGACGTCAACTCAATAGCATCTCTAAATTCAATAAATTTACAAAACATGTTAAATACAAGTGAAAGAAAATAATGAGAAGTAGGATTACAAACACCGAAGAAACGATATGTTGCATCTTTAAAAGTTGATAACAAAGCAGTTAAATTATTAACAAAAAATCAATCATTATCAGACAATAAATAACGTTCATCATGTTCAGGCATTTGATAAGAGTTATAAAAATAAGTTAAAGCATCTTGATAAGCTAACATCGATTCTAACATTTTGTGCAAAGAATTCCATCGACTTGCAATTGACGGTGGAAAAAGAGTAAACCGGAGGTTCTGACTTGCACACGTATGTTTCCAATCACGCTTAATGCATGACTGTCGTATCCATTGACAACAGTTTTTAAGTTTGTCTATGCTACTACATTCAGCATCTTCATAACCATATTTTACTGTTAAAATAATTATATGACATGCACATCTAACATAGAAAAAAACACCATTAAGTATTGATCATAAATATATTTAAGTTCACGCATTGCCGCCGTATTATTTGAAGCGTTGTCAAGTGTAATCGAACAAATTTTATTTGCAATTCCATAAAATCTACAAACATCAACAATAATTTAGCAATTTGGGAACCAGTATGTGCAGATTTTAATTCATCAAGTGACAAAATTCTTTTTTGCAAACACCAGTTATAATCAATCCAATGGCAAGTAATAACAAGAAAAGAAAGTAGTGCGGTATTCGTCCAAATATCAGTAGTTAAACTTAATCTGCAGTTAATAGAAGAAATATGATCAACTAAAGTCTTACGGTAATCAAGAAACACGTCCACAATATTTCTTTTCAAAGTATGCCTAGAAATATGTCTAAAACATGGTTGGATACCAGAATAAAATTCAATAAAGCCATCTTTTTTAGAAAACAAAAAGGGAAGTTCACATCTTACAATAAAACGAACGGATAATCTTTTGTTTTTTTTTTTCCGGTGTTAAGATAAAAATAGTGCCAGACTGATGATTAATTTAAAGTTGGGTTGGTTATCTACCTAATGGTTGTAAGTAACATCATCAAAATTATGTTTTTTAACCAGATGTTTCTTAAAAGTTTCGGTACCGCCAGCGGGACCACCTGTTTTATAATTATATGTGATTTTGCATATTTTACAAATGACAACAGATTCGTTCGTACCTGGTTTTGTCTCGACGTCAAAATGATCCCAAACCTTGCTTCGTTTGGGACGGTTACTCGTGCGACTCGAAGCGGCAATAGTAGCGGATGACCCGTCGGGGACAGGGTTTTGGGGGGCCGCAGGTTCTGCAACGTGTTCCGCTTGTCAACATCATAAGCATTATCAAACTCGGCAAAAATATCATAATTTTCTTGGAATAAATGTGGATTTGAGGAACCACCACGACCACCACGACAAGTAGAAGAGGATGCCATCGTATTAGTAGAAATATGGGAAAATGAGATAATTGAATAAAAGATTAGGAGTGTAAGAGTAAGAGAGTTGGAGATGAAAAATTGTAGAGGGAAAATGGGGGCATTTATAGAAGCAATTTTTTTTAAAAAAAAAATAATTTTTTTTTATTTTTCCGTTGCCCAACGCCTAAAATAGTCGTTGGGCAACGACAGTGGCCAACAATGCCGTTGGCCACCATTTCCTTTTTTTAAAAAAATTCTTTTTTACCGGTTCCAGAACCGGAACCCTTGGAACCGGTTGGTCCGGATCGGACTCCGGTTTGTGACCGGACCAACCGGTTCCGACGAACCGGAACCGACCGGTCCAATTCCGAATCGGTTCCGGTTGGTCCGATCCAATAAGGACCCTGAACTTAGCTTCTTTCTGACTTAAAATTTCATAATTAATTTATTGCTTCAAAAAATATCAATCTAACAATAATTTCGCGCTTTAAATTAAATTTATATATTAAATTATTAAACATAAGCCTTGCACTAACTAAATTTGGTGGGGGTTATTTAAATAAATAACCCGAATTAAAATAAAGTTTAACAAAAAAACTGTGATTTTAAATAAACGTGCTTTTTTTAATCTTATTTAATTTTCTATCAAATCATTCATTCATATTAAAGAATTTGGACATTTTGAAAGAAATTAGAGCAAATTAATAAAGATCTGGTAGCTTATAGATAGTTTTAAAGGCATCTTTAAGCCTAGAAGGGCTTTGTGTTGATTTAAAGCGAATGGTATCCAAAGGACTATATGCATAAATGGGATTGAAGATCATGAGTTTTGGAAGAAAACGTTTTGGCTATGCATTGGCTTTTGATTTTAATCCGTGATTTTTGAAGGCCCGATTGAACATAAGCTTATTATAAATATTTACTAGAAAAAAAATGAAATTCAATTACGAAACATAATTTGTGTGCTTTCAAATAGAGTAATTACCAGTCTATTCTAGAGTCTTGATTTTTACGTAACTTACAGGTAATGACATCATCATTACAGAGTAAACAAACCCGAGCTACAGTCTTTTAACTGTGATTCTTGAAAGAAACGTTATATCTTACTTCTCATCCTAACTAACTTTGCCAATGTTTCTTGAGCAGCTAACGTTTGAGCATGGTTGTGTCCCAGTACCACTGTCCTAATGCTGATACATGTTCTGCAAACCTCTTCACCACTGCTAAAATGGCCGCCTCTGAGAAGTAACTTTGCCCTCGTCTCGAGCAGCGTGGCTTTCAGCAAGGTAACCTCCTGCCACACATATTCATCCACCCTTTGATTCGAATTCAGTGCATTTTTCCAGCAAAGGGATCCGTGGCACCAGTCCTGTATCTGAGACACGAATGATTTCTCCACTTCTTCGAGCACGCTAGTGCATACTTTTAGGAGCTCTAAGGCTGAGTTGCATCTAGAGAAGGTTGTGAATGCTCTTATTGCTAGAGGGAGAGCCGTCTTCTTTATAAAGAAAACCATGTCAATCGCCTTGAGCTGTACGACCGCGCCTTCAGATTTGAAACCGAACACAAGGAATGTTGAGGCCCAAAGGTGTTCAAAAATTGCTGATGTATTCCCAGTTTTCCCTACTCCATGAACTATTGCCTTGGCAGCAGACGTACTGTATTTTCTTTTGGTAAATGTTTGAGCAACGGGGTGGAATTGAATCCAGCAGCCAGGTTGCCGGTTTGTTTTTCGAGCCAAACCGAGCTTAACTAAAAGCAGAGCTGAATCTTCTTCTCTCTTGCATGTTTGGCTCGCTAAACAACCCGAGTAGTAATTCAAAGTCGTTAGTTTCAAGTATTTGGTCCACTTTCTTAGTTTGTCTCTTGTGGATGGTATATTAGATGCTGCTGCTGCCAATAAATTTGCCGAAACAGGTGCTGGGGCAAGCCATGCTCCAACCTTGAGCATTCTTGAGGCTAGGAGGTACTTATTCCCACCCTTTTGCTGCAAAAAAGCACAACAAAGGGAGAGTACTTCCATTAAGAATGGGTTGGTTCTACAAAATTCTGTATCTGCAATGCTCAAACAAGAGTAGTCAGCATCTTCATGGGCGTATTGGCTCTTCACTGCCTCGTACAGAGCAGATGGATTGATTGCAAATTCCGATACAAGGGAAGCAACCAACGACAACCCAAAACTTGAACTACCCAATTCTTCATCAATTTTTTCAAGAAATTCTTGCTCTGCAGCCGGATATTCCTTTCTTCCTATTCCTCTAATCAATGCCATGGCATCAGACAAAGGCAATGGTCGAAGCTTCATTGAATCAAAGCTTAATTCTGTGGAAAGCCTTGTAGTGATTATTACATGTGTGCCTCCTGTGTTTCTTGGTATGAAGTCATGTAGATCCTTTCCTTCCCACCATTCCCTTTCGTTTTCAAGATTATCAATAACCAGTAAATAGGGCGTATCTCGAAACAGTTCCCTTTTAACCCTTTTGAAGGCTTCAGCTTCTTGTTCATCAAAGCTCCGAATCCTCCCTCTTTCTTTCTCCTCATCCGCACTCACATCCAACCCCATGTTAAGAGATAAGTTCAGTATATTTTGCCTGAAATACCGAGCTTCGCCACCAACCCACAAAACCATCTTGTATCTTTGAGAATATCGGTAGGAGAATTCCAAAGCAAGCTCTGTCTTTCCAATCCCCGGGAATCCATTTATGCACACGACGCTGCTGCCAAAGTTCTTGAGGTTCCCACTTTTCGATTTCTTTTGTTTCGGCCTCTTAAGTGAGTTTCTTCCGATGGCCGGTTCCCATTTTCCAACCTCCGAACTTGTGTATTTTCCTGCTCTAACATGGTCAACCTCGCTTTCCTCGTCAGCTAAATAATCCCGACAACCAAAGAATGAAGTCTCAATTTCCATGATTTCTCTTTCCCTCCCGACAAAAAACTCGTTTCTTAAAAAGGGTATCTCCTCAAATGCTTCAACTTCCTTTTCAACCACACTCTTCCTCCCTAGCTTTCCCCGTAGTATATTCACTGCTTTTGAAACACAGCTTCGCCACTTACCCTCGTTTGCTTCCAACCGAAACTCATGATATCTCTTTAGTAAATCTAGTGCTTCTTTACAATCCTTATTATCCGAAACAGGTTCCAAAAGAGCCCTAATCTCATTGGCATCTGTGTTGAAGAACAAAAGGATCAAGTTCTTCTTTTGAGCAAAGAATCTAATCTCCTCCAGGCTCATATGGTTAACAAGACTATTATTTGTGATAACCACCAAACCAAAGGTTACCGAGCAAATAAGCTTGTCAGCAATCTCATGGCTCTGATTATCCGCATACTTTGCTCTGTCCGCCACAAAGCAAGCAATTCCCTGAACCTCCAACTCCGATTTAAGCCACTTACAGAACCGTATCAAATTCGGGTTTTGACCATGAAATCCTATGTACACATCGCAACTCCTAAGCTTCGCATTTGAAATTGGCGAAACCGAGCCTTTGGTGAACGAGTTTCTAGGCACAGGGAAAGAAAATGAGATTCGAGGTGCAGTTTCTGTGCCTGAAACTGGTACACAAGTAACAATCTTTAGTTTTGTCTTGGCCGGATCAGTGTAGTCTTGCCTTTCCGGCGGCGGAGTATAGGAAGTACTAGCGATGTCATCCGACTGAGAGCCGGAAAATGACATCGGCGGAGATGGATGAGTAATGGTGGTAGCTGGAGTGGGACATTCTTGAGTAGGATTTGGGCTTGGATTTGGGCTTGGATTTGCAGCCAAAATGACTCTTGGAGAAATGTAAGGTGATTGCAAAGCTGAAACAAATGCTGAGGATGGAGGGGAGATGAGTGGAGAGTTACATGGAGATGATACAATAGAATTTGTTGATGAATTCTTGGACACTGAATCTTGATTTGAAGGAACAATGTTAGCTAAAATTCCCTTACCCTTTTTCTTGCTTGCATTTTTTATCTTAATGGTGAGGAACTTGGTTTCGACGGCAGAGATATCTTCAAAACCTTCTGCAGACAATCCTGATTCTTCATCCATGTTCTTCTAAATGCAATAGGCCTTAAAATACGTTTCAGCAGAGGTAAGCAAGAAAAAGGGTTCTAGTGTGAGATGTTAAATCATAGATTTCAGTGGCAATGACGAGAAATTTTAAGACTGGACTGAGAACCAGAGAGAAACTGTTCTTCGTGTTGGATTCTTTCTCTGATTTAAAATAACAGGTGAAATTTAATGAAACTTCTGCTGACTAAGGACACTTCAGACAGTCTTCAGGAAAATGAATGCAACAGTGGACACCTTTGAATTCATGAATCATCCATCTTCTTCCATTTGTGGGCCTTGAAGAGTCAGATTCAGGAGTGGATCAAACCTACCAGTGCACAAAAAAAGCAACATCATAAATCAAGAACTAAAGGTACAAATTCCATTCTGCAAAAATATATAATAAAATCTTTTATTTTCACTTGAAGTGGAGAAATTAGAAAGAAAGAGTGACCTTTTCTTTCTTGTAGATATGTCATCTGTAAAGTTTCTTCTGCTTTCTCTTCGATAATGAAACAAGCTGTGCAAAATGGGGTAATGAGTGGCTTGGATCTGTGAAGTTTGAATATAAAATATAGAAATAAAATCTTTGAATAGAAGCTGAAGAAGATTACTTTGTAGTTTTCTAAGGTTCTTGGTTTGTTTAATAATTCGTCTTGGGCTTAGAGTATATTACTTTTTGGTTCTTTGTGCCTTAAAATTATAAAATAAACAAAAGTTTATATTTGATCACTCAAGCCAAAGATTGGTCAGAAAATCTCAGAGAAAGTCATTGGAAAGATGAACCATTAACATGGAGCAGAGTAGTATTGGCCTGTCGCAGAGTTCTAAATTATTTTTTTCAAAAAAAAAAAAATTATTTGTAATTATATCGAGACAATATTTTATTATTCAGAATTAAGTAAAACTTCTTAAATCGAGCAGCCTAGCTCAGCTCTTAAAGAGATCACACTCGCTTTAGAGAGACTCGAGTTCGAGTCCTGATGTGCGGAAAAAAATTTAGCCCCTCCCCCTTAAAAAAAAAACTTCTTAAATCCGCTGCTAAACAAAATGAAATTGGAGTTCAAGAACATATCAGCAGTCTTGTAGAAGTGCAAAAAACATCCATTAAATTTAAATTATCTATAAACTTTATTTTTTATATTAAAATCAAATTTTTTTTGTTCAAAGCAATAAATTTTAAAGATTATTTCAATTCCGAAAAAACCCTTCCCAAATATATGTCAGGGTTTTGAAAATAGCTTGAAGGGAAACAAGGAATAGTGCACAGAATAATGAATTAATCTCTCAGCTCATCTGACATGTTTGTCACAAAAATTTCTGCTGTGGGAATTGAAGCGAGACTGGTCCAACTTAGTGACTGACTTAAATATAAAAAAACATTTTTGGGAAGGGCGGGCTTACCATGAAGTTAAAATTGGGTAAAATATTTAAGTTTTTATTTTATTATTTCTCTTTCTTTTGATGTAATGTAGCTTTAGCTACATGTATTTTGGGGCCATGTAGCTTTAGCTAATGCGTAATTTGTAAAGAAAAAGGAAATAAATTTGATAGATGCAAGGAGTAGATTAACTCTTCATGGAAGGAGTGTTGTCGTCCATAGCTAGCTAAACGTAAAATAATGAATATTTTCTTATGCATAGATCGAGATAATTCATTCATATAGATGACTCCACTTAGTAAGATAAAGATTCGATAAATGATAGAATGCATAATATTCTATGCTAAGCTATTCAATTGTGGGAGGCAAAGAGCCTTCTTTATGGTTGTTTTGGGAAGGCTTCTCGTTATTTTTAAGTGATAATTGTCATCAGGCTATATTAATTGCTCGAGGACTTGATTAATTATAATATTTTAATAATATTAAATCACATGTATATATCATACCTTTTCTTTCAATTTATTATTGTATGAAACTGTCAAATAATTATAAATTATGTCAGTAAAAAAATTAAATAATCTGATCGATTAGGATAGAGTTTATATAAACAATATTAACATCCCTATCGTTTTTATTGTTCGTGTCATTTGGAAAAATGTTAGTGACTTCTTTTAATTGTTCTTTATTTTTTTTAAAAATGGTAATTTTTTAAATATATTTTTATTTAGTAATTAATGCACGAACTAAATGCTGATGTCATAATTATATTGATTAAGCAAGTAGTAGGTGGCAACAATGTTCAAAATGTAAAACTCTACTTCTATAATTTACTTAAATTATGTTATTATTATTAGATTATGATAGCTAAGGACCTTAATTATTCATCCGTATATAATAATGGAATCGTGCTATTAAATTGATGGCAGCAGAAATAGGTTATTTAAAGTTCTTGGAATCATTGAAATCTATATTTAATGCATATTTGTAGGCTCGGTTACTGTACGTATACTGATATACACACTTAATTTTTTGCTTAGAGTCCGTCATTTCTTAATATCCTGTTCATTATGACGACTGTACAAAGTGGTTTAAAAAAGTTTATCGCAGCACATCCCGTATCGTGAAGCCCCGAGCTTCGGCATTTTATGCCACTATCTATCATAATTGGACAATCAGAAACGCTAACATATTTGAACAACCAGAAACATTAAGTTGTTTGATGATTCATGTACAGATGTGTATTGAATTTTCTTTTGAATCAAATTACTTGTCTTTTCATTATATGACAATTTATATTCTTATGAGTTAGGCATATGTGATATAGTTGTACGAGTGATTTGTCACGTCGTGTTTGTATAAAGTGTTATATTTTTTTATTGTTAATACAATTTTGATTTAAGGACAGTAAAAAAATCTATTATTCGTAAAGTTGTTTGATCAAAACCAGACCAAGATCGATTAAAAAACTCGGGGGTAATTCATTTATTAGAAAATTAAATTTATAAAAATGATAAATTACAAAGAAATTGGACATTGAAATTAAAGTAACTAGTGAGATTTGTGAAATGGTCATAAAATATATATTCAAAGATATAAGTATAGTAAAAAATTAGTAGACATGCATAGAAACTCATATAAATGTGTGTATTTCTAAGTTTATCATTCCAGTCGACTCTTCCCTACAGAAATTAATATATATGAGTGTGTTTTAAAATCTTTTTAATGTCGGACTTTGATCATAAATTTCTTTTTTAACTAATGGGGAAGATAAATTATTTTATTTGATAAACTATATTTGATTATTCTAAAAGTTTTGGATTGATATTACGATTGTCTCTATTCTGTGAGAGCATCTGTGTACTTTTCTCTAATAAAATTAAGAATGTTGTTCTCGTAAAAAAATATCATTAGTATTACAAAATATCATTAGTATTACGAATATAGTAACATTAGTAACATCGATATATTTTTTTTTTAGGTATTAGTTAACATATAAGTATTGTTTTGATACCTTTAAATTGAATATAAATATTTTATTGCATAATAATATTTCATCATTTTAATATATTCAAAATCTAACTATTTTTAAATAAATTAAGAAACATTATTATAGCAAAGAGGCTTAGAAAAGTCACTTTTACTCTATATGGTAGTAATCATAACATTAATTTTGATGATCCGATTACATACGTTTCTGCCTTGGAAATACTTGGAGACCATGATGGATCCAAGAATAATAACATAAAAAAAGAAGTATAATTTTTTTTCAAAAAAAAATGATCAAAATATAATTTTAGAGGAGAAATACAATTGTTTTGGATATAAAATATAAATTTTTTTAAAAAAAGAATTTTATATTTGAGGAGCTGTCCCTCCCCAACATGTGCATTCACCCTGTGCAATGGAAGACGATCGTTTTTCTGTTATCAAAGGAAAGGGAAATGAAAATTTGTCATCTTTAGAAAGCAAACATGAAGTGTCTCGATCTCCCTCGGGTTTGGGCTGAAGCCTGAACAAGTGGAAAATAATTAAGAGAGATGCCAATATAGTGGGGACCGTAGTGTTGAAGCTGGAAAAATGGTGAAACAGGATTGGTTGTGTCCTGATGCTAATACAAGCAAAAGCTTGCAAGTTTCTGTTGGTACAATACAAAGCAGAAGAGTGAAGATTATGTTTCATCCACGGATGCTGATGGGACCAATCAGACGAAGAAGATGGACAGATTTTCTTAGCTCAAACGACCACCTCATCAAACAATGAAACTACAAAACAAAAAGCAAAAGCAGATGGGAACGGATAAAATCTTGGTTAATCAATGCTCATGCATGTGATCTTTGGAGTTCATAGAATGAAAAGAGGATATTTATGCAAAACCCATGTCAATAAATGAAGTAAAAATGAGGGAATTAGAGAGAGAACTGTGAAGAAGAAGGGCGTGGAAATTTCTGGTTGATTTTTTTTATTACTTTCCTCTCTTAGTTTCCAGTGTCTCCTCATTAATCTCACACTTTCTTTGATCAACTGAAATTACAAATGTGGATTCTGAGGTATTATTTAATGACACGATCACTTCACACAAAAAAAATAAGAATCGAACTTTTCTTTACCTTTAGTAGTTCAATGGTGAGTTTCAAATTTCGACAAGTTAATCACGATTCATTAAGATTACGGAACTGTTTTCACTTGGATAGGCTATGTTTACCCATAATACTAAATAAATAAGTTAAGACTAAACATTTTTTTTTTTGAGCAGCTATTACAACTACTGGGTGGGGGAACGGAGACTCGAACACGAGATCTCTGGGCTGTAATTATGACCGGTGCCAGATACGCCACAATCCATCGGCCATTAAGACTAAAATATCAACAACCACTAGATTTGACTTCAAAAGTGGGTCAATCAGTTTCAGGTGAATAAAAGTGTTCAAGGAATCTCCTACAATATTTCGATGTTAAATCATATCCATAATGCAGCAATGAAATATGCTGTTTCATCCGAACATGCAATCTCAAATATCATAAAAAAATTCGGCCCCATAGTGAGCAGTGAGCACTGGCAGCACTCCAAGAAACTGATGGGCACAAGTCCACGGTAAACGTGTGTCATCACATGCTCGGCAAAATATTGATTGGAGTTTCAATGGTTATGTCAAGCTGGAGAACATAAATAATGTATAAAATAACAGTTTGAAGATACCTTAGAAAATAATCATCTTCCTAGCGACCTCATGCCCATGCCAGTTTTGTCCTTCCTTAATGGGAATTTAGAAAAATCAGTCATTCTTGCTACGAACCAAGAAAAGAGACCAAAGAAAAACCAACGACCAATAATAATATGATGACAATAACACAGTTTGATGGGGAGCAAAGATAGGAAAAAGTGGTATCTTTCAACAACATCTCAGGATACAAAAGTAAGCTTATTGAGGTTGAAGATGGTGGGATGACTTGTAATCCAACATTTCAGCTTGGTATCTTTCCTTGTCTCTCCGCCCCTTGTCCTGATATACCTGTACACCATAGGCAATAGAGTTTGAGTTGGAGTTTTTCTTTTGTGTCCTGGTCATAAAGTTGTCCTCGTGCATTATGCTATAAATTTTTTACATGAAACAGTGCAATAATTGTGCTTTTTCATTACAAATTTTTACTTGGGGTGGGGGGGAGAGGATGATGATGTCTAATTAAGTTCAGGTAATCTCGATTTAAATTACAGACAAAAGTTGCAATGGTCCCAAAACAATATAAAGCTTTTGAGAGGCAAACATATGAATTCAAGCAACTGGCAAATAAAAAGGATGAATTTCAGCAGCAAAGTGAAGAGAGATTTGTTTACATGCAAAACAAGAAGCATAACTGTAAGAAATCTATCTCTTAGCAAATTGGACAAAAGTGCTTAAGCCTCACACTTTTCTCATACAGCTAATGTGGGATTTGGTAAGTTTGTATCCGAAATGTGCAAGGGTCTGATATGCTACAAACGCAAGGCCCCTTTACTTGTCAGTAAATTTAGATCCTTTTCAAACTAGGTTTACCTAATTTAGGATTTAGATAAGCAACTAAATGAGGCCATTCAGATTTAGGGATAGACAAAATAACTTTCCTACATCCTAAAATGTATGCAATACCTGTTTTTCAGTCTCGGAAAGTTTGCTCCATAACTGACCAATATTTTTACTGATGCTTCTTTCTTGTCCTTGGTATAGGGGTTGAAGCATACGATACTGCTCCTCGAAAAAGAAAGTATAGCCACTTCTATTTCGCTTAGGCTGACCTGGACTCCTTACTTGGTGATTATGCTTTTTCCGTGAATGGTGAGAAGGGGAAGAACTAATACTCAGGGACTTGGTAGGTGCCACAGGGGCGTGGTAAAGGACACCTTTCAACTCCTCAGATCCCAAATGAACTGAAACTAAATATCCGTCATCAAATTTCCCATCAATTGTTCCAGTGACTAACATGCCATCCTCCAGTTCAGGACTTGCTGCATATTATATTAGCTCAAATGTTAGAGATAACTGTTAAAGATCAAAAGTTTATTTTCTAGAATCTTATTGATAGTATTTAGATCAGGATACTTCTTTGATAAGATTTTGATTGCAAGTTCTAAGAAAGATTTCATACACATATATCTAAAAGTCTTTCCACCAATATAAAAAAGTGACAACGGTATCTTAAAAAAGATATTAATAGATTTATGGCTCGCGAGACATGGTGTCATGGATGTAAGTACCAAACCACGCAAATATTGTGTTGTGTTGCGTGCTTTCTTCATCATATTTGTAATATTGCCAAATTCAATTGTAACACACAAAAGCATGTTGAGTAACACATAAAAAAAAAAGTAATATACTTCATTTGTGACCACTAAAACAACTAAACAAAAACCATACATAAAGTTATAGCAGCAACCTCACCCGAAAATTGATCGTATGCAGCACCATCAATACCATATGGCAATGGTGATCCACTTCCATTTGTACTCACTTGAATAGTGGAAAGAAAGAAAGAAAATTAGTACTGCACCACGTGAAAACTTAAAATTACATGTGTATATAATCAAAGTGGGGTGGTTAGGCTACCAGCTTCTGTGATGGACGGTTCTTCTTTTCGGAAATAATAAACTTGCTCAAAATGATACAGCAGCGACAGATAATATTTTCTTAATACAAACGATGCACTAGTAATGGATGATGGGAACTTGAAGGCTCCGGTAACTTCCTTCCATCTACGATCTCTCAACACCTGTAGCAGTTTAGTCATTAGAAGTTGAAAAGTCATAAGAAAATGAAGAGATAAAATGATAAATAACAATGGGGGTTATCATGGAACAGCATATGTCGTTCGGCCAGATCCAGTAAAGGTACTACCTTTCCATTTTGACAAGTTTTACGATGAACATGCATACAAGAAGAGAAATTTCCAACCTATTTAGAATGATTTGGCCTTAACACTGGAAAAAATTAACTATAAATCACAAACAGACTCTGATTTCCAACTTCCACAAACCATATTTCAATTTTCCCCTATCACTCTCATGTTTCATTACTGTTTCGCATGTCAAAAATCATATATGTAGAAAAACGAAAAGAAACATGAAAAAGGTAGTTCTTGCTCATTATTGAGAAAAAAATTATCAATAATATTTGCTGTACACATGATACTTACTTTTAGTTATATATAACCGAATAGAATTCACACTTCAAACCAGTTACAAGCAAAGTGAAGGCTGAAAGTACAGGGCAGTAAACACTAATTTGGAAAAAGAGAAGAAAGCATGCCTTTTCAATGCCACCTCGAGAGGTTACCTCCACAAAAAGCTGATGTAAATCTAAACGATTTCCTCCTATTGTAGGGACCCTAACAGCAAAAGAATAATTAGATAGATAAGACACACTGAATATATATATATATATATATATATATACACACACACATAATTTTCTCCAAAGTTCATGTGCCAGCAATACCGTGGGGTGGAGTGAATCATTCATCAGGAAAAGAGGGTGTTAAGGCACTAACAAATAAAACAAGAAGCATGACAACATAACTCAACATCATTTGCACTATCATTTCATGACCATGCAACGATAAAGTCTAATAGAATACTGTAGCCTGTTATTCCTCCATTTTGGCTTTCCTTATCTAAGAGATAAAATTGAACGTGAAGAATGGGGTATGGACAACTAATCTTGATCAAATTATCTATTCAGATATTTTGTTGAAGAACTAGCAGCTCTAGTGTTTTCATAGCTACAGTATGATAATATCATAAATAATCATATATGTAAGGATCAACTATGGTAATATTGTAATAGTCAGTTCCAAATCACTAGAACTTCGAAAATAGGTCTACCAACCGAGTTTTCAAGGCAAAATGACAAGGTCCAAGAGCTTCAACATAAATGCTAGAGATGAATCGTGGCATAGTTGATACAAACAAAACAACTGGCAATTCCGAACTTAAAACACAGCAAAATAATCTGAAGAAAATAACTTATAAATAAACTTTCAAGCAATTTCCAGTGCGAAAGAGCCACATTTGGGAAGTAAAGAATTGGGATGCAAACAAATTTTCTCGACCAGTGACAAAAATCTTAGGCAGAATCAGTGGATCACCCTTCAAAAAATTAAAATTGATTGATACATTCAACTACTTTTTTACCAAGAAATGCAGTGCCCTTTAATCCCAACTGAAATATTTACCATGACCATATGATCTGTGTTGTCAATCTGGCCATGCGTGCGCATTAATATAAACTACCCAAAAATGACAAAATCGAAAGCCAATAAAACTGACAAGTTTCAAATTCAATCAACAACAACCATCAACACTAAAATACCATCAAACCAATATATCCAGCAATTCTAGCAGCCTCCAAACAACATGCATTCGCAAATGAGACAACAACCAGAGGCCAGAATCCAGGCGGACCCAGGACGAGCTTGTCCTTCTCAGATGAAATTAGGCATAATTGTTTCCAAAAATAAAGCTTTAATTCAACTCAAATAATCAGTCTTCTCATGCCCAGAGCATTCAAAAACCTCAATTTATAAATCGAGAGCCAACAAAAGAAGTGTGAAGATAACACAACCCGGCAACAAAATGAGTATTTAATCGAAAGAACACAACTGGAAGCCCAATTACCTGAATTTGGTACCATAAAAAACGTGAAAAGCCTTGAGCTTTTGCAAGAAAATATCTGGGTTCTGAAGGATTTCTTGATACTCAGCTTCTGGTTTTGGGTAAGAAGTGTACTTTGTACGAGGCGGGTCGTTTGGCATTTTAGCACGAGAGGTAAAAATTAAGCATAAAACAGAAATTTAATCCTTTCCCATTAGGAGTTCGCAAGAATTATGATAGGATTTTCCCAAGATTTTCACTGTAATAAAGAACTGCGCGTTCGAAATTTTCACCCTTGAATTGTTTTAAAGCAAAATCTAAAAAAGTAAATATATACCAGAATGAAAAAGAAGGAAAGGAACAAAAATTAAAGGAGATGCCCTTCCGACTTCCGTGACTCGTATGTGACAATTCCAACCTTGAATATTAATTATTATGGATTGATTTATAGTAAAATCTTTCATAAATTAATTTTTGATAAATTAATAAGTTTTCTAAAATAATTTTTTTTTTTGTTCTTAACTTGATCTTAATATTATTAATTTAATATTTGATAAATAAATAACCTATTTAAATTAATAAAATTTTATGATTCAAACATTATTAATTTATAAATTTTTACATTATATAATGCTAATATGATTTGTATGATCCTCGCTTATTTTATATGATATAATATAACGCATATCTTAAATAAGTGGGACAAAAGAGGAAAATGATTGTATAGATCGACGATGTAGATTTCATATGTGCATCAATTTTATATGATTAGTTTAAAATAATTAGTATAATAATTTATGTATTTTTTATTTGAAATATATTATAATTTTTTATATTGAGTTTACGTATAAATAAAATCAAAACCTCGCTTGCAATTGAATGACAACTGTATTTCAAATCTTTAAATTAGAAAAAGAAAATTTAAATATATAAAACTTCCCAAAATAAGCTCACTACTCAATCACGATTCATTTTTTAGCTTGATCATGAGCCTAATTTTTTTATTTTTTTATTATGATGGAACCCACGACTATTATCATTAGGATGTGCACTGAGTAAACCTCCATAATTTTAAATATATATCTCTTAAATATCATGATTTGGTATCAAAACATTAACATGCAAATATAAATATACACGTGATTTTGAAAATTACATAAACTTTACTATGTTGGCTCTCTGAAATAATTGTGCAAGGAAAATAGAAATTTTTTTTCTTATTTTCTCACGAAGAAATGCGAGTTTAGTAAATTAGTCATTCGTCTTTTTTCTTTGTGACTAGTAAAGTCTACCTTATAGCCTAATATCGATTTAATTTAAAGAATATCAAAAGAATATATCTTTCATATTTCGAATTGTTTAAAGGACACAGACAACAAAACTTATTGCAGATCCTGGTCCGACCACATGTACCGACTCTTGGACACCCAACCTCAACTCCTTTGTTAACTTCATCCCTTAGGTTCTATGGAAAGACAATTGATCATGTCCGAAAAAGGTACCAAAAGTTATTTTTATTTATATATTTATTGAAAAAAACCTTAAATTGCTTATTAGTCGTTTAATTTGACTTGTAACTTGTAAGCCTGCCAAATTAAACAAAGGTTTTATCATAAAGCATCGCGTGACAAGCAGGGGCGGACGCAGGATTTTCGATAAGGGGGGGCAATATTATAAAGGAATAAAATTAGCCCAAAAAATGCAATAAAATAAAGTAACTTACAATTATCTCAAAAATCTAATTTACAATTGACCTCGACGATTTGCCATGTTTTGAAATTTATTAAGGATAGCTTCATTAGGTACACGATCAAATATATCTTTTTCAATATAAACCACCAAATTATCATTCATCCATTCATCACCCATTCGGTTGCGAAGCCGATTCTTTACGATATTCATAGCAGAGAATGCTCTTTCCACCGTAGCAGTTGCAACCGGCAGAATCAAGGCTAAACTTATAAGCTTGTAAACCAATGGGTATGCCAGATCTCTTCTAGTTTCAATCATTCTTTGAGTTATATCACCAAGCCCTTTTACATTGAAAGTATCAATATTTAAACGCATATCAATAATGAAATTCTCGAGTTGGTCCAGCAATGCCAAAAGCTCCACACCTTGAAAATCATTTGGATAAAATTCTGCTAGTCGAACTAACTTTTGTTTGTCAAAAGCTTCAAAAGAGTTGAATGGATTCAAACAAGCAACACAAAGCAGCAATTCGGTATTTACCCCATTGAATCGACCATTTAACTCAAGTAATTGCATATCTATGACGGTATTAAATACCTCCACACGATAGCGATGAGAGTTTGTCATCTCTTCAACTCTCCGTCTTGGTCTTTTTTCACCCACATAAACATCATCCATATCAGGCACCTTAATTTCATTATTTACACAAAAAACTGATACATCCTCTATCAAAGAACTCCATCCACCATCTCTCATTGCTTGAAGTCTTCTTTTAGAAACATCCACTAGAGTCATAGCATTCACGATATCTTGATCTTTTCTTTGCAATGCTTGAGACAAATCGTTTGTTATTCCTAATATTGATTTCATCAAGTGCAAATCAAATACGAAGTCAAATGATAGCATGTCCTTTATCAAACGCGATGCTTCACCCCTTTGATTAGATAATGTTCCTTCTTTCACAATCACGCCAAGCACATAAATTATAGAATCAAACAAATTAATCAAGCTTAAGATAGTACCGTAATGCGAGCTCCAACGCGTATCACAAGGACGAATGAGAATGTTTTCTTGATTCAATCCTCGTCCACTAGTGATCACTTCATTTTCTAAGGCTTGAACAATCTTTGAAGCTTGTTTTTCTCGTAAATTATCTTTGCGCTTGCACGAGCCACCGACCACATTAACAACATTAGAAATCAGAACAAAGAGTTCACAAATACGTATATGGTTTTTTGCCACAGCTACAAGAGCAAGTTGAAGTTGGTGTGCAAAACAATGAACATAATATGCTGTTTTATTTTCTTTCAAGATAAGAGACTTCAATCCATTAAACTCCCCTTGCATATTACTTGCTCCATCATAACCTTGCCACGCAACATGGATATGCTTAATCCATGTGAATTTAAGAGATCTTCAAGTGCACCTTTAAGTGGGAGAGCGTTTGTGCACTCGACATGTTTAAATCCTAAAATCCTTTCAAGCACACGACCTTTTTTATCTACAAATCTCAAGACAACAGCCATTTGCTCCTTAGTTGAAACATCACGAGAATCATCGAGAAGAACACAAAAAAACCCATCACCAAGCTCTTCAATTATAGCTTTGGTTGTTTCAAATGCACAAGCTCTAACAATATCTTTCTGAATATGAGGAGCTGTTAACTTGAGATTTGCAGGTGCATTCTTGAGGGCAACCCTTCTCACATCCTCATTATGGTTTGCAAGAAATTTCAAAAGTTCCAGAAAATTTCCTTGATTGCTTGACTGCGTAGATTCATCATGACCACGAAAGGCAAGTCCTTGCTTCAAAAGCCATCTAATACAATCAATTGAAGCATTTAGCCGAGCTCTATAATCCATTTTTGCTTCATCCGTCGTTAACAAAAGTTGTCTCAATATGCTGCTTTTGATTGAGTAAATCTTTACATTTACTAAAAGCATGATTATGAGCACTATTAGTTGTACCCCCGTGCTTACGAAGCTTATTTTTGTTCTTCCAATCCCTAAAACCTTTACTTACAAAAGTATCACCACCTCCTTGATGGCCCAATTCATTTTTGAAAAGGTAACAATAAAGACAGAAACCAGCATCCTTGCTTATACTATACTCCAACCAACAATATTCCTTGAACCATGAACGGTTAAACCTTCGTAATTTCCCATCGAAATCTGTTTGGGGGAAATTCTCAAGATTAGGTTGGCAAGGACCGTCTAAATAGTATTTTCTCCGAACTCTTTCACGAATATTAGGATGATAATCTGTAATTCTAGGTCGTTTGCCTGGATCCGTAGGAAGTTCTGGCAGGTCAGAATTTTCTTGAATTAGTTTTGGTTGCTCTTTAAGACTATGAGAAGAAGCAAAGCCTACTGAAGTTTCACGCAATTGTACACTGTTTTCTGGACTCGCATCAGAGAAAGATGATTTTTTATCAACTTGTTTAAAGTACTTCAACATACTGCATTAAGCAAAATTAAAATTCTTGAATACTAAAAAATTAACACCCCAAGTTGACATTTTGAGAACATTAATTATAAAGTATCATGTATCTATTTTGTTTCAAGAAAAAAGGAAGTTAGGGCATTACCTTGATCTATAGTTTCAATATCGTGAACAAAACAGCAAATCGGTCAAATATTCTACACTGAAATTGAGATAAGTTATGAGCAATACTGCCTAAGAAAATGAATTGAGTACATGCTGAATGAGATTGAGGGAGATGAAGTTGGCCATTACCTCAAAATTAATCTCTTCAATGGGTTTAGCCGTTTAGGTCGAGCAGTGGTGGAGGGGTTTAGGAATTGGGGTTGATGAAGGGTGACTGCGTGAGGGAATAGGTCGAGCAGTGGTGGGGGGGGGGGGGTTTAGGAATTAGGTTTAGGTCGTTGGGGTTTAGGAATTTGGGGGGGGGGGGGGGGGGGGGGGGGGTGATTGGGGTTTAGGTTAATTTTTTTTCTTTTATATATGTATAAATAGGGTATATTAGGATGGATGGCAAGTACGTGTTATTACACTTAACTTCAAGAAACACAAAATTCCAGTAAAAATTCACAACTTAAGAACAAAAGTTCAGCCCAAAAAATTGAGATAGATTGCCAGATATACATTAATAAAGGTTAATGAGTTACGTCAACGGATCGATGATCGATCAAAGAACCTTTTTTTCTAAACTAGTCTGGGATTATATCCATTGCAAGAAGTGTCATACCACCTCGTCAAGGGAAAATATTTTGTACACATTTGATTTGTGCCATATTTATACGCTAACTTAATATTAAAACATAACACATTTTAAAATACCAATCAGTTTTAAACCAATTATATTAAGTTGATCCATAAACGAAACTCAAATGGGGTCCAAAAAAGTATTTTCCCTCCTTCAAGTACTTTTGCATGTTCCCCACATGCATTCAAACTTTTCTCTAGTTTTTTTTTCTGCTGTATTTATCGCGTAATTATTACGTTGAGACATTATTGTTGGCCTCACATGCGACATCATGAGATAGAAAATAGAGAAAATAAAGAATAAAATGGATATCATAATTTACGTGGAAAACCCCTAAAAATTATTAGGCTAAAAATCACGGGCAATATGAAAAGATTCAACTATAATATTTTGTGGGTTACAACATCTCGCTATATTTTAAAGAGAACAACACTCTCAATATATGAGAAAACCACCTTACAAATATTATAGAAATACACACTCAAATGTATATATATGAGAGAACATTATGAAATGAGATACTAAAAATAAGGGGAGGGGAGCCCTATTTATAGGAGCTCACTCCACGTTCAAACCGCGTGAAATTAATTCACGCAACCATCAACTTTAATCCATTCATTGCAGGCACATTTAATGAGCATGCAATTTGCCCACTTGTTGATTGCCGACATTTCTCCTACTTGAAGATTTGATAGGATCAAACACATCTCCACACATCCTTTTAATCTTGCAAGTCCCTGTTACTCACGTTTCTTCTAGGCCACTTGAGGATCTGCACCACTCGAACTTATCAGTATTAACCGGCTTTGCAGACTATCAGCTAGGTTAACTTTCGTATGGATCTTCTGCATATCCGCACTTTATTCCTCTACTACTTCCCGCACAAAGTGAAACTATTCTCCAATGTGTTTCGTCCTGGAATGAAAGGCTGGATTCCTTGCAATGTGTAAGACACTCCGACTGTCACAAAACAAAGGAACTCTATCTTGTTTATGTACAATCTCATTCAATAACCTTTGAATCCATATCGTCTCCTTCCAAGCTAGAGTAGCTGCCATATATTCTGCCTCTGTTGTAGATAAAGCTACAACTGTTTGCAGTTTTGAAACCCAATTTAATGCTCCTCCTGCAAGTATAAACACAAACCCATTAGTAGATTTTCTTTTATCCGGATCACCTGTATAATCTGAATCAACATAGCCCCTGAGTGTAAAATCCGATCCTCCATAACATAATGCAGCATTCGAGGTACCCCTAATGTATCTAATGATCCTCTTAACCGTACTCCAATGCTCTCATCCAGCATCCCCCCATGTACAGACTGACTGATCTCACTGTTTGTGCAATGTCTGGTCTTGTACAGATCATAGCTAACATTAAACTTCCCACCGCTGATGCACACGGTACTCGAGACATCTACATCCTCTCTGCTTCACTGTTAGGACACATCTCAGAGGATAACTTGAAGTTAACATGAAGAGGGGTAGAAAATGGCTTAAAATCTTGCATGTTGAAGCGTTGCGAGATTTTCTTCAAATAGTTTTTCTGTGAGAGCCAAATTCCTTCATATCAAATTCCCTAGCCAACTATGTCTTCAATTCCTGGACTCGAACTTTGTTGGGCCTCCTACCAGCATGTCGTCCACGTACAACAGTAAAATGATTTAATCATCATCCGCAGATCTCTTGAAGTATGCACAAGGATCTGCATTAAGTCTGTTGTACCCAAGGCTCATGATATATGAATCAAATCTCTTGTACCAACACATCAGCTCTTGTTTGAGACCGTACATAGATTTGTTCAACCTAAAACAAAGTTCTCTTTGCCTATTTCAGCAAAACCTTCTGGTTGGAGCATACAAATTTCTTCTTCAAGATCACCATAAAGAAATGATGTTTTCACATCTAGCTGCTCTAGATGTAGGTCAAACACCGCACATAACGTCGATACTACTCTGACTGTTATAAGCCGCACCACAAGAGAAAATATCTCATTGAAGTCGATGCCTTCTTTCTGAGCATATCCTTTTACCACCAATCTTGCACGATATCGTTCCACTTGGTTGTTACCATCACGTTTGATCTTATAGGCCCATCTGTACCGATGGTTTTCCTTCCTCCTGGTATTGTAACATGATCATCTAGTCCAAGGCTTTCAATTCTTCCTGCATAGTTTGCATCCATAGAGATACATCAGAACTTCAAGTAGCCTCCTAGTAACTCGATGGCTCTCCATCCTCTGTTAATAAGCAATATGCAACATTGCTCTCACTAAAATAATCTTAAAGCCAACCCGGTGGTCTCCTTTCACGAGTAGACTGCCTGACTTTTAGAACCTTGAACTCAACCGGTTCTTGTTCCTCCTGCTCTGGTAATAGCTTAGAAGAAACTTGATCTTCATATGTCTTATTTTCCACCTGAATTGTAGTAGTATCTGAATTCAGTGTGACTTTGTCTCCCTTCACTTTGTCTTCCTCGAAGATAACATCTCTGCGGATAATAAGTGTGGTTGGGAATCACACAAACGATACCCCATGACACCATCAGCATAACCCAATAAGATGCATTTTCTCGATTTAGAATCCAACTTTCATCTTTCTTATTCATTGTATAAAACATACACCGGACTTCCAAATGTATGTAGTCGAGAATAATCCGTCGGTTTTCCAGTCCACACCTCTATCGGAGTCTTCAGATCAATCGTCACTGATGGAGAGCGATTGATAATATAACTGGCGGTCTTGACTGCTTCTGCCCAAAATGACTTGACTACTGCCACAGTTCTCAACATAGCTCTTGTTCTATCCAACAGAGTTTTATTCATCCGCTCCGCTACTCCACTCTGTTGAGGCGTGTAAGCCGTTGTGAATTGTCTTTTGATGCCCTCTTGTTGACAATATGCATCAAATTCATCACTGGTATATTATCCTCCATTGTTGGTCCTTAGACACTTGATCTTCTTCTCCAACTCAAGTTCAATCAGCGCTTTGAAAACCTTGAAGACTGTAAAAACATCTGATTTCTTCTTGATATGATACATCCAGCATCTTCTAGAGAAATCATCAATGAATGAGACAACGTATATTGCTCCTCCTAGAGATACAACGGTGCTTGCCAAACATCAAAATGAATCAGCTCCAATATACACAGTAGATGTGCCAAACTTTAGTATGTGTTGTTTACTCGAAACATAATGCTCACAAAAGGGTAAAGTCACTTTTGTAAGCCCAGACAGCAGCTTTCGTTCTGAGAGAACCTTTAACCCTCGTTCTGACATATGCCTGAGCTTCCTATGCCATAACACTGTTAATTCTTCTCCCGAACTAGTTGATGCAACAGCTAGTTCTGCCACTTTGTGTGTGTCCCCCAAAAGCACATACATATTCTTAGCAGCTTTTTCCGCCTTCATTACCACAAGCGCTTTCACGATCTTCATCCCATTTTTGATATGGGTTTTGCATCTTATATCATCCAATTGTCCCAAAGACAAAAGATTCTTGTCAGACCCTTCACGTGTCGTATCTCTTGTATGGTGCGAATAGTACCATCAAACATTTTTATTTTGATGGTTCCAACCCCAACGATTTCCAAGGCATGATCATTTCCTATGAATACAGATCCTCCTGAGACCGGTTCATATTGATCGAATCATTCTCCCCAATACGTCATGTGCCACGTCGCTCCTGAGTCCATTATCCATGTCTCATAAAATCTTTGCTGCTTCCGCAACAGTTGTTGCTTCGCTGAACAATATTTCACTACCATCTGAGGTACTGTCAACATTTCCTTGAGAATCTTTTTCAGTTTTCTTCTTACTCGTACAATCTTTCTTGAAGTGCCCTTTATTGCCATATTTATAGCGGTAAAAATTCTTCTTTTTACTTCTTGATTTGGATCTACCATAGTTTTGGCTCCCACTGGAGCCACGTTTCATCTATCTTCCTCTCATCATTGGCAAAGCCTCTGCATGCTTCGAACTTGCCAACATGTCTTCCTTGCTCTTGCGCCTACTTTCTTCTTCAAGAACCGCGGTTGCAACATTGTTGAAGACTATCATATTAGTAGTGATATTGTTGGTTAGATTGATGATGAGTTAATCGTATGAATCTAGTAGACTTTGAAGTAGAAGCTCTGCACGTTCAACTTCCTCTATTTTATGCCCCAAAGAAGTGAGCTGGGCAAATAGAGTATTCAAAGTATTGATATGGTCGGTCACCAATGAGGATTCCGACATCCGAAGAGTGTACAACCTTCTCTTTAGGAAAATCTTATTGTGTAGTGACTTGGCCTCGTACAGGTTTGTCAAAGTATCCCAAATATCTTTTGCATTTGTTATTTTAGCGATACTTGACAATACCTGATAAGTGCGTTTTTGCACTTATTATTTATGTGTTTTCTTGTGAGATTGATGTTGGTTTTTCGATCAAAATAACGTGTTTTATGTCTGTTTTTCTGTTGACAAGAATCCATTAAGGATGAGTGTTACGAGAAGGGAAATGAAATAACAAGAAAATGGTGGAACAAAGTCATAACAAGACAAGAAAAAGAAGAAAAATCGAAGATGAAGAATCTGCAATTAGATATTGATCGCCTGAAAATGGAGATTGATCCCTGAAAATGGATATTGATCGCCTGAAAATAGAGATTGATCCCTAAAACAGAGATCGATCTCCATAAAAATAGAGATCGATCTCTATGGACAGAATGTTGGGAAACAAATTTGGCGAAACAGTGATCGATCGTTGAAATATAGAATATAGAGATCGATCGCCAAAAGAAGATTTTTGAAAAACAATTGGCGCAGAGATCGATCGCTGGAAAACAGAGACGATCGCTGCACGAGTCTAACCCATTAAAAATTAGTAGCTGCTAGGTTTAAAACTCGAATCCTGTCATTCTTTTTGGGACTTTTGACACTCTTTGAAGGACAAGACACATTGAGAAGGCTGCTACTTTTCCAAGGGCAATGATTTCATCACAAAACAAATGCGGCTTTCATCTGGGGACGGAGATTTGCTTCCATATCGTTTTGTATCTCTTACTTTTGTTTGTTTATGAGTATCTCAAACATGTCTATGTGTTTTATGAATTCTAGGATGAACTAATCCATTTTTCTAGGGGAAAGACGTAGCTTGATTGGATATTATGTTTTGGATTGATTGATTTATATATTAGTATTTATCATATGATTTATTTGTGTTTTCTTGCTTTGAATGCAATTTAATTGGCTGGCCATTGATTGAATTGCCATATTTGTTTATGATCTATCACTCGGGATATGTGATTGTGAATAGGACATAGGAAAACACATTGTGGATGTTTATATCGTCGATAGGCGTATAACTCTATTGAAGCCTTTGGAAGAATTATTGTGCGATAAATATTGTTTAATATTTGATCTTAGATAGTGATATCAAGATTGATATTGAATGATAACTTCTACTATCACTTGGGAAAGAAAGTAGGAAACAATTAAGAATTCTTCGCTAATAAACTAGATAAATATATAATATTGTAATTCATCATAAGAGACATAGTTGATAATCAAGTGAAATCAAATCTCTAGAATCCTTCTCTTAGTTAATTCTCTTGAATTGTGCAACTGTTAGTTAGTGATTTACTTTATTCGACAACCAACAACACTACTCGTTTTTCTAAATAGGATTAAGACCATCTAGCACAACATTTAATTAATACTATAGACCAATCTCTGTGGGTTCGACATCCGTATTCGTATCCATATACTAAAACTTGACATCGTACGCTTGCGATACGTTTTACACGCAACAAGTTTTTGGCGTCGTTGCCGGGGATTGAATAATATAGTTTAATTCTAATATTGTGCCAAGTAATCTTAGTTTTGATTTAGAACTTTTATTTTGGTCTAATTTTGAGCTACCCTGTTTTCTCTTGATTTTTTGCAGTGTATGCGACGATATAGAAGGTCTGAATTGCTTTTATTTTTATTCCGAAATTGAAATAACTGCTCGACGACTATGTAAAGCAAGAAGGGACGAGTTGAGTCAAATGTTTGCTAAAAATCATGAAGCCGAAGATGTTCCAGTAGCTATTAGAGATCACTTTGAACCGGTGATCAATAATAACTACCCCGGTATTGCTCGCCAGACCATCGATGCAAACAATTTTGAACTGAAGCCAGCATTGATCAACATGGTGCAGCAAAACCAATTTTGTGGTTCAGCTGTGAGTGATCCTAATCTCCATCTGATGATCTTTCTTGAGATAGCAGACACGATAAAGATACATGGTTGTTACTGACACCGTTAGACTATGACTGTTCCCGTTCTCTCTTAGGGATCAAGCAAGAAGTTGGTTTCAATCCTTGCCAATCGGTAGTATCACGACATGGGATGACATGGCATCCAAATTTCTGGCGAAGTTCTTTCCACCAGCAAAGTCAGCCTTGTTAAGGACCGAGATCAGGACCTTTACGCAACATGATTCTGAACAGTTGTATGAGTCATGGAAACGTTTCAAAGACTTACTCAGAAAATTCCCCCAGCAAAACTACGAGAGCTGGGTGCAAATCCAGCTATTTTACAATGGATTGAATGGTTCCACTCGAATCATATTGGATGCTGCAGCAGGAGGACCTCTTTTCTTCAAGACAGCCAAGGATGCATATGGATTACTTGAGAAAATGGCTGCCAACAGTTACCAATGGCCAACCGATCGAGCACTGGTGCGAAAGCCAGCAGGTGTGTACGAAGTTGATCAATTTACTACATTATCTGCACAATTGGCTGCTCTTACTACGCAGGTTGCCATCATGAACAAGCAAGGGGCTCCATCTACTATTGAGTATGTCGCCGCTGCTGCTAGGGTGTCATTAACTTTAGAGGATCCGAATCAAGAACAAGCTCATTTCGTGAACAATCGGTATCCAAACAACTATCGAGGTAATCCTGTGCCTAACCAATACCATCATGGATACCAAAATCATGAAAAATTTTCTATGCCAATAACAAGAATGCTTTGAACCCGCATCCTGGATACGCACCTCAGAAAAATGAAGTTAATCATTCTTTTGAAGATTTGGTTTGTACTTTTGTAACTGAATCATCCAAAAGTTTGAGCATAATGAGATGAGGCTGAACAATATTGAGACTCAAATGAACAATATGGGTGCCACAATGAAATCGTTAAAGGTCTCGATGGGTCAACTTGTAAATGCTATGAATCGTCAACAAAAGAACAGTGTCATGCCATCACATTGAGAAGTGATAATGAAATTGGTAAATCGGAATCTGTGCATACTGATGAATCACCAAAGGAAGAAACTCCAAAGTCACTTGAAACTTCTAAGGAGGTCAAAAAGAAGCATCATGACACTCAACCCGTGAAACCTCCAATTTATAAGCCTGCTCTTCCATATCATCAACGCTTCAAGAAGAAGGCAATAGACGATCAGTTTGCAAAGTTCATGAAAATTTTCAAGAAAATTCATATCAACATTCCTTTTACTGATGCTTTGCGACAAATGCCCGATTATGAAAAGTTCATGAAGGACGTGATGGCTAGGAAGCGCAAGATGGAAAACTTTGAGACAGTGAATCTGACTATTGACTGAGGAATGCGGTGCAATCCTCCAAAAGAAGTTGCCACTGAAATTGAAAGATCCAGGGAGTTTTACTATCCCTTGTATTATTAATAGTTCTTCTTTTAGAGCTTTATGTGATCTTGGAGCTAGTATAAATTTAATGCCTCTATCGTTTTCAGGAAATTAGGACTTGGGGGGGCGAAACGAACCAACATCACACTGCAAATGGCGGACAGGTCTCTCGAATACCCTCGCGGTATAATGGAAGACGTGTTAGTGAAAGTGGGCAAGTTCTACCTTCCAGCAGACTTCATTATTCTAGATATACAAGAAGATGATGAGATGCCGCTAATCTTGGGACGACCGTTCTTGGCTACAGTGGAAACGAAAATAGATGTAAAAAAGGGGTGAGCTATCAATGCAGGTCAAAGATGAAAAAGTTATTATTAATGTATTTAAAATGACTACCACCCCACATGTCATGGAGAAGCCAAAGGATTGTAAGAAGGCCCAAATGCTGACAACTGAGAGAGTTGAGCAGTGTTGCAAGATTGATATGACTGGAAAGCTGCACAAAGTGGTCACTGTTGTCAGAAAAGTTGTGAAGAAGCTAAAGAAGAAGAGAGATAAGTTCAAGCAAGTGTGGAGGGTCAAAGAACAGCACGAACCTTCCAAACAACGACCAACAAATGGTTGAAAGTGCCTCAAAGTCTGGCTGGCGACTATTAAACTAACGGCTTCTTGGGAGGCCACCCAAGTTTTATATCCTTTAGATTTTCTGTTTTGTTGATCCTTAGTTTAATTTTTATTTTTGATGCACTTCTTACCCAAAGTCATCTCATTTATAGGTCTCCACCATAGCCACTGAAGTTTCCACCCTAGCCCCATGATCAGGATGATGCGAACAACGATGACTACGGATGGTCGTCGTAACAGGTATGTCCGTTGTTCTTATTTTTCACAGTTCAACACAATGAGGACAATGCACAACCTTAAGTTTGGGGGGGGGGGGGGGGGGGGGTCAAATGAATTGCATGCCATCATACCTTGCATGATTTGTCGTAATTCCTGTTTAGTTTGATTTGATTTTGTTTTATAGGTTGTTTTTTTTCGAGTCATGAGTTGTATATGATTAAATTATGAGGCCAGTGATGAGAATTGTTGCTTAATTGTGAAAATTTTGAACATCTAGTTCACTATTTGTTTGGTGAATCTTATGATTGTACTACTCATTTGATTGTCACTTGAAGCTAAATGGATTTAAGTGAGCATATAAATGATATAGACAATCTTTGTAATTGATTTGGGCCTTTTATTCATTGATATAAATTGTCATAATAGCCCTCCTGAGCCTAAAAGAAAATAGTGGACTTGAATGAATTGCATATCTATTGTAAAGTCCCACTAAATTTTTTCTTTCTTTTATATTACCTTTGCTTGTATCTCGATTTTGAGACGATAATCAAGCACGATAGTCACCTCAATTTCAATGTCAATATAGTCTAGAACTTGCTTGAATGCCCTTCGAGGTGAAATACGGATGGCTTATGAATGATTTAGGCGATTTTTGAATAGTTTGAGCTTTCGAGCCACCTAATAACATCATTTATTCCTTAGTAACCCCTTTGAGCTTAAAGAAAAATCGAAGGGCATGTGCTTAGGCACATGATTAACCCCCATTCGGCATCATTTCGAATCCTACATCGACACCATATTTCTAGCTTATACATTATTTCCTACCCTTGATTGAGTAAGCACTGCTGCGCGTTAATATTTTGAAAATCTCCCAATGTTCATGATTGAAAATAAACCAAAGGGAGAAAAGAATAAAAAAAAAAAAAGGGTAGAATGAATTGAAAAACGATGGCAGAAAGTTGTTGATGAATTGAATGTGTAAAAGAAAATGAGGTTTTGGATAAGAGAAGGGTGAAAGTCAAGAAAAATGAATGATGAATAAACAAAAAAGGATAATGAAGACTGAAAGGGAGTGCGCAATACATACATCGGACTTACTCGATCTTTTGAAACTCTTACCCTTTTTGTTGAAGCCATGAGCTGATGACATACATTATGAGCCAACTAAGACATATTGACCTAGTCATGTTCGTCCAATATACTAGAGGAGAATGTTACAAAAGTTAAGCCTATGGACTCTCGAGAGACATGTTTGATGAGTATGCGTTGACATTCACACACACACGTCTCACTACCTTGACTAATATTGTCCATTCTTCTTATAAGCCTATTCTTCTATTGGACAAAACGTATGAAAACAAAGTGATACCGTGAAAATCCCTATTGATATATGTGAATAAAAAACTCCTTTAAAGGAAAGTGGCATGAAAATTGAGTTGAATATTAGACCACAAATCTCTGAGGCCAATCATGTTTGATCATTTCACAACTCGAGTCTTTTGAATTTGTTGTTTTAATTTTTATTTTCTTTGCTTTTGTCCTTAATTTTGCCCAGGACTAGCAAAAATTTAAGTTTATATGGTTTGATAAGTGCGCTTTTGCACTTATTTTTTCCTTGTTTTCTTGTGAGATTGATGTTGGTTTTTCTATCAGAATTACGTGTTTGTATCTGTTTTTGTGTTTACGGGAATCCATTTAAGGATGAGTGATATGAGAAGGAAAATGGCATGACATAACAAGAAAATTGTAGAACAGAGTCATAGCAAGGCAGGAAAAAGAAGAAAAATAAAAAATGAAGAATATGCAATCAGAGATTGATCGCCTAAAAATGGAGATGGATCCCTTAAAATGGAGGCTGATCGCCTGAAAATAGAGATTGATACCTGAAAACAGAGATCGATCTCCATAAAAATAGAGATCGATCTCTATGGACAGAATGTTGGGAAACAAATTTGGCGAAACAACGATCGATCGCTGAAATATAGAGATCGATCGCCAAAAGTCAATTTTTGAAAAATAATGACGCAGAGATCGATCGCTGGGAAACAGAGATCGGTCGCTGCCCGAGTCCAGCCCATTAAAAATTAGCAGCTGCTAGGTTTAAAACTCGAATCCTATCATTCTTTGGGACTTTTGACACTCTTTGAAGGGCAAGACACATTGAGAAAGGCTGCTACTTTTCCAAGGGCAATTATTTCATCACAAAACGAAGGTGGCTTTCATCTGGGAACATAGAATTACTTCCATATCGTTTTGTATCTCTTACTTTCGTTTGTTTATGAATTTCTCAAACATGTCTATGTGTTTTATGAATTCTAGGATGAACATCCCTTCTTCTAACGGGAAGACGTAGCTTGATTGGATATTATGTTTTGGATCGATTGATTTATATATTAGGATTAATCATATGGTTTATTTGTGTTTTCTTGCTTTTGAATGCACTTTAATTGAATGGACATTGATTGAATTGTCATATTTATTTATGATTTATCAACAGACATAGAAAAACACATAGTGGATTTTATATCGTCGACAGACGTATAACTCCATTGAAGCATTTGGAAGAATTATTGTGCAATAAATATTGTTTAATATTTGATCTTAGATAGGGATATCAAGGTTGATATTGAATGATAACTTCTACTATCACTTGGGAAAGGGAGTATGAACCAATTAAGAATTCTTGGCTAATAAACTAGATAAACATAAAATATTGTAATTGATCATGAGAGACATAGTTGATAATCAAGTGAAATCGGACCTCTAGAATCCTTCTAATGATTAATTCTCTTGAATTGTGCAACTGCTAGTTAGTGATTTACGTTATTCGACAACCAACAACACTACTCGTTTTCCTAAATAGGCTTAAGACCATCTAGCACAACATTTAATTAATATTATTGACCAATCCTGGTGGGTTCGACATCCGTATTCATATCCACATACTAAAACTTGACATCGTACGCTTGCGATATGTTTTACATGCAACAATACCTCATCTGCTAAAGCCAGATGCGAATTGGCAATAGCATTACCGTTCATTTCATTCCATTTCTCATCGTTTATGTTCTCCGTCGGCCTATCTCCAATAGCCGCCAAGCACGATATTTTCTTAAAACTGCACGCATCTTCATTTTCTACAATATGAAATTGCTTCCGTTGAATTTTTCAATCTCGAACCGTGCTGCCATTTTGACAACCAAATAAAATTGCCTCAATAAAAAAAATATCTCAAAAAACTTTTCTGATGTGGAAGATCAGTCAAGGCTGCAACCACAAAGCATACTTATAATTTTTAGGATTTTAAAACGAGACTCTAATACCACTTGTTGGCCGCAGGTGCGACATCGTGAGATAGAAAATAGCAAAAATGAAGAATAAAATGGACACCAGAATTTACGTGGAAAACCCCTAAAAATTATTCGGGTAAAAACCACGGGCAAGATGAAAAGATTCCACTATAATATTTTGTGAGTTACAACCTCTCGATATCTTTCAAAGAGAACAACACTCTTAATATAGGAGAAAACTACCTCACAAATATTATAGAAATACACACTCAAATGTATATTTATGATATAACACTCTAAAATGGGATACTAAAAATGAAGGAATGAGAGCCCTGTTTATAGGAGCTCCCCCGCCTGAAATGAATTCACACAACCATCAACTTTCATCCGTTCATTGCAGACATATTTAGTGGACATGCAATTTGCCCACTTGTTGATTTGGTGACAATTATAATCATTCATCATTTTGTTAAAATTTACCATTTACCATAATCATGGTCAACGAACTTGAGTCCAAATTTATAGGTGTTGCTGGGGTAGCAATTGAAGTTTTTATCACCCCCGAAACCACGCTTAGTGTTGTAGCCTGGATAATCGCTCAAAGCAAATGCGACTTCCTCAATAAGCCTAAGTCCGTGCGAAGAAGCAATGGACACCAGTTTCCATTCTCTGTGATACCCATTGGTCTTGTGGGATATGTGAATTTCACCATCTTCATTTATCATTTCCTTTGCATTTTTCAGATACATGCTCACAAGTCTTCGGTGACGCCTACATATAGGGGAACAAGCAAAAATTTGTAAAAAAACATATGTATACATACAGACATACTCACAAGTAGGGGAGAATATACATTACACCAAGGGACGGTCATCCCTCAAATTTTTTTAATATATATATACTAAAAAATTTCTCAATATTTAAATATTTTACACTTTTGCCCCTCCCCTCAAGCAAAAGGTCATTTTTTAAAAAAATTATAAACAAAATGGGTCTACGCGATATCTATAGGTCTCAAAATGGATCTGTAAAACACATTCGATATCTAGAGATCTCAAAATGGGTCTACTCGACCCAAACAGGCCGACCAGGCCGAGGCCCACCTCCAAACCGAAAGCAAAACCCACCCAACTCAACCTGAGACGTGTTGTGAGGGCCAACCCGTCAAAAAAATTTAAAAATATATATTATTAAAACTATTAAATAAATTTTTTATATCATATTTTTAAGTAATTAATTAAATTTTATTGTAAAATGAATAATTGATTAATAAACGGGCCAACACGACTCAACCCACAATTGGGCCAGCCCAATGGGACCCCGCCGGCTTTGAAGGCTCTATCAATATCTCATGAATATTGAGACTCTACATTGGGGAATGTCAAAATATCTTGTATATTTATAGTAAAAATATTAAGTAGTAATATGGCTCACCGAAGGCTAGAATCTCTGGATAATCCACTAAAAAAACCAGCAAAGGGGAAGTTGAATATTATACGATCAAAAGTCTTGTGTTTGAGCAGTTGGTGAGTGGCCATTGCGGTGGCATCGATTTCATGCATAACAATGCAACCCCTTTTCTGTAACTTAACAATGTTTCGTGGAGCCTTCGAATAATTTTTCTTCAAAAAGTCTGAAAATTAAATAAAATACCACAAATACAATTAAATCAAAAAACAACGTAGGGCAGGCAACACTCGCCCTACTGTTTTTATAACTAGAAAAAAAAATTATTATTTCTTCAGTATTTCACAGTAAAATACCTAAAAAAAAAGGAAGAAAATCATGGTTGGGAAGATTATAGTAGCCAAAGCTATTGAAATCTTTTTTTTTATTTAAATCAAAAATATGTTTGATCATTAATAAACAAGGAAAGGAGAAAAGAATAACAGGAAATCAATTAGTTATTCATTAAAGTCTTATTTTTTCAATGACCAACATTAAATTACCAGAATTAACGCGGATATATATCTCGGAGATATAGATCAAAAATTCATTTATTTGCATCAAGCTTTAAGAACTCATTCAAGACTTAGTCGAACTATCACTCAACAGAAAATAAGAGTTTTATAAGCAAAAGATAAATTTTGTGATCACTGAGATAAACATAATAATTCGAGAAACACGAGTATATTCTTATAGTTAAAGTAAATTAATACATTATTTATGCAAGAGATAATTGCTTCTTAATCGTAAAATACTATAATATTCAATTTTGTTATGACAAGAAATATTTCCACTTTTCACATATTCTTCACATTTCATGTTAAAATTTATATATTTATGGATCCATAACGCTATGGATCAAAGTGAAATTTTAAAGTTTAGGATGCCAACCATGTGAAGGATGAGAAAAGATAAATACCTTTAGAATCAAGAGAAGTAGCGACCATTTTTGAAGCACAACCAAAAGCCACAGCTAAAGAACAAGAGAAGGAGAAATCTCCCTCACCCACCAGTAGTATACGGTGGCAGCTGCTATAATGCGTAATCCATCTCCCTTTTTCCACCACCGTGGCACTCTCTATGATCACTTTCTCGCCTTCAGATGATTCTTCGCATTTCTCTTCAGTTGAAATACATATCAGCGCTTCTAAATGTTCTGCGTATGATGCAATCTTTTGGGGTACATATTTTTGAATAATTACAGCTGATTCTGTGTCATTGCTTGAACTTGCGTAGTAATCAAGAGCGTGATTACTGAAATTGGGTATACAAATTGTTACAGAATCTACAATATTCTTGACCTCGCTTGGGTTAACAGCTGAGTCTGCGTCAGTTCTTGAACTTGTGGAGCAATCAAGAGCCTGATAATCGAAACCGTCTGGATTAGAAATGAGAAGGGCTTGCTTCAATGAAGGATCATCGTCACTTGGTTTTGGTGCCGAGTTTTCAAGAGGGATGAGTGGGTCAGCTGGTATTCTTGGCTTTGAAAGGTAGAAAATGGTTTGAATCCTGTGAAATACACCCTTCAAACTACTATGAAGTGAAACGGGGAAGGAACATATTTTAAGCAAAATCCCCTTCAAAGTACGGTATAACATTTTTCACGTAATCTTTAAAGGAAAGTAGAGAGAAGGACGGAATAGATTTAGAGAAATCTGCCTTTGAGCTTGTCTTCTGTTGTCCAGCCTGAAACTCTGCGGAGACTGAGGAGAATTCCCTTTTTCCTCAAATTAAGCTACAATGTTTTAATGAAGAAGAAGAGAAAATTTATAGATGCTGTCATCCTGAGGCTCAAGTCTGATTTTTCACCCTTTTACCAGTTTTTTGCTGTATAAATTGTAGTTTAGACCGCAAACTTAGCAACCAAGCAATAAAGTGCGCCCTTCACTTTCCTCGACTAAACTCACTAAGTAAAAGCTTTACTCGACTAAAGTGAGAGCTTTATTTCACTACCTATGTAGTAGGCCCAAAATTATTAGGGGTTGTGGGTCGCACACTTGGATTTTAGTGTTTTTTTTTTTTTTTTTTGATTTACAATGTATCAAGGCTTTCGTCTGACTAATCCTTGGGTGACGGATTTTAGTGTTTTACGTCGTACACATGTATGTTCATGATGAGCAATCGTGCCTGATACCCCGATAATTGTTCCGGTGCGGTTTGGACCCGAATTCTATGGGCTCGACCCAATCTGACAAGATACCAGGTCATCCTACCTTGGCCCATTACCATTGCCCATTTGCTATTACCCTTACCCATTAACCTCAATTCAAAAGCCCATTATGGGAGCCCATTAAGATGTAATAGTAGGTTAAGAGAAGAAGGAGATCATCTTGATGAAAAAAGAAGAACCAGCAGCCTCCTTCCCCAGGCTTTGGTCGATGGTTTCCACCATTTTTTCTGGGACAAAAACAAATTGTAAATCATTCCTTTATTATAGTGAAGGTTCAAACTGGACTAGGTCCGTGGTTTTTCCCTTCGGAGTTTCCACGTAAAAAATCTCGATGTCCATTTATTTTTTGCATACAAATTCATTGTTACAAAATAGAACCAAAAAACGAGGGGTAACAATTGGCGCCGTCTGTGGGAAATCGAGCTAAGACGTCGATTTTTTTGGGGCTTTTTTTGAAGGAGGTTTTTCGGACAGTCTGGGCAATGAGAAGGGGAGAGTCTGAGGTGAGTTTTTTTTTTTATTTAAATGGTTTCGTGGACTAGTTTTAGGGGTGAGCTTTGTGCGGCAGCTAGGGAGATGAGCTTCAGACAGCTGCTCGGATGGTGAAGGAGAAGGGGAGAGCTCTTGGCGCAGATTTTTCACTGCCGAGAAGCTGTGTTGCCTGTCGCTGGGCTGCGTCAAGGCTGGACAGAAGTTTTGGCATTGCGATTTTTGGCTTCGTGTATGATACCTCTGAGCGACGGGTGATGTTCGAACAGCTGTGCGCTGCCATTTTTGTCCAATGGCGGGGTTGTTAACCGCGGCGCGAGGTGGTGGAGGCAGCGACGCTATTTTGTTCGCTGCATTACAAGGAGGAGCTGGCCAGTATAAAGAAATGAAGGAAAGTTTCTTAATAAGAAAAAAAAACTCTAATCGATGAGCGTGGAAGCCGGAGACAGCAGTTGTGGCATGGGATTCTGGGCAGTGATACATAGCAGGGGGTCCAAGATGGATGGCTGCCTGCTGGCTTGAACTCATGTGGGTGCTGCTAACCCCCGATAAAGTTCTTCGAGCTTGAGAGAGGAAAATGAAGTCTCATGTGCAAAGGTGGCTGAATTTGTAACTAAGCGTGTTGAAGGTGAGGAAAAACAGAAAGTGTGGGGAAAGGAAAAAAAAAGTTTTCGAGGAGGAGGCATTGTTTTGTTTCTGGTTCGTGTGGCTATGGTCAGCCCAGGCACACTAGATGAGGAGATATGCCATGGTCCGCCCAGGCATGTGTGGCTATGGTCAGCCCAGGCACACTAGATGAGGAGATATATTGTCATGGTCCGCCCAGACAAAGATATATTGTCATGGTCCGCCCAGACAAATGCTTACTACCATGATCCGCCCAGGCGATATAGTCATGGTCCGCCCAGACAAAGGCTTACTGCCATGGTAGGCCCTGGCAATATTTAGTACAGGTCCGCCCTGATTGCTTAAGCCCATGTGTATGAGGCCCTGGCAAATACTTAAGCACATGTCCGCCCTGATTGCTCAAGCCCAAGTGTATGAGGCCTTGGCAAAATATCAGCACAGGTCCGCCCTGATTGCTCAAGCCCAGGTGTATGAGGCCCTGGCAAATATTTAGCACATGTCCGCCCTGATTGCTTAAGCCCAGGTGTATGAGGCCCTGGAAAATATTTAGCACATGTCCGCCCTGATTGCTTAAGTCCAGGTGTATGAGGCCCTGACAAATACTAGCACAGGTCCGCCTATGAGGCCCTGGCAAATATTTAGCACAGGTCCGCCCTGATTGCTCAAGCCCAAGTGTATGAGGCCTTGGCAAAATATCAGCACATGTCCGCCCTGATTGCTTAAGCCCAAGTGTATGAGGCCCTGACAAATATTAGCACAGGTCCGCCCTGATTGCTTAAGCTCAGGTGTATGAGGCCCTGTCAAATATTAGCACAGGTCTTATCCGCTCATATTTATTATCTGGAGTCCAGACCGGACAAGTCTTGTCTACTTATATTTATTCTCCGGGATCAGATGAGACGAGCTTTATTTGCTCAGCATTTTATCATCTCAAGAGCTCAAGTCATCTCACTTTGCAAATTCAGATGAGCTATATCTCCTACGCGCATTTATTATTCTGGAGTTCAATACGTACGAGTTATATGTGTTCGGTTTATTATCTCTGAAACTCAGGTCGGGCGAGACTTACATGCTCGGTTTATTATCTTCGGAGTTCAAACAGGTCATCCCTGCCCAGATAATAGGTCAGCCATGTTTAAGATTTAATTCTGTACTTAGAATTATTTCTAGTTGTTAATGCAGGTCAGCCCTGCACAGATTAACAGGTCAGCCCTGTTTTAGATTTTATTCTGTACTTAGAATTATTTCTAGTTGTTAATGCAGGTCAGCCCTGCACAGATTAACAGGTCAGTCCTGTTTTATATTTAATTCTGTACTTAGAATTATTTCTAGTTATTAATGCAGGTCAGCCCTGCGCAGATTAACAGGTCAGCCCTGTTTTAGATTTAATTCTGTACTTAGAATTATTTCTAGTTGTTAATGCAGGTCAGCCCTGCACAGATTAACATGTCAGCCCTGTTTTAGAAAACAGGTCAGCGCTGTTTTAAGATTTGATTCTATAAGAGTTATTTCTAGTTGTCCTTGTAGGTCAACCCTGCTAAGAGAGCATGTTAGCCCTACTTAATAGTTAATTCTTTACCTAGAATTATTCCTAGTTGTTATTGCAGGTCAGCCCTGCGCGGATAACAGGTCATCCATGTTTTATATTTAATCCCATATTAAAATTATTTTAGAACTCTTTCAAAGTCGTTATTGCAAATCAGCCCTGCTCAGATAACATATCATCCTTATAACATGCCAGCTCAGTTTCGACACTCTAGAGTCTTATTTGCTCCATGTTGATTGTCTGGAGCTCGGCTATATCTATTTACTCAACGCATGACTTTAGTATTGCGTGAGGTCAGACAGGTGTCATTTGCTTGGTATATCTCGTCCCTGGAGCTCACAACAACTTATTTATTCCTCGGCTCAGCATTACTTATGGAGCTCAGATCAGCCCAGATTTATTTGCTCTTATTTATGTCGGAGCTAAGATGAGGTCGGCCGAGCATTATTTGCTTATATTTATCATGTGGAGTTCAGCTCAGCTCGGACCAATATTATTAGCTCATATATATTTTTTCGGAGCTTAGAGTGGTCGGGCAAGCGTAGTTTGCTCGTACGTATTATCTCGGGTCAGGTCGGGCGAGCAATATTTGTTCATATCAGGTCGGATGGGTATTATCTTCTCATACATCATCTCAGGAGATCAGGTCGGGCGAGCTTTATTTGCTCAGGTCGGCCCAACAAAGATAAACAGTCCGTATTTGTTTTATCTGCTCGGAACATTCCTTATTTCTGGAGTTCAGATATATGTTTATTTACTACTCAGCTCAGTTTTATCACCTCGGATCTCTCGATCACCTTTGTCAGCTCGAAATTCTCGATTATAGTAGCTTCAGTTCGGATTCTTACTGCCAAGTACGACCTGCTATTATTGACAAAAGCTCAGTACTGTGTTACACCGGTTCTCGTATGGGCTATACGAGCCGTCTACTTTATCAAGGATCGGCATTCGAATTGTCATGGCTCCACCGACAGCACAACTTGGGAACTCAGCGCGGCGCAAGGTCACATCATGGTTTGGCATTTAAAGGACTACCGGTCCGGGTCCTCACCTAACCAGTTGGAGTCGATACAGCGCTACTCTAGCTCGACTAGAGGGGGATACTCATGATACCCCGATAATTGTCCCGGTGCGATTTTGACCCGAATTCTATGGGCTCAACCCAATCTGACAAGATACCAGGCCATCCTACCTTGGCCCATTACCATTGCCCATTTGCTATTACCCTTACCCATTAACCTCAATTCAAACCCCATTATGGGAGCCATTAAGATGTAATAGTAGGTTAAGAGAAGAATGAGATCATCTTGATGAAAAAAGAAGAACCAGCAGCCTCCTTCCCCAGGCTTTGGTCAATGGTTTCCTCCATTTTTTCTGGGACAAAAACAAATTGTAAATCATTCCTTTATTATAGTGAAGGTTCAAACTGGACTAGGTCCCGTGGTTTTTCCATTCGGGGTTTCCACGTAAAAAATCTCGATGTCCATTTATTTTTTGCATACAAATTCATTGTTACAAAATAGAACCAAAAAACGAGGTAACAGTGCCCATAGTAATCATCGCGGAGACTATTATTTCAGTTCTAATGATATTTTAAGGAACAATCACATCACATATTTTTTTTAAAAAAATATTTAAATAAAATTGAATGTTTTAAAAAAATATTTAAAAATATGTATATCAAAACGAATAATTTCATCGCCGATCATTCTTTGTTCCTTCATATTATTTGGAAGACAGTTCACTTGCTAATCACTTTCATTGGCTGTTTGGTTTAAGGAGAACCTGGATTGATTCTGGTGGTTGGGTCAGGTGGATGTGTTTATGTGGTGCGCTGCTTTCCAATCACACCTGCCTACTCACTTATTATTGGTGGCGCTTTGTCAAAGCCTATGATTGGCATTTGTTGTGGTACTCCTTTGTGAGTGTTTTTGTGTCTGGCAGTGTTATTAAAACCGGCCCGGACCGGCCGGTCCGACCGGTTCAACCGGTGACCGGTGCTGAGTCCGGGCCGGTTAACAGTATAAAATCGGAGGGGCAAAGAACCGGTTCGAACCGGTCAAAAACCGGTCGAACCGGTGAACCGGTCGACTGGTTGAACCGGTTCTCACCTTTTTTTTTTTTTTTTTAGTTTTTCATTTTTTTTGTTATCCTTTTTAAGTTTTATCATTCACACAACAATTCTTCTTCTACAGGCAATGTATGAACTTTCTAATAAAAAAAAATCAATTCTTGCATTTTAATTGGTGGATTACATGACAATTGTATTGCCATGATTGAAGATTTTATGGAGTTTATTATATATATTAGATCTAATTTTGTATTGCATCAATTCCACGCAACTATGAGTTTTAACATTTACTCATTATATATTTTTGATATTTGTATCAGTCTTATATATATACAAAAAGTAATATATTGTATCAAAAAAGACAAAAAATCTCTTAATTTTGATAATCAATAATAAAGTGTTTGTAATAATATAGTAGCCCATTATTGAATAATATAATACAAATTTGGTGTATGCATGACTAATTAGTGCGTTTGTAATTAATCCTTTTATATATAAAGTTTATATAAAAAAATAGTTATAAACTTAAATAGATGAAATTATTGAAAGATTGTGTAAAATATTGGTCTCCATGCTATGTTGCTACAATGTATTTTTTTTATTATGAACATTTGAAACTTTTACAAATACATGTTATATATTTTTCAAAAATTAAATATAGATATTACATCATGATGACGTCATACACCGGTTGAACCAGTGGTTTAACCGGTTAAACCGATCGAACCTGTAACCAGTAAGGACACCGGTTTTATGTCCGGTCCGGTTATGAAAACACTGGTGTCTGGGACTGTTTGGTTGACTTTGTATTGTAATTCTGGTTAATCTAATATATAACTTATGTTAAAACTCGAAATAATTAAATATATTATTTTGAAGAAAATAACAAATTAAAATTATTTTTAAATCTTATATAGACTTTATTAAAAACATAAAGGTGGTGATTTTAAACTAGTTGGTGCACTTAATTTTAACAATTACACATCTTGATTTACCGGCGCACGCAACCAATACGTGCACCGGTAGATTCAATAAGTTCTTGTATGTTGAAATAAGGTGATGATTTTAAACAAGTTGGTGCGCTTAGTTTTAATAATCACCTCTTGAGTCTACCGATGCACACAACAAATACGTGCATCGGTAGACTCAACAAGGTGGTGCACGTACTTTGAAACAAAGGTGGTGATTTTAAACAAGTTGATGCACTTAATTCTAATATTTGCAACTTTTTGAGTCTACATATGCATGCAAACCACACGTACATCGTAGACTTAACAAGTTGGTACACTTAATTTGAAGCAAGGTGGTGATCTAAACAAGTTGTGTACTTAATTTTATAAATTGCACATCTTGAGCCTACCTGTGCGCGCAACCCATACGTGAACCAGTAGACTGAAGCAGTGCACTTATGAAAACACTTTTTTTTACCTAAATTTAACAAGATGGTGCACGTAAACAATTACATCTCTAGAGTCCACTAATGACCACACCACATACGTGCACCAATAGATTAAACAAGGCGATGCAAGTAATTAGAAATCATGTGGTTATTTTACTTATGAAAACATAGATTTTTTCACCTAAATTTAACAAGGTGGCACACGTAAACAATTGCACAAAATTTATATCTGTGCCCACTGTTAGTATCTGAGTCATATGTTCAATACGGCAGTAAAAAATTATTCAGACAATTCATATAACATATTAAATGCATTGTAAAATTTGTTCCTTCATTCGTCCATTAAAATATTTCGGTTTTATCATATAGTAACAATAATAAGATGATAACAATAAAATAACAGACAATAATTAGCAAAAGAATACAATAAGTAGCAGCTAGTGGAGAAGAGACTTTAAAAAAAAAGAATACAACAATGGTGCACTTAAACAAGTTGATGCACTTAATACCTTTGAAAAAAGTCTTTAAAAGGAAGATGTAGTTTTAAAAAGAAATTATGTAGAATTTAGTTGAAAAATCTTTTGAAAAATGGGACCTCTAAGCAAGTTTCTCCTAAATGTTCTGCTATCTTTCTTCAAATGCTGGGCTTTGTGAATGGACCTGAGCGAAATTAGGATAAAATAAAAGCTTTAATGAAATTGGGCTTGGTGAAAATACTTCATGTTTTATAACTTGGGCTGCAACCTATGAATTGGGCTAGATAAAAAAAAGAAAAAAATTGATCTGGCCTTCAGCCCAGGTCAACCATCATGTGGATCCACTCATCAACCCTGAAATGTCACGAATACGGTACAATAAAACCCTATAAATTACAGACTTATACTACCAAAATCTTATCATAAATTTAACTTGAAATCGACCAAAAATATGGGTTGAAAAATTTCTTGTTCAAGGAACCCACGGAAGAACATCAACAAGATAGTTGGATTTGAGAAGGCTGGCATGTTGTATTCCTTTGCACGTTCATCTCCAGCTTCGAAGTGGGAATTCCCATTCTGCTCCGGCACCTGTTTGGCCACGTTGTCCCTCTGGAAGGCGAAGAACACAAACCTGCCTAAGATAAGAGAGATGCCGGTGTCCAAGCTGATGACTGTTGACGGGTTGAGCTCCGCCTTGAAGACGAGGATAGTGCAGCGTTTATTGGTTGTGAGAGGAGGTGGAGTTGGGTTTGAAGTCTGTTGGCTTGTTGAGGGTTCTAAGACCTTGGAAAGTTGGCGTGGAGAAGAGTGTGGAGGCCATGGTGTAAGAAAATAGTGAAGCCTCTCGCAAAATTTCACCGAAAAATTGAATATGGGAAATGCTGATGATGAGGCTTACATCTCTGGAAAGAAATGGATTTTGTGAGCATGAGTCATGACCGAATGAGGGAGGAGAGATTTTATGAACGCTTGACTCTTACACCTTGGATTCCGAGATTGTTTATTTTAATTAGGTTTGAACAAATATGTCACCTACGGGATCCGTGGCGCAATGGTAGCGCGTCTGACTCCAGATCAGAAGGTTGCGTGTTCGATTCACGTCGGGTTCAAATCTCCCGATCCAGAATGGGTTCATTTTTTGCGAAAATATTTTTATTTTTAATTATCATTTAATTTCCTTACCTATTGCGTACTTCAATTTGCTTCAATGGGAAAATATTAAATAAAAAATATAAACAACAAGTATCTCCTCCCACAGCTCATCTCATCTTACCCAGTGTTTTCAAAACCGGACCGGACATGAAATCGGTGCCTTTACTGGTTACAGGTTCGATCGGTTCAACCGGTTGAACCATTGATTCAACCGGTGATGACGTCATCATTATGTAATATCTATTTTATGTTTTGTAAAATATATATACCATATATTTTACTATAGTTTCAAGTTGTTCACAATAAAAAAATATCGTACACCAACTTAACATGTCAAACTTCAAAAATCAGATAAAATGAAATGTCTATCATAAAATAATAATAATAATAATAATAGAACATCTAAAAAACAACAAATAATGCCAAAAAAGATCAATATCCCAAAATTATAATAAAATATTTAAAATATTATGAAATTATTCACATATATTATAATTTACGAGAAACTAAGCATGTTTATATATAATATACAAGACACATTTATTGAATTATATGACATTTTTGATAAAAACACGCATAAAATATTATTTTGTAATCATTTAAATAACAATAAATTATATTTTGTTCTACAAATTTGATTTATAATTTTAAAAAAATAAAAAAGAATTAAACTTTTAAAAAGGAAAGAAAAATGAAGGAACATACTGGTTCAACCAGTCAACCGGTTCACTGGTTGAACCGGTTTTTTACCGGTTCCCACTGGTTTTTATCAGGGTGGTTTTGAAGGGTCAACCGGACCGGATCAAGCACTGGTTACAGGTTAAACCGGTCGAACCGGCCGGTTCGGACCGGTTTTCAAAACACTGATCTTACCATTCACAGTATTCATATTTGCTTTAAATATAGTAAGAAATATTTAAAGATGATATTGTATGTATGTATAAAATGAAAAAAAAAGGGGGGGGAAATTGTATATTTGTATTGTTTTCAGAAAATTATTTTAAATAAGTCTGGAAAAAAAAATATTTACATCAAAATATAGGCATGTGAAACTTTATTCACATAAATACAATTTTTAAACTTTTATTTTATTTAAATCTTTTTACTTACTAAAATATCCATAACCCAATCTCTAATCTAATTAGGGTTTCAAACCCATGAAATATACGTATCATCTCACCTCACTCTCTTTTCTCTCCACATCCACTAGGAATGACAACGAGGCGGGTATGAGACGGGTTTGACCAATCACAGGACCCGCCCTGCTACATATAAAACCCGGACCCGCCCCGCCCCGCTTAGACACACGAACCCGGCGGGTTTACCCGCCCCCGCCCCAGTTCCAGATTTTTTTTATTTTTTATTTTAAAAAAAAAAACATTTAGTTAGAAATCAATTTTGAAACACAAAATTTGAGTTTTGTGATTAAATTTCATGTTTTCTCTAGTAAATATTTATAATAAGTATTGTAAAACTATCTTTAAGCTACTAAATATTTATTAATTTACTCTTATTTCCTTCAAGATGTCTAACTTCTTTAACTTGAACACATGAATTTTGATATAAAATTAAATAATGACACTTTATTGTTCAATCAAAGAAGTAAAATGTATAATCAATATCAATTTTTTTTTTTAAAAATAAAAATGTATAGCGTGCGGGTTCGGTCAATCCCAGGACCCGCCCCGCCCCGCTTCCAAACCCGATTGAAGCGGGTCCAGACCAGTCCCAGTGGGGCGGGTTCAATGCGAGTCCGGGTTTGGACCCGTTCCATTGCCATCCCTAACCTCCACCCGTTCCATCATCTTCACAGCCGCCGTCACCGTCTTCACTAGCCGCACAACCTTTGTGCAACGCCCCCAGTGCTGCTGTTTGTGAAAAATAGTTGGGCACTGCTGTTTCTGAAATTTTGGTAACAAAAATCGGATGAAGATTCCCACTGGATTCAACATATTCATGTGGGACTTACAATGATTTTGGGAAATCTCACCTCACTCTTTTTCCACTCCACCTTCACCATTTCCACCATCTTCACCAACCCGTCGCCATCGTCTTCACCAGTCTGATGATTGAACAAGTGGTGGAATTATCTTACAAATTTAAGGGTAAAAAGGATAAAACTACATGTATGATAAATATGCACGAAATCAAATGTATTAACAAAATTGTCAAAGGCATCCAATAATTTCTTAAACGCGGTATGAAACCCATTGTGTTATATTAAATATGCACGAAACCCAGTGTTAAACAAAGTAGGCAAAAAAACCCCTTTTATTTTCGTAACTCATGCACAAAACCCTCTCGATTATCGAATATGCTCTCCAATTTTTCTGCATCTACATAGTTTTCTTCCTTTATATAATGATTTGTTCTTTTGGTTTTAAAACGAACAATATTAAGAATTTTAAAGTTAATACTTTTTTATGGTGTAATATAAAGATAGATTATGAATAATATTTTAAATTTTTCTTTTAATGTGTGCATGCTTATTGACCAATTCAATTTGTTTTTTTTTCACATTTTGGATATATTGAGTAAACAACAATTGCACATATAAATAAAATATGTATATTTTAAAAAAAATCATAAAATATCACAATAATAGACATATACATAAGCAAAAAATAAGTTATATATAAACCTATAATATATATATAAACATTTATGAAAATGTTTCATAAAACTAGCATATAGTTTTAACAAGAAATCAAAAAAAGAATGTGTTTTCTTTGCTTCTTTAATAACACATGTGGGTTTTATGTAGAGTTTAAGAAACGGGTTTTTTTGCCTGTTTTGTTAACATATTGGGCTTCGTGCATATTTGCTATAACACATGATTTATTTTTATTTTTTTTTGTATTTACTCTAAATTTAATGGAAATGGAGACAAGAAAGAATATGCAGATCATGATAAAAACTCCAAATCTTATGTCCCACGGTGTGATCTAGAGCACAGATTTGCTAAAATATTGGATTAAACTATCACAAATAATATTTATACATAATTATGTGTTTAAGGATTGTTCCAAACTTTTTAAGCATTTTTAAAAGTAAATTTCGTGCCCAAACAATATATTCTTTAAGTATTCAGACATAAAGTTTATCACTACTTATCTTATTATTTAAATAATTAAACTATTAAGTGAATTAATTTCTTCATTAAATAGTTAAAGAAAAGGAAAAATGAAGAGAGAGAAAACGTATGTTATAAGATCCAACTCAATCTATGAAACCATTCAATCAATCGAGTCTCCAAATTGTGCAAAGCTTCATGTAGTTTTAATACAATTTCTCCACTTTCCCTTCCTTCGCATGCATTTCCCTTAAATTATAATCATTTTTTTTTAAAAAAAGTTACCATTTACTATTTACCCTAACCACGGCCGAGGAACTTGAATCCAAATTTATAGGTGTTGCTGGGGTAGCAATTGAAGTTTTCATCTCCCCCAAAACCACGCTTAGTGGTGTAGCCTGGATAATCGCTCAAAACAAATGCGACTTCCTCGATAAGCCTAAGTCCGTGTGAAGAAGCAATGGACACCAGATTCCATTCACTGTGATACCCATTGGTCTTGTGGGATATGTGAATTTCACCATCTTCATTTATCATTTCCTTTGCATTTGTCAAATACAGGCTCACAAGTCTTCGGTGACGCCTACATATAGGGGAACAAGCAAATATATTGTAAAATCAAATATATATACGCACTAGATTGAATTTGTTTTTATTTTTTAGAAAGAAAAAAAAAATATCCAAATAATAACATTGTGAGATAAAGCTAAATCAATTTTTAAGCGCCACTCGCACGCACGCCTTGCCCACTTAGTGGGTATAAGCTGTTGTCCATCCGGTAAGGTCGAGGAGCTTATAACATAGAGAGACTTTGAATCAGTAAAACTCACTGAAAACTCATAAAAATTACTATGGCTCACCGAAGGCTAGAATCTCGGGATAATCCTTTAAAAAAAAACCAGCAAAGGGGAAGTTGAATATTATACGATCAAAAGTCTCGTATTTCAGCAATTGGTGAGTGGCCATTGCGGTGGCATCAATTCCATGCATAACTATGCAACCCCTTTTCTTTAATTCATCAATGTTCCGTCGAGCCATTGCATAATTTTTCTTCAAAAAGGCTGAGAATTCAGTTGACATAATTAAATAATAATGTTATTAAGTAGGATGCCGAATTTGTGAAGGATGAGAATGGATAAAATTTTGAAAATACCTTTAGAATCAAGAGAAGTAGCTACCATTTGCGAAGCGCAACCAAAAGCCACAGCTAAAGAACAAGAGAAGGAGAAATCTCCCTCACCCACCATTAGTATACGGTGGCGGCTGCTATAATGCGTAATACATCTCGCTTTTTCCACCACCGTGGCATTCTCTATGATCACCTTCTCGCTTTCACTTCCTTTTTCTTCAGATGTTTCTTCGCAGTTCTCTTCAGTTGAAATACATATCCCCGTTTCTTCATGTTCTGCGTATGAGGTGGGTACATTTTCTTGAATAATTACAGCTGAGCCTGTGTCAATCCGTGAACTTGCGTAGTAATCAAGAGCGTGATTACTATAATTGGGTATAGAAATTGTTCCAGAATCTACAACATTCTTGACCTCGCTTGGGTACTCCTGGTTCTGTTCCAGATATTGGACAGAAGATTGTTCGAATATCTCTCCTGTTGAAATACATGTTCTCGTCTCTTCATGCTCTACGTATGAAACATTCTTTTGGGGTACATTTTCTTGAATAATAACAGCTAAGCCTGCGTCAGTGCTTGAACTTGTGGAGTAACCGAGAGCCTGATAATCGAAATTGGGTTTATAATTTTTTGTAAAATATATAGTATTCTTAGTCTCTCTTGGGTAAACATGAATATTTTGATACCGAAAGTCTGAGTCTGGATTAGAAATGAGAAGGGCTTGCTTCAATGAAGGATGATTCTCACTTGGTTTTGGTGCCAGTTTTTCAAGAGGGAGGAGTGGGCCAGCTGTTTTTCTTGGCTTTGGAAGGTAGAAAACGGTTTGAATCCTTTGAAATACACCCTTGAAACAACTATGAAGTGAAACGGGGAAGGAACATATTTTACGCAAAATCCCCTTCAAAATACGGTATATCATTTTTACGTGATCTTTCAAAGAAAGTAGAGGAAGAAGGGATTAGTTTAGAGAAATCTGCCTTGAGCTTCGTCTTTTGTTGTCCAGCCTGAAACTCTGCTGAGACTGAGGAAAATTCCCTTTTTTCTTGAATTTTTTCCTCGAATTAAGCTACAATATTTTCATGAAGAAGAAGAGGAAATTTATAAATGTTGAGGCTTAAGTGTTATTTTCACTTTTTATACCAGATTTTTGCAGCATTTATACGTTGAACTTTTCATTTCCCAGGAGTTAAATAGAGGGTCCTTTATTTTGGATGAATACCACCCCTTCAACTTCTTCTGCATGTATGCAACTCTTCTATAGTTTTACTTTTTTCTCTTATATTTACTGCGTAATTATTACCTTGAAGAATGTGATCAAATGTCCTTAGTCACCCATACTATTTATTCTTGGCTACTCCATGAATGATGTCTCATCTATTAGATGAATATATTCCTATCATTATTGGATGGAAATATACCCATTCAATAGATGGATCTATCTCATGTGGTACAACCTCATAGAATAACCAAGAATAAATCGGTGTATTATGGATGTTACATTTACAATTTTTAATATAAGAACGAGTTAACATGTATAGATAGATGAAACATATAAAGTGCAGGCATTCGCTTTATCAAACAGATTAAATCATTTGAAAATTGAACACTCAAAGTTACGAGTGCACAAAAATCCACAAACTCAGCTCACCAGGCAGACCTGAATCCATTAACATTCGAAAATGGAGTTGTGGTTGAAATTTGAGTGGTTTATGTGGGTGGATAGTGGATTGTTCTGTTTTCACTCGCCTAGCCACCTAATCCACCGGCATTTTTTGTAATACTCTTGTTTTACATTGGTTGTGGATGAAAATGTAAAGTGGTTTATAAATACTTACAATGGATTATTATAACAACTTGGGTTAACCATTTTCGTATAGCAAGGACGAATTAGTTGCTATAGGAACCCATTGTACAGTCAAGCTTGCGTGGGTCTGGACCCGGGGTGTGACAATTTTTTATATATTAAAGATGTCTTAAATTGTAATCTTAAATTTTTAGGGATTTAAGTTGAAAATTATAAATTTTAAAAGCACAAATGTTTCAGTTTATTGATTTAATGTGTATTTAGAGTATGATTTGTAATCATTTTTTAATATAATTTAGTCAATTATTGATTTACTGAGAAATAGTTGTTTCAAGTTCATCAATATGCATATTATAATAACAAGAAATGATTTTTGTTTGTGAACTTTATCTTGTAGTAACAATAAATGTTTTTTTTTGTGAACTTATTAATTATCGCAGTAAGAAGATTTTTTTTATTTTGTGAACTTATTAATTATTGTTTTATATTCGAATAAAATCCGAACTCGAATACTAAAATTTTCTTATTGTATTCGATTCGTTTACATATCTAATAGGGACTAATCACATCAATAACTGACCTGAACACATACTCTAAAGCCTATAGATTAAATAATATCTTGATTATATCTAAATTCCGCAACTCAAATGAAAATCACCACGCTTCATACAAAAATATCAGAAAAAGATATAAAGGTTTTCAACATTGGCTTCCATAAAGTCCATAAAAATTTGTTTTTTAATTGTTTAAAAGGCTTTAAAAAAACTCGATAAAAAAACATTTATCCCAATATTTATTTTTTAAGATTTAGATTTTAGAATTAGAATTTAGGTAAGATAAAATTTGAATTGGTAATGTAAACAGTGTTTTATATAAATTCGCCACGCACCGTTAGCTGGCAACCACGGGATAAATACTATGTCTCATTGTAGAATAATTATTTTACAAATTCTTTACTATTGAATGAATAATGGCATCTATTTCTCTTATAGAATAATTGTATTACAATAACACCCCATCTAGTTCGTAAATATATATGAAAAATTACAAATATCTCCCCTATGAATTAACATAAAAATATATTGTAGGAGATATAGATGTTATTGTTAAAATTAAAGTGGCTAAAAGGACTGATGTCATATGACATATTGACCTCCTCGGGTAAAATCCCTCAAGGGCCGAACAAAGACATATACCGAACATAGTGCACCGAACGGAAAGCACCGAGCAGGGTTTTACCGAACAGCTGTAACCCTCCTCGGTTTTCTGGTCAAAGATTAGCGGAAGACCCGGGAATAACTAACAAATTAACCGGCGTGAATGAACGTGCAATAATGGGGTGCGAATTTCTCGGACGTGTTGGGCTTCAGTTAAGCCACGATCAGAGGACATCGTGTTCCGGATCTCCCGCGAGTCAATCACTAGGAATAGTCCTATAAATACCCGCGGATGTCATCACAGAAAGGGTTGGATTTTTTCTGGGCAAAAAGACTCCGAAGAGAGCAAACTTGAGTCTGTTCGGTCTTTTTTATAATTTCTATAACAGTAGTCGTGTAAGTCATTGAATAATTTTTTCTTGTGTCCAGATCATCTTGTAAATCATCAATATTTATAGTGGAGCTTTATACTGGACTAGGTCCCGTGGTTTTTCTCTCAACTCGAGGGTTTTCCACGTAAAAAATCTTGGTGTATTCCTTTTATTTTTCGTAAACATTTAATTCTACCAAACACGTAAAATAACGGATCACATCATTGGCGCCGTCTGTGGGAACAAAAAGAGTAAAGACGTTGAAGCAGAGATTTTTTCATCAAGAGTCCAAGGCGAAATGGTTAGAAGCAAAGGGCGAGGGCCAATGTCGGGGAGGGATAAACCACTGACTCCCCCACGTTCATACCCAGAACCAGAAGGGGCTGGGGAGGCTGGATCATCGCAGAATGCTTCGCGAGTATTACCTACCCAAGGAATACCCATGGAACATTTAACTGAGGTGATTGCCAAAACTGTTGGAGAATTTATGAAGCAATTCATGACTCCCCCCCCCCCCCCCCCTGTCAGGAAGAAAGTAAAGAAGAGGAAGAAGATTCGACTTCTATAAAGAAGTCGGAGGAGGAGGTGGAAGAATCGAAAGATTTCCTTAATCGTTCAAATGATGAAATAGATAGGGCTTTGCACCATCAAATGGAGGATCTAAAGGATGAGCTACAAAGAATGAGCAATAAAATGGAAGGCTGTATTAACTCGGCAAGAAGAAGCACTCCATTCACTCCCCAGGTCATTGATGATCCTCTGCCTATTAATTTCAGAACTTTGAGTGTGGGGAATTATGATGGTAGCACAGATCCAGAAGAATACTTAGCTCGATTTGAGAATGCCTCACTCCTTCATCAGCTGTCAGATGGGGTGAAATGTAGAGTGTTCTTGACTACTCTAGCCGGCGCTGCTCAGTCATGGTTCAATCAGTTACCATCAGGAATAGTGGATTCCTTTCCCAAATTCAGCTCGTTGTTCCTTCATCAATTCGCGAGCAGTAGAAGTTGCAAGAGAACAGCCTTGAGTTTGTTCGGTCTCAGGCAGATGGATAAGGAGTCCCTGCGGGATTTTCTGAAAAGATTCAATCAGGCATGCCTTGATGTTCCGCATGTGACATCTGAAATACTAGCCAACGCTTTCACCCAAGGGTTGAGAGAGGGGGATCTGTTCAGATCGTTGGCCAAGAAGCCACCGTCAGACTATGATGAATTACTGGGGCGTGGCTCTAAATATATTAATTTGGAGGAAGCGCAGAGGATGAAGCAGAAGAAGGAGATAAAAAATGGTGGTGAAGTCAATAGGAAGGAGAGGCCATTGGAACAGCCCAAGAGGAACTTTAATCAGTACCTACCGATGAGACTTTATCGGGAGGTAGCCATGAATCAAGTTATGCCGAAGAGGGGTCGGGGGGGCCTTATGGAAGAGGAGTATTCCGAGGAGGAAGTGCCCGAGGAGGGAGTTTTCATGAAGGAAGAATGGATATAAGGCGAGGAGCTGACGATGACTTGAGAAACAGTGCTCCTTTACCCCGGAATAATGTTAATCCCGGGAGAGGAGTACTTCAGCCAGTCCCTTGGGCAGTACGGGGGGAAAGAGGGGAGGCAGGAAATCAAGTTACCAGGGAAAGAACCATGAGCAATATTCCTAACCGAGGGACTATACATATAATTTTGGGAGGAACATCGTGTGGAGATTCTAACCGAGCAAGAAAAAGTTATGCCCGAAAACTCGAAGTGTTATCCATTAATCCAAGTCATACTCAGGAGAGTCCTTCTATAGCTTTCGGACCTGCCGATTTACAAGGGATTTATTTTCCCCATGAGGATGCACTGGTAATTTCAGCCACAATAGCCAACTATAATGTGCAAAGAATCTTCGTTGATACAGGCAGCTCGGCGGATGTGCTCTTCCTTAATACGTTGAAGCAGATGGAATTAGGAAGTATAGCTGTGCAAAAAGTAAATACTTCTTTGCATGGGTTTACTGGAGAAGCCATAAGTCCTATAGGACAAGTGTCTTTACCCGTCACATTAGGAGAGGAGCCCAAGACAAAGACGAAGATGATCACCTTCCTCATAGTGGATGCACCCTCCTCCTATAATATAATATTGGGTCGCCCGGCGTTAACGGCCTTCGAAGCAGTTGCTTCTACTTACCACCTGAAGATAAAATTCCCGGTAGGAGAGGAAGTGGGACAAGTACGAGGAAGTCAAAGTTCATCAAGAAAATGCTATGTGCAAGAGTTGAAGCAAGACAAAGGAAAAAATGGAGAAGATGGGGAGCGAGGAAGTAATAAGAGGAAACATGGACAGCCCGAGGAGGAGGAGCGGATAATCCCCGAGGAGGAATTCATGAGCATCGAGTTAGGTCACCCGGCGAAAATTACTCGCATTGGATCTAAGTTGGATCCCGAATTAAGGAAAAGGGTGATTGACTGCCTAATAGCTAACGTGGATGTGTTCGCTTGGAATTCCTCTGAGTTAATTGGGGTAAAACCAGAGATTGCTGAGCATCATCTAAATGTTGATCTGGGTGCTCGGGCAATTAAACAGAAGAGAAGGCATTTCGGACCCGAGAAGGATGCCGTTATAGCTAAACAAATGGAAGAGTTGTTGAAAGCAGGTCATATACGGAAGATTAGTTTCCCTACATGGCTCTCAAATGTGGTTCTAGTACCTAAAACGGGAGACAAGTGGAGGATGTGTGTAGATTTTCGGGACGTGAACAAAGCGTGTCCCAAAGATTGTTACCCATTACCGAGGATTGATCAATTAGTGGATTCTACCGCGGGACATGAGCTGTTATGTCTTATGGATGCTTATCAGGGATATCATCAAATCCCCTTAGCCCGCGAGGATCAGTCCAAGGTTAGCTTTGTCACAGCGGGAGGAACTTTTTGTTATATCGTTATGCCCTTCGGATTAAAAAATGCTGGGGCTACTTATCAGAGACTGATGGATAAGATGTTCAAAGATCAAATAGGACGGAACGTGGAGGTTTATGTGGATGACGTCCTGATCAAAAGCAAGAAGGCCCAAAATCTGATAGAGGATATGGAGGAAGTCTTTGCCACTTTAAGACAATTTGGCATGAAGTTAGATCCTGCCAAATGTACCTTCGGAATTCATAGTGGAAAATTCTTGGGGTACATGGTGACAGAGAGAGGTGTGGAAGCTAACCCTGAGAAAATCCGAGCAATCCAAGAAATGAACCCTCCTCGGACCCTGAACGAAGTGCAAAGGTTAGCAGGAAGAATTGCAGCGCTTAGTCGATTCATATCTAGATCGGCTGACAGGAGTTTGCCTTTCTTTAAGGCCTTAAGGCGAGGAATCCAGTTTGAATGGACGATCAGTGCCAGAGGGCTTTCGAAGATTTGAAAGAATATCTAGCGCAGTTACCCTTGATGAATAAACCCGAACACAATGAGACCCTCCTCGTCTACTTGTCGGTAACCGAGGAAGTTATCAGCTCGGTGTTAATTCAAGAGAAATGTGGGCAGCAACAACAGGTATATTATGTCAGCCGAGCTTTGCAAGGAGCCGAACAAAGATACCCAGAAATTGAAAAGTTAGCTTTGGCTCTGGTGATCACTGCAAGAAGACTTCGTCCTTATTTTCTATCTCACCCTATCATGGTGGTAACGAGCACTCCCTTAGGAAGGCTCTTGTCAAAAGCTGAAATTTCAGGGAGGATGGTGAAATGGGCCACAGAATTGAGCGAGTTCGATATTTCTTATCAGCCCCGGACTAGCATCAAGGCTCAGGCCTTATCTGATTTCTTGGTTGAAGTAACTCATACTCGCGAAGAAAAATATTGGAGCCTATTTGTAGATGGGTCACCTACTCAGAAGGGAAGCGGGGCAGGAATTATACTGATCAGTCCAGAAGGAGAGGAAGTTTCCATAGCTATTCAATTCGGTTTTCATTCCTCAAACAATGAAGCCGAATTCGAAGCTCTCCTCTCTGGTTTACAAGTGGCATTAGACGCCGGAGCTCGGAAAGTAAAAGTGTTCATGGATTCAATGCTGGTTGTACAACAAGTAAATGGGGTGTACAAGGTGAAAGAAGAAAAGCTAAAAAAATATGTGGAGAAGGCTCAATTATTAACGACTCAGTTCCAGGAGGTAGAGTTAAAGCAAATACCAAGAGAGGATAATGACCGAGCAGATTCACTTGCAAAGTTGGCCAGCTCCATCCATGAGTGGAAGAACAGGAAAGTGCTGGTACAAGATCTTTTGGTCTCACACATAGCAATTGTGGGGTCCTCTTTACTTAATCCATTATGTATCCATTAAACATACATATGTGAGTCTGAATTAAGTAATATACCATGCACAGATGAAGAGTTCATACTAGTTAAGTTGTTTACAAGGTTATCAAAAACCCTAACAAACTATACATAACATGTACATAAACAACCTAATCCAAAAGAACTCCTAGGCAGTGGTTCCCCTCGCAGCGGAAATCATGACTCACGCTCCCCACGTCTATGAGTCCCTACAGAAACATTCACACAATGAGTATAGATAACAAATATCTCAGTGCAATATCAAACCACAATATCAATATCAATGATAAAGCACAAATAAATCATCAATACGTGAATGTTCTGTATCATGCATCCACAAATGCACTATGTCATGACATGTCTCAACAATTCCCCTATTATCACGAGCCCCATATGATATGCCTATTCAGCTCAATATGTCAGTGGAACCACATCACATCTTCATATTAGCAGCACATATCATAGTACCATGCTCATCTGTGACAATAGCCAGAGCATATACCCACACCAAGTGTATATCTCACAAGCCAAAGCATATGTAGTATATCTATCGTGGCAACGATCCTAGCCAAAGCATATACCACACCAGGCATATCTCTCGAGGCAATGATCTCACCAAAGCATATACACATATCTATCAAGGCATCCATCCCAATCATATGAAATCCATGTATGAACATGCATATGAACTACCAATCATATGACACAAGATAACATAAATCATATGATATCAAAACCATAACATCATCATCGCATCATATCTATACTCCGTACGTCAACACGTACCTGTATTGCGACACAAAAGCGATAAATCAGGCGTTGATAGCTAATTGCCTCTTTGCCCTGTCCCCTGAGATGATGCTACAACAATGCCAACAATATAACATGTTATCATAGGCATTAAATTCAAATTCTACAAAATATAAATTTTTTCAAGATTTGAACTCTGGCGATCGATCGCACATTTCACCGATCGATCGCCAAACTGTTCTGCCTCCCTCGCGATCGATCGCCAAACCTCGCGATCGATCGCCAAAGTGCTCTGTTTGCTCGCGATCGATCGCCACATTTTCACCGATCGATCGCCACATGATTTAACCGCCTTAAAATTTACTCTGTCTCGGCGATCGATCGCCACAAAGCTCGCGATCGATCGCCGATGTCCAGAAAGTTCAGAACATGGCGATTTTGAGCTTATCCTCCTAGCTCTTCTCCTACAACTCGAATTTTAACATGTAAACATGTTTCATGCACTATCTAGGAACATCTTCACATGATTCTAACATCATATATTCCAATTTCTAGCATATAAACATGTTATGATTGTACACATGAACACTTGATATGCTATGTCTCATACATCAACACCAATGATAAAATCAAGTATACAACTATGAATTTCTTACCAAGATGGTACAATTCCACTTCACACACCCTCCTAGCTCAAGTTACAATTGAAACCCAAGCTCAAACCAACAAAACCTTGAAAGAAATGGAGAGGAGCTTGTGTAGAGATTTTTAGGTGAAAAGTGGTGTAGTATGTGATTTCACCTCTAAGCCACTTGATATAGAACCTTAAGTCCCTAATTTACTTGATATCATGTCATTTGGAGATAATTACATGTTAAGTGTCATGTACATGAAGATGACATCCAAATGCAAATGCAACTCCAAGTCAAATTCAATTCACATGCATATTCAAATGCCCACTTGCAACTCAAATTCACATGCTTATGTAATTCCCTTCAAACTCATGTCAAATGCAACTCACATGTACATTTTAATGCACCTTCAAATGCATATACATTTCATAGTTCTTGATATATTATGGTTCAACTCATTGTACACCATTACCATATCTCTTTTCATACATGTAGTAAGTCATTCTTGGTTCCACTCGAACCCCCATTATCATACCGCCACGTGATATAATTACACCATAATCATATCATAAGTATATAACATAAATCGAGGCATTACAGCAATCAACAGTATAATGAATTTGGAGCCTTGTATCATATCTGATTGGCGGGAGCATATTAAATTCTTGAAAAATAGGGTGTTGCCGTTAGATCCAAAGGAAGCTGCTCGGGTGAAGAGAATGGAGAGGCGTTTTGTGCTAGCAGAAGGTAAATTGTTCAAAAGGGGATTTTCAGTTTCCTTCTTGCAATGCACATCAACACAAGAGGGAGAACATTTACTAAAGGAGATTCACGAAGGCTGTTGTGGGAATCATTCGGGAAGTAATATGTTATATCAGAAAGCCCTTCGGGCAGGATATTATTGGCCCAGTATGAGAGAAAATGCCGAAGACATTGTTAAAAAATGTAACAATTGCCAGAAACATGCAAATTTATCTCACATACCCGCAGAGGTCTTAAATAGCAGTATCACTTCCTATCCCTTTGATCAATGGGGGATGGACATCGTCGGACCTTTTCCCCTTGCCACGGGGCAAAGAACATTCCTCCTAGTAGCAGTGGAATACTTTACGAAATGGGTGGAAGCCGAGCCTTTAGCAAAAATAACTGAGGAGGAAGTCATCAAATTCTTATGGAGAAGCATAGTATGTCGGTTCGGAATACCGAGGAGAATTATTTCGGATAATGGAAGGCAATTTCAGGGAAAGAAAATACAGGAGTGGTGCGAAGAGATGAAAATTAAGCAAATATTCACGTCAGTAGCCTATCCACAATCAAATGGACAAGTCGAAGTTATTAACCGTATTCTATTACATGGGATTAAGACGAAGCTGGAAGGGGCCCGAGGGGAATGGGTAAATGAACTACCTGGAGTCTTGTGGGCATATCGAACAACTCCTCGGGTATCTACAGGGGAAACTCCGTATAGTCTAGTATACGGTTCGGAGGCCCTCATTCCAGAAGAAATTGGGATTGAGTCTCTCCGCGTACAATGTTATGATCCAGAGCAGAACGAGGTTAAGAGAATGCAAGAGTTGGATGAGATTGATCAGCTAAGAGAACAGGCTGTAGCAAGAACAGAGCTATATAAAGTAAGGATTACCAACGCCTATAACCGAAGGGTTCGATCAAGAATATTTCAAGTTGGTGATTTAGTGTTACGAAGAACAAATCCTGCTGGGGAGGTGAAAAAGTTGGCACCCAAATGGGAAGGTCCTTACAAAATTAAGGAAGTAATCGGAAGAGGAGCATACAGGCTGGAAGATCATGAAGGTCGGAAATTGGTAAGACCTTGGAACATTCATAACTTGAAGAAATATTTTGTGTAATCTTTCTTTTTTATTGTTTTATGAATTCAGTAGTAATAAAATGAAAGTATTTGATTTATTGAGTTTGTTCGGAATTCTAATGATTTACTCGTGGGATCGGGATGTTTGGTCCACGCTTAAACATTACATCATCATCGTTTTACTCGTGGGATCGGGATGTTTGGTCCACGTTTAAACGTTAAATTATCATCGGTTTACTCGTGGGATCGGGATGTTTGGTCCACGTTTAAACGTTAAATTATCATCGGTTTACTCGTGGGATCGGGATGTTTGGTCCACGCTTAAACGTTAAATTATCATCGGTTTACTCGTGGGATCGGGATGTTTGGTCCACGTTTAAACGTTAAATTATCATCGGTTTACTCGTGGGATCGGGATGTTTGGTCCACGTTTTAAACCTAAAATTGCCTAAGTGTTTGTGCTCGGGGTAGCGAGCTTGTTTGGAATTTTAGTTGTTTACTCGTGGGATCGGGATGTTTGGTCCACGTTTTAAACCTAAAATTGCCTAAGTGTTTGTGCTCGGGGTAGCGAGCTTGTTCGGAATTTTAGTTGTTTACTCGTGGGATCGGGATGTTTGGTCCACGTTTTAAACCTAAAATTGCCTAAGTGTTTGTGCTCGGGGTAGCGAGCTTGTTCGGAATTTTAGTTGTTTACTCGTGGGATCGGGATGTTTGGTCCACGTTTTAAACCTAAAATTGCCTAAGTGTTTGTGCTCGGGGTAGCGAGCTTGTTCGGAATTTTAGTTGTTTACTCGTGGGATCGGGATGTTTGGTCCACGTTTTAAACCTAAAATTGCCTAAGTGTTGGTGCTCGGGGTAGCGAGCTGTTCGGAATTTTAGTTGTTTACCCGTGGGATTGGGATGTTTGGTCCACGTTTTAAACCTAAAATTGCCTAAGTGTTTGTGCTCGGGGTAGCGAGCTTGTTCGGAATTTTAGTTGTTTACTCGTGGGATCGGGATGTTTGGTCCACGTTTTAAACCTAAAATTGCCTAAGTGTTGGTGCTCGGGGTAGCGAGCTGTTCGGAATTTTAGTTGTTTACCCGTGGGATCGGGATGTTTGGTCCACGTTTTAAACCTAAAATTGCCTAAGTGTTTGTGCTCGGGGTAGCGAGCTTGTTCGGAATTTTAGTTGTTTACTCGTGGGATCGGGATGTTTGGTCCACGTTTTAAACCTAAAATTGCCTAAGTGTTTGTACTCGGGGTAAGGAGCTGTTCTGAATTTTAATAAATGATTTCATTAATAAACGAAAAAGAAATACAAGAAAGGGTAAAAATTATACTCTATGGCTGGAATAATTCCTCGGGGAGGCTCTCCAGAGCAGCATTAACATCAAGGAAATCTTTGGAAGCTCCTTCGGGCGGATAGCCCTGAGATCCAAATTGATTGACACATGCTTCAAAGCCATGATCAAAGAACTTGTAAGCACGGTCAGCCACCATGCTGCTATACTCTGGGGACTTCAAAAACTCTGCTTTCTTCGAAAGCCATAGTTCTTCCGCACGAGCAGCTGTGGAAGATTTCTCCTGAGCCAGCTGCTCGGAGACAGCTTGATGTTGCTCAGCCAGGGCTTTATACTGCTCTGACAAAGAAGAGTTAGCATCTTCCAGAGCAGCAAACTTTGTCCGCTCCTCTGCCAGGACCTGCTCCGCCTTGTCCCGAGCCGATACCAGGGCCGAGTGCCGCTCCTCTAAAAGGCTCACTGTTTTCTTCAACTCCTCACCCATACCCTCTAACTGCCGGATGCGCTTCTGATTTTGCCCATCAGCCAATCGAACTGAATGAAAACGAGTGAGCAGTTCACCCGCCATCATGTGGGCCTGCATCAGATCATATATAAAGTTAAAATAACAAATGAAGGTATTGAAAGAAGACAAACGGAACAAATTAATGGGCATAAACATTTACCTGGGTAAAGGAGGAGGAGAAGTCGTTCACCAAGTTGCTGAAGGCCAGCTCCCCGAGGTATTTTCGATCAGCAGGGTTGGGGGTATAGCACACCATGGAATGGGAGGCTTTGGGTTCGGGTTTTTTCAGTAGTGGAACAGTAGGGGAGTACGTCCACGAAGGGATATGGTATCTCGAAGAAGGTCGAGATACACCGAGAGCGGGTTGAGAAGAGGCTCGAGGTTCGGAAGGGATGAGGGAAGAAGAAGTTTTTTTAGTAGGAGGTGCTTGGGGCGAGGAACTTGGACCTTCGGGAGTAGTCTTCCTCTTGCGATGAAGAGCATGAGTCTTCTCAGGTGAAGCTTTCTCCTCAGAAGGAGTCAAAATCTCAATAGAAGGGGGAGGTGCAGGAATAACAGCAGCCTTAGAAGTTTGGCCTTTTTGGCTATTCTCCCTTAGCTTCTCGGCTATCATTGCCTTCATCATTTTTGTTTCTGAAAAGAGCAGAGAAATAATAGTCCGAACATGATAAGTTAAAAGTAAAACGAAGAAGATTACTTGGAAAGCACTCACCGAGGGACATTTTCAAGGATACACCCTTGGGGCTCAATTGGAACAAGTATAGCAGTCCGTCGTCAATCAGCTCCATCAAATTATAACACTGATCGCCAAGTGCACGACGAACCGACAAATACGACTCCTCCTCAAGGTGACCCTTGATTGATTTCCCCCTCGAGAGACTTTCCCTCCACTCCATAGGGCAATCCCAAGGCTGGAGGGGACGAGAAAAGAAGTAAGAGTTTTTCCAATTTTTTATAGACGAGGGGTATTTTTTGAGGAAGCCTGTGGGACCCGACTCGGGCACAAATTAATTTAACCCTTATCCGGTACCACATTCTCTAAGAACATTACGCACGAGGGTTTCAAAACCTTTTCGGAAATAGCGGAAGCGTTTAGTCAAACATTCATTTTTAGTAGCGGAAGCGTTTATACATTCTAATTAGTAACAAAATACATCCCAGTACAAACTCCTTATAATAGTCCGACACTTAATAAAAGAGAAAATACTATAACAGTCCCGGTAAGCCAACATTTCCATTTTTTCCTAATTTTCCTCTGGTTCTGGCTCCGGTACTCCTGTATCTGGAACTCACAATAAATTACAAGGAAAACAGAGGTTAAGTCTTTGAGGACTTAGTGAGGGAATAACAATGGCTTTATATCTGTAATTATCAAATAATGCAATTTCTCAATATGATATGTCATGTAACAAAGATCTTGCAGTCAAGTAATTGTCAATAATGAACAGTGATGATTTAGGATTTCAGAGTGAATATCGTGGGCTAAAGAGGTGGCTCCCACCAGACAGTTCGGTGTAGCACTTTTCCCCACATATTCAGATAGGATCTGTACATTCAGTCATTTACGAGCCAAGTGAACCATTCTCCGGACCGTAAAACGGTGCGCGTTGTTCAGATGAACCATATACCCGGACTGTCATCCGTTGTTCATTGGACTCACTTTCCGGGCCGAAGCCGCGTTGTCCAGTGGATAAATATCCAGGGCTCCATTCATTCAGTCATTCAGTCAAATGATTCGTTCAATCAAAGGAATCGATTAGTAATCGATAACATTCAAGATAAATAAACATGCAGATCAAGATGACCAATGGAACGAGATAATGTACAATATGATGACAATATATAAAAGGTGAGACAATGAATAACAAGATACTGTAAATTCCAGGCCAAATGCCAAAAGGGCTATATAACAAGAATTCGGTAGTACACCTCACCTCACTATTTGATGTCTTACTGGATTGGCTCGATTTTGAACCCAGATGTCAAATAAAGTCCTATAAACATAATATAAGTAATTTTGGTGTTTAGCAACCCAGATATGTTGTTGAATCTTCTGCAAATCATTTTTTTGTACAAAACTTGTCCGGGTAATTTTAATCAAACATTTGAAAATTCATTAAAAATCAAGTTTAAGTTGAAACTTCACGAAACTTTCCAGAAATGCCTTAAATCAGTCCAGCAACGTTCGCAGGCCGGAATTTTGAGAAACTCTTCGGCGCGTGTGGTACACGCGCCACCGTGCCGGCGCGTGGCCGTGCTCCGGCCGCCACGCGCGGCTGAAATTTTTACAGTATGATCGCCTCGGTTCGATCTACAACTTTTGTTCAGAAACCATTTTGAAATTCCCAACGGAATTTGCCCAGAATTTGATGTTTCGAAATGATTGACTAGGTGTTTTGGTCGCCGGAAATCTGTTCGTACGACGGCCGTTTGGGAGATCGGCCGACATACCCATAAACTTTAACACATTTTGAACAACTTTCATTTTATACACAAGATCAAAATCGGTTTTAAAATAGAAGAAATGAAGGCATGAACACGCTACCTCAAAATAGATTTCTGGGTTGCATTTCTGCAAATGTTCTTCACGGGTTTTCGATTTTTCTGGGTGATTTGGCTTTGATTTTGTTACACCTCTCAAACTAAATGTTTTCTGGGTGTATAAGGATGATTGTGTGAAAGTTTCGGATTTTTTGGAGGAGGTTTGGTATTTTTCCTCATAATTTTCTTATTTCCACCATATTTTCTACCTATTTCCTACACTCTCTCTCAAACTTGCTCTTGAATTGTGTCTTCAATCTGATGAAATGGGGGGTATTTATAGGGGTTTTGTGCATGTGTTAGGGTGTTGAAGGGTGGACAAGTGTTGGGGTAAGTTGCCACATATTAAGTTTTTAAATTAATTCAAAATGATTAGTTTTTTTTATTATTATTATTATTTAGAATTATATTATTGTTATTATTATTATTATTATTATTATTATTTTGTTTAGGATGATTATTTTAGTAGCATTGAAGATAGCTTCAAATAATTTTTGTCTAATTTTGTAATTAATATTTTTGGGGTGTTACAAAGCCAACCCCTGTCCTTGAAGAAAAGTAAAAAAGCCCGATCTCTTTCTTGTTCAGTTGGAAGAAACAATGAAAAAGCTCGGGAGTAGGGGTAAAACCCAGATAAGAAAGAACTATGAAGAAGCCTGCTAATAACCTATAGCTATTGGGAAATAATTGACTAAGGAAAACGCAGAAGTAGGAGGCCACTTCAATAAAGAAAGAAGGGACGGGAAAACGGAGCTCTCCTCGGAGTTGGTCTATATAGAAAGGAAAATACCCCTTAGGGGGTAAGTGGGGACGAGATCCAGAAGGGGGAGCAATAATAGAAGTCCCCTCAGAAATCCCCCATTTAGTTCGGATATTGATGAGTTGCTGAGGCAATTTAACCTCAGACTCGAATATCTCGAACCAAGGAACCCTGGCTTTAACTAAATCTCGCTCCGTGGCACGTTTCTGCTCTTGTTTATGAGCAGCCGACGCAGCAGAAGAGTTTAGGGTTTTGTCACTATCGAAAGAGGAAGAGGCTTGAGGAGAGGGGCTAAGAGCATCTCCTTCGGTAAACCTATCTATAGCTTGCAATGAAGAATTGGCTGAAGAAGAAACCATACTTAAGTGATTAAAAAGAAGGGAACTGGTGAGACAAGTTGTTCGACCGTCTGGTGCTAGCTCGGAAGCAAAATGCAGTAAAGTAAAAACAAATGAAGAAAATGGAGGGGTATTTATAGCGGGGACCATGTGAACAGTCATTTAATCCTTACCGTCCAAAAATAAGGGAATGGACGGTTATAAAGCAGCCTCGGGAAACGAAACGTCGCGCGGCATTTAAAAAATCTTTTAAAATATTTGGGCGGGAAAAAAGGGCGGCAAAAATATCCCGAGCAGGTCAAGTTTGGGATTTTACCCGAAGACAATAAAACAAGACTTCAAAGGTCTCGTCTTGCTTTACTTTAGGGGGGTGAGGTGATGTCATATGACATATTGACCTCCTCGGGTAAAATCCCTCAAGGGCCGAACAAAGACATATACCGAACATAGTGCACCGAACGGAAAGCACCGAGCAGGGTTTTACCGAACAGCTGTAACCCTCCTCGGTTTTCTGGTCAAAGATTAGCGGAAGACCCGGGAATAACTAACAAATTAACCGGCGTGAATGAACGTGCAATAATGGGGCGCGGATTTCTCGGACGTGTTGGGCTCCAGTTAAGCCACGATCAGAGGACATCGTGTTCCGGATCTCCCGCGAGTCAATCACTAGGAATAGTCCTATAAATACCCGCGGATGTCATCACAGAAAAGGTTGGATTTTTTCTGGGCAAAAAGACTCCGAAGAGAGCAAACTTGAGTCTGTTCGGTCTTTTTTATAATTTCTATAACAGTAGTCGTGTAAGTCATTGAATAATTTTTTCTTGTGTCCAGATCATCTTGTAAATCATCAATATTTATAGTGGAGCTTTATACTGGACTAGGTCCCGTGGTTTTTCTCTCAACTCGAGGGTTTTCCACGTAAAAAATCTTGGTGTATTCCTTTTATTTTTCGTAAACATTTAATTCTACCAAACACGTAAAATAACGGATCACATCAAGGACAATCATGAAAATTAGAGGGGGTTTATACGAAATTCACCCAGGAATCGCTAACCAAACAAGCCCTAAAAAAATCGAAGGATCGAGAAGAAAGAAAAGAAGACCAAATAACACGGCTACGCCTAAAAAAAAATAATGAGGAGTTTGAAAAAAACCGAAGGATCTAGAAACCCTAGAGAACAGAGCTATATAAATCCCTCCATTTTTCTCAGCACGCAGCGCCTCTTGCTATAGTCGTACATTTCGTTGGATAAACGTAGATTTCGCTTTTCTTCTAAATATTTCCTTGCAAATTGTTTCGTCAGAAGGTGAGATCTTGAGATAGCGGCAATGGCGGACACTGAGACGTTTGCTTTCCAGGCGGAGATCAACCAGCTGTTGAGCTTGATCATCAACACTTTCTACAGCAATAAAGAGATCTTTCTCCGTGAAATCATCAGTAACTCCTCTGATGTAATGCCTCTCTCCTTTGTTTTTTTGTTTTGCTTACTATGTAATCGTTTCTACTTCTGTTGATTTGGTATGTGACTGGTATTATAGTTTATAGCTTTCATATAACTGGATATAGACTCTTTTTTTTTTCTGTGTCAAATTCAGTTTTCCGGACATCTCTGTTTGGCGCTTTCAACGTAATTATATTGTGCGTAGACGGAATTATGGCATTATTTGTTATTAAACGATGTATTTGTATTGTTTATTAATTATCAGATAAGAAGACGAGTACACTTAACAGAGGATGAAGCATTTGTTTTATGGTATTTGGTACCTAATTCCTGGATTGGGAAGTGTCTTCGGGCCGTTTTGTCCTTAAAACAAGTTTTATTTCTTTTGTGTTACCATTCCTTTGTTGTTAACATCTGTGCGGAAATTGGCTCCATGGGGAAGGACAGTACTTTCTCCCCTGTTTGAAAAAAGTAATTATGTGGTTGATTAATTGATTTGGAGCTTGATAACCATTATTATTCAGCTGGACTGATGCATAGATTTGGTTTTAAAAACTATTAATCCAACATGTCTCTGCTGCATACTAGAATTATAATACTGTTTGAGGATTATCTTTTTAGTGTAAATAAGGAGATTATTTCCCGAAATCTGTTACTAAATATACTGTCATTATTGAAAATGGTAGTGGTGGAAAATATCTTATGAATTTGCATTATTTATAACGAATATCTGAATGATATATGTTGCATTCAGGCTCTTGACAAGATCCGCTTTGAGAGCTTGACAGACAAGAGCAAGCTAGATACTCAACCAGAGCTCTTCATTCACATCATACCTGATAAGACCAACAATACGCTAACCATCGTTGACAGCGGTATTGGAATGACAAAAGCTGGTAAGTTTACTTATGTTTAATATTGCCTTATTATTTATGGTTTAGTGTGTGGTTCCGCGGTGGTCCTTTTGTGCTGACATGTGTAATTTAATAGATTTGGTAAACAACCTCGGTACAATTGCGAGATCGGGAACCAAAGAATTTATGGAAGCCATTGCAGCTGGTGCTGATGTCAGCATGATTGGGCAGTTTGGTGTTGGTTTCTATTCTTCTTACCTGGTCGCTGAGAAGGTCATTGTCACCACAAAGCATAATGATGACGAGCAATATGTTTGGGAGTCCCAGGCTGGTGGTTCATTCACCGTGACCAGAGATACTTCGGGCGAAAACCTTGGCAGGGGTACCAAGATCATCCTGCATCTCAAAGAGGACCAGCTTGAATATCTCGAGGAACGCAGGCTTAAGGATTTGATCAAGAAGCACTCCGAGTTTATTAGCTACCCAATCTCCCTTTGGGTTGAAAAGACTACAGAAAAAGAGATATCCGATGATGAGGATGAGGATGACAAAAAGGACGAGGAAGGAAAGGTTGAAGAAGTTGATGAAGAGAAGGAGAAAGCTGATAAGAAAAAGAAAAAGATCAAGGAGGTGTCTCACGAGTGGGATCTGGTGAACAAGCAAAAGCCCATCTGGATGAGGAAGCCTGAGGAAATCACCAAGGAAGAATATGCGGCTTTTTACAAGAGCCTCACCAATGACTGGGAGGAACACTTGGCAGTGAAGCACTTCTCTGTTGAGGGTCAGCTTGAGTTCAAGGCTGTTCTATTTGTTCCTAAGAGGGCGCCATTTGATCTATTTGACACTAAGAAGAAGCCTAACAATATTAAGCTTTATGTTCGCCGTGTCTTTATAATGGACAACTGCGAGGAGTTGATCCCAGAGTATCTAAGCTTTGTAAAGGGAATTGTGGACTCTGAGGACCTTCCTCTTAACATCTCTCGTGAGATGTTGCAGCAGAACAAGATCTTGAAGGTCATCCGCAAGAACCTGGTGAAGAAGTGCCTTGAGCTCTTCTTTGAGATTGCCGAGAACAAGGAAGACTATAACAAATTCTACGAGGCTTTCTCGAAGAACCTCAAGCTTGGTATCCACGAGGATGCTCAGAACAAGAGTAAGATTGCTGATTTTCTCAGGTACCATTCAACCAAGAGCGGTGATGAGATGACCAGCTTGAAGGACTACGTGACCAGGATGAAGGAAAGCCAAAATGACATTTACTACATTACTGGTGAGAGCAAGAAGGCCGTAGAGAACTCGCCATTCCTTGAGAAGCTGAGGAAGAAGGGTTATGAAGTCCTGTACATGGTTGATGCAATCGATGAGTATGCTGTTGGTCAGTTGAAGGAATTTGAGGGCAAGAAACTCGTGTCTGCCACCAAGGAAGGTCTAAAGCTCGATGAAGGTGAGGATGAGAAGAAGAAGGCTGAGGAGCTGAAAGAAAAGTTTGAGGGCTTGTGCAAGGTTATCAAGGATGTACTCGGAGATAAGGTTGAGAAGGTAGTGGTTTCTAACCGTGTGGTTGACTCTCCCTGTTGTTTGGTGACTGGTGAATATGGGTGGACTGCAAACATGGAGAGGATTATGAAGGCACAAGCTTTAAGAGATTCTAGCATGGCCGGATACATGTCCAGCAAGAAGACAATGGAGATCAATCCTGAGAACTCCATCATGGAGGAGCTTAGAAAGAGGGCTGATGCTGACAAGAATGACAAGTCCGTGAAGGACTTGGTTATGCTGCTGTATGAGACTGCTCTGCTAACATCTGGATTCAGCCTGGATGAGCCCGCCACTTTTGGAAACCGTATTCACAGGATGCTTAAACTTGGGCTGAGTATTGATGATGATGCTGTTGATGGAGATGTCGACATGCCACCTTTGGAAGAAACTGATGCTGATGTTGAGGGCAGCAAGATGGAGGAAGTTGATTAAAACACCACCGCTGGGTTTTGCTTAATTTTATATTCTCGGTTCCTTTTTCTTGACTACTCTTTATTGCTTTTTGTTGGAACTATATATTATATTGTCTCTTGATGGTGCTCTGGTTTGTGTTTAGGCTAGGCATGTACTGCTTCTTGATCTTTCATATCTAAATTTTTGAACTGGTACCTGGATTTGTAATCATGGTTTCTCACATGGCGAGAGCCTGATTTGTGGATGACTAGGATTTTCAATACTCAATACTATCGCCTGTATATTGAGTGTCAGTATAGCCGTATATTTATTCAATGGTAGATTTGAGGCATCATGCGGAAATTTTGTTTGAAATAACGAAATTTATTGAAACTTCGTCACACAGTTTTCTAAATTAATTGCTTGCATAAATAATGTGGACGGATTTTTTAATAATTGACGTTTTTAACATTGGCTATCTTGGGGACGAACTGTCGTCCTCTCTCTACGATTAGATGTCTAGATTATAAATTAAAAAAAAAAAACCAAGGAAAAGGTAGCCATCGGTTGGAAAATATGTATTCCACAAAATATCGTTACTATATGACAGGATATTGTTTCAATAAAAATTTCTAAATATTTGAAAATTGAAAGCTTTCTTGCAAATTTAACAGGGTAATGAGTTGTTCAATAATACACTCGGGACTTTCAAGGAAGCGCTGAAATTTCCAAATATATATTACCATTGTAACTTTTCACTGATCAATCAGAAAAAACGTTTCGACCAAATTTCAAGAATCAGATAATATTCTAAAATTGGGATATATCCAAAATTTTGGTCATAATTTTACAAAACATAAATTGTGAAATGATATTTAAAATCAGGACCACATACTTGACCATTTCGATACCGCGATGATACCAAAAGTAGGGATGGCAAAGGGGCGGGTCCTTGGGACGGGTTTGGCCAAATCCGAGACACATCTCTCTACAAAAAAAGGGTTGTCCTAGATCCGACCAGGCCCACCCCGCGAACCCTGCGGGTTAAACCCGTCCCGCCCCGCTTGATTTTTTATTTTTTCAAAAAATTGTTTATTAGCTAGAAATCAATTTTAAAACACAAAAATTGAGTTTTGTAAGTTTTTCTCTAGTAAATATTTATAATAAGCTTTATAAAGTTATCTTTAAGCCACCAAATTTACTTTCATTCCCTTCAAAATGTCCAAATACATACATTTTGATTTAAATTAAATAATAACACTTTATTATTCAACCAAATAAGTGAAATGAATATCTAGTATTAATTTTTTTTTTGAAAAAAAAAATTTATATATGCATAGCGTGGCGGGTCCGGGCGGATCTGGCTAAATCCGGAACCCATCCTGCCTCGGCGGGTCGGGATCAATATGGGTTCGGGTTTAGACTCGCCCCATTGCCATACCCTCCAAAAGTTATATTTAGCTTAAGGTTTATCTCGTGGTAAGGTTCTTTGTTAGTGTCGTTGATGGTCGATGCTTGGATGTCAACTCTCATCAAATTCGAATTTTATCATGCCTAATTTACAATCAACAAAACAATCAAATCCGAACCCAAACCACCATTTCGATATAAAGAGGTCATAGCTTAATCAAAATTGTCACAAGAAGGTCAAAAAACAAACACAAGGCAACAAAATTGTCACATGAGATGGCACAGTCATTGATGAGAACAAATCATCACATTTATAAACAAGAAGACAACTCGAATGGAACATCTGGGAATCAGGTATCCTCCACTCTCGAGTGAAATACAAAGCTTGGGAACGTCGTCGTGATGTCCCTGCGTAAGTAAAAACATGTGATCTAAATCAATACAAAGCACAGCAAACTGACGATGCCCAGCACGAAAGCACGGCAAACTTACGATGCCCGGCACGAACCAATAAATTCACATATTAAGTACAAAAATTTCGAATTTTTATGAAAATTGTATGGCAATATAAGAAAAAATCTCAACACATTCGAGTCCACATGGATCTCAAAGATTCATATTTGCATTTTCATCTCGTGATATTCATTTGTCTCCACAAGCACAATTTCTCACTTTGAACAGGCACATAACTATTTCACTAAATAGTCCATTCTTTTGGGGTTCTCAGCATACTTCTTAGACTCATGAAATATAGAGTGAGAGTAGATATGAAGTTGGCACATACTTGAGATATTGTAGGGTCATATTTTTCAAAAGCGAAGGATGCCGCAAAACTAGACTTCTCCATTCTTCTTTATCAATCTTTCCATCATGCTTCGTATCAGCTTCCTCAAAGGTCTGAAATAAAAACCCAAATATCCATGAAACAAAAAAAAAAACAAGTACAAACAAATGACAGTGCACCGATTAACCAACGCTTATGTTATCTTAACGAGTGTCTAGTAATAATCTCTGTAATATTATGACAACCAGCCAAACTTGAAATTGCTTTTCATTTGAGTGGTTCAATCTGAACAGTTGTCGAGTTTTCATTCACTAATTAAAGTTTACCACTAATTTTAAGTAGTAGGATAGAGAGAGAGATGATGAGGTCAAAACAACGAACATATACAACAAAATTAGATAGATGAACAACCTTGTCAATGATGCTCTCTATAACTTCATCTGACAGGTTCATACCAGATTCAGCAAGAGTGGCAACTACCATTTGCTTTACCTGTATGTTTGAAGCCTTATAATTAATACATTATTAAAAATGAAATTCTAAGAAATTATGTCATCTATTTAAGAATTAAGCAACATTTCGAGCAATTTCTCAACAGTTTTAGTACATTAAATAGGTCAACTTTGTGAACTTTTTATGCAGGGTATAATTAGACAGGATGTGGACATGGTGAACAGAAAATTTCAGCTTAAATATTTTCATAAAGCATGTCATCCCCTTTTCAATTGAACAACTAGTGTAAAAGTAACTAAATATATTATAGGACTCCTCAACTTTCCAACTATCACATATTCAACCAAATTTACAAGGTCCGTATTGAGGATCTATCAACTGCTGAGACAATGTTCCCATGCTCAACCAGTTGTGACTAAAACTTATCTAGAAGATACTAAAAATCAAAAGATAAACTAAGATCCTTGAGCATTCAGAGTTTCATGAATTCGAGCCTAAGAAAAGGGAATAAATTCAAAGTGCTTCGATGAAGGTTGTATGTCCTTGAAAACACTGCAGATATCGACATCAATTCATATAGATCTTTTGGCTGTGTAAGAAATTTGTAAAAAAAGTAGAAAATGGAGAGAGAGATCCAAAAGTTTTGGAAGATTCCTCGACTGTCAACTACACAAGGAAAAAACTATATAAAATATTCAAATTATAATTTTGCACAGATGTAAATATATTACTAAGAATTCCCTATGCAAAAGCTATGGATGATAAAATATTCACAAAATACGCATACAAGAAGCATTACATGTGGTACATTGTAATCATACAACAAATACGCTCCACACAATGCATAATCATCAAGCAAAACTGCAATAGATGTGGCGAAAAAGGTTTCCGTTTTTCCTGTTTCTCTCGTTAAGCATATGTAGCAGTTACTCTTACTTATAATCCATAATGTATGCATACATGTATATGTATATCTGTATATATTATTGGTATTTAAAAGCTGACAGATAAAAGAGTAAGTGGTTAAGATACCAGAAAAAAATAGACAGAACTACAGAAGCTGCAGGTCAGATTTCAAGGATCAACAGAATAATATCTCCCTGAAACAAAAAGTACAGAGTGAGAAATGTTCACCTCTTGCCTCTCAATAAAACCTTGATGCTTGAGATCATACAATTGAAAAGAAACTGCAGTGGGAAAATTTATCAGTCAAACTGGTGGGCATATCAGAAAGTCTCCAAGAGAAACAAGAGCCTCATAATGGGAGTATCAAAAATTCAACATACATTCAATCTTATCATCAATAGAAGCATTTGGATGGAATACAGAGAGTGCACGGGCGAACTCCTCAAAACCAAGAATTCCATTGTGTTTGGTGTCAAACAAGTCAAAAACCTGCTCCCCGAAATGTGCAGATGAGAAGAGACACATAAAACATTTTTGAGACTCCTATAAACTTCTAAACATAAGCACAAGATAAATTAAAAATAAGAACAATTTATCACATGTAAGGATGGGCAATTAAAATACAAGATGTATTAGATGACATATAAATTTATATTCCAGTTGAAAAGAATAGAAAGGCCGACAAGGAGATTCCTAAGTATTTGGGAAAGATAATTCCCAAACATGCAACGTAGCTCGTCTTAAGTAAGTGTTACCCCTGGGATTACTTATCTTTAGTTGGAGATGCATTTCTATGTCTCTTTAACATAGTTGTGCATGAATTGCAACACATCATTTTAAATTAGTGGCTAAAACTTCACCTGCATCCACATATATCTAATGTAAAAGTACAATCTTACAGCATGCAGTGCCAATTGGAAACACTCCAGGAATAGTAACATGAAATAATGCAAGATAACAAACTTTTTACTTCAAAAATATCCACCCAGAGCGTCAAAGAATTGTAGACAAAACATGCTTAAAATTGTAAAGTACCCGATCGGCAAACAGACTCTCTCTTTTGTTTGTCTTAAACAATGCTAATTGAAATTCTTCCTGCAAATGAAATTGAATTACACGACTGATGTTTGAAAGGGTTATGGTGCTAAAAAAGCATAGAAGAAACTAGTGGATAAGTTCGCCCACAATGCTATTTATAAATCAAAATGACAAGCGAGGAAGTCTTTGAACTGTGCTAATATAGTAAGAACCTTGTTGATCAGACCGTCATCAATCACAGCACTGCTGATCTTCTTAAACAGCTCATAAAGTGCTTCTATTTCACTTACACTAACTGCATAGAAGGAAAATTCAATTAAAAAATAGCTGCATATCTAGTCATGCTAGAGAATAGCATATGAATATAGCAGAAAGAAAATGGAGGGCCAAGAAATCAGTAAACAACATAACAGTGCTTATGTTTATGATGACCTATCTCCATCAACACTTTTTAACTGCTATAGCGGCTGATGACAATATCAGGTTCTTAGCCTTTCAAAGTAAGGCAAGATAGTATTTTTTCGCGAAGATCCGGATTAATATGCTTCAATAGATCCCAGTTTTATGGTGAAACACTCCCTTTGTGTCTCACTAAATTAATCATTTTCCCTTTAGGCGATCCATTAAGAAATTTTAGTTTCATAAAAATGGAAAGTTTCTATCCAAAAATACCATCTTATCTAGAGTAAGGATAAGACACAATACCTCAAAAACACAGTTTTTAAGAGCAAAAAGGTAAACATTTTCAAATGTCACTTTTTCAACAAACATCAAGAAATCATGAATGGTAAATCGATAGGAATGTAGATAGGATATGTTAAATCCATGTTCTTATATTATCAATTGTAAATTACAGGTTCCTTTTCCCTTTCTTTTATTTAATAGGGGCTAAGGACTAATTAATGGGGGAGTTAGCTTGTAGAAGAAAGTAATAATATCCAAGTAAGGTCCAATTAGCTGGGAGTCTATGGTGTCGGGTAGTGAAGCAGGCAGAAACACATACTCCTCATGGTGGAAAGATGTTAGGAAAACTGTTTTCACACATTATTCAGGCTGGTTTAAGGAAGGGGTGTTAAGGAAGGTGGGGAATGGTTTAGGGACTAAATTCTGGAGGGATATTTGGGTGGGGGGAGAGAGTCTGGAGAGTAAAAAATTCCCAGATTAGCTTATATAGTGAGCGATAGAGATATACTAATGGGAAATATGGGAACTTGGGTGGAGGGGGTGTGGCGATGGGCTTGGGACTGAAGACAAGATCTCTTTCCGTGGGAGGGGGATTTATTTAACCATTTATCTTCTCTTATTGACACGTTTGCTTTATCACAGGACAAAGAAGATTCATGGGAGTGGCACCATGACCATTCGAAATGTTTTTCGGCCTCATCGGCTTATAATCTAATTCAGGAAGAGACACCTCCTGGAAAAGACGAACTGTCAGCGTTCAAAGTCATTTGGAATACTCTAGCACCGAACAAAGTGATGACCTTAGCATGGAGAACAATTAGAGACCGGACCCCTACTAAACAGAATTTAAGAAGTAGAAACATAAGACAGGAGATCCATCAGACACGTATGAGTTTTGCCGGAGGGAGGTGGAGTCTACACATCTACTTTTTTTTTTTTTTTTTGCACACACTCTTATGCTCTATGGATGCACAATCATAATAGCCTGTGGATTCACAGAAAATGTAGAAAGGAATAGAGTACAATTTGGCATGCAGTGATGTGGACTATTTGGTTAGAAAGAAACAAGAAAATTTTCAAAGCAGAAGACCAACAGGGAGGTGACTTATTGGATCTAGTCAAATACAGGACATGGATCTAGATAAAAAGCAGAAGCAAATGGAATTTTTGTTACTCGTTTTATGACTGGAATAGAGAACCAGTGATTTGTTTGCTAGCTTAGAGGTTCAAAGGACTTAATATTTTGGTTGTAATGTTTTGGAACTTTTAGGGTACATCTTGTACTCCTTTTTATAATATATGTTATTTGTCTGATAAAAAAAATAGGGGTTGGGCGAGGCAGTTGAACTTGGAGGTTGATTAATAAATATTGTAGACGTAATGCATACACACAGTCTCTCTGGCAAGAATTTCAGGATCCTCAAGGCCCCTTGATTGCGTATCAAGTTCAAAGCATTGAAGAAATGGAGCACATAAATGCTTGAACCCTGCTAAGCACTGCAACATGGTATTTGAATATTAATACGCTCCATTCCTGTAAAGAAAAAAAAAAGAGAAAATTTTACTAACAGAAGACCTTAAAAAATTGCAATGCGATATAAAAGTAGGAAAATTAAAAAAAAAAATTCCACCTTCGGACCATTCTCCAAATCACGCACTCCAAAATCAAAAGGAAAACGCTGGTGGAAAGTTGATCTTTACAAGACTGATACCTGATAAGCATTTAGATAATATAATTGCAAGAAACTTTCAGATTTATAAATATGCTGAGTTCGAAAGATGAGGCAATCTACTACAATTTCAAGATCATGAATACCTTCCAAAAGATTCCACAAAGGGACATATTATTTTCTTGATTTACCAATCTAACAGTTTGCACATCATACTTGGATATTCAATAAAAGCATTCTCTAAATTCCAGTCTTCTAGCATAAAAATTTCGAAACAGCGATACCAATAAAAAGAACTACCCAACAAATCTACATCGGCCTTTCAAGTAACATAATTACTAAACCAATTCATACAGTCTACTTCAAAATTCACTAACCAACCCTCGATTAGCACAACTCGATACTATAATGGCCCAGATAACCAAAGCGAAGACCCAATCCAACCCGAGATTCAATCGGATCCCGATAAATGAAAAGTACGGGACGCATACTAACTGCAAATGTCCGATAAAATCGCCTGAATTTCATAATAGATCTACCAAGAACAGAGAAAATTACCAAACTTTTGCTGCAGATTAGAATTAGGTACAAAAAATCAACATCCCAAAATCTCAAAAACAGAAGGAAAAAAAACATAAAATTTGCAACTTGGAATTTTTGCAATAAAAAAAAGTATTTTTTTTTTACCTCCGAGGCAAGATCAGTTAAACAAGATGGATTGAGAAGCCGCTATTTCGTTGAGATAAAGAAAGTGGAGCTCACAATTCTAACTATATAATAATTAGACTTGGACAAAAAACTGAATGTTATTTTTCTTGCTCTAATTGGGTTGAGAACGAATTTTAGAGTTGGGACATAGAGATGGTGACAGGTGAAAGGGAGTAGCTCTGTTCTGCCGGGGAAAAGAAGGCCAGCAGATTGGGTGGTAGCCACTCGACCATTGGGGCTGATCCTATTTGAGCTCTTTAGCTCATTAGGCCAAACAAATTCACGGAATATATATATAAATTAATAAGTTGTTTTTATTTGGATTACAAATATAAATTAAGAAAAAAAATTTGTTTCACAATTTAATATTAATTTTATGGTGAATTATATATAGACTCTCTATAACTTTCATAATTGTTATTTTAACCATCCTACATAAAAATAACGATTACCTTATCTATTATTATTATGTATTTTTACGTCAAATCATATGTGAGATAACGTAATTTTTCTTCTTCCGTTACAAACTATATAGATGAATTTATAATACAGATATTTTATAGGAATATATATGTATCATTCAAACGGGGAATTTATAATCCAACTATTATATACACGAGAATCTAAAAATGTTATATCAATGATTGGTTGGATCTAACTTTGGTCATAGATGTGACAACTAAAATCAATTCAGGGAATAAAATTTATGATAGAGCTCATTATTAAGATTATATGTTGTTTGTGTAACATACTTTTAAATTTAAATTAAAATATTTGAATTATTTATAATATTTTAAAAAATAATGAGATATGAAATTAAATTTATTCTATTTAGTCGATATCTGATTAGTCACAAGTAATTAGTTGATTATTTTTTCAGCTATTGATTATGGAAATTGGGCCAATTAAGTTGAGATGAGTTTAATATTATATTTGGATGGATGAATTTCAAATTCATTGAATTGTGTGAGTGAATTTCAAATTCATTTTATATCAAACTATGCATTTCCAGTAGTAATTGTGATAGATTCTAAATAACACTGAAATGGATTGTTTTTTAATTCTATTTTTATTGTTTCTTATATCAAATATCTTCCTTCAATTCAAGTCATTTCAACCAAATACAACATAAGATAGATGTAGTCTAGTGGAGATGTATGACAAAGGTATTGCTTTGGATACAGTATAGTATGAGATGCTCGAATGATGTTGATGTAATATCGGTGATTAATAATGATATTCTCTTGGAAATTTTCCATAGATAGATGTAGTCTATTGGAAATTTTCCCTTATGATTATCTAAAACTAACCCAACTTGTGTAGTTTATTTGGTTGTTCATACTTCAGTCTAGTCTCATTTGGTTCGATTTAATGTATTGTGATATTGTCATAGCAATTAATGATACTATGAGAACACTTTTCACAAAAAAAAAAGATTCTAATATCAACAATTGTTGATTTGACAATAACATTGTCCTTTTTAAAAAGTCGACACAAAAGATATAATGGAGAAGGGTCGTAGCCTCGTAGGTGGACAAGGTGGGCCCTTAACAGGTCGAAAGCATAAAAACAATGGGAAATTGCAAATAGGTGTTGTTTACAGAAATTTATTACAAATAAATCTTCTTACCAAAAAATACACGTAGGAGAAAATTACATTCACATAAGTCAAACTTTTTAACTATTGGTTTGAAAATGTATTTTTTAGTTAACAAAATACCCTTCAGTTGAAAACACCATAAATCTAATTTCAGATCTTTCTTTCTTCCTCATTCCGTCGCCCACACCTTAAATTTTCTGCTAAAATTTTTCGGCGATTCTCAGATCATTATTTTCTTCATCATCTCGTCGCCTCATCCCTAAGCATTATTTGCTAAAATATTCTGTACATGAAATATGTTTGAATGAAGCATCTAAATTGTTCGTAGCATTTGGAATCTTTTTGAATCGAAGAAGACCTCAGACTACTCTGCACATATAATTTCCGAATATACTCTGCACATTCTATCTTTTGTGTGTGTATGTGAATTATAAATTTGAATGCCGATGCTAAATTATAGACAACGAAAGTCTGTTGATATGTCTTTTTTTAAAATAAAAAAAAAACTCTCATGGTTTTCACTGATACATATGAATGAAGAAGTAAGGTATGCGTTGTTGTCCGTGCTTGTTTGCTCATTTCTAAAATTTACAGCCTGACATTAAGATATTGCAACGAAGAAGATGACACAGAGGGAAATTAATTGGTGCACGAAATTATAAAAATTAATTGGTGCACGAAAATTATAAAAAGTAACTGGTGCATGAAAGTTTTAAGAAGTAACTGGTGAACGAAATATAACACTGTTGCACAAAAATCATAAAAAATAACTGATGCACAAAATAGTAAAAAGTAACTGGTGCACGAAAATTATAAAAAGTAACTGGTGCACGAAAATATAACATTGGTGCATGAAATGTAACACTGATGCATGAAAATACAACACTGGTACACGAACTTTGTGTTAACAACTGGTGCACGAAATACAATAATTGGTGCACGAAATTAAATGGTTTGTGCCTCAGTAACTTAATTGTATGGTTCGTACATCACCAACTTGCAATCATGGTTTGTGCATCACATACTTTTCTATGTTTCATGCATCAGTTATTGATTTTAATTTTCGTGCATCAATTACTGATTTTTGTGCATCAGTTACTGATTTTATTTTTCGTGCATCAGTTACTGATTTTCAATTTTCGTGCATAAATTATTGGTGCATGAAAATATAACATTGGTGCATGACATTAGTGCACGAAAATCATAAAAAGTAACTGATGCACGAAATATAACACTAATGCATGAAAATACAACACTGGTGCACGAACTTCGTGTTAATTAACTGATGCACAAAATTTACAAAAAAACAATTGGTGCACGAAATACTATAACTGGTGCACGAAATTAAATCTTTCGTGCATCACTTACTTAATTGTATGGTTCGTGCATCACCCACTTGCGATTATGATTCGTGCATCACATACTTTTTCTATGTTTAGTTCATTAGTTGCTGATTTTAATTTTCGTGCATCAATTACTTTTCAATTTTCATGCACCAGTTACTTTTAATAATTTTCATGCACCAGCTATTTTTTATAATTTTCGTGCACCAATTACTTTTATAATTTTCGTGCACCAATTAATTTTTTTATGGGTCATATTCTTCGTTGCAAGTTTCATGTTGTAAATTCTGGAAAATGAGCAAAGAAGCACGGATATCGATGAATCACAACTATAAAACCTCAATTTGCAGCAAACAATATATATATATGTAAACACACTTACACACAAAAAAAAATACACATAAGATTTGAAAAAAAAAAATGGAACGAAGTGAATGAATGGTAAATTTAAGATACGAAGAGAAAAAACAACTGTAAAAAACCATAACTGACTAAAGAGATTTACGAGAAGATTTGAATCGTTGTTGTGAAAGGAAGAGCTCGAACGAAATGCTGAAAGGAATAGATTGAAAATTTCTAAGATTGCGTCTTTTGTTATTAAAGACACTTTTTTCATTTCAATCTAAAATAGATTTAAGTGATTACAAGTCTGTCCCATATTAGTTAGAATAAATAAAGTTCCACAAAATAGTATAGACCAAAACTTTGCCATTAAATAAAATACAGAATAATTAAATAGAGGAGAAAGGCAAGAAAAATACTTCTTTTTTTTTAATGCAATTAAGCATTCAGGGCATAGGGCTTCAATTAAATTATTCATAAATCTTTGATCATCCGATGATTGCTAGCGCATAGAGTTTGTGTTTCCGAAAATTTCCAAATTCTCGATCGATGGGAAGGCGAAAGGACCGTCGACTTGCCGCCTTAAGCACCTCTGGTCGCAGAGTTAAACTCGATTTGTGTGTGGAACCCTCCGGTATGCGTAATTGTATTCTAAATTATTCAAAATTTACAATTTTTGGGTCCTGGGCTGCTGGCTTTCGTCAATGCAAGCTGTATAAGTTAGGTTTGATATTTTACTTCAATTGTTTCCGGAATAAAGTCGCTTCCGAACAATCCTAGACATTGAAAATTCGGTTCTGAATCGCTCATATGTATCTGATTGAATCTTAGCCGAAAGCAATAGTTAGTTGATATAATTTCTCCCAGTTATCCACCTTCAATTCCGTGTTGTTTTTTTTCCTTTCAGGTTTATGCTGTTATATAAGACAGTTATTTGATATATTAGTATCAGCATCTGTATGGCAAATTTTAATTTGGTCTGATTGTTATATACGCTTAGTGACCTTTATTATATTAGGAGATTTGGGTGGCTCTTCAGCGCAGGATGAAGTTGGAGGGGACACGGACTCCAGAACTCATGCCGAGTTACCTGATTCACCGGCGTCCTCAGGTGGGTTCCATCAGTTTTCTTCAAGGACTGCTCTTTGTAGAGACATATGATGTGAACACTTAATATTGGTGGAAAATAGTATATTTCTGCCTCAATATTTGTTATTAGCACCCCCAAAAATTGTTGTTCTCAGACTGTAGGATGGCTGTGGCATTGGGAACAATCAAATGGTTATCAGCCTACATCTCCTCCCTGCCACAGTGCATTATTGTGTAAACCATCAACTTGTCAGTCCCTTATTTTGGCGGCATCAAAGGTGGTCTGGAGATCAGAGAAGGAACTTTTCCCATATTGGTTCGTATTTCTTTGGCTTCATTTGCTTTTGGGCGATGCTGATGCATTCCACATCTTACAGGTGGGGTGGTTTTGCAGAATGCCTAAACCTTTGGCCTCTTTTAAATTGGCTGTTAAAACAGTGTTTTGAATGATTGTTCTTTTAAATAGTACCCGTTTTTACTATTTTTTATGGATATGTTGATTACCATTGGCAGCTATCAGTCATCTTGAAATTTCTGTGGCATTTGACTGTAAAGTGGTCTGTCTGCAGGCCCACAGCTAAATAATCCTCTTATGCTGCTCGAGCAATACAGTGATGATGATGTGGATGAACTTCTAAGTGAGGGTCTAGATGCTGGTGCTGCCAAGGACCCATCTGGTGACCTTGATGACAAGGTGAGTGTAGTGACATTGGCTTATCTCGTCTGCTGTGTTATTGGCAGAACCAGGCGGTCTTTGAAACCTTTGCAGCGTGTAGTAATGCTTCGTCTGTATGATTGAACTGAGTTGAACTGAAACTTCGGTTATGAGATTTATCAAAATGGATGCTAAATGAAATAATTTTGTTTGGTTATGAAGTGAAATGTTCTTTCAAACCCTGAGTATTAAACAATCAAAGACTATCCCTTTATGTTATTCTGGAGATGGATATTTATGTTGAAATTGCTTTGTTTATGATTAAAAAAATGAACTGAAGATATACTGACATAATATTTTACTGATTTCGGTATTTAAATAATCATGGTGCTAAACTGTTTCATATTTTACATAAAAATGTCTGTTGTTCAGTGCAGCTTTAATCAGCATCAAATGCTGAAATCAAACCAGATACCAAACTGAAAGATTACTGGATAACAAGCTGAATTTTTTTGGCTCGATTCTGTTATCTGTTCCAGTTTTGCTCAACCAACCAACTTGTGAACAACCATAGAAGCATTACGCGTACCCAGAAGTAGATGATCCAAATTCTAGATTTACTTTTAAGCCAGCTTTCATTTATAGACGGAGGACCTGCTTTACATTTTAATGGCTTGGTGTATTTTCTTTTGTTTACTCTCAAGTCTGATGTTTGTGTTGCGGCATAGGCACATGGTTGTCGTAGATCCTAGGGGCAAGGTGAGACATGTGCTTTGTTGAAGGGGAACACACCAAGTGATAATATACAAAAATTTATATCACGAGAACAAATGATCACATATAAGTAATTATGTACTTACCAACTCTTAATAAATAACATAACAAATATTCGTTATTTTATAAGTGAAAAGGATAACTATTACCTGCATCACACCTTTGAGATTTGGCCATTGGGTACGCCCTGTGGACTTTTAATATCATGCACTGACGTATAAGTGTCATGCCAAGGTATGTAACATGTATACTAGTGTACACATGGTCTAATGAAGAGCATTGTTTCCTCAGTGGCTTGTCATGCCACTCTCACATTCAGCACTGATGATTGGATATCCTGAGACACAAGCTGATTGCTGGCTTTTGAAATTTCAGTTGTGGGATTTATTTTACTACTATCATTTTTTTCATTTCATGGATGTCTATTGTTCGATCTTTTGCTCCCTTATTGCCGGTTGCCCTAAATTTATGTTCTCTCTTTTTCACAGACAAAAGTTATTGGTGAAGTAACAACTCAAGATATTGGAACTGATGATGCAAATGATCGTTCTGTTCAAGTTGTGAAGCAGCTTGAGATGGATAATGATTCTGTGACACAGGTTCTTTTGGAAAAACTCGGGAAAGGGGGCACTTCATTAAATAATACAGATGATTTGCTTAGAGAAACGAAGGCAATGGAAGAAGGTATATGTGCTGCAATGCCCAATGAACAGGTTGGGGACGTGAGTTTAAGCTGGAAAAAGGTGTTGCATGAAGAGAGTAGTCAATATTATTATTGGAATATTTTAACTGGTGAAACTTCATGGGAAGTACCTGACATTTTGGCTCAGGCCACTGTTGTAGATCATCCAGAGAAAGCTGTTGACAATACATCAGGTACATCAGTGGATGTAGAGCAAGAAGATGCTACCGCTGAGAAACTTAACCAGGGTTCTGAGGCCATCTACAAAACTAGTGGTAATTCTAGTAAAGGGGCAAAAACAGATGGATTTGAGGAAGGATATAAGGGTGATTCTCTTGGTAATGAAATAGGAAATACAGATGCCAGTCAAAATTTTCGAACTTCTTTGCTTGATGATGCTCCTCTAGTTAATGATGCTAAATATTTCTGCAAATTACTTTCTGGAGACTGCAAATCAGGGACTGATTTTTCTTCGCACCTGGTAAAGAATTGTGACATCTTGTTAGAGCGATTGAACTCTTTGGATAGGTATAAGTTAAGCTGTTTATCTTTTATCTCATTTCGTTCCAAACTTGTCACACTGAGCATGTCCTTTTTTGACGAAAATGATGATTAAGTAATTCAGATTCTTTAGTTCCTATATCCGGTTAGTAAACTCTGAGTTTACACCTTTCATTTAGTTTACATTACCGATTCTTCTCCCTTTGTGCAATTCAGTTTGAATTGGAATCTGCGATGGCAAGATATAAAATTAAAGTACAAATTGGAAGTTGAGATCAGACTCTCTGACATCAAGGCTTTAGCATCTCATGCATCAGCCTTACTTCAATTTTGGTTGTATAGTGAGGATCAGTTAAGACGACTTGATGCAGCCATAGATGATGCTATTCGGCAATATGGTTCTGTTCCTATAGGTGAATATGAAGCTACTGTTAAATCACAAGAAGCCATTAAAGTTGATTCAAATGAAAATAAGGGGTTGTATCAGGCTGCTAAAGAATTAAATCATCCTGATTGTACTTCTGAGAAGTCACATATTGAAGCTTATAGTGATGTTGCCACCACAACTAAAGTTGTGCCTTCAGTGGTTTATCCCACCATGTGTTCTAATACTGAAACTGAAGGAAAGGCTGAAATCATTGGGATTGAAATGCAAAGTGAGTTAATATCCAAACCTGTTCATTATTCTGGAGAAGAGGTAGACATGGATGTGGACATGGAAGTTGAGGATACATCTACTTCACTGATGTCATCTATTGGAGGTGCATCAGGTGCTCATTATCATATCCCATCTCAGGAGCAATCAAATCTACAAAATTCATCTGATGTCCACGAGCACTTGTTGCAGGGGCAAATGTTTAGTGTACAACCACCTGCCACAAGATGGATTCATCCACTGTCTGTTGAAAACGAACCTTACCCCCCTCCACCTCCTGGTAGTGAGTCATTTCCCCCTCCACCACCTGATGACTATCCTTTCCCCCCTCCACCACCTGACGAGCCTCCAGAAACATCTTATCCTCCACAATCACATTTGGAGTCTTTCCATTCTTTACCCTATTCAGAACACTATGTTCTGACATGTCCTTCCTCAAATCTCGAGTATTATGGGCAATCGAACACTGAAATTTCTGGCGCCACTCTGTACGTCCATCCTGAGGGAGTGCAAGTTTCTGCTTCCCACATAATACCTTATTATGAAACAGTTTCCAATGCCTATGCAGTTTCTCCTTTGGTAGGTAACCCTGGAGAGCCTAGTTCCTATTATGGCCTTCAAAATGGCAGTCTAGATCCTCCTTTGAGTGGTGCAGCTTTGGAGTCTTCAAGGATTCAAAGTGAAACTGTTCTCACAAACAGAGACACTGATGCTACATGTTCCTTAGATTCCCATGCAGAAGCTGGGTATGATTTAATTCCAAAAGCTAATATTAATGTTGTCAAGTCTGGTCAAGGGTCTGAAAAGGAGCCAGAGTTCTTGGATGCTCAACCCACTATTGGATCTCAATCAACTACTTCTGTGAGCCATGGTGGTAATGCTTCATCAGCCTCTGATGCCCCAACTTTTGTTTCTGCCACTGCCACTGCTGCAGCTGCAACTTCTAAGGTTCAATCCAAGGGTAATAATTGTAAAGTGGTCTTTTTGTTCACGATGGTTAAAGCTAATGAATGTGGCATGTACTGATATTAATTGTAGGAACATACAAGGTGATTATTGCATGAGAATGTAACTTATGTGCTAGTTATTGCATTTAAGACATCTTAAATTAGTTGCATCTGACTTTCAGAACACACATGATGATTTTTAAATGCTTTAAAACACCTTATTTTTTGGTTTCTCCACCTTCACAGTTTCACGTAGTAAAAAGAGAACTGTTGCTGTGGTATCCACGTTGAGATCTAATAAGAAAGTTTCCAGCTTGTTGGACAAGGTACTAACTCGTCTATTTTTTTTGAAGTACCTTAGATTTTATTTTATTGCTTTTTACCTTGTAATACAAAATTGAGTGTCCCTTCTATTCTCAGTGGAAAGCTGCAAAAGAAGAGTTGCATGAAGAGGAAGAAGAACCTGAAAATGCTTATGAAATGTTAGAGAGGAAACGACATCGAGAAATTGAGGTATAGAAATTTCAGTGTTGTTTCTATTGTCGCTAAATTGGGCTTTCTTCACCTGTTTCTTTGACTGATTTCTAATTTCAGAAATGGCAAACCCAGCATATTGCCAGTGGGGAGGCGAAAGATAATGCTAATTTTCAGCCATTGGGTGGTGATTGGTAATTTTCTGGCTGTAAATCGAATTTTAAAATTAAGCGTGTGATTGATTCTGAGCCTTATTCTGCTGCAATACCCTCATACGGTTTGTTTGACCTTTCCGTATGTTCACGAGCACGCCTTGAACCTCTACATAGCACTGGTCTAATACACTAGTTCACATGAATTTGGGAATAGAGTCACCTATATGTGTAAAATCCAGGTTGTTACATCATTGGTGTCATTATCAACCCCCTTGGTGTAATATGTGGTGACTGACTAGTTATGTACTTATGTTACAGGCGAGAAAGGGTGAAGCGGAAGAGAGCCCAAAAAATGAAAGAAACTGAACACAATGTGTCAGAACCTACTGGGCTTGAAGAACCCAATCTTGTTGAACTTTCAAGAGATGATCCATCTGGATGGAAGGTATTATTTAACTGCTTTTATTCTCATATGGGAAATATAACACTTAAATGGATGACAATGTCTGATGCAATTTTGTGGAGCGATGGTGAATAATAAATATAATGAATATGCACGGTACTTTGATTTGATGAAAAAGTAAGAATTCCATATGCTATATTGTTTCTATATATCAAACAGTCTCGTCCATGCAAAAATTTCTTAGAAAAGTTGAGATTATTTTCTCATTTCTTCTGATATCTAACCTGTATGAATTGATCCTACATTTCAGTCAAGTCTCTTGATTTTCCTCCAATGGCTTGAGATTCTTCTTGTCGTTTGGTCCCGATATCAATTCAATACATTAGAATGTTTCTTGCATTATAGTTGGTTCACAAAGGCTCATAGAGTATGTCTGTGTCTTCGATATGTTGAAGTTTGTTCTCACGTCTGAATGTTTACTGTAATAACTTATCCTTTTTAACTGCTGAAGAATATTGCCAAAACCACATTTCCCTTGTTTTTGCAGGTTTACTGGGATGATTCTTCAAAGAAAGTTTATTATGGAAACGTGGTGACAGCCGAAACAACCTGGAATAAGCCTAAGGATTAGGCTGAAACAAAGTTATGTGAAATGGCAGTTTTGTACTACATTCTGGAAAGGTGAATGTGCTAAATACTCTGGTTGCAGAAGATCCAGTTCTCTTCGTTTGTGTTATATGTTTTAATCTTCCCATATCTCGCATAATCTCGAATGGATATGATTCAAGGAGAGCTTCTAAGCATCTTTCTGTTGCCCAGCGTAAATACACAGATGCATAAAGGGATCTGATGGTGGCTAGCAAGAGTGCAGTTGTGCCATCATCGACAACCCAATCATACTATGTGTAGTCTCGACTTATAGGATCTGAACATAGGTTGTTATAAATACATAGAGGAGTGATTGTGATTTCTATGTTTTTCATGTGTGATCTCTGTTTGTTGCGTAGGTTGCTGATACAACACGCCTTCGGACGGAAACAAAGTGGATGATTTTGTTGGCTAATGTTCGACATTCTTCTTGGATTGGCTTCATTTGGGAAGCCAACTACAATTTTAGTCTGTCTATGGAAGTTCGGAAAGAATGATTAGATTTGTAATTTAATGCTCCACGATGATGTTCGTCAAGTTTTTTTTTTACTTGCTTTGTAGCGGAGCTGTTTTGGTACATGATTTTGGATAACTTTCACGTGATCATCTTGGTTCTGATGGAATTGATCTAACAAAGATCACTGCCCAGCCAACTTAGCAAAATGCATAAAATTCGGTTGAAACGGGGGGAAAGAAGAGAAAATAAGAAGGGAGGTTCTCTAGAAGATTTGATGGGGGCAGGAGTGGAAACGTCTTAAGAGTGCTTCGTGAAAGAATTGTGTGGCGCGGTTAAAAGTTTCTCTTTGGTCTCCGACCCTCCTGTCTCCACCTACTTGTTATCATAAATCGAGTAGGCAGTTCTTTTACGCTACTCTAATAGATCGATTTGCACTCTTAACATTGAGATATTGTTGCCGCTGTTGTGAATTGATAAAAAAATATGAATCCTCGATAGATTAAATGCCTGTAAAAAATATCCTACTGGGTTAGACCATGAGCATGATAATTGTATGCTGATGAAAAATAACTGAAATCAAATCAATTAAACCGAAATATCAAAATTATTAACCTAACTACTTGAATTTAGTTATCAATTTAATATGTTCAATAACTTTAACCGATTTATCAAAATTTTGCTTGTACCTGCTTAGCGTGTGCTTGCATAGAGATAAATAAATACCTATATACATAGGTTTTAGGTATATCATTTTCGTTTGGTTCAGCCTTTTCAAATGTTTATATTAATCAATGTTCTTGAAAAATTCTTCTCCATCACACGCAAATATTAATTCAAATTTTTGTTTCTCCTGATTAAGAATACAAATTTGGATTACAATTGGACCCTGTTTACGTTATTATTGATTTTTTAGCATATAGTCAAAGGTTACATTTTTTATAAACTAATCTATAAAAAAAACAACGCATAAGATAGTCATTATTATTTTTTAAGTCTCAGAGCAAAAGGAACACAACACAAGATATGTAGTGATTATCATAATAAATAATCCCGTCATCTTCTCCTTTCTTCTCGGTAAGGTCCTTCGCTTTCTTGGTCCTTCAAGAAGCCCAAGAAAGCAAGGAAGCCAAAAAAGAAAAACCCACCGGACCAGTGCCCGCCACCCCCGCCTCCTCCGCCACCGCCGCCATCGTCATCACGTGGTGGAAATCCTGCTCCACCATCATCGAGTTCCGGAGACTTCTCTTTTCCTGCAGTTCATTAGAAGATTATTTCAAATACTTCGAAGAGAATGTGCGACTCATTTACTTGGAAGAGAAAGTGCAAAATATTGTCAAAAGAGAGGCTTCAACGGTTAACATGAGAAGCGGGAAAGTTGAAGAGATGGAATAAGATTATCAAGTTCTTCCACAAGAATGCACCAAGAAAACAAAAAAAAAAACAAAAATCTAACTGCAAATTGTAAATTAAAGAATGAAGAAGGCGATTATTACCTTGAATGGGTGCAACAGTAATGGTAGATGATTGCCTAGTAACTGTTTGCGTCTGCTCTGCAGCACAAGTGGCATTCTGCAGTTTAAGGTAAGCAATCAGTACATATTTAAAGGCTTTACCCCCAAGAAATGCTTAAGTTTCTGATATCCTCGACCAAGTTCCCGTAAGTACCAAGGAATTGCTAGGAAGCAAGAAAACAAGTTTATGACATCCTCCAATAATTTTAACAAGTTTATGACATCCTCCAAGAAATTTCATATGTTGTACTAGGACTGAAAAGTGCCCCGAAGTTTTTGGGAAAGCCCTCAACTTGGAAATAAATATACAAGTTGTGATCATAAAGAACTATCCTGTGAAACATATTTTCCTCGCGCACCATAGCCACAACCACTTGATAGACTAAAAAGAAACTAAACCTTAAGTTCATCTTCAGTAAGAACAGTCCATCTTTTCTACAGTCTATCATTGTTTCAAAAAAGAAACTCTCAGTGCCAAACATAGAGATTCTATAAAAAGAGAAGACCCTCTCTTAAAGTCCACATTACAAAATCAATTGGCAAAAAGTAAATGTGATCTCAAGCACAGTACAACATAATTACCAAGGAAGCAGCACATATAGAAGCGCGCTTTACTCGAAAAGAATGCCTAGCACTTTCTCTGCTTTGGAAGGGCTGAAACTGCAACTGGAGTGGCTTAAGCCCAACCGGAATGAAACAAACATTTTTCTTTTGCTTCAGACATTGATCTTCTGATCTTGCTGTGAAAATGTATTCAAAAGCATTAACTATTAAATGTATCTGCACTCTCAAGTATGGCTCATTTCACCTAGTCCACAGGCACTTAAATGCGTGAAAACAGATCTGAATAATTCTGAGATAGACTTATCGACAGAAAATGCTGAGGTAGACGTCTTGACAATATTTGTGGATTTGTATAAATAAACCAGCAAGTGAAATTGCACAAAACAGACTTATCCTGAGATAAACCTTCTTGTGGCTTTTACCGACACACCTTACTCCTCCATAAAATACGGCTTATTAAATGCAGACTTATTCAAAGAACCAAGATATATTGTTTTACAAACACCAACACATAAAATTTCAACAGTGGTTTTCTGCAGATCGCATGCACTTGATAGTTATCTAAACATTCACAAGCCCACGTTTTGCATATCCCAAAACATTGTTTCAAAATATGCTGAGAGCTGCAAACCATTGTGAATGCTTGAATTTAAAGTTAGCTAGTTCCTCTACGCTTATGTTGAACCATTGCCAACATAAAATGGATTCCAAATATCAAATAAAGTTCACCAAGTATGATATCATAACAACTGTTGTCCCACTCATCCACACACTCAATAGATATAAAATGTGGAAAAAATTATATGTTCTGAGGTGACATAAGTGGGAGAATTACATACCAATCGCTAAAGTTGTAACTGGGGTGGCAAAAGTAGCACTTAGTGACATCTCGACGCTAAGAAATAATATCGCCTGAAAAAAACATGTAACTATGACTGAGAAAAAATAAATTAATTATGCAGTTCAACAAGATAAGGAGACATGTACTGATGAAGCTTCATGTTGGTGTAATGTTGATTCTAAAAAAAAAAAAATCATCTATGAAGTTTGTTTGCATTCTGAGATGGCCCGTACACATCTTCAAAAGTTTCAAACCACTATAGAAACAAGGGAATGCCTCGGATAACACAAAATAGAAAGAACAGCTCACGATCATAGATATAGCAAAGAGGAAAATCTTTTGCCGTTAACATGAACTGGAGAATACAAACATGCTACGCAGTTAAACTTATATAATCCACACCTTTCAACAAAGCCTTCTAGGTAACTACAATATTAAAAGAAGAACCGGTTGAATAATACAAAATTAGGTTTCTTAGACATTTGAGGAGTTCAAGCGTCTTGATTAATCACATCCTGAATTCACACGATATATTGCCAGATCAATATTTCGAAAATACTGATAAACTAAAGGGCAATATAGCTGAATTATCGTCATTTTAGTCGAAAACTAACACATTAACAATCAATTTGAGGAATCTTCAAAAAAAATTGAATTGAGCAAACGAAATCCTTAATATTAAAAAGAAGCATTAAATCTACTAACTATACCTCGAATTAAGCGGAAGAGCAGAGGAAGGAGCTGGTCGTGAGGCGTGGGAACTGTTAGGGATGGAGGAAGCGAGAGAAGAGAGACGAGGTAGCGAAAACAGACGAGTATAAGAAGATTGCGTGGCGGTTATCACAGCGTGCTTCGCACGTGACTTTTTTACCCCTTTAAACATTATTAGTTTTACAAATTGTGATGTTCAATAATATTATTTTAAATTCACAATTTTAATAATGTAACGATAAAATGTATTATCACATTATAATTATATATGTAATTTATTATTAGTAAAAAAATTTCTGATAAATTATATTATTTTTTTAAAAATACATTAACAATAAAATCATAATCAATAGATAAAAGGAGCAAAAGAATGAAATTAATAAAATCACAAAAATCTCCCTTCCCTAAAATTCTTTTATCGCAAGGTTATGTCTTCGGGTGTAAACGAACCAAATCGAGCCGAATCTGTAGAAAATTTTAAGGTTCTAATTCGGCTCGAAATAGTTATATTCGAGCTCGAGTTCGATTCGAAGTTCGAATAGTTTTAAAAATTTGGCTCGAGTTCGGCTCGAATCAAAGTTCGAGTTCTAGTTCAGCTCGAAAAATTCGAACATCTTCACGAACTATTTGAGCTATTGTTCGAAAATAAATACCCGAAAGGTTCGAAATGTATTTATTTTATATATAATTATATTATATTAATAAAATATTAAAGTTCACGAGCGGCTCGCGAACTATCGAACAAAGTAATTTGGGCTCGAGTTCGGCTCAAAAAAAATTCGAACATGTTCGAGTTCGACTCGAATTCGAGAATTTCGAATACGAATCAAATACTTTTCGAGCCGGCTCGAAAGTTCGTGAACATGTTCGATTCGTTTAAACCCCTAGTTATATCCCCTTCTCTTCTCACCCACCTTTCAGGTGACGTCCAAAAATTTTATTAGGGAGCAAAAATTAATTACATAAAAATCAAACAAAAGTTCATAATAAACATCACGATATTAGGCCGTGTTTGCTTATGTTGCTTCTAAAATATATAATAACAAATATATGCGAGGGGCTCGTATACACACACATTCGCCCCTACACCTTTTCCTCTCCCAACTTGGTGTCCTCCGCCGCCCACTAGGCTGACGCATCTGATGACTATAGCGACTGCTCTAACTTCCTCGGCCGACAACACCATCACACTAATCTCTATGGCCAACAGCGACTTTCACAAACACCGGCTTTCTAAGTCCAGGCTTTTTCTACAGTGGTAGTTGTAATGATAGACGTGCTACGAAGGAATGCCTGGTGCAGCCACTCTCAGGGATAGCAAGATTTTGAAAAGCTTGGTCGAAAAACAGTCTGAAAGTGGCGATTGCCATATGCTGCAATATGTGTTGTTCATGATGTTGCAGTAGGGTCGTGGGGCCTGCTGAAGGAGTTGAAAGAAAATTGCGATCAACTGGTTGATTGAAATCCAGAAATTGAAGAAAAAAATTGCTGATTACGAATTTCCTTGCTTAGATTTCATTATTTGGGTTAATTATTTTGGGAAAATTGGTGGTAATTATGTCGGTTAATAATTATTTCCAAGCGATTTCTTGGTAAATGCTTGACCCAAGTGTTTGGTAAATGCTTTTGCATACTTTGTACTTCTTTTGCTGGATTTGAAGAATGAAGAATCGATGAATTGGAGAGATTTTGATTTGTTGATTTCAGAGAGCAAAGTGGGTGAATGCCTGGGAATTTTGGACTAGTACAGAAGCTTAGAAATGCCTGAAAATGGATTTTGGCGTGCACCAACAGTAGCGGATGTAGAGAGATGCGTGCACCCAGGAATAAGTGAAAAAAAATGGCATGCACCGGCTAAACGGTACACATTAAATCCTATGTGTACCGGTGGCGTGTACCAGTAGTGGTGGATGAGGAGAGATGCGTGTACTCGGGTGCGAGTGAAAAAAAAAATTGCATGCACCAAAAAGGTTTTTTCGTCATTTCAACTGGAAATGGACTAAGTATGATTTGAAGTTTTTTTGTTGGACTGATTCAAAAAATGTTTGAACTTATGGTACCGACATGAAGTTTCCCTAAAAGAAAATCTATTAAATTATTGGTTTATTGATTTAGTATCCATTTTAAATTATATCAAGGTATAATATTTTAATGATATATTTCTAATATTTTAAAAAGAAAAACCAAAGTTGCAACATCCAACATGTACAAACCAAAATTTGATACATCAAAATAGATATATGACAAGTATCTATATCTTCTATTTCGCATGTAACTATATTGGGGGAAAATTTAACACAATGTCATAACCCACACAAACAAACAAAAAGAAAAAAGAAAAGGAAAAAAAATTGTAAATTTATTATACATATTATTTATTTTTTTATTTGTTGCTTACAAAGAGGACAATTAGAGATAATCTTGAGCCATTGATCAACACACCTTCGGTGAAAAATATGACTACATGGCAACTCTCTGATCTCTTCCTTCTCCCTATACTTTGCCAGACAAATGCAACATTCCTGTCCATAATCAAACAAAGTCAAATTTCATTCATTCCCCTCAAGGAAAGTTAAACATTAACTATAAAAAAATTTCTAAAAACAAATTTAATATTGGGTAATTAGATTTAAATTTTTGATGCTGTCTCCAGATAAGTATTGGTTGCGGATATCGGCTACCCGCAACATCAATATAACCCGTAAATGTTCACGGTACTTGGAAAAGTCTATTCAGCTAAAACTTTGGTAGGGATTGAATTATATATATACTTTTCTGGTGATCTTTTTAGGACAACTTTTTATTAATAGATTCATAAGGGTCAAAATGCAATTAGCCCATAATTAGAGAGATTCATACTAGATTTTCATTTCCAAGCTCCAAATCGCATCCAACGTCGTCCTTGTATCTCCAGCATGGTAAACTGGCAATCTGGTCATCGGTGGCCCCTCTATCAAGCGACGCCGTATTGATGTTGTAACCTAGGAGTCCGCTAAGAAACGGCACACAGCAGCACAACAGCACAAACAGTATGAATGGAAAAGAGTAGCTCACGGCATTCCACGCTAACAGGGAGATGCATAGAAAATGGAGTTTCGGAGCTCCATTATAAGACCCGAACCGTGAGTCGAAGATCCATATGTTTCCCATCACAAACCATATTGCAAACAGTAGCTCCACCGAAGTTCTGAATTTCTGCAAGTTTCTGATCATGGCAAACTAATTCAGAAGAAGTACTCAACCTTCTCCTATCATTAATTACATAACAAAGAATATTTTTAAAATTAAATTATTTCATTTTACAATATTCATAATAAATTAAAAAAAATATTAACATAAAAGTATTTAATTTTAGTAAGACAACATTTTACACCAATTAATACTCGTTTCATAATATTTTAATATGAATGATTTTTCCATGATAAAATAACTTATCATTAAATAGCATATAGTAAGTAGATTTGTAGGCAGTGTTTGATACATGTGAAATGATGATCTGTGATATACCAAATATCGTACTGTTTGGTATACTTGATAAGAGTGAGATAAACATATTTTTTAATTATTTTTCTCTTCTCTAGTACCTACCAAAACGTGCTTTAGTGTGATATTAAAATTGCTGCATTGATTTGGGGCTTGGTTAATATTAAATTGGGACGTATTAAATTTTTTATTGAATACACATTCTACAATGTAGTAAATAATATAATATAATATAAATATGTTAAGTTGGCAATACTGCCAGCCATCAATGCTAGTCAAATTTAACTGAGCCGATCAAATTAAATTATTTACCTCGATCCTTCGTGGCTTCGCTGCTGCTCAATATCAGATAAATTCGAATTCGGATCTCCTTGAAACGTAAAAACGACCCGATAACGCCAGTGCAACAAAACAATACTAAATAAACATCCAAAAGCATAGCCCGATACCCATATTCTCATTGGCCAGACCGGGTTTTCCCCTTTAGAAACCATCAAAGTATATACAGTAGTACTAATTTGAAGTATCAAACAAACAAATTCTAGCAGCATCCATCTCCCAGAATTGAATGGGTTAGGCCCGAGTTCTGAGCCCGACCCGTTTTGGTAATGGAACACTCTTCTCAAGAAACTGTACCATCTTGCTCTTGATATCTTCATAGCTAATTTTATCAACATAGGTGGAGGCGAGCTACGTGAAGGCCGAATGCGTGGATTGGCTGTAACATTTCTCTCTTCACCTGTTTGCAGAATCGATGAGACAGAAACTGAATTCCCAATGTTGAAAGGTGTATCTGCTGTCAAAAAATATCTCGAGTTCATCTTTCAAAAACAAAAATTTCACCACCAATCCCTCTAAACCCAGAATTCAAGATTCACCTAAAATGATCGCATAAACTAAACTTATCCCTCTAAGCCCGGAAATCATAACTCAACAACAAAGTTTTGCATAAAGAATATGGTGATGAGGGTAAGGAAAGCGATTAAAAAGGATTCGAGGAGCAAAGATGACTGCAGAAGGTGAAGAGTTTCAGTCAGTGAAGCTCGAATTCGATCGGATGGTGACCAAGAATCCAACGGCTTTGCTTTCATTCCAAGGGAGTCTGATTTGGAAGATAACCACACAACCGCTGGCCTAACTGCATCAACTCTTTATTGTTTAATCCCTACGCAAGTTTTATGTGTTTATATTCAATAACTCATAACACCGATCGTGACATAAAATGCAAGTGTGTGTTTTTCATTCCCAATTATGATTTGTTATTGAAACCTCGCGTCATCAAGAAAATAAAATAGATTTTGTCTTTTGATAGGAAGTTTTTGATATGTACATGAAATAATTTTATATCAGAAATATTATTCACAGATGGTCATTTATTGATGTCAATCTCATTTTTTATAACAATAGTTAATTTATGTGATTTGTTTTTATTTTTTTATGATGTGTAGGTAAATTTTTAAGGTAACAACAATAGCATGCAAACCATAAAATCCAGGTAAACTGCACTAGACAACTGAGACATGCTCGATCAAAAAAATATTGATAAAAAAATCGAACTCATGATCAAAAATCTCTATTCTCACATATTCTATCAACTCGACCATTCCTCTATTAGGCAAGTTTTGTGATATTTAGTTTGACTAAGTGTGATACTTTTAATGAGTTTTGATCATGGCTGGTATAGTTGTTGTCCAAGAAATCAAAGCCATTGCGCCAACACTGTGCTCTTGGCCGCCTGGCCCCATTGGCCGCCTTTTCAGTTTTCAGTAGTTATCGACTTCTACCACATGTTGCATCTGAGTATACAAATCAAAATTATTGTTTATCTATACAGGTCCACATGATTTTCTTTTAATTGAAATCTTTTAGCAGACATTTACATGTATATAGGATTAAACCTTCATGCAAGGGTTTGTGTAATACCTGTGGCTCTGTCCCACATAAAAATTAAAAGTTTAAAATTGTTTATAAATGATTAGAATGGACTTTTATAGCAATATGGATTAATGATTTTCGTAGAACAAAGACGGATATGAAATAGTTGTTATATGAGTTAATTGTACAGTAATACTTATTTGGACCTGAGTTTGGGAGTGAGAGTGAATGCGGAAAAAATAGTCCTTGAATTAAAAATATACATAATTTTTCATAGAGCTCAAAATTCGATCTTTTGTTTTATTCTTCATTTTCGGTTAATAAAAATTGTAAACATCAGTTAGTGGGTTTTCGTTAGTGTTTTTTTTTTGGGCACGAAATAGCCTTATACACGAGTTTATGATACTGAAAACCATTTACAACACCAGATTTAAAATTTTGGATCAAAATTAATGATTTTGCGAAAAAATTTCCTGATTTTTTAAATATTTTATCCTGGAAAAATCGATGTTATGTTTCGGACTATTACAAGTGTGATTCACAAGTTCGAGCCACCTGGTCTCGGATTAGATCGTTAATTTTGTGATAGGATAAAGAACCACCTGGTCTCGGATTAGATCGTTAATTTTGTTTGTGATAGGATAAAGAAATGCTAGACAAATTGTCCACAATCAACTGTACCAGAACTTATCCAAATTATTAAAATAGTCCAATGGGAATGAATTCATCGACATGTAAAAATTGATTGATTCGATGAATTGATGCAAGCATAATCTTGTCGTATATACACTATATATAAGAAGTATCCATCCGCATGCATTGTGTATTTATATAATTTTTTTTTATTTAAAGTTTGGCGTATTTATACAATAATAGATTTTTTCCAAGTTTATCTATTTATATATTAAGATATTATGAAATGTTTGAGAACACGTTGATATGATTTAGGGAATTTAGTTTGCCACATGTTTTTGAGGACTCGATAGTTTTGGTAAGTTTCACGATAATTAATCTAACAACAAAACATAGAAAAAGTTTAATTTAAAAAATTGGAAGGATAATTTTGGGATATTGAAAAGAGCCTCACCAAATATCGGTCTAGTCCACTCCCACTTTATATATAATCCACTCCCACTTTATATATAATGTGGATATATTCGGGAAATTCTTGTATGAACGGGAGGTTGAAGGTAGGTCTTGGTCCACTACCAACATACACAAAAATATTCAATCATGGATAAATGCTTACACTTGATTCATACAAGAATTTACTTTGTATATTAACAACTACACCTAATGGTTTTTCCAACGCTCATCATATATGAAGAAAATATGATTTAATTACCGACTCTCTGGTAATTTTTTTATTAAAATTATTTAATTTTGTCAAATCACGACTTTTATTTTATCGCGGTTGCTTTATTTAGGGAATTAAAATCGTACTTATTTCCAAAAAAAAAAAGGAAAATAAAAATGAAGGTTTCCTTAAACCCTAATATCACAAAGCCCTAATTTTTCTGTGTGTAAACCCACGCACACTCGGAGGTGTTTGCAGAAGAATTGTCGATGGTGAATATGGCAACAGAGAGCGAAGATTCGGAATCCATGGAAGAGCAAAGGACATCAAAATTCCGGTATGGGAGTTGCCTGATGTCCCAATGGGAAAGCTCCCGCCGCATCTCGAACTTCAGAGGACTCGCGTCCTCTGCACTTTCGACGACCCAACTCATGTAACTTACATTTTCTCAACTACTTCCTTATTGTGGTTCATCATTTTTGTTGCTTCTGTTAATCAAGTTTTTTTATTTTTTATTATAAAGACTGAAAACATTCAGTCTTCGGGTGCTTATGCGTCAATGGCAGTGGACAACAGTTTGCAATTCGAAGAATTTCGCAACAAATTTAGAGTGGAAGTTGTAAGACTTAAGGAAGATAATTTGGAATTCGATATGATTGGTATCGATGCTGCTTTGGCGAATGCTTTTCGTAGAATACTCATAGCCGAGGTGCTCACCTTTACATTTCGTTTTGTCTGTATTTTGTGTTAGAAGACAGGAAAAAGAGTGTTTTCTGTTAAATTTTTCTTTGGACAAGGTTTCAGACGATTTCTTGTTCGCGCAACAATATATTTTAGCAAACTGGCTGGGTTATATTTAATTGTCAGCATGAAGGAGAAGAGATTAGTGAAATGAGAACTATTTGTCGTGTTATCGTAACTACTGCCTCGATGTGTACACTTGAATAAGCCAGGTGCAGAAAAAATCTAGGTAGAACTAATCTATTGTGGATATATGATTACATGTTAAAAGATGCATTCTTCTTTGAAAGTATATTGGGATTAACTAGTATAAGCATGCTAATTTGCTTGCTGATTTAAAAGCAAAAATCTTTATGGCTTTTCCTTTAGGCTGTCTTTTTGTGTGTTTTATATTATCGAATCGATGCTAGTGCTTGCTATTTTTATCGGTTATACTTGGGCTTAAATAAAACTTTAGGGTTTTGATAAATTCTAGATATTTGCATTAAATTTTTGCTCTCTTTTCTTCTTCCTTTATTATTGTCTTCAGTTAAAGTCTTTGTCGGGTACAAAGAAAGATTCTGTCAACGAGCCAGATGACCAGGATAATTTACTGGATAGATGGCTAAGTTTTGTTGATGATTATTTTAGCTTCCCATGATGGCTATTGAAAAGGTTTTGATTGCAAACGACACTTCAGTGATTCAAGATGAGGTCCTTGCACATAGATTGGGTCTTATTCCGCTTGAAGTTGACCCAAGGCTGTTTGATTATTCGTCAGGTTTTAACTTTTCTCCTTTTCAGCTGCTGCCTTTTGCCTCTTTTTTTACGTGTTACTGAAGCCTACATGATACTTCTCTAGAAACGATGAACCTAATGAGAACACCATTGTTTTTAAACTCCATGTTCGCTGTGAAAGAGGTGGTTCACGAATTAATGGTACTAAATATGCTTACCCGTGAAATTATTGTATCTTTCACTCTTTTTGTTGTCGACATCTATTTTATTTTTGTCCTTTACTCTCTGAAAGCTGTATATTTTTTGCTCTTTGAAACAATACAGTGAAATCTGATGAGCTGACTGGCTGCCTAATGGCAGTGAGTTCATTCTGAATTCAGAAAAATCCACAGCTGATTCAACTTCGAAGATTAAAACTTTCACTTCATTCAATTGCAGCCAAGATTCCCTGCCGGAATTTTCAAACAACCAGCTACTGCCAAGGATGAAGATATAATTATAGCTGAACTATGACCTGGACAGGTATGCTTCACTTTGCAACTTGTGTATATTTAGTGTTAAATTTACAAACTCATAAACTTACCAAGATGAAAACTAATGATGATTCTCAGAGTCTCAGCAGACCTGTGAATAATATTTTATTTCCTTGCTGATATTATTTTTTCTTGTCACCTGATACTTTATGAGATCTTGCAATTCTTACGTGCATGTGACCTCCCAGAATCTAAAAGATATGCTTTAAGATTGTTGTGTTTGTCTTTATTTATTTGGTCCCCCAAAAATTTTTTTTAGTGTTTTTTATAGATTTGTTTTTTAAAAAACTATGTTTTACCCTTAATTTTTTTTTAAAAAAAATTTGGGCCCCTGAATTATATTGTGGCTCCATACATGAACAATCGGAACTAAATCTTATAGCTAGCTAACTTGGAAAAATTATTGACGAGTACATGGTTGTGATAATATTTCTGAATATACGGAAGAGCAGAAATAATTATGTAAAATGGATATTCATTACAACCCAAAAAGAATTAGATGTCTTAACATTTCAAAAAATTAAAACCTGAGCATGCTAACTCTTCGAACTTATGCCTGCCTTCCTACCTATGGCCTCTGACCTACCGAGCTCCTGAATTAAACCCGTCTCCCGAACTGTTCATCTGAAATACTCGATACATATTTCAAAAGTGAGTTGTTAAGACAACAGGCGCATTATCGAACACCAATAAATATATTAAAAATGTTATGCGTGGAATAAACTGAACAATACACAAATCTGAAAAGAAATGGTATGGAGCTGATTTTCATATCAATTGTGGTTACTGAATACATAACTCATCTCGCAATAATTATATATCAATATTCATTTCATAGATGGCGTAATAGTGAATACTAACTCATTCACTACGGATCTTATGCGCTTGTTTTACCTTGCACTTGTGAGTCAGACAAATGGTATTTCCCTTACCGCCACAAGTCAAAACAGGCATTAACCCGTCTGTTGGACTTAGAATGTCCTTAATCACGTGTTTACTTCATCTGTTAAGTGTATCACAATGTTTCTTATGTTTTTAACACAACCTAAATATAGCAATACTCGAAATATGTTCAAAAATACATACAAAAAATCTTTCTGCCATCACAGAGTTTCATGGCTTTCATGGCTGTTATAAAATATTTTGCATCTGATGTTCAAGTATGTGCATGGACATCTTTGTAAAAAGACGAAAGTGATCGCAAGTGTATACCTATAATTTCAGAATTTTGACTAAACAGGGCGTGCTTCTCTACTGGAAATGGCCTTAGCACCTTATTCTCTTATTGAACTGCTTAAGTTTATGAATGCAATGGAATTTAAATATGTGCTGAGATCCTCTGTTTATACTGAATGAATGCTATATTTATTAAGAATAATTATTTTTTTTTTCAAAACCATTTGTCGTGCGTAAAGGGAGTTTTTTACTTGATCTGCACAAATCACGCTAAATTTTAACGCACATGTGCCGTTACTTATCGGATAATCAATTTTGCTAATGTGGCATAGCACGTTGGTAAATCACAAGTGCAAGCTTCCTTTTTGTCTTATTTCGAGTTGGGATGTGATCATAGTTGAGGTGGTTATAAGATTATTTCATTCTGTTAAACTTTTATGAAGGTAAACTCGGTGCACAAAACTCCCGGGGTTCGGGAAGGGATCGAGCCACTTTGGGTCTAATTTACGCAGCATTTCCCTTGCAATGCTGTTAACTTTTATCCTAAGATTATTTAATGCTGTTGAGTTTTATTCCAAACTCGACTTCCCGAAGTCTCGACGTGTCAATTATGCATACTCCGAAATGCTCAGTACTGAATAACTGACTACTCCTTGGTGACTTCTTATTCATAAATTTGGACACCTCTGACTTCGTTTCAACTTAAGCAACACTTATATTTTTCTGTCGCCCACAGAAATGTTCATTTTTTGCTGGTTATTGATAATCATGTGATTTTTTTCAAAAATCTATCGTCTGCTTGTATAGGTCGTGTTGTTGTTACATGATATTGAAGATGAGAAGGCAGAAAAACTTGTGAAGAAATGCCCTGTCAGAATATTTGATACTGAAGATATTAGTAAAGGTAAGATTGTTGGCAGCAATTCTTTTTTCATTTTCTGTGTTTACTGCTTGTACTTTAAATTTTACCTAATTAAATTAACTTACTGCACCCTGATTCGTCATATCGTAAGTTGCCTGATGGAAAAGTTTGTTAGTTTGGTTTATATATCTTATTGGTTATTGGGTGACGTACAGTTAGAAAAAGTGCTTCTGTGGCAAGGCCCCGGTCTTGTACTATGCCTTAGAGGCGGTGATTGGGATAAATTTGTGTCACTGCGGCGTGTGAAAGATCATTTATTTGTAAGTGAAGCGTATCTTCTCTTAGTATTCCGTTGTTTCATGGTTACCAACCGTTCAGGATTCAGATTCTTGGCACTTAAAAACCCTGCATATGAGTTCTATGCGATCCACCGATGCGGTTTGTTGGTTGATATCTACTAAAATTTTATGGTGTGTTCATTTTGTTTTTTCTTTATTTTCCTCTCGTCAAAAGTTGTTCAAATCCGTAGTAGCTTAATCGAGTTAAAAATACATGAGATCTATGTGAAACTTAGATATTGGAACTGTTCACTGAAGCTGTCTTCATTGTACTTCTCAGTTACAATTGAGTCGACTGGAGCATTACCCCCCGAGGAACTTTTCATTGAAGCTGTGAAGATTTTGGAAGACTAAGTGTATGCGGGTGATATCCGAACTTTCTTGACTTGGTGGAAATGGTAAATTAAATCATTTGGTTTGATTGGAAATTTTCATAGAGAGATCTCTTTAGTTATTTATTTTTATATGTTTCATTCTTGAGCTTTCGTTGTGCTTAGCACCCAGATTTGGCCGAATTTTGTGTCCTATTTATTTCAAGATCTCTAAAAGTGGAGTCTTGATCAAGTGGAGCGAAACTATTGTCCACACGACAATCCTGTACTATTTAAAATATTCGATCAGTAATTTAAAAAAATTATTTTCTTAAAATAAGAGCTTATTTTATTATTATTTGTTTCGTTTGTCGGATGAATATGTAATAGCCTCGTGAATACTAGCAAATCTTTTCCTTACTATATTTTTTTTCCTCTCTGAGGAACTTTTTTTGAAAATTTTATACTCATCATATAATAGCCGTATGGAAACGTTGAAGTAGGTTAAAGACAATACGAACGAGGAAAACAAGAAATTATTTATAGATATCCATGGGATGAGCACTAGGCCCAAAAGTGGCTTAGAAGTCGAAGAGTAACTTAACCCCTCAAGTGCCAAGTCACATAATCCTGCTACCCCCCTCTACGCGCTGGCGCTCCTGCCGCGAACTGGCGAACTCGGTGCGCGTGTGGCGCATTAAGGCGATTTAAGAATTTCTAGTTCGCGCACTAAGATTTTATAATTCGCGCACTAAGATTTCTTAATTCGCGAACTAAGATTTCCTAATTCGCGCATTAGGATTTACTAAGTCGCGCACTAAGTTACTAAGTCTTGTTAATCCTCCTTAATTTTTCGTTTTTTTTTTTTTTTTGTAATTATAAAAAAAATTCTTCGATTTTGGGTTTAGATGAATTTTTATGGTTTCTAGGTATTTCGGGTTGGTAAGAAAATTATATTTATGGTAAATAGATAGATAATTAATCATGAAAAGACATAATAACATATGAAAGATTAGAATATGTGATAAAAGAAAGTATGATAAATCTGTGATTTTGTAACATTTTTGCGGAGTAAATAATAATAAATTTAATATCTTAGTTTTTTGCATGAAAATTAATAGAATGAACTTTATAAATAAACTTTTATTTTTATTGAGTTAATTTAAATGTTTGTATTAGTCATTTCATAAAGTAATAATATAAGTCTCCGGAACTAATGTGTCATTTTTAATAAATTCATACTATTACCAAACATGTTGAAATAAATATGAACAATTTGGTGTCATTTTTCAAATTCGTTATTTTATATCTTAAAATAAAACAAAACTTTAATACTTCATTTCTATTTCTACAATATATTTTTCGGAGAATTTTTACTAGACGAACGATCAAATATAAGATTCAAATTACGTTGTATCACTGGCTATAGCATTTTTGCAAAGCTGCAAATGTTAGATTCTTCAATAAAATCTAATTTTAATGTTTTTTAAGAATGGTAAAGCTGCAAACACCAAAGTTGTTAAGAACTTCATATTGTAAATTTGTAAATAATATAATAATGATGTGAGTTTATTAAATATGATGTATATTATATATGTTTAACTTCATTTCATCAGTGTATATGTATATATATTTATTTATTTATTAATTTTTAATAGGCGCATTAAGGCGCACCCGCACTCAATTTTTTTGCAAATTGACGCACTCACGCATCCGCATCCGCTCCCGCATCAGACTTATGTGACTTAGGTCAAGTGTAGTATGTGAACACATGCCCCTTTATATTACAATAAATTACTTGATTTGTAATCTTAATACACGTACAATCCTTTGCCTCCACTTATTAGAGAATCTATCAATAAAGATTATACCATACGTTTTATATTTTAAAATTTAAATGAGAAATTTAGCAGTCGAATCACAAGGATATTTAGTCATAAATGTTTTATTTGGTACTTTTAAATATTATGCAAGTTTATTGTGATTTAGGAAGAGTGGAATATATTTTCGAAAATTTAAATATGGTCGGCCAAAATGATCAATACATACACCAACCCAGCAGTAGGTACCCAGATTGATTATGACCAAACAATACGAAGATTGAATCTGCGAGCATTATAAACACAATGTGACAATAGTTGTGCACAATAGTGATGATCAAAAGTAGACGCACAAATGTGGTACTAGAAGCCAAAAAGGTTAGCAGAAAAACTGTATTCAAACATAAGCAGATGCATAATCAGCCAAAACATACAGAAAGCAATTTCGTTCAAGTTTCTAATGTTTTCTTTACCTCGCAACAATTTAACAGCACAAAACAGAGGGCTTGACCATGGTGCCTGTTCATACCTTCGGATCTCACTCAGAGATGTGTTTTCAGACCCTAACTGTTTATAGATATATATGCATTCATTGTTCAGACACTCTGTTTAGTAGTTCGTGCTTGAGCTCTGCATGCAGCAAAACCATTTTTTCTGCAAATCAAAGACTTTTATCTGTTTTTAGATATTCAAAAGCCAGATGGGGGATCTTGGCAAACTTTTAACCCAGAAAATAAAAAATGAAAAACTGATTCGTGTGGGAATGAATCTAATTAACGGATCTGTATCACATGCACATATTATTTAATAGGCAACCTTAAAAAAATACCCGATCTAATCAAATAACCACTTACACCCTGAGTTTTTATATGCTCCGTTCCAGGATCAGTATTTGTATTTGTATCCAGCTTTGTGGGAGAATCAGGCTTCCCACCTGTTTTCTTCTCATCCCTTGCCTTGTTAAAAATCACCGTATATCCCTCTGCCGAAGCAGGATCATTGACATCCCATTCTCCAAACTTTGGCAAGGGCCTACCTTTCTCCTGTTCAGAATGTGCACGTAAAGGTCAACAAAACTCCAAATCAGCTTTCAGTATTTCTCATTTAGATATGAAATATAAATCAAGGATGCAACACCTAGCAAAATTTACAAAGTCAGACAAACTTCTAATATTGATCAACCCAGATGAATGGATCATCACATCACTAGAAAGTAATGCTTTCAATCGTAACAAAGAGAGATTTACATTGTACAATTTCATAGTTTCTTAAACAATTGAAATGTTGATGAATGTAATTGTGGTAAATTGGTGAGAAAATCACTGAGCTTGGTAGCAAGATTATCGCTGAGTACGAAATTCAAGTTTTGTCAATAGAAGTCACCTGAACGTAGATGCATAAGTATGTCATATTAAAAAATAACGGATACACTCTTCTAAGGAAGCATGAGGTTTCTTGATGCACCTACTCAGCACTCAGGTATTGAGAAATAACTCAGTTCAGCTCGATGCTAGGATGAGCTTACAAAAGCTTCTTCTGCTGTTGAAACTACTTTTCCAAAAACTCGAGCTTATGGGAAGGGTTCCAATCTTAAATTTTAACATGCACCTGTAAATGTAGGCCAAAGATCGGGAATATATGCCCGAACGTGATTACATATGCACGTTGGTAGGATGTTAGATAATAAAGGCACCAACAACTAATTGTACAAAACATATGGGATTTTCAGTATCAGAAGTTTTGAAGCTGTGACCCGTGGTTTCAGGGGTGAAGCTAGGAACTTGAGGCTAAGAAGCAAAATTTATATTTACATATTTCTGTAATTTTTGAGGCTTTCAAAGATACAATGTCGAGCTATAAGAAATGTTTTAAAAAGGTCCAGTAAGAATTTTTAATACTAAGGGCAATAGACCACCCTAAATTGCATGCGGATTCCTGATTGTGATACCATGTTGAAATCACTTTTTTCCAAAAGATTGACCTCATACGAGATGGTTAGTAAAATCATAAAGATCCATATCCCAACAAGGAATCCAGTATAACTTAACAAATTAATCGAACCTGGAGCAGGCATATGTTTTGGTAGTTCCCTTTCGCTGAAGGTAAATTTTTCATTCATGTAAATAATGAACTTGGTGGATGTAAGGTACACACTATATCAAATACAACACAAGATGAAACCTGCAAGACGTCACGTTGCAAAATAGGAACAGAGAAGAATTAAACAGAGATGCTACTGTATAATTTTCTGCATGAACAAGAAATTATAGTTCAATCTACTAACTATGCATCATAAATAGTTTTTAAGGCAATATAAAAGCAAGATGACATGTAACACAAAAGCAATAGTTTCAACTATCAGGAATCACACACATAGGCGTGTTAGAAACTTGATTGAGACCAATTGAGAGTAACCGCAATCTTTGAACCAACGTAAAAATCAAACAATATTGAAACCATTGAGAGTTTCCACGAGAACAAAAGCAGCTGAAAAAAGTTAGAAAAGTTGATCTTTTTTCATTGATTTACTTTCAATTATTTTCCTTTTCGAAGAGAGTATCGATTAATATAAAAGATTTCCTCTAATTCTGCTTGAAATTCTTCAAGAACAATAAATCAATCGAACAAAGTCTAGCAATCAATCACTGGTGACGAACAATCCAATTTATATAGAAAACTTTTATCTTAGGTCAACCAAGCAAACTTTCAGCATCCTCCTCCTCAAGATGATCAATAAAAAAATGAAGACAGACAGAAATTCAAAAAAAAAAACAATATGAAAAGAAATAGCAAATATATTAGGGAGAAGGAGAATCAAATCCGCAATCAAAAAATACTCAAAAAGCTGCGGGATTCAGTAACGTACCGACATGAATCCTCAAGAAGAACTATTTCCCAGCAGAGATAATGAAAATCGAGCCGTATTATAGCGAATTAGAGAGAGAAAGACGAAGAAAATGATTCTTGGAGGCTTAGAGCGAGCCGTCGATGAATTGTATTGTTTTTTTTTTTTGGAAACCGAAACTGTTTTTGTTTTTAAATATTTTTTCTTACATATACGTTTTCATACAATTATATATTATTTAAAATCTCGATCTTCATTCCGTAAAACAAGTTACGCATCCTATTCAATGACCGTATGGACTCCATCAGCGTTATCCTTTCTCGTGCAGATTCATTTCTTGAACATTTTCTTCTGCGCCATTCTCCTTCCGTTCAGATTGCGGCGAATCACACATCATCGACATACCTCTTGAACAACCCCTCTTCCGGGTTCAGTTAAAATTAATGTTGATGCTTGCATACCATCATTTGCTCATTTTTGTGGTATAGGCGTTGTGATTCGTGATGATACCGGAACTGTGCTGCTATCGTATAACAAATTAATCTATGTCTCGTTTTCTACCAAACTTGCTGAACTTCTGGCTATTAAAGAAGACATATTGATGACCACTCTACATCATTGGCATAAAGGAATCCTTGAGACCGCCTCGTTAAAAGTTGTTCAGGCCCTATTCCAAACATGGCCTTGGCACGCTGATGCTCTTATTATGTCTTTCAACCGCCATTTTTGTACTGCTGATGCGGATTTTAAAATTATGTATTGTCGTCGATCAGCTAACATTGTTACTCATCACTTAGCAAAACATGTTGTTACATTTGGCCATTTGTCTGGTAATTTAGATTGTTGTCCTTTATTTCTGCAAAATGATGTACTATCTGATATTGCGACAATTGGTTAATTTATATACACTTCAAAAAAAAAAAACAAGTTCTACTGTTAAAGTACATATCTAAATTTGATATTTTATATTTTTAAATTCAAAAGAATACGTATTAATTATTAAACAAATCAACAAATTCCGATCATAGAAAATTTATATCTATTGGAAATCAAGATTCAAGCATTGGGCAAATATCTCAAGCTGCCAATATAATGTGTGGGTCCCAGTTCATGTATCAATATACACATAAAAATATATATCATATATCTATGTATGTGTGTATTGGTGTATGGAGCGACCTCACATCCGATCCATACAAGAATTTTCATGTTTGAGTGTTATATAGAAGTGAATTGTGTCATATGACTGCGTGCTAGCACAACTCTGTCGGCGCTAGCACGAACTCTGTCGACGGTCCGTAATTTTATTCAAATTAAGAAAATTCTCAATATTTCACCAAAATCAACTATGGATGCTATCTTAGGATCTTAATATAGCATCAAATTTTCCCATTTGATTGGCGACAGCCTGTACTCCGAATAGCCCCTCACCTTACCATGAACTACAGTTGGAATTGATGCTAAAAATATGAATTCGCAAAACAAATTCTAGCCAACAGTAAAAAAAAATTCTTGACAAAATATATAATTTTATATTAGAAATTTAAGTATATGTTTCACACATTTTATTTTGATATTATAGATAAGAAATAATTCCATATATCTCCCCTTCGTAAAATACTTCTATTAAAAAATTTTACATCTAGTTTAAACAATTATATCTGCATCCCTTATAAAACAGTTATATTATAATAATATTCATTCTAGCTTGTAAAATATATAGAAAAAACTGATGCCCAAATTCGGCCACATGCAGGATCATTCGCAACCACTATCGATGTGAGTCGATCAACTAACCGTCCCAAGTGAAACAAGGTTTGGGATTATGTTGATATCGAGACAATCGGGTACGAACGAATCTATTGTTATTTATAAAATATGTAAAATCACGTAAAAATACAAAACCGGTGGTTCTGAAGGCCGGAACTTTTAAGAAACATCTAGTGAAGACATAATTTTGATGATGTTAATTTTGTTTTTTTTCTGAAAATGATGGTTGTGTTGAATTTTCTTCTGGTATCCAATAATTATTAGACATATTTCTAGGCACACTTTGAAAAGAAATATTGTGGATGTGTTTCTTGATTACCGTAAAACTTTAGTTGATAATCTTTCTATTATAAACTGCAGATTAAGTTTAACTACTGATATTTGGACGAATACCAAACTACTTTCTTTTTCTTGTTATTACTTGTCATTGGATTGATGACAATTGGTGTTTGCAAAAAAGAATTTTGTCACTTGATGAATTAAAATCTGCAAATACTGGTTTCCAAATTGCTAAATTTATTGGGAACAACTTCCGCACATGCACTGAATATCTACACTTTTAGACCCATGTCATGGTGTAGGATCTTTCGATACTTTCTTTGAATATTACACTAATTTTTTGGAAAATGATGTTGACGATCAAAAGACGTCAAATCATGCATTCTCTTCGAATATATTTTGGATTGTACCATAGTGAACAGTGACAAAGCTCATCGTCACGTGTAGGAGGAGGAGAAGAAGAATACACTACTCAGTCACGAAGCAGAGGAATTAATCTGTCGAGGTGCATTGGAAGAAAGAAGCAGAGATGAAGCGGAGTGTCATCTACCTCTTCAAATGAGTTGCAGTTCTTCTGGGTCAAATGTTCATTACAGATTAAAATTTTGACCAACTAGAGTGGTGGAAACAAACGCAAGACAATATCCAGTCTTAACCAAAATGGCTAGAGATGTATTTGCGGTCCAAATATCCAGTGTCGCATTGGAGTCGGCATTCTCAACTTCTGGTCGACTCATTGGAGGCTTTAGTTTCTCTAAAACTAGAATCATTGTGCATGCTTACACTGCTAAAAGATTGGTTCGATGCTGAGAGAATAAATAAGAGACAAGGATGAGTCGACGAGTTCGGCAACAAAAGTTCCGAAGAAGAAGAAGAAGAATTGACTAAGACTATAGTAATCAATTTTGATGAAATATTGTATATTGCTTGTGTAATAAAATGTTAAATTTTATAGATTGTATATGTATACTAAATTTTTATATTTTAAATATCTGATTTAAATATGATAGTTTATGGGGAAGAGAAAAAGCTGCCGCACATATTTTCGGAAGGAAGAAAACTGGTGAAAAATTGGGAACGAATTTGGGAAGTTAATAAGTGATCTTCCGATATCATCTTTTTATCTCACGGTCTTATGGCTTTTACTAAAGCAAATAAAGGTTATTTTTGGAATTTCATAATGGTCATACCAAAATGGTTACTCTAAGGTGCTCACACATCATAGATAGTATAGATAATGTATTTTTTTTTATAAATTTCAAATGCTGTAGTTTTTACGTTGTTTTCCATGTTCAATAAACTCTGTATTTTTTCTTTATGATTTGGGTTGAACGCAAAATCTGAAAATAAAAAAATAGGGGTGGCGATCGATCGCCATATTTTTTGCAACCGTTGGCCATGGAATCGGAATCGGAACCGGACCAAATTGTTTCGGAACTAGATTGGTCACCCCTTTGGAATCTGGGACAAGTTGGATCCGATTCGAATCCGGTCTAATCCGACCCGTGAACAGCCTAAATCTAATTACAACCACAAGTCAAATTGTAGAGCACATTTAGTAAAATAGTATCATCAATCCTATGCAATGGCGGCGATCGATTGCTGCTTTTGGTAGAGATCAATCGTTGCCTCCAATATTCTACGTGCTTGATTTTTTTTTCGTTCATTTTTTTGATACTTAATTTCAATTCATTAAATAATTTTTCAACAAGAAACTAATTACTACCACAAGAGAAATGTTTGCCACGTTCAATTAACTGTACAACACATATAGTAAAATAGAATCATCAATCCTATGCAATGTTTTCAGCGATGTTTTTGGTTACAAAATCACACTAGAAGATGAGAACGATTACGCTACCTTGGCCTCCCACCTGGAGCGGATGACCCGGGTCCAAAATGATAACCCGATCCACCACCCGTACCGTACCCATAAACGGGTCCCTGGTTCCCACCCATTGCACCATATCCACCTTCATAACCACCTCCGCTACCCACCATATTCACAGCACCACCGCCCTCTTTATCCTCTCTTCCTGCAATCGCGGTTTTCTCCCCTTCCATATCCCTAAACCTCTGCAAGTAAATCTTCAGTGGCTCCACGTAATCCTCAAACCCTAGAGTGGTCACTGCCCAGAGCAAATCGTCGCCGTTGATCGTCTTCCTCTTCTCTCGCTGGCACTTGTCGGACGCTTCGCCGGTAATGAAGCTTATGAATTCTGAAACACATTCCTGCACTGTTTCTTTCGCGTCTTTTGATATCTTGGCGTTCGTTGGTAGCGCCTTCTTCATGATTCTACTGACGTTAGCGATCGGCAGAAATCTGTCCAGGTCTTTTTGAGAGGCTTCGTTCTGCGAGTTTCCGTCCCTGTTTCCCCCTGATTCGTTATCGGAATCCGCCATTTTTCTCTTAAATGATTCGTTCAAGCTTGTGAACTTCGACAGTCAGCGACAAATTATAATTCTGACTCGTAGAACAATCACAAATACAGAAACAAAATTAAATAAATAAATACTCGAATAGAAGAACGAAAATAGGCGGGGCGACGGAGAAATCCAGAGAGATTTGCGGGGTTGGAATGGAGAGAGGGTGTATAATCACATGATCTAGGTGATGACATGGATCACTGCGGATCGTCGTATGTCGATAACTTTCGGTGACTTGCAGACAAGTTTTCCATCGTTCGATTGGTTGTTGAGGAGATCTCTGCCGTTCATTCGCTATCTGACACGTGGGTAGTGATATTTACCAATTGTTCTGTGGACCCTACTCTATACTTTTCTTCTTCCCTAACCTTCCATTCACCATAAATATAGATGTGAATCACATCGCCAATCAAAGGGTTATTTATTTAAATAACCTAAATAAAACAAATAATTATAAAAATAACACGAAAAATGAAAATATTTAAAAAGTAACATAAACCATCAATTGGGTTGGCGTGTCCAGTTGGTCACGCCAACTCAATTGGCGTCACCGAATAAAATATTGGTCACGCCAACTGTGACCAACTCAATTGGCGTCACCGAATAAAATATTGGTCACGCCAACTCAGTTGGCGTGACCAATTTAAAATATATAGTCACGCCAACTGAGTTGGCGTGACCTTTGTTTTTTACGGTCACGCCAACCCAGTTGGCGTGACAATTATTTCACGCCAACTGGAGCTGCAAGTTGGCGTGAATAATTATTGGTCACGCCAACTGAGTTGGCGTGACCAATTTGTTGCGCCTTAAAACGCTACAACTCTATTTCCTCTATTTTAAATAAAATTATCGTTTTGTTTTGATGATTACAAAACCTATACATTTTGTACTAATGATTTTTATTAAGTATGCAGCATAAATTATGATCAAATTTGAAGATTGTAATAGATTTGAAATGCCAAAGAAATTGTCTTTTGGAAGACACAGATCGCCCCAGGCGATGAGTGCCATCGCCCCAGGCGATGGGTGCCAGGCGAGGATCGCCACGCTCATCGACCCAGGCGATGGCTAGGCGAGCATGCGGGGAAGATCGCCCCAGGCGATGGTGACCAACGCCTGAGGCGATGGCAGCCACAGAGACTTCGCTCCCGCACATCGACTGAAGCGATGCCGAGGGTGGCGCGGGCATGCGCGCAGGGGAGTTCGCCCGAGGCGATGTCACGAACGCCTGAGGCGATGGGCTGGAACGCCTGAGGCGATGTGGACTTCGCCCGAGGCGATGCATGATTGCAGGCTGCTGAAGCTACGGCATTGGGATTTGACTTGGATCGCCTGAGGCGATCCGTGATTTTTGCTGACCGTTGGGGCGCGGCGATGGTGATCGCCCGAGGCGATGTCCGAGGCGATCTTGGAGTGATTCAAGCCTTATTTGAAGCAACGGCTAGTAGGAGCCTTGGAGGCCTTCAACACTATAAATATGGATGCTTTGGAGCATTTTGAAGCTAAGGAACAAGTCTACAACTCATACAAAGTGTTGATCAATTGTTGGTTCAAAGTATATCATAATCTCCATACATTGTTGTTGTATTGGAGCTTGTGATTTTCTTATTTTGTTGAGTCTTGTGTTTCTTCGTGTGAGTACACCGTGAAGGTGTTTTTTGGTTTGATATCTTGTAAAGGTCCTCCAACACCAAAGCAAGTTGGAAAATTGTAAAGTCATCAACAAGTCTAGTTGGTGCAAGTGTGTGGCTATCCTTGGAGCCCTTAAGGCCAAGAAGACTCGTGAAGAGTGTTGGTAGCTCGGGAAGAGCTTTGTATACTCGTGAAGGGTATTGTACTCGGGAAGAGTAGTGTGCTCGGGAAGAGCGTTGTAAACTCGGGAAGAGTTGTTGCGTGGCTAACTTGGAGCCCTCAAGGCCAAGATCATTTATTCTAGTGGAACCTCGGTTGGAGGTTATCTAACCGGGAAGAGGAGACGTAGGCGATTCATCGCCGAACTTCTATAACAAATCCTTTTGTTATTTATTGCTTTATTTCCTTTACGCATTTATTTATTTTATTCTTTGCATTTATCGATTGACTAAAGGCTTCCGCAAGCGCAAAATATTTTATTTTTTACAAACTCATTTAAAACGCTAAAGTAGCCAAGGAATCTCATTCACCCCCCCCTCTTCGATTCCAACAAGTGGTATCAGAGCCATTTGATTTTTGTTTTTAAAGCAAAAATTTTTTATGGCTAATCTAGCAAATGAGTTTGCTCAAGGTCAATCGACAAATCGCCCTCCGCTTTTCACGGGTGATAACTACGGTTATTGGAAGAATAGAATTTCTCTATACATCCAATCCGTAGATTATGATCTATGGAAAATCATAGTGAAAGGTCCACATATTCCTTTAAAGGAAGTTGGGGGAATTAGTGTTCCCAAAGATATGGACGATTTCACTAGAGCGGATATGATATTAATTTCACAAAATGCTAAAGCGATTAATATTTTGCATTGTGCTTTAGATATGAAGGAGTACAACCGGATCTCAATGTGCTCAACGGCAAAGGAAATTTGGGACAAATTGCAAATTTGTCATGAGGGCACTAATCAAGTAAAGGAGACCAAGATTGATCTATTGCAACTCAAGTATGAAACATTTGAGATGGATTCCGGAGAAGATGTGGATTCCATGTTTAGGAGGCTCACCCAAATCATCAACGAGCTTGCTCAACTTGGAGAAAAGTATCCTCCAAAGCAAATATGGAGGAGAGCACTAAGAGCCTTACCTAAAGAATGGGATGCAAAGAGGAGGGCCATTATCGAGTCCAACAAAGGAGAAAGTGCTTCCTATGATCTTGATGAGCTCCATGGCACATTGGTGACTCATGAGCTTGAAGTTGCCACAAGGAGAGAAGTAAAGGAGGAGGATAGATCCAAGAGAAATGGGATTGCCTTGGTTGGAAGGAAAGACCACTCCGATGATGAAGAAGATGATGAGGATGAGGAGATGGCATTGTTCACAAGAAAGTTCAAGAAGTTCTTCAACAAACATGGCAAGTCAAAGACCTCAAGTGCAACCAAACATGAATCCAAAAATGAGGTAACTTGCTATAATTGTCAAGAAAAAGGCCACTATGCTAACAAATGTCCTAGGAAGAAGAATGAGGACAAAGGCAAGAAGAAGGCTTTTATAGCTACATGGAGTGATAGCGACTCCGATGAAGAAGAAGCCACCAATCTTTGTTTAATGGCTCTTGGAGATGAAGGAGATGAAAGCGATGATGAGGTACTTTCTTTTGATGAACTTTTAGAATCTTATAATGATCTTATTGGTGCTCTTGGCAAAACCAAGATGAGTAATAAACTACTCAAACTTGAGATTGCTAAGAAAGATGAAGAAAATAATTCATTGAAAAATGAATTAGATTCTTTAAAGATATCCTTTTGCAAATATAGTGAAAGTAGTCAAAAGATGAGTGAATTGCTTGGATTACAACGATGTAGCTTTGACAAAGCCGGGTTAGGCTTTTCAAACATATCAAAATCTTTTTCAAGCTTGTTGGCCAAAGCAAAGCACAACTCTCTTACTTGCACTTATTGTTGTAAAGATGGTCATAGCAAGAATAAATGTAGGTTTGCTAGAATCCAATACCAACCTAATAAAAGGTGGAAATGGATTCCAAAGGTGCCAAAGGAAGCTAACCCTCTAGGACCCAAAAATCAAATGGGTACCAAAGTTCCTCTTATTGTAAATTTATCTTGTAGGAACAAAAATGAAATGGAGGATGAAGGGCCAAGCAACTCAAAGGAGGAGTTTGTATTATTCACCACTATAGAAGAGGCTCGAGGCGTTGGACCAATGACAAGAACGAACTCTTGTCATCGAGGGTAAAATTTACTTTTTACATGTTAAAATGAGCAATTCAAAATTAATTGGCACAAATTAATTGTGACCAATAAATAATGAAGCTCAATATTGATTGGAGTAAAATGCATAACCCCTTAGCATGTGCACATATAAATTGTTTGATTGCATGATGTATGCCTATCCTTTTATAGTAAGTGCAATGAATTCTAATTTGAATATGTTATATGATATTATGTGATTAAGCATGCTATATTTGTTTAGATGCTCTATCTTGGAAATAATGCTATCATGATCTAAATAAATTTATCAAATGATGATTTGAGTATTCTAATGTTTATTGGGCACAAATGCATGAAATTTTGGTAGAACATATGCACATTTTGCACATTTTGAATTCATTGTTGATCGCCTTAAAACGCATGTTTGTATTCCTCAAAATGAATTAATCTTATGCTTATTTTGGGCTATTATATGCTTGATGAGGGACATGTATAAAATATGGCTATGGGTCAACATATATTTGTGATTTGTCTATTTAATTTTTGTACTTTTTGATTATCACAAAAAGGGGGATAATTGTGTGATAATCTTGAAGTTTTCTTCATGCATAGTTTAAGGGGGAGAGCTTGTGTATGCATGGTTTGAGGGGGAGAGTTGTTTACTTTATGCTTTACTTGATTATTTTGTATGTGCTATACAATTGTTAAGGGGGAATCAAGTTTACTCACATTTAATTTCAAAAATGCATTTTGAAATCACCTTTTAAAAGTCACAAATTGTGAATTATTGTGTTTTTGAGATTATGTTAATTTTTGTTGTTAGATGGTTTAATGTTAGTTAGAATTATCAAAAATAATTTTTTGGTCCAAAAATTGACTCAAAATATGGCCAAACCATCGCCTCAGCATTCTGTGCGCAGTGCCTCGTCCGTGGCTCGCATCGCCCCAAACGATCGCAAGCATCGCCTCGGGCGTGGCTCGCATCGCCTCAAACGATCGCAAGCATCGCCTCAGGCGTTCTCGATCGCCTCAGGCGTTCTCCAGATCGCCTCAGGCGATCTCGATTTTTAAAGTCAGAAGGCTACGGCTTTTGCTCATTTTTTCAGCAATATTTCGTGTTTTTCACCCATAATTCGAGATTTCTTCATCATTGTTATAATCGATCATCCTAAGCCTTTCCAAACCATCAATTTCACTTTCCAAACACCAAATCTTCCAATTCGAAATTTTTGCAAACCCTAACCCCATTTCTCAAAATCGAAACTTTACCTCAATTCCCTTAAATTTCTTGCAATATGTCTCGAAGCAACCGAGAAGAAGGAGAATCAAGCCGGAGGAGACGCTCTAATCGCTCCACTAGGAATTATACGGGTCCTCCACTTGATGGTAAGCCAATTCCGGAAGACTATCTTACTCGCAAATTAATTCCGGGTTATATCTTTGATTTCGATTTTCTTAGGACTTCCCAGCTCCCAATTCTTGATTGGATTCAATTCCAACAATGGGAAAATTTTTTCAAACCCCCTAGAAAGAACGATTTTTTGTATCCATCCATGATTCATTCTTTCTATGCCAATCTTGAACTGTTTGAGGGTGATGGTGAATTAACTATCAAAACCATCGTTTGCAATCGCCCAATTGAATTCAATAGCACTGAATTAGGACAAATTCTTCGCATTCCTTCGGAGGGTCCAGCTAAATTTGCTTTAGCTACTTGGCCTAATGATGGGGTATGTGATCCTGCCCAAGCCTTGTATCTCATATTTGGCGGAACCCCTCAATGTCCAAACCAATCCTTTCTTGTAAATTCCATCCCTACAAACTACCAAATCCTTCACAAGATTGTGATCACCTCGATGATCCCTCGGGATGGTGATCGTCTTAGGTTGAAATTCTCTGATGTATACTTGATGTATTACATCATTACCATGACCCCATTCAACCTACCTAGATTCATTGTCCAAATCTTTAGGAACACCGCCCATAATCCAAAAAAAGTTATTCTTCCATTCGGCCGTGTCCTAACAAAGATTTTTCTTCATTTCAACCTTCCTTTTGATGACAATGAGAAACTCCCTATCAAGTCCAAGGACACCTTCAATCTTAGGTGTTTTTTGTTTAACAAAATTTCTTGGAATCCTTTCACTTCATGTTGGGTTAATGATCCGGGGAACCTACTTTCTGCCTTCAATCCTAAAGATCACCCCTCATTACCCATTGATAGGATGACTAGTGCCCAAAGGGTTCATTTTCCTTTCTTGATTGAACCAAATCTCGATGAGCCACCCATTCAGCATCAATCCCCATCTACCTTTGATGACATGATGAATATTGGGGCGGATATTCCAGCTCCTGATAGTCATCAACCTTCTTCTTCTTTTGAATTCAATCAAGACGCTTTTGCCTTCTTTACTTCTCAATTCCAAAGCCTTCGTGAGGATATGAACTCACAATTTCAATCCTTGAGAGTCGATATGAATTCTCAATTCCATTCCCTTCGAGATGATGTTGCGTCTCTTCGAGCTTACCAAGACTCCTCGAGAGAAGATTTGTCGTATTTACGACATGAAGTGGACGCTCTTCGTTCTCAGTTTTCCAGTACTCACATGGATGAGGATACTACTCACGTGAATGATGATGGTGATGGTGATGGCGGCTTGGATTGAGTTGTCTTTGTTTTAGTTTTTTTGATTTTATCATTTTGTAATTATTTGTAAGGATTAAATGGTTAAATGATGTTGGAAGGAATTTATTGTGTATGTTGATGGATTTTAAGATGTTGATTGGATTTTGAGTTGATTGTGTATTACTTGGATGAATTTATGGTTTATTCAATTTTTAAAGGGAACTATGTCCAATTTTCTTAAAAATCCTTTACCCTTTTTTATTCTCACAAAAAGGGGGAGAATGGTTATGTAAACTTGGTGTAAACTTAATTGATGAAATGCTATTTGCACCTAATTGTTTTTACAACTTGTGACACATTTTGTAAAGGTGATAAAAATGCACATTGAAACATTGTTTATCATTGCATTCATTAAGGGGGAGTTTAAACTCTCTAAGCATTGCATTGTTATAAGTTTTATTTTCTTTCAAGTTTACCGGGTTTTGTGATCATCAAAAAGGGGGAGATTGTTGCGCCTTAAAACGCTACAACTCTATTTCCTCTATTTTAAATAAAATTATCGTTTTTGTTTTGATGATTACAAAACCTATACATTTTGTACTAATGATTTTTATTAAGTATGCATCATAAATTATGATCAAATTTGAAGATTGTAATAGATTTGCAATGCCAAAGAAATTGTCTTTTGGAAGACACAGATCGCCCCAGGCGATGAGTGCCATCGCCCCAGGCGATGGGTGCCAGGCGAGGATCGCCACGCTCATCGACCCAGGCGATGGCTAGGCGAGCATGCGGGGAAGATCGCCCCAGGCGATGGTGACCAACGCCTGAGGCGATGGCAGCCACAGGGACTTCGCTCCCGCACATCGACTGAAGCGATGCCGAGGGTGGCGCGGGCATGCGCGCAGGGGAGTTCGCCCGAGGCGATGTCACGAACGCCTGAGGCGATGGGCTGGAACGCCTGAGGCGATGTGGACTTCGCCCGAGGCGATGCATGATTGCAGGCTGCTGAAGCTACGGCATTGGGATTTGACTTGGATCGCCTGAGGCGATCCGTGATTTTTGCTGACCGTTGGGGCGCGGCGATGGTGATCGCCCGAGGCGATGTCCGAGGCGATCTTGGAGTGATTCAAGCCTTATTTGAAGCAACGGCTAGTAGGAGCCTTGGAGGCCTTCAACACTATAAATATGGATGCTTTGGAGCATTTTGAAGCTAAGGAACAAGTCTACAACTCATACAAAGTGTTGATCAATTGTTGGTTCAAATTATATCATAATCTCCATACATTGTTGTTGTATTGGAGCTTGTGATTTTCTTATTTTGTTGAGTCTTGTGTTTCTTCGTGTGAGTACACCGTGAAGGTGTTTTTTGGTTTGATATCTTGTAAAGGTCCTCCAACACCAAAGCAAGTTGGAAAATTGTAAAGTCATCAACAAGTCTAGTTGGTGCAAGTGTGTGGCTATCCTTGGAGCCCTTAAGGCCAAGAAGACTCGTGAAGAGTGTTGGTAGCTCGGGAAGAGCTTTGTATACTCGTGAAGGGTATTGTACTCGGGAAGAGTAGTGTGCTCGGGAAGAGCGTTGTAAACTCGGGAAGAGTTGTTGCGTGGCTAACTTGGAGCACTCAAGGCCAAGATCATTTATTCTAGTGGAACCTCGGTTGGAGGTTATCTAACCGGGAAGAGGAGACGTAGGCGATTCATCGCCGAACTTCTATAACAAATCCTTTTGTTATTTATTGCTTTATTTCCTTTACGCATTTATTTATTTTATTCTTTGCATTTATCGATTGACTAAAGGCTTCCGCAAGCGCAAAATATTTTATTTTTTACAAACTCATTTTAAAACGCTAAAGTAGCCAAGGAATCTCATTCACCCCCCCTCTTCGATTCCAACACAATTAATATCACAGGTCACGCCAACTCAGTTGGCGTGACTTAGTGTTATAAAATTTCCGCGCACCCTTCTTCTTCGGCAACCTCGTCGGCAATTATATTACAGTCTAAATTTTCTTCCTCACCAACCTCCAAGTTACAATCGTTTTTTTCTCATTTTGCTTCCAGGCACTTCATAGTTTCAGAATTTAGAGGTAAAAAATCATGTCGCCGTGTATTAAGTTCTATCACACATTTTCGCTGCCATCCGCCCCCCCCCCCCCCCCCCCCCCCCCCCCCCCCGGCAGTCTGCTGCCGCCGTCCGCCGCCGCCGTCGCCGGTTGCTGATGGCTGGTGGTTGTCGGCGGTAGCATATATGCCTCGTCATATTTTATCAGTTTTAATTTATTTTGTTTACTTTATGTTGTCTATATGTACTAATATATTTTTTGTTTCATATAATAGGATGGATCCGATGACCGTACCAGGCCCGATCGATGATCATCTGTTGTCATTGCAGTCATGTCATCGTTCTGAAGATGTATGGGCAGGTGATATTGATCGGCCCTTGCGTGTGAGAAATCCGAGCAGCTATTTTTGGGATCTTTGCCCATTAGACACACGTGTTGTAAGTATGTTAAATGAGTTTGTGTTTTATGGTGTATATAGGTGTAATAAGATTACCATTGACCCTCATTTAATCACGGCGTTAGTAGAGAGATGGCGTCGTGAAACGCATACATTCCATCTGAGATCTGGAGAGACGACTATTACACTGCAAGACATTGCAGTTATTTGGGGTCTGCCAATAAATGGTCTTGCAGTGTCAGGTACCAATTTTGATAAGTCAATACCCGAGTGGCAAGAATATTGTGATCGTCATTTGGGATTTACACCAGATCCGGGTCACTTTAAAGGTGCATGTTTGTTAATGTCTGCGTTGAGTCATCATTTAATAGTAAATCGCATCCATTTGCATAGTACGGCGGATGAGGTTGCTAAATATGCACGAGGTTGTGCATTATTAATGATAGGTGGGATTATGTGCCCCGATAGCTCCGGCAATACTGTATAATTATTGTACATACAGAAATTAGAAGATATCAGTTATGTTGGTAATTTTAGCTGGGGTAGTGCTGTGCTGGCATTCTTATATCGTGAGTTGTGCACTTCGTCGGAGAGAGGGAAAAAAGTAATATGTGGTGCATTACCACTCCTACAGGTAATCGTTACCTTTATTTTAAAATACTGAAAAAATATATCTTGCATATTTAATTTATATTCTTCATGTTAATGTTTTAGATTTGGGCATGGTCCCGGCTCGAAAGTTTAGCTCCTCAACTAGGACGCCTGAGAATTGATATTGGGCCAATACCAATCGACGAGGACAATTACTTACATGTTGCTCCATATGGTGCAAGGTGATGTATTACAAATTATTTTGTAATGTATAATATTATATTTAATATTTTGTTATATAATTTATGTTTTTTTATGATGATTATGAGTACACAGGTGGACATGTAAAGTAAGATTTACAGAAACTGGCACACATTCATTACGAATTATTAGGGACATCCTTGACCAGCAGCCATTAAGCCAAGTAATTTTATTTTTTATATTCATGTATAAAACATAATAGTCTTTGAACATTATTTTAATGTAATACTATATTTGTAGTTTAATTGGCAGCCGTACCCTGATGATTATATTGAAGGACTGCATACTGAGTTATGGACATACAGCGGCCCACTGATTTTGTATGACATAGTTGAGATGCATCGTCCCGAGCGGGTTTTTCGTCAATTCGGCATGGTACAAAACATCCCACCAGATCCACGGTCAGGGGATGATATTACATGCAGTTAACCGCAGGGGTAAAACAAATAATGACTGGTCTGCACATCATAGGCGGTACATGACTATATGGGTTAATGCACATGCTCATACCGTGCACAGCCCGCGATATGAGTCAGCTGGACAGGGTGTAATTGTCGGGTACAATGACTGGTATGGGCGAGTAACACGTAGATTCATTGGCCATCAACGACAATTTGTGGAGGCTGTTATCAACATGGAGATGGCCCGGCATGGCAACATGTGGTATGTTGCTTTATTACATATGTATTACATATTTGAAAATTGTGTTTAGATTTAAGTACTTAATAAATGTTCACTCATTTCAGATTGATCAGCTGTCGCAATTAACAGTTACATGCGACCGTAATATCGCTGAGGAACAATCCATAGGGGCGTACATGGATGCATTTAGTGATGTCAGAAATGTCATACAAAATGTGTTGCATGTCGCGCAGGAAAGACGCGATAGAAACTTTCCGCCCTACGAAGAGGGACATGCGACTCAGGGTGAACAAGTACAGCCGATGCATTTGAGTGATGAAGAACAAGTACAGTCGATGCATGTCGTTGTTGGAGATGCTGGCCCATCAAGCTATGTCCCGACATATATGCCAGGTCCCTCTTCGTCATATATGCCAGGTCCCTCTTCGTCATATGCCAGTGACATGTACGCAGATTATTATACTCCTGGACCACTGCATCAGTTGTATGACCAAATGCATTTCACGCCTCATCAACCCATGTACTCACAAGAACAAACCAGCCCAGATGTTAATATTAGATTCCCCGAGATATATGCATCGATGGCACCACAATTTGACGTGTCACCGGTTGTGTTCCCTAATTTGTCACCTGATGTTCAGCTGGACGATGACCTGTAGTGCAAGATGACCAGGCCATTCAGGAAGGACGCGGTCAGAGACGGAAACAGCCACGTCGTTGTGGTACTGGAGGGGCATTATAGAGTTTTAGCCTTCATATATGTTGTCATGTTTGCCTATTGTGAATCTTAGTATTAAATGTAATGAATGTACTTCCATATGAATGTCTTATTTGATGTGTGATAATAACAATAACACAATAACAATAACAATAACAATAACAATATCAAAAAACAATTACAACTTTATCGGTTTTGGGAACTCGATGCCATATGTCGTCTTGCCCGGGCTTCAGGCCAATCCATCTCATTTTGCATGCGTGTTGTTCGGTCTCGACCTCGTCTTCTTATAGTACGCAAGGTGGAATTGTGGTACAGTTCGAATGACGGGGTTTCCCAATACTGCTCTCCCCATAATGGCTCAAATTGACCTTGATATGTGCTCCAATATTCTTGCATATTATAATACTCCTTGACAAATGTTTTTGCGTTTATACCATAAGCTCGACATACTTGTATCACATGTGAGCAAGGAATCCCAAATTCTTTCCACTTCCCACAAGAACATTCCCTTGATTTGAGCTTCACAACATGAGTATTACCCACACGTCCAACTTGCATCCTTGTGATAACTGAGGCTGTTAGATGCCTTCGATCAAACATCTGAACTTCATGTTGAATGGAGTGAAGATCAGCCCGATCATATTTTTCAAAAGCATAATCCGGCCATTCTTGATTATTTTCGATCATTCTATCCGCTTTTTTCACTCGCTCCAAAAAATAATGCACATAACGATCGAATGTTAACTGTACAATGGCAGTGATTGGAAGGCGACGTGCACCTTTCATGACTCCATTTATGCACTCCGACATATGTGTTGTTAGGATACCACAACGCCATCCTTCATCATGAGCAAGTGTCCACTGAGACTTATCAATCCGATTCAGGTAATCAAAAGCCATTGGTTCAATGGTTTTGATCTCTTCCATCGTACGCTCAAATTTTATCAGTTGATTTTCTGATCCAGCTTTCCAACACAAGTCTTTTAAGTGCACATTTTTGAAACGACTATTAAAGTTTGAGCAAAGATGCCTCAAACAAAATCGATGCACTCCACGAGGGGGGTTTAAAGTCGGGGATACAGTCGGCTGCTGCAATAAGGCCCGGATGTCGATCAGAAATCAAACACACGCCGCCAGATTCTCCAATAATGTGTTTGCTAACCATCTCCAAGAACCATTTCCATGACAAAAAGTTCTCTTCATCGACAATTGAAAATGCCAGCGGTAACACTTGATTATTCGCGTCCATGGAGACAACAATCAACATCTTATGCTGATATTTTACATACAGATGTGTGCCATCCACTGTAATAACTTGACGACAGTGGCGGAAACCATCTATACACGGTTGGAAGGCCCAGAAAACATAACTCAAAGTTTTTTCTCTTGGTCTTGCATTATCAAGATGATCCCACTCCACGACTGTGCCTGGGTTCCATTTTTTCAAAGCTCCCATATAGAAAGGTAATTGTTGACCGAGCTCTCCCAGGTTCCATACACGTTCCGTATTGCACGTTTCAAACTATGCCAGCCTTTTGCATATGATATTTCAAAGCCATACTTATCTTTCACTGTTTGAATCACATACTTGATTTCATAAGCTGGATCACGACGAACGATTCCCAATAACAAGCTAGCAATCATATTCTTATCCAAGTTTGAATGATCAAGCGACAGCTCACTCAGCAGACAAGTGTGAGGACCACCATATTTGGTTATTTTGAATAACCCAACTTTTTTATCCAAACATGCACGCAGGTACCATCTGCAAGGTATATCCTCTGTACCGTGTTTGCATATTACTTTCCACAATGTTTTTGTACTCTTAACAACATGGTACTCACGTTTTGCAACACGTACTGAATAATCCTTCACAGCTGCCTGCAGATGAAATTTATCTTTGAAGACCTTGTTGCGATGGATTTCACCTTTGGAGTAATCGTAAAAACTCCCCCAACGGCCTGTTGGATTGTCAATCGAATCTCCAAAAACTTCTGGATGTGTCATGGAAAAGAATGGGAATGTTGGATAAAGATTATGATCATTTGTCATGGTTGGTGCCCCCTCCTCTTGGTTTTCAACTGCTTCTGCCATCACACCAATATCAACTTCATCATCATCAGCATCAGTCTCATCATCAGATGGAATCCCCTCTGGTTCAGAATTAATTTGATCACCAAAATCAGCAAAACTGTCTGCTAGTGGCTCAGCGACAACATTATCAACATCTACTGGATGATCATCTCGGTCTCTACCACTATATGAACCCTCAGCTTGATGTCGAGCAACATACGTCTCTTGAATAACAGATGTCGTCAATCCTTCTGAAAAACTGCCACTCATTGGCATTTCTGGAATATAATCATAATTCCTTGGTTCTGCTTGTATATAAAATTCAAGCAACTATGACCCTGTTCTGAATCAAGTAGCCATGCTAAATTGTAATCATCATCTATGGGTAAAATAGTCTGACGTAACCCCGAAAAATCTTTGAACATATGCCTAGCATATAATTTCAAAAGAAACTGGTTGCGATCGAACCCAGTGATATCATATATTTTATCTAATAATTGTAGAAAATTAATTGTACGCCGTATAGTTGTACCTCTTGATGGACCACGATCATATCGGACGAACTCAGAATCTTGTATAATATTACCCCCCCCAATAAAATAAAACTTGAATAGACATATTTTGATAACTACAGAAAACTATTACTAGTAGCTAATAAAATCTTTTCTGATGTAGAAGATCAGCTAAAGCTGCAACTACAGAGCATAATCAGAATTTTATCATATAATAAAAATATTAAAAGAGACTTGTGAATTGGCGAGAGAAATAAGAGGCGGAGGGTTTTATTTATAGCACATTTAGTGCCGCCAACTCAGTTGGCAGCACTATTATAATAATGTCACGCCAACTCAGTTGGCGTGACCCTATAAAACAAAGGTCACGCCAACTGAGTTGGCGTGACTACTATTCAACGTTGGTCACGCCAACTGAGTTGGCGTGACCAATATTTATTATGGTCACGCCAACTCAGTTGGCGTCACCTATTGGACCCGCCAACTGAGTTGGCGGGTAATGTTACTTTTTAAATGTTTTTATTTTTCGGGTTATTTTTGTAATTATTTCTTTTATTCAGGTTATTTAAATAAATAACCCCCAATCAAATACTTTCCTTTTAAAAGTTTTTTAATTTTTTAAAAGTCTTTTTTCCTTTTTTAATTTTAGTCGGTGATAGCTGTGTGTATCTTAATTTATAATAAGATATAGTTTTCCGAGGTCAATTTTTTTCTTTTTGACGTGAAAAAAGTAACACAATAATTGACCTCGTAGAAAACTTATGTAAAATAACATTCAATTTTTTATATTTAAAACTTTATTTTATTATATTTTGTTTTCGCAATAAAATAAGTATATTATAATCTAACATTTCTTCAAAATTATTTTCCTAATTGTAGGTTTTTATAAGACTTTTATAATTTAACACGGTGATAAGGTTTCTATTTTTGCGAGTATCTAAAAAACGAGAACCTTTTGTATAGATGAGTGTGAGTCTCGATTCATATGCCAACACATAAATGTTCAGCATGATTTATTAAATCATGGTTGACAAGATTTTTTATATGTTGGTGCATGCACCGCTGCCTACACCCGACCTATGCAACAGAGCCTTACACCTGATCCATATAATCGATCAATATATTCGATCCATGCAAGAATTTTCCACGAAAACACAGTTATAATTAGTTGATAGGACCGGATACCATTATTTATATTTAAAAAAATGGACTTGCTTTATTTATGGGTTTGGTTGATATCCCCCTTACTATGAAAACCAAGCACAAGCAAATGAGTGCACTCTGTACAACACCACTCAACATTAAGATGTTTTTCAGGATGTGCATTTGTATTTACTGGTTTTATTTATCTTGTTTTGGTTCACGACCTTCTGACGAGCATTGGATGTACTTATTTCTTGTTTAATATAATTCATGTTTTATGCTCCAAAGAAATCTAAAAACTATTATCACCTGCCCAAATAAATTTATCATACTCCGGACCATTATTATCGGTTTGCAACGTAGATTGTAAAACTTAACAAACAAACAAAACAATTACATGAAAAACATTATTATAAATAAAGGCAAAATTTCCTATTTATTCAATATGAAAATTTTATTTAGTCTCACCAAACCCAAACAACAATAATAACTAAACCTTTAATCCCAATGAATTGAGTAGTCCCACCAAACTCATATCAATCATATTATTTATACAGTAATAATTTTTTACACATAAATCAGCGTTCTACCAAAAGTCTATTCTTTTAGCGCCCAATTACATTCCTCCCAACACTTGCTTCTTCCATAAAGCCTCAAACAAAAGAAGATCCAGATTACCCCACGACAAATTCAAGGGGACTTGCAAATTTGTTTAACCAAAAGAATTATGATAAATAATGACATAATATGTGACAAAAAATTTCGCTCACTGTTACAGACCTACTGCACCCCTCATCTTTTGGTGTAATAAGATAATTATATAACTGACGGAATTAAATATGAAAAATGGTTGAAAACTAAATTATTATATACTTAAACAACAGCTTGACATAGATAATAGAAACACACACCAAAAGATTAAAATCTAGATCCTACGACTGTGATAACAGTTTTGGAACCGTAGCCGTCTCCTATTCAAGTTTAAAGATATCGGAGAGAAAAATCTACAACTTTTATCAGCACATACATAACAAGCTGAAACTAATTCTATGGATCCCTAGGGAGCAAGGTTGCCGTTAATCACACTCACAGTAAAACTACTGATGCTTCGACTCTGAAAGTAGCACCGTCCCATGAAGATTAACAAGCCTTTTTGCTAAGTTGTCAGCCCTTGACAAGTTGGCTAGAAGGGTTTTTTTCCATCTTTGACGGCACCACCTTCACCCTTTTCATCATCAGCCTCAGCAATTTTGGTAAGCTCATCCGAATCATGAGCTTTATCTCCTTTTGTTCTTTAGGCCAGTTTTTTTTTTTTTTTTTTTTTGGGTATGGTTGGTTTTTCAATTTTCAGCTTTATTTGCAGCTCATGAAGAATGCTCTTTTACTTTAACAGGCGAGAAAAGAGGAAGATATACATCTTGGACACCATGGATGAAATGGCAGAGCCAGAATTCAAATTACCTGAGAGAGGATTAGCCTAAAAAACCAAAATTACAAAAATTTACATTATATATATATATATATATTGTTTGAAAACTTAAGTGTAACCTTATATATATATATTGTTTGAAAACTTAAGTGTAACCTAACCCATCGGGTGGCCTCCATATCAAAAGAACAAGAAAATAACTCATCTGGCCGCAAGCAAAGCTTTAAGCTGAAGCTCAAGGAGGCCGATAGACGATGCACATGAAATGTGTGTGAGAATAAGGTGGATAATTTAAGGGAGCTTCTTGGTGGTAAGAAAATCCCCATAATTTCGTCTAAGGAGGGTTTCTCCTAGGGAATGGCTTGATACCCATTGTCATGAATCCGAGTTTGAGAAGAACCGCCACCGTTAAGTTGTCATTTACCAGTTTAATTTAGCTGCCGACTTGCTCAAGTCAACTATGCTCTCTAGCCTCTGGAATCTGTTAAAATACTACGAAAAGTTTATGTATCTGAGAATAATTCTCCGCTTGAACAGAACTCAAACCCAAAGGCCGGTTTATCTAGATCGAGAATTTCTCAAACTTATGTACAAGTATAGAATTTAATGATAAGCCAATGTAAGAGAATCTGCTTGAGAATGTATTGTCATACACCAATCAATAGTATGCATATGAGCAAAACTCGATTTTTCAAACCAAGTCAAAAACTAAAAGTTTATCAATGTTGTTTATTTAAATAAATAACTTAATGTTTAGATAATATTAAATTGTATTATAGTTAATTTGAATTACATGATATCAATCAATCTTATAGATTCTAAAACTTATTTAAACAAATAATTAGAGAATTAAGAGTTATATCTTAATTTATAGATAGTAAAATAATGTGTAAATGATTGAAGATTTTATCTAATTTAATAATGTGTTGTTAGATAATTAGTAATCATGTCATTGATATCTATTAGCCAATAAAACACTTGATGAGATAAATCATATTCACTTTAATCTTGTAGACTTGTAGCTAAACCAATGACTAATTATTTAAACAACTAGAGTTTTGGTCAAATTAGATTCCTTAAGTTAATCCAAACACTTGAGTTATTTGATCAAACCAAATACTAAGTATAGATAATATTGAAAAATAAAAGATAATATTTAGTTTATATGATTTAATCTCGTAGAATTTTAAAACAATAAGAAGTGAATAGATTGAATTATATATATAATATCTTGACAAGATATAATATTGAATTATATTATGACAATCTTTTAGATATATAAATATAACCAAAATCCAAAGATAAAGCACAATCTAAAGATAAGTTTTGGAAGATACGATTGAATTTCAGAAGTCGTAGGAACCGAGATTGTCGAATTTCAAGCTCTATAAATATAAGACTCTTCTATTTGTTGGGATGTGCCCTAAGACAAGTCATTAGATGATTGTTTATGACATACAATGTATTATGATTTTATTAATGGCGAATCATTATTATATCTTATTCGAATATCTATGCAATATGAATTGATATATAAGTTAATGTCCTTAGAATAATATTGTATTGTTCTTAAAGATTGTCCATAGTCAAGTATTATAATGAATAAGGATAATGATAATGCATTGAGACTAGTATGTTTTGATTGATGAATTAATTCATGGATATGAGATATCAAATCAACACATTGGTACATGTTAGAGAACAATGTACTGGACAGACCCACCATTAGAATGCTACATGGATAGTTATATGAGTGTCATAAGCAATTCTCATAGTGATAATAATGTATGTAATCCTTAAGACTTGAGATCATCAGAGATCCCAACATAAGGAGTTATGCATCTTGATATTGTCAAACGTAACCTGTAACAGGGTAAACTATAAAGGCAACTATTGGATACACTACGAATTATGTAGAGGGATGTTGATTGATCAAGATAGGATTTGTCCATCCTATATAACAGGAGAAGTATTTGGGCCCTTGATCAAGTAAGACTAAAATGCATGGCCGTGCTCGAATGAGTCGATATGTGATATCGAGCTTGTCCGTTTATTCTAGTTCTACTTGGGGATCAAGAAATAGAGATTGAATATACGAGTATGACTATTCCATGACTCGTGTTCAATCTAAACACATGGACAAAGGGATTAAGTTACATGGTTAATATTATCACAGGCCATAGGTTATGTCGAGTCAATGACATTCTTGTAACTTGGGTAGCCTTGATGTGTTGCTAGATACCGCTCATTGCTTGTGACATAAAATTAGATTTTATGTCACTGCCAACGTTGCAAGATCCTAACGGGTCGCATAAAAGATTAAATCGATAAAGGGTAGATAAAATTCATTGGATGAATTAATTTGATTAAGAAGAGTCTTAATCATAAAATATTATATATACATACATATAATCTATCAGGCCAAATATATATATATATATATATATATATAATGATATATATATAATAAGCTATAGATATAATTAAGAAAGTGGTTTTGGGCTTTTCGAAAGTCTAAGGTTAACTAGCCACCACCTTCATGTATATATATATACTTGGTCATTACGTTAAGATGAAGAGGTTAATTGTGAATTAACTAGCACCCTAAACCTAGCAGACAAAGATGTAGACACGGCCGCCGTATTCTTTTTGGGTGGTTCGTCACTTTCTGGTTGAAGATCAAGTCTACCAACTTGTTCTTCAACATCCCTTCATCGACATAATCGTGTGGATACCATAGAGGCATAACTTGAAAAGTTTTGCTACTGACTCGAGGACGCGTTGGATGTGCTACTTCGTGGGATTCGGCTCAAACACACTACAAGGTATGATTCTCTTTACACCCCGATATGATTAACTCCGTATAGGTCGATGGTTGGGAATCCAATATTATTTTATTTCCGCTGCGTATTTGCTTGTTGGATTCCTTACACTATCAACTCACACAATTTTCGAAACACACACTAGCACACACTAAAAGATGTGAAAATTTCAGCAAGGAAAGAAGAGGAAATTCATCACGTTTTTGCCACCCAAATTCTTTGAAATACGCAAGAATCGTTTCTGATCTCGATAAGTGGGCTTTGTTATATATTCGTTTCGTTTTCTGAAAATCATATGTATGTTTTGAAACCTCAATCGAATATGTGATGTATTTTAAAACTACGACGTTCTGAGAATAAATTTTGATCATCGAGAAATAAGGGCTATACGGAGCAAAGTGATACGTATTATGGGAGCCACCTCTTGGATCCAAAGGGCAAAGTGCTACGTGTACGGGGGCCACCTCTTGAGCCCGCGGGGCAAAGTGCCACGTACATGGGAGCCACCTCTTGAGCCGGCGGAGCAAAGTGCTACATATACGGGAGCCACCACTTGAGTTTATGCAAGTCCCTCTAGATTGTCGGTGTTATGGATCTATGTTTAAGTGATGAGTTATGATTATGATATGATGTTCTGTTCTGGCTCTGATTAGAGCAATTCTGTTAAGTTTATGTATCTGTATTCATATCACCTTATGTCCGATTATGATATATTTTGGAAAATTATAAAAAAAAGTATTATATTGTCACATCGATTGGCCCCCACTTGCTGGGTGTTAACAAAACACTCACCCCATACATCCACTCCCTAGATAGAAGCGAATAAGAAATTGAAGACGAAGATCATATCAATTTTGGAGATGGTGAATTAGATTCTATTGTTCAAGATGCCACTGCCATTAATTCATGAAGCTTCCGCTGATATTTGTAAGAAACATTTGTTTTTGGAATAATAGACTGGTTTTCGTAGAATTCTGTATTACGAGGCTTGTTTATTTTGAATTGTATTTAGAATCAACGCCGATGTTAACGACCCCGGTCTCGGGGAGTGACATTTAAGTGGTATCAGAGCGAACCAGATTCCATAATCCCGTTGGGAAAAGACTTCTAGTTGAGATATAACACTAGATTATAAAACTCAATATAATAGACCAACTGGAAAAATAAAATCAGTTGGGAAAAGATTGATTCACGATAATTACGATAATCAGAAGTTCAATCTGATTAATCACGTGAATAAAAATTTGTTCACAAATAAAAAAATTTAATTTTGATTAATAAATAATCAAAAAAATGAATCTGTAATTATGTTTTCACAAAAATAATAACAACAACAATAATAATAATAATAATAAAATGGGCCCTAAGATACCTGTTGCCAAGCCCTGCCGCCGTCGCCGCGATCTTTGTAAGTCATGACTAATTCAAATGAGGATCTGAAATACGAGGAAATTTTCATCCAGGATCGTGGATTCAAAGGGCCAATTATTGAGTCAAATTATCATTCCATATCAATGGTCAAATCATACGGAGTGAGAAGCTACATGGGATGTAGAAGAAAAGATGCGAGAGAAATATCAGTACATTTTCCATGGTCAACGGAGTCAAGTTTCGAGGACGAAACTTCCAATAAGGAGGGATGAATGTGAAAACCCGATTTTTTCAACCAAGTCAAAAACTAAAGTTTTAGTAAACCAACTTACTCAAGGTTATTTATTTAAATAAATAACTTAATGTTTAGATAATATTAAATTGTATTGTAGTTAATTTGAATTACATGATACCAATCAATCTTATAGATTCTAAAACTTATTTATACAAATAATTAGAGAATTAAGAGTTATATATTAATTTATAGATAGTAAAATAATGTGTAAATGATTGAAGATTTTATCTAATATAATAATGTGTTGTTAGATAATTAGTAATCATGTCATTGATATCTATTAGCCAATAAAACATTTGATGAGATAAATCATATTCACTTTAATCTTGTAGACTTGTAGCTAAACCAATGACTAATTATTTAAACAACTAGAGTTTTGGTCAAATTATATTCCTTAAGTTAATCCAAACACTTGATGTTATTTGGTCAAACCAAATACTAAGTATAGATAATATTGAAAAATAAAAAATAATATTTAGTTTATATGATTTAATCTTGTAGAGTTTTAAAACAATAAGAAGTGAATAGATTGAATGATATATATAATATCTTGATAAGATATAATATTGAATTATATTATGATAATCATTTAGATATATAAATATAACCAAAATCCAAAGATAAAGCACAATCTAAAGATAAGTTTTGGAAGATACGATTGAATTTCAGAAGTCGTAGGAACCGAGATTCTAGAATTTCAAGCTCTATAAAGACTCTTCTATCAACTCACACAATTTTCGAAACACACACTAGCTCACACTAAAAGATGTGAAATTTTCAGCAAGGAAAGAAAAGGAAATTCATCACGTTTTTGCCACCCAAATTCTTTGAAATACGCAAGAATCGTTTCTGATCTCGATAAGTGGGCTTTGTTATATATTCGTTTCGTTTTCTGAAAATCATATGTATGTTTGAAACCTCAATCGAATATGTGATGTATTTTAAAACTACGACGTTCTGAGAATAAATTTTGATCATCGAGAAATAAGGGCTATACAAAGCAAAGTGATACGTATTATGGGTAGGAATGACAACGGGTCGGGTATGGGACTGGTTTGGTCAATCCCAGGACCCGCCCCGCTACACATAAAACCCGGACCTGCCCCGCCCCGCGAACCCGGCGGGTTTACCCGCCCCACCCCTGTTCCAGTTTTTTTTTTATTTTTTATTTTTTTAAAAAAAATTTAGCTAGAAATCAATTTTGAAACACAAAAGTTGAGTTTTGTGATTAAATTTTATGTTTTCTCTAGTAAATATATATAATAAGCATTGCAAAACTATGTTTAAACTACTAAATATTTATTAATTTGCTCTTATTTCCTTCAAAATGTCCAACTTCTTTGACATGAACACATGAATTTTGATATAAAATTAAATAATGACACTTTATTGTTCAATTAAAGAAGTAAAATGTATAATCAATATCATATATTTTTTTAAAAAAAATTAAAAATGTATTGCGGGGCGGGTACGGGTGAGTTCGGCCAATCCCAGGACCCACCCCGCCCCGCTTCCAAACCCGGTTGAAGTGGGGCGGGTTCAATGCGGGTCTGGGTTTGGACCCGTCACATTGCCATCCCTAATTATGGGAGCCACCTCTTGAGTCCAAAGGGCAAAGGGCAAAGTGCTACGTGTACGGGGGCCACCTCTTGAGCCCGCGGGGCAAAGTGCCATGTACATGGGAGTCACCTTTTGAGCCGGCGGAGCAAAGTGCTACATATACGGGAGCCACCACTTGAGTTTATGCAAGTCCCTCTAGATTGTCGGTGTTATGGATCTATGTTTAAGTGATATTAGTTATGATTATGATATGATGTTCTGTTCTGGCTCTGATTAGAGCAATTCTGTTAAGTTTATGTTTCTGTATTCATATCAGCTTATGTCCGATTATGATATATTTTGGAAAATTATAAAAAAAATATTATATTGTCACATCGATTGGCCCCCACTTGCTGTGTGTTTAACAAAACACTCACCCCATACATCCACTCCCTAGATAGAAGCGAATAAGAAATCGAAGACGAAGATCAAATCAATTTTGGAGATGGTGAATTAGATGCTATTGTTCAAGATGCCGCTGCCATTAATTCATGAAGTTTCCGCTGATATTTGTATGAAACATTTGTTTTTGGAATACTAAACTTGTTTTCGTAGAATTCTGTATTACGAAGCTTGTTGATTTTGAATTGTATTTAGAATCAACGCCGATGTTAACGACCCCGGTCTCGGGGCGTGACAACTGTAGCCTATAATTCGAGTACAAATTATTTTTATAGTGTAAGTTCTATATTTACTAATCAATGAATTGTATTTTATAATATTTATCATTCAAAGTAAATTGGCAACACGAACTAACCTGGCTACGAAGTGGATATAAATAAACCAGACAGACTGTGTGCTGTGTTATCGGCAAGAAGAAGATCATAGCCATCTTTCCTGCAAATGTGATTTCTCTTATAAGGTTTGGTGTGCTGTTTATAACGGGATGCACATTTATTTTGTGGGTACCGATGATCTTATTGCTCATCTTGACCAACAAGAAGGCTTGAGCCTGGTCGGGATCAACACAAAATTGTGAGTATGGTTTGGATATGCACGGTTTGGAGCATTTAGAAGGAAAGAAGAAGAGAATTTTCATAGAAATTGAAGCTGAGGTTAACTCAATAGTAGAAGGAATTATAGTTCATTGTTGGCTGAGGATTAAATCTAGATTTAAACTCTCTTTTCGATATTGTTTGAGCTACTGGTTTAGGGAACTAGTCCTTTGCCTCAAATCCTTGTAATGGCTTTTTGCATTTAGTTGTCATTTTGTAATCGATTTGAACACCCCTTGTACTCTTTTAATATCATCTTTACCGTTTCAAAAAAACATATTATCATGTGTTATATTAGCACGAGTCAATATCCTGACAACGTTACTTTTGAGGGTAAGCAAATTTTATTTTCTTAAATATTTTTTTTTTACATTGAAAACATACTAAAAAAATTTATGGTCCAACTATAAATAAGTTCTCAATTTTTAAAAATATATCTCTCTAATTATCTACATATTTGCATTTTTAAATATATATATATATAAGGAATAAGTTAGATTTTAATTATATTACTTTATTAAAAGAAATCAAAAAGTTGTATGTATTTTTTAGGGATAATTACATCTACAGTCTATCGACTTTGATATAATTATAGAAACTTTTCCTATGGTTTGAAAAAATACAAAAACTTCCCCTCATGTTAGGTTAAACAATACACACCAGTTTTGCCATTAGCAAAATAGATGGTCATTATAGAAACCTCCCCTAATTTTTAATGAAAACCCCAAATTGCCGTGATCAACTTTGACCTAAATTTTTAGAGGGTGTCTTTGTAATTATGTATTTTTTAGGGGTTGTGATCATAATGAAACCATTATTTTATATTTCGAGTTGTTTATTTAAAATATAATTATTACTTACTCAAACCTTTTTTATTTTTCTAATAAATTTAATTTTTTATCATTTTTATTTAATCTTATAAAATCTCAATACCATAAAAAATTCAAAATTTATATGTATATATACATCATTTAAAAACTTTTGTTAGAAATAACGATATTTTGTAATATTTTTGAATTAAATCTAATTGAAAGTTAGATTAAATAATAATATGTTCGATTGTCATTTTCGGAATTGACGTCAATAAATACTGGTTCGTCAAAAAATACCGTAAAAATTTGATAATATATGATCATCGTACTTTCAATAATTAATTTAAAATATAAATAATATATGATTAATAATTTGAGAATGATATAAAAATCTAAACTTTGAAAACAAACTACCCAAATATGAGTTCAACTATGGGTTAGCATTCAGTCAAAATTGAACCGAATTTGTTTTTCAGCCAACTGAACTGACTGTTTTTTACATTAAATTGAACAAATCTATTCGATGAAACATCAATTGTCATTGGAGATCATGACCTAAAACGTATCATTTAAATTCAACATCTAGACATGTAATTGTTCAAAAGATATTTGGCTAAATTTATTTTAAACATCTCATAAGCTGTGAAGTCTTATTTTAACAATAAGATATTAAAATATTTGAATAAATTTATCTTAAATATGTTAAATGTGTTGATGTGTTTGATATTACAACATCTTTTATCATCGAAATTACCAAAAAAAGATATGATATGAGAATAATGTATTTAGTTAATTTTGAACGTATTTTTCTATATAAGTTGTTCTAAAATATTATCATTAAACATGGAAAACAGATCCCACGACCACCAAGGTAATGGCAATCAAAAGATTGCACGGTATTCATGATAGTGTATCAAAATTATGGAAATGTCCCTGCCTTAACAAAAAGACCGATTGACACTGTCCTCAAGGGCATCATCCACCATCCATATGAAATCTTTTTTTTTCTTTTTTAAAAAAAGATTCTAAATGAATGGTGATGATGCCCCTAAGGCACTACCCTTAAGGGCATCATCAAACAAACCCAAAACAACAGAAGAGTGACCTCCTCCACGTGTGACACGGTGGAGCCACCACGGTGGCCGTCGGAGAATAGCATGGTGGCAGTGGCCGGGTTTTCCTCTCGCCAGTCCTCGATAACTTTTGCATTCTTTTTTAGAGAATCTACTGTTTTTCTCATGACGGTAACGTCCAAGGGGATGAGTTGGGGTGGGGGTACGTTGATGGAGTCCTTCCATGTCGATTTGCAGATTGGGCATGTAAGCACGCATTACAGAATGAAGGCAAAGGGAATAGATGAAGAAGAAACAGAGACCAAACAGAGATACAAACAAAATCCAAACTTGAATTTTTATATTTTTGCTAATTTTTATTTGAGAATTTCAGAGTATAAAGCTTTGGTGATTGAGGATTTATTTGAGAAGATGCCTCGTCTGCAAAAGCTATGGCGATTGAGGATTTACTGTTTCTCAGCTGCTTCCTTTTCATAGGATTTTTTGATGCTACCCCGCAGGGGCACTATCCTTAGGGGCTTATCCACCATGCATTGAAAATATTCCATTTGGAATATTCCCGATGTGTGGTAAGATGTACCTCTAAGGGCACTGCCCTTAAAGGTAGCATCAAATAAACCCTTTTTCATAATAATGGGGTGTTCAACGATGAGGTTGACTGGAAATGGTATAAAAATTAAATGTGCCTTCAAGGTTATTTTCGGTATTTTATGCATAACTTTACATCAATCTCATTTATTATCAAACACACCAAACTCATTAATGCATTACCACATAAAGGTAATCATATGCACCAAATACAATATAACTACTTAACTTATCATCTACTATTTACCTAATTATATATCCATCAATTATCCTATCATAGCAACCAAGCATAGCCTAGGTGTATTTGTAATGTTTTGATAATTTTATATTACATATACAAGATGGTAAAAAAGTCATTTCGTGCGTTCTGTTAATTGTTTTTGACGGCGTTACACTAGAGGGGAGGTCTCGGTAATTTTCCAAAGTTGAGGATGTGTTTCTGTAATTATGTCATAATCGAGGGATGTAGATATAATAATCCCTATTTTTTAATTCAATAAAAATCTAGATATCCTGTTGTGAGGGAATATGAATGTGACGTTGTGGCCAACTTGAAAGGAACGCTTCCAATAACTGGCCCGCCCGATCCAGCACCACTCTGTCCTCGGTCATACTTAATTTCAAATATGTAGATAGAAGATTGTTTGCAGACTGCCAAACACGACCTAGAATCCCAAATGAACTAGATAAATTACCACAAATAAAAACGTTATAGTCTACCACTACCAGCCGTTGATGCTGTATGATAGTGAATTTGGATTTTTTATTTAAATAAATCGAATAAAAAAACAATTAACAAAATAACACCAAATTGCATCATTCATTGAACTAACTTTAGACACCATCTGGGTACATCAACACAGTTGATGTGTCTATTGTAAATAATGGTCACGCCAACTTGGTTGGCGTGACAATTCTACTTTCTATTCTTCACTCACTCGAAAACATCTGATAATAATAAATACATTATGTTCTTATTTTACTATATAGTAAAAGTTTTTTGAGTATTCTATAAGGTTGCAGCCTGGCTCATCTTCTACATCAGAAAAGATTTTTTTATTGGAGGTAATTTTTGATTATTTATATTATTTTCAAAATATGTCGATTCAAGTTTTATTACATTGGAGGGTAATACAATACAAGATTCTGAATCCGTCAGATATGATTGTGGTCCATCAAGATGTATAACCATACGTCGTACAATTAAATAAAGTATATAATATTACTGGATCGCAATCAGTTTCTTTTGAAATTATATGCTAGACATGTATTCAAAGATTTTCGGGGATACGTCAGACTATTGGACCCATACAACGATTACAATTTAGCATGACTACTTGATTCAGAACAGGGTAATAATTGCTTGGAACTTTATATACAGGCGGAACCAATGAATTATGATTCTATTCCAGAAAAGTGTTTCATATATCCCATATGCAACACAATAAAATGTAGATACTACATAAGGATTGACTACATCTGTTATTCAAGAGACGTCGGTTTCTCGACATCGAGTTGAGGGTTCATAAAGTTGTACAATGGATGTTTGCTAATATGATTGACAATAGGCAAAACATAACAACATGTGATATGGATAAAACTCTATAATTTCCCTCAAGTACCACAATGACGCGGGTGTTTCCATATCTGACCTCGTTCTTCCTGAACATCCTGGTCCTGCATTACAGGTATGTCATGCAGCTGGACATCAGGCGACAAATTAGGGAACACAACTGATGACACGTCAAAATCTGGAGACATAGATGTATATATTGGAGGAAACCTAATATTAACATCTGTGATGGGATGTGGTTCTGTGTATGTGGATGGTAAGATGTGAATGTCGTTTGATCATACGACTGAGGTGGTGGTTATTAACATCTGTGATGGGATGTGGTTCTGTGTGTGGATGGTTAAGATGTGAATGTCGTTTGATCATACGACTGAGGTGGTGGTTTAGGAACATAACAAACTCCATACATGTCGGTGGCATATGATGAAGATGGACCTGACATATATGTTGGGACATAGTTAGATGGACCAGCATCACTCACATGCATCGACTGTATTGGTTCTTCCTAACTAGCATGTCTCTCTTCTTACGACGAAAAGTTCCTATCTCGTCGTTCCTGCACCACATGTTGTATTACATTTCTGACATCAGTAAATGCATCCACATATGCCGCAATGGATTGTTCCTCGATGATATTATGGTAATAGTTAATTGCACCAACTAATCAATCTGAATTAGGAACGCTCTTTTATCAAACTGTTAAATCGAAACACAATTTCCAAAGCTGTAGATATTTTAACATCAACATACCACATGTTGCCATGCTGTGCCATCTCCATGCTGATATTCAGTCTCGACAAATTGTCGTTGATGCCAATGAATCTACATGCAAGTCGTCCATACCAGTCATTGTACCCGACAATTATACAATGTCCAACATCATCATAAGTCCACGGTATTAGCATGTGCATCAGACCATCTAGTCATTTAACTCCTATGATGCGCATATCAATCCTTATTTGTTTTGCTCATTCGGTTAACCGCATGTAATTTATCATCCCCTAATCGTCGATCTGGTGGATGTCTTGTACCATGCCAAATTGACGAAAAACCCGCTTAGGACGATGCATCTGGACTATGTCATAGAAAATCAGTGGGCCATTGTATGCCCATAACTCAATACGCAATCATTCGATATAATCATCAAGGTACAGCTGTCAATTAAACTACAAATACAATATTACATTAAAAGAAGGCCATATTTTATACAGGAATATTGTAAGCAAAATTACTTGACTTAATGACTGCTGGTCAAGAATGTCCCTAATAATTCATACATAATGTGTATCCGTTTCTGTAAATCTTAATTTACATGTCTACAGTGTAATCATAATAAGAAAAAAAGGTAACAATTAATTAAATATTATATATTGCAACATAATTTCTAATCACCTTGCACCATATGGAACAACAGATAATTGGCCAATAACATTTCTTGAGTGTCCTATTTGAGGAGCTAAATTTGGATACCTGATAATGCCCAAATCTAAATTTTGACATGAATAATCTTACTATCTTACTATATTATAATGTCTAAACCCCTTATACTAACTACCTTGGTATGACAAATTTGAATTTACCAAACTACCCCCTCCAATGGTTTGTTGTGATTCTTTGTTGCATAATGCCTAAGCCCCTTATACTAACTCTTGGTATGACAAATTTGAATTTACCAAACTACCCCCTCCAATGGTTTGTTGTAGTTCTTTGTTGCATCTTTTGAATTGTAATATTAATCAATGTATATGTCTCATTTATTTTGTATGCATTATATATTACGTTACACATGCAACGCGTGTGCGTCACCTGCTAGTATAAATAAAGTATGACAAGAAGCATTTTTTCATTATTTAAAAAAGGTAGTGATTACCTATATAAGTTGTAATGCACCACCTAATACATTTTTATCAGTCTCTGCTGAAGTGCACAACTTACGGTATAAAATTGTAAGCACAACACTACCCAACTAAAAGTACTAACAAAACTGATATCTTCTAATTTCTGTATGTACAACAATTTTACAGTATTGCCGGAGCTGTCCGGGCACATAATTCCGCCTATCATTAGTAATGCACAACCCTGTGCATATTTAACAACCTCATTTGTCGTACTATGTAAATCAAGATAATTATTCACTAAATGTTGTTTCAAAGCAGACAATAACAAACATGCACCTTTAAAGTGAGTTGTATCTGGTGTAAATACGAAATGACGATAAGAATATTATTGCCATTCGGATATGGTCCTATCATAATCGATGCCTGACACTGCAAGATAATTTATTGGCAGACCCCAAATAATTGTAAGGTCTTGCAGTGTGATATTAGCATCTGCAAATCTAAAATGAAATGTATGTGTCTCACGACTCCATCTCTCTACTAACGACCTTATTAGATGAGGGTCAAACGTAATCTTATCACACCTATATAAATTTATAAATACAAACTCATTTAACATACTTACAACACGTATGTATAATAGACAAAGATCCCAAAAATAGCCTCCCGATTTTCTCACACGCAAGGTGTTATCAATATTGCCCGCCCATACATTTTCAGATCGATGACATACCTGTAATTACAACAAATGATTGTCAATTGGGCCTTGTGATGCCATCAAATCCATTCTATAATATGAAACAAAAAGTATATTATTAATATATATAAACAATATAAAGTAAAGAAGATAATCCAAAACCAACAACAAAATAAAGTAAACAACCATCGTCGGCGGCTGCGACAACAAGTACAAAAGCCGTCACCACTACCCATTTTCGTCGTCACCATTATCAAAATCATATTTTTTTACTTCGAGTAACTAACATCAAACATAAAATCACACCAACAATCAACAATAACAATTTAAACAAATTTTAATATATTATAAAAAAAATAACCCAAAATTATATATTCTTGCCTTCAAATATTGTAAATGTCATGAGATCATCAATTTCTCCTTCAAATATAAGCAAAAAAAAAAAATGGACCAAAGATGGTACTGAAATGGAGAAAGATTGAAGAGGAGAAAATGGTGGAAAAGCTCTTGATTGGCCGTGGATGGGAGGAGAAGTGTTGGATGGAGAGATTACAACCCAGTTGGCGTGCCTTGTCTTATAATACATTAGATACACCAATTGGGTTGGCTTATAATACATTAGATACACCAATTAGGTTGACGTGACAATTATTGTAAATAGTCATGCCGACCGAGTTGGCGTCTCTAGCATTTTACATGGACACGTCAACTCAATTGGCGTGTCCATTGTTTTCATCTGGACACGTCAACTCAATTCTCATATCCATTGTTTTTATTGAACACGCCAACTCGGTTGGCATGATCATATTGAACACATCAATTTAGTTGGTGTATTAGGTTAGTTTAATAATTGATGCCATTTTGGGTAATTTTGTTAATTAATTTTTTTCTCGGGTTATTTAATTTAAAAAACTCGGATTTCCTGCATTTGTTGTTAGCGTTAGATTGCCCACACCGTAATTTAACTTGTACCCTTTCCCCTGTTCCTATATACTCTCTCCCAGTCCCCTTTTTCTCCTCCATCTCCTTCGGAGAACGAATTCTCACATCTCCACAACCTTTTTTCTGAACGATTTTTACAGTTTTGCTTCAGAACCAGTCTATTCTCACGACTAATCCTCACTAGTTTGATTTCAGCTAACCTACCAGTGTAAAAGAACCAAAACAATGAAAAAAAAATTCTACTTTTTGCGAGGTTCACAGCTGGGTTTTCTTGACATAAAATTTTGCTCAAAACCCGCCTTTTGTTCTTTGTATTTAAGTTTCTGCTCTCACCATGTTTGCCCATTTTGATTTTCGTAACAATTCGTCTACTTCTTGGGAGAAAGCCTTGCATAGTCGCTACCTTTTTCGCTTTTCAGCCGTTAATTTTGTCAACTAACACGGGTTTGTTATTTTTTACCAGATCTTTTGGTGATTTTTCCTCAGGTGTGATTAGGACTGTCTTACTGCGTTGTTAGACTTTGGGTCTTGGAGGAGAATAGGTTTCGTCAAATTAAGGTTGAATTTCTAGATTTTGTGTTGATTTTGTTCAGGCTTGCAGCTTTTTGGATAACTGTCCTCTCGTTGGGTAGCAAGGTACCTCTTTCCGGGGTACCTCTAACTTTTCAATTTATGGTTTTCCTTTGTGTTGTTGCATCTTTTTAAGCTTAGTCTAGTTGAAGGTTCTTCAGATTTTGTTCAATATTGCAACAGTTTAGATAAAGCTTGAAGTGCTTTTCGTTCAGATTAAGACTACTGCTTTAACCTAGTTTATCTAACAGACATTCTAATTGTACATCATGGCTGCACATGAGAACTATTTTGTGGAGTGGAAAGAGAAATTTGTGTCGAAAGAGAGGGGAAACCGTGTGGTTCACTATTTTTTGAAGGATAATTCAGGGGAATCCATTCTTGCCGTTGTGGGCACCGAGAGGAGTGTTAGGCACATGTTTTATGTTGTATCTGAAGAGTTTTTGAGTGTTCATGGGGCCGAAAACTTGGTCCATGCCGGTTTCAGATGGAGATCGAGAAGAGAGGTTGTGAATTGGCTTACTTCTATGTTGTCAAAGCAGCATTGGAAAGAAGATTATGCCAGTATGTTTTCCCTTTTTCCCCTTGTAAGGGGTACATGCTGATTGTACTGGTAGTAGTACTTGTTTTGCCCAGTATGATGATCTCTTGGTATTCAAGCCTCTGTAAAATGCAATACCTTCTTTGAACTAGTTCCTCGAGTTTCATAGTTTGCCAAACGTTCTCTTTTTGCCTGTCTTGAACTGACGAGTAATTTAAAATTTCCATTTTTCGATCTCTCTTCTTTGTTCTGCTCATAGCTCATATATTACTAGTACTTTGGGTTCACACTTATCTCTTCCCAAGGAGATGGTTATGTGTGATGGAAAATACATGGTTTGATGTTCTCTAACGAAAGTCTTTTGATTTTGAAGTTAAAAGCTGTGGAAATATGAGATTATTTAAAGAAATGACATTTTTTTTACTATGATTTTGAAAATATAACCTTTTAATTTACTTTGGCCTTTGTTTTTTTATGTGTTTGAAGGTCACTTTCCCAAAAAAAAATATTTTAGAAAGGGCACAAATCAAAAAGATGTTTGACCAACGTTATTTTTCAAACTATCCCGTGGAATATTAGATTTTTTATTTATAGAAAAATGCTTTGTGATCATTTGCCTGGATAGGATTCTAGTAAAATTTTGGTGGAGTGTACATTATTTACCAGCCAAAGTCAGCTAGATTGACGATGCAAGGAAATAATTGATATTTTATCTGATTAGGAGTCGCAATACCTAAATAATTATTTAGGTTAACATATTGTAACCTTTTGATTGTAGTGTCACCACCCAAAGATGATCCTACCTCTGACGTCAATGTGCAGCTAAACCAGATGGCTTCTCATGATGTACGTTTATTTTTCCGGGCCAAATGTGCTGTCTTGCTATTTGTTTTTTGTTTACATGTTCATCTGAAACTTGTAATTTACATGCCATCAAACTTGTACATCAGGTCCATTTACGAAGGAACTTGAAAGGTCATCAATTAGACATTAAGTGGTTGGGTTTAGCATGGACATGTGGTAAACAATTGAAACACTACCCAGCATTTAAGAGGAATGAAACTTCAATTGCGGTAAGTTTACTAATTTACCAAAGGTAAGAAGGTTTTGTTAAGTTTACTAATTGAACGCTTTCTTTTCTTGGCATATTCTATTTTAATGTTTGGGTAAGACAAGGCAAAGAACTTCAAGCGAGTCATTTAGTTTCTTAATAATTGGATGTGTACCTATTCTATCTAAATTAATCTCATATACTTTCATATGCTGAATGTTTAGGATTGGAAGCTGGGTTTTTTATTTAAATAACTGAGAGTTGGAATTGGAAGGATTTCATGCCCTCCGACGATGTTATAAAGTTTGTTTCTTATTAAAAAAGAAAATTTGCATACTGTCTTTATTATCATGATGATTATTCTTGTTATTATGTATTATAATAACGAGAATAATAGAGAATATAAATCAATATGCTTGAAATTGATTTTACTATCATTAATTTAATAATTTTATGACAAAACATATATTTTATAAAGTATAATATATATACACATAAATTGATCTAAAACCACGTAATAAATAAATTTTAAAAAATATATATTTTTTTAAAAAATACAAGTTATTACCCCCCGTACCCATATGCTTTGTTTGCTATTATTATATCATTAAAGTGGGAGTTAGTGGGTTGGTTTTTCATATAATTACACTCCATCTTCCTCCACTTTGCATGTTGTCAGTTGCCTCTAAAAGTAGAGGGCAGACGTAAACTGTCGTTCCTTTTTCATTATCTTTCTTTTTAAGCGTCGAGTTCAACAGGTCAACATGTGATACGAACATCTAGATGGGTTTTGGTATTTGGCAAATGCAACATGCATGTTTTGGCTGCTAGTTCTGTATGATGATCTAGAACCATACACTTGAGTTTTCTACGATATGGCAATTCTTACTCTTAAGCACTTGTAGCTTTGATCACAAAATTCTAGCATGCTTACAAAAGTTGCCTTCCCAACTTTTAGTCCTAGCACCAGTAAGTTTGTGTTTCAATTATCTGCAACTAACTTGATGAACTCAAAACTCTTTCTCATGGATTCTACTATAGGTACAATCATTTGTCTTTGTAATGGCTGAAAAAGAAAGCCCCTATGTTGCATATTTGGAAGATATGTACGAAGATAGAAAATGCCAGAAAAAGGTTAAAGTGAGATGGTTTCACCACAACAAAGAAGTCCATGGAGTCGTTTCTTTAAGGAATCCTCATCCTAAAGAAGTCTTCATCACTCCTTATGTACAAGTCATCAGTGCAGAATGTGTTGATGGTCCTGCCGTAGTCTTAACTCGTGAGCACTATGAGAAATGCCTTGCAGTTTTCCCTGGCGATATGTTGAGAAGAATGCATTTTTGCTTCAGACAATTCAAGAGTAACAGAGTCAAGCCTTTTAAATTAAGCAACTTGCGTGGATATTTTGATCAATCGATTTTCTCATGTTTTAGCCCTGATTATTTTGAGGAAGAATATAGCTGTGAGGATGATGTAAAAGTAGGAGCTAAAAGAAATAGAAGTTGCAGAGAGAATCAAAAGAATGTGCACGATCTATCATACCAGAAACTTAAGTATAATACATGGAGCAAGGAGCAAAGTTTCCTCAACCATGTTGAAGACCAACTTACGTGTACTCCAGTTGTTATGTCAAATGAAAAGATCGAGTTTCTTTGCCAAGACAGTGGTATTCGAGGCTGTTGGTTCAGGTGCTCAGTGTTAGAGGTCTCCAGGAAACAGATGAAAATTCTATACGATGATGTTAAGGATGAAGATAGTTGCTCCAATCTCGAGGTATTAATTAGCACAGTTCATTGTCAAGCATCCACATTAAAACCATTTTTATTTTTGTGGATGCAAATAAACTAATAATTGCTGTGGTGACATTTGCACTAACAAAGGAGAGGTATTCTGAACATGCGATGCAACATATCGTAAGCATTTGTTAGAATAATTTCATTATTATTGTCCCATGGCATGTAATTTAATGCGCCACATCCAGATATTGCATTCGTGTAGTAGTCACTCCTCAACACAGGAAATACTGTACTTTTTCTTTCTGATTGCAGGAATGGATTCCGATGCATAGAGTGGCCAAAGCTGATACACTGGGAATGAGACATCCTGGTCGCCCAGCTGTTAGACCCTTCTATACTTGCAATAATAGTAGCCCAACCTTTGAGGTTGGAGATCCAGTTGACGCATGGTGGAGTGATGGTTGGTGGGAAGGGGTTGTTTCCGATGCCAGTGATTCAATAAACCGAAGTTACCGAGTTTATTTTCCAGGTTTGTACCTGTTGCTGTCAATTTCAAAGTGTGTTTTTTCTAAGGCTTTTGTATTTCTGATGTCAGGTGAAAACTTATCTTTGAATATCGAGTTAAAGAACCTTAGAGTTTCAAGAGATTGGGTTGGCGGACATTGGGTGGATATCAAGCCAAATCCTAATATTCTCGACATCATATCTGCAGCTAGTGCAGACACTAAGCTCTCAAAATCTTCAGCTGTTTCTAAGGAAAGGAAATCCCATAATTTTCCAACTTCCTGTCAGAAACTTGTCACAACTCACAAACCAAGTACTGTTTTTGAGGAAATTCTTGATTTGTCAGGCATGACTCTGACAAATGTCCCTCTAAAAGATGGTTATGCCAATGATGAGCAGCAGCAAGTACTTGAATTCGCAGAAGATAGGGAAAACTGCACGGGCCATACCCATGAACTCGACGAGAAGGAAACTGTGGATTATAACTTAACAGATGCAGAAATGAAGTGTGATCAAGAAAATTCCCTCTCTGACAAGTGCGATAATGTGGATGATGGAAACAAAGACGACAACTTGGTTGTACTCAAGACTGGTGAGCTGAGAAACGAGGCAGAAACAGTGAAAATTCAGACCGCTCCAACTTCCACGTAAATAATTTTCCTTGCTTGGCACCGTAATCATGGTTAGAAGTGGTTGTAGAGTTTGTTTTACCCGTAGAAATAGTTGTATATAGTTATAGGCTATTGGAAGTCTGGGTCTTTGAATTCCGAATCAGAAATGTTTCAAGAAATGGTCTTGAAATTCTAGAAGTTCACCCCTTTACCTTGTAGTCCTTAGTGGGAAGGAGCACCCTTGAACAGTTAAACCTCTTCCTACATTTGGTTGGAGATTTCTGTCGATTGCTCGTTGAGAATATAAGCTCGCAATGTGGGTTCTTTGTCATTTTGTTGTACCCATTACCCTGAAATACTTGTATTATTTATCCTGGATGAGTGCAAAATTTTCTTGCTTTATAATTATTCTGTTGGCCAAGGAGAAAATAGTTTTGTGTGAGGATATGTAAGATTCAGAAGTGGAGAGAAGGAACCGTAAGAAAAAGAGGGGTGACGTGGGAAACAAGAAGTGTGTGAAAAGTGAGCACATGGATGGTGAAAGTGGAAAAAGCTGAGGGGTAGGAAGAGAGGAAAAATGACGAAAATGATGATGAGGCTGTGGAAGTTAGTTATTTTCTTAGACATAAGAATGCTAAACTAGGGCTGAGCAAAATATCCGTTAAATCGAATTAATCAACCGAACAAATTCGAAAATTTGGTTCGGTTAAATCGGTAGTTCGATTTTTATGTTGTTGAAAAATCGATTATTTCGGTCAATCGATTCGATTTCGGTTATCAATTTCAAAAAATCAGTTTAACCAATATAATCGAATTAAAATAAAATAATTTTGATTTTTTTATGGGTTTGGCATATTGGGATCTGTTGGGCCTTTTATTAACAAAGTCATAGGTTTTAAGCCCTACGATAATCGATTTAACCGAATGCTCACCCCTAGCTAAAACCAATCACGGGAGGCTTTGAAGAAGATTGATGAAAATGTAAATGAATTTATATTTATCGAATATATATCTAGCAACTTGTAATTTTCTTCCCGGTTTTCTGCGCCATCTGGCCATTGTTATACATATTCTGTTTTCGCTTTTGCCTTCACATGATAGGGGAATGAGATAGAGTATAACATGTGTCACCAGTGCCAGAGGTAGGGTTGAACCTTGTACCAATGCAAAACGAACTAAAGATATTTTACAGCAATGCTAAATGTGTGAGGAGATTAGCGGAGTCCTCAAAGAAGAACTCGAATAAAGGATTTCCCTTTTGATATTTTTTGCATCTGAAAATTGCATGTGATTTTCGTCTGAACTTTAGTATTGTTTAGGGCCTCTATGATAGTTGGTCTTATAGAGAAATGGATACAGAAATGCAAGTTCCTGTATCCAGTCTATTATTTGGCAAGCTTGGGTCACCTAATCCGATTAAAACAAAATTTCAGTCTGATTTTCAGCGCCTTGGTTAGCTAGGGGAGAGTGTGGGTTTTATCAGGTTACTATTGGTTATATTTCATTTTTATTTTTATTTTTATTTTTGAGCTCAAATTAATCATCAAAATCTGCTAAGCAAATATTCGAATTAAGGATAGGGCTAGTAATTTGATTAAAAATTAATCAGTAAAGGTTCAGAGGCTATTGATCAAAATAATTTGGATGTCTATTAGATGCTTGAGTCGTGTCGAATGGTAAACATAATTCATTTGCTAAAGCTTATAACTAAGACGGCATACTCACTAGACGCAAGATTTACCACGTAACCAACTAAATTAACCTCACCTATGTGCGCGTGAACGAAGGAACCAAACATGCTAGAGGCTCACATTGAAAATGGAACGCCTTTTAGGTATGGAACAGCATAATACACAGGTATAGGGGCAGCAGCATTCCTAACTTAACTAAAGCATAGGCGCAAGATCTTCCCTGCTCCATAAATAAGAAATGCAGGGAAAAGAAACAATTTCATGGTCCCATAAGTATCCTTCCGGGGTTTCGTGGACATTGATTAGAAGGATGGATAGGCAGCGTCTGAAAGCTATGGACCTCGACCTGATTTTCTCTATTTTCATACAGATTCAAGCCACCGTCCACAATACCATAGCATGCAGGAGATTGTTGAATTACCTTCATACCGGAATCATGTTGTGCAATATGGTCTCGGTCTTCGGGATTTGAGGTGTTTGTTTGCTCATTCAATCTATTCTCAGCAACACGGCTAATTCCGACACCAAGATCAAGACTGAGTGAACTACTCTCCTCTGACCTGATTTTTGAAGTGGTATACGGTGTGTTTCCAGCAAATTCATGGCTGTTGATTCTGGCAGTCGGGACATCATGGTTGTGCTTACCCTCGTACGTAGTTATGACAGCTTTGGGGTCATGTGACGCCCTTTCCACATGTTTCCTGACTGGGCATCCAGCATTTGTGCACTTGTAGTAACTCCTGGATTACAGACGAAACATATAAGACTGAGCCTCACACCACGATATGGTCGTGTGTTTGAATTAAGTGACGAGAATTAGGAAAGCAGATTTGATACTACTTTTAACAAAGGAAAAAAAGCTAATGAAACACAATTATTAGGATTAATTACAAATTTAAACCCGAAGAAATGCAAGCTAGTGGTCTTTTAACTTGATCTTGAAAGGCAGGCTTAAGCCTCGACTCAAACCATACCTTGGATTGGGATTCCCACGGACTACTTTCTGCCCATACTTGCGCCACCTATACCCATCATCTAGTATATCAACTTCACTTATAGATTGAACGACGACTCGTGGTTCACGAATGGGCTTAACAACTGGTGTAACATCAAGATCATCCTCCATTCTCCTGCTCAGATTTTCAGCAGAAAAAATTAAGTAAGATGGATATTATATATTTATGGCAAATCTAAAATATAACACCTTCGCTTCAAAACAGGATCATCTTCTTCGACTTCATCATTGATGGCCAGATATTGTGAACCTGAACCATCTAGACCATCCTCATTAGCTTTCCGAGGAGACAATGTCAAAGAGACATTGGGCTTCAAGTTACTGGTGTTCAACTTGTCTTCAACAAAAATGGAATTGAAATTAGAAAAATTTAAAAGCGGGGATCATAATTAACACATGGCTGGTAGCTCCATTCATTGAGCTGACTAGAGCCAAGTGGAGTTTGCGCTTTGAGCATTCAAACTCAGATTTCTTGGCAAATTAACCGTGTCGGGTATAAGCAAAGTTTGTCCAAGAAAGTCAAAACATTCCATCAGTACAATACAAAATATTTAACACCCGATGTATATGCAGTCATCTATCTAGCTAAGTACTGCCATTTTCTCATACTAATGACAAAAAATCTTTGGAACGACACAAATATTTCAAATAGAAATACCAGCTCTTACTACCAATTCCATTTAAAAAAAAAAAAAACTCGAAATAATATTTGCAAACCCATTAGCCGTGGAAGAACAAACAGACGAATAAAGCTTTCAAGCTAGGTCACTAATAAACATAGCAGTGATAATTCTTGAGCTGGATACTTAATGGACAAGTCGAGAAATGAGATATGAATAAGGTAAATTAAAGAAATAACCTTCAGGTCTCTTCATTCATATTTATTCACATAACGGCAATACTCAAAGGTCACCAAAACTTCATGATCTCAAGCATTTTAAACATTGGAAAGGAAAAAATTAGAGTTTGGCATGTTTACCCTCTTGAACCGTGAATGACAGGCTATGGTCCATTTTTTCCTCCTGAATGGGAGCACCAGAATTTTGTCGACGGGCAGCTTGAGGTTTTGGATGTTCATGGGCACCCTTGTAGACAGTTTCTGTAATTTGTCCACTTGGAGATCGTTCAAAGATTTTTTTCACTTCACAGTTAGGATAAGTACATTTGTAATAACTTCGTGGAAACTCACTTCCTTTAACCAGTTTCTGCCCATATTTTCTCCAGTTATACCCATCATCTGATGTCCTATCAGCTGTTGCTAATGGGCAGATACCTTTAGGATCAGAAACGACAGTTGTAGTCAACTGCCTTCCATGATTTAATTCATCAACAGTACTACAGGCTGATGACTCATGCACACTCATAGGCGCAGATGCTCTCAACTCCGATAGCTCATATGTCACCAAAGTTGAAGGTGCTGATGATTGTGAAAATCTTTGATCTTGAACTTGATCAAATGGTCTGTTTGCATTAAACCCCACCGGAATCTGTCACAAAGAAATTATAATATTAGTAAAATGTAATTAGCCAATATTCATAAAACTACGAGTCGCTAAGACCTTTTGAAATATGTGTCAACTTAAAATCTAGAGACAATAATGCATTGCTAAAAAGGGGACCGTTTGAGGCAAATGGAACCTAGTTCCTGGATCTATAATTTGAAGAACTTAGTCTAGAATCCCTATATAAGTAAATCAAATGGGAATCAAATAAATGATTCCCAATAGCTAGACTTTATCATATATGACAGCATATTATAATAAGACAGTGGCGAAGTAGCAAAAGAAGTGGCAAACAAATGATAGCTAGTTTACAATGAAGCAAAAGACAGAAGGAGGAATCTGCTAATCATTTAATGACACGTTTTGATTTACAAACTCACTTTTTAATCAAAACAATATTTTGGATTTGCTTTTACCTAAGAAAGAAGAGGGTGTGAAATGAACATCACTTTCCAACTCATTTATTGTAAACCAGAGTCACTTATTCTATGGCTAACGAGGGGGGAACCCTAGATAATAAGAACAATCGCACAATATAAAGAATCAGAACATTACAGCCTGTCCTGCAGATGGTAATTCTGATGCAGTATTAGATCCAACGAGGAACTTAAACTCAAAATCACCGGATGTTATTCCATCAGCAGCATTGCCATGGGAACAAATTTTCTCAGATGATAGCACTGAGTTTTCACCAGCTCGTTGCATCAACTGAGGCTTAAAAAGAGAGCCTGTGGTTGGAGAAGGCTCCACCTGCAAAATTGATAAAAGTATTGCAGGGAAAACAGAAGGTTACAGTTGAGGATTCAAGTCTCTCCACAGCCATTAAATAGCACTAACTAATTTTCAATCAATTTAAATAGGGATTCTTGTTCTTCTGTCCTTTATCACGTGTCAGAAAAGAAAAAAATGTGATCCTTCATTATGGGGATACAGCCAATCTCATATGCACCCGCAAAGACCGTTAGCTTTATCAAGCTCAATAGGAAAGTTTAATTTTATGAATTGATCCTCATAATCATAGTGGCATAAATTCCTTTTATGCGCATTCAAGAAGTTAAATATTTAGTGAAACATCTTCTTTTTTTTTGTTGGGAGAATAACAGAAAGGAAAATGTCATGCACCAACAAGTGAAGGAGACTAAGTGAAGAAACACCGGAGAAATTAAATACCATATTTTAAAATTAATTTAAAATATTCCTAATGGTTAAAAAGTGCGCAAACAATTCCATGGGAAACTAATATAATTTTTCCTAGCATAAGAAACCAACGGTCCCGGAGTCCATACATCTTATTCACTTCACAATAATATTCCCCAAATGAGCCCCTAAATAAAGGAAAAGGAACATAATTCAACGATCAGCAATATGATGAAAAAGGACCAAAGATCAAATCAATAATAAAATCAACTGAAACATTCAACAAATACCCCACATTACAAACTATTTTAGTTAGCATAACACCATTTTTTTCTTATTCACTCTCTTAAAGGGCTTAAATGGTATTCCCCACAATCAAGACCTACAACAGCCAATTCCTCACTCAGGAGCACTTAATCCCTCATCAGATTTAATCAATTGAACTACATAGAGCTACAAGTCAACTCCAGCAGAGACTCAATTCACTAAGTATGAATTGGATCCAAAACTGATTCGTCGAAGCTAATAGAACCAATTCACTAGCGCAAGTGAGCTAGTAATCAGCAAAAATAAAAGAAGGCTAATTCAAGTTCCACAAAAGTATGACCTTGACGTAAGAGAGAAGAACAGGTGACTCGAGAAACGACGTCGGACTGAATCCAGGAGGAATTGTAATACATGTGGACCTAGAGATCGGGAGTTTCGCCGGAGACATAAGCCTGTACTTAGCTCCATTGCTGGATCCACCACCGCCTGATAGAGCCGTCTCCGGTCCCGCCGCAGGGGTTACAGAGGAGGTCACGTGAGCAGAGGCATTATCAAATGGAGAATGTGAGGTGGAGTGAGAGTGTGACTGGAAGTCTTCCATCGAGGAGAAAATCATGAGAGGGCGGAGGGTGTCTTTCATCACCACAGACAAAGATGGATGGGGGCAATATCGGCATTTCGTAGAGGGGTAGAATTGTACTCTGGAGTGTTTTGTAATAATGTGAAAGGGGGTACAGTACACCTTTCAGGTGTGGGACGGAGTTGAGTTGTCAGTGACTTGTCCTCGTCCAGTTTCCATAGGCCCGTTGCGTTATTTTATTCATTCATTTATTTTTCCATCTATTTTATTTATTTATTTATTAGGTTATTATTAAATAATGAAATACTGTTTATACGATCTCAACTCACATGGATGATGTTTTAATAAGAATCTAATTTTATTTTATAATTTTTTTGGTTTTTTTCAAATGATCACAATCGATCTCGAATTTGAGACATCATAAATAAGATATTTGATGACGACCAGTCGAAAGATTCAGGAGGTGTCAATAAGAATCTAATTTTTAACTTTCGGCAAAAATAAGAATTCCAACATTAATATCCAACAAAACATATTCATCACTTTCAACATATACTTTCTCCATAAATAAAAAAAACAAATTACATTTTGCGCAACTTATTGTTTTGGGTTTTTTCAAATGGCCACAGTCGGTCTCGAATTTGAAACATCCCAAATAGGATATTTGATGACGACCAGCCGAAAGATCCACTGGTGTTAATAAGAATCTAATTTTTAACTTTTGGCAAAAATAAGAATTCCAACATTAATTTACAACAAAACAAATTCATCACTTTCAACATATACTTTCCCATAACTGAAAAAACAAATTACATTTTGCATGACTTTTTATATTAATCACAAATTTTAGTGATACGAAATTACATTACATTCCATTTTTTCTCCCTCGTCGATGAGCTTAAATAAATCTAATCATTAAATTACAGCATTAACCTTCTTATTTTCCTTCATTTATCAATAAGACTAGAATACTATTCAACTGTCAAGACTACTTAACAGTAGGATATAAAATGTTGGCAACGGTGAAATTTATTATTACAAACAAATTTAGTTAAAATCAATATAAAAAAGAAAAGGTGCTTGAATATGTATCCGAAAAACAGAATTGTTAAATTCAAGAGATTAAAACCAAAATGAAACGGTTACTACAAACAAATTTAGTAAATTACACAGTAAAGAATAAAAAAAGGATGAATAAAACCAATGTTGCCATTGCAGACGCGCTACTTGAACAAAACTAGATCATGTGGAATCATATTGAATATTTGACGATACATTCCATACCTTTCTATAAAACCAATCATACATCCATATCATTAGGAATTGATGATCTTTTAACAATACCCTCGAAGAGTGCACCTAGCCAAAATTGATCAATGGAACAGTAGAAGAATACTTGCAGTGACTCAATAAAACGAATGAAACCAAAGACGGTCATTCTATTGAGGCCCCGAGAAGCAAGCTAAACACGGTAGAAGACGCTGCCATACAAGCCAAAAGATAGAACATGCAAAAGACTATGCCATACAAGCCAAAAGATGGAACATGATAATGCCCGGGAAATGTCTCCAAGATCTTCGAAACACGGCATAATGGAAAATGCAGAAGACTATGGTTCCAGCAAAAAACATCAAGCACAATAAAATTTTGGCCGGTGAGTAAACGAAAGCAACTAAGAAAGAATCATTTTGGCCGGTGAGTAAACGAAAGATAAGAAAGCTGCTACGCATGCATCCCATGCATAAACTTTATAGGTCACCATCGAGCATTCCGTGAAACAATACATGTTAAGGCTCTCAGACTCTCAGTTGTGGACCTAAGCAAGTTTATTGATTTGGAAGAAGCTTATACTGTACGTGGTTATGTCACACGCACAGAGCATGAAGATCCAAGGGATCCAACAAAGAATCATGCACAGATTGGGGATAGGATTTATCAAAGATTTACTCATGGGAAATTTAAGAAGATATGATCAAGCCAATCTTTTATTTATCTACAACTCTATCTATTTTAGTTTTTCAGATTTATGCTATCTAGGAATTGGTTTATTAGGTTTGGTTTAATTATTTATTTGGAGTTATCTAGTAGGAGTTTTGATTTAAAAGAACTAAGATTCTTATTTGTTTATTTATAGGACTTGTCCCAGATGAATGAAGTTTAAGTTTTATCTAAATTGTTACAAGTCCAGTTTGGACCCATCCTTGCTGTTCATTCCCAGCCCCCTTCCCTTGCATATTCCTCCCTACAAATCATAGGGAATTCAAAAAAACACACGAATAGGTTACTCGAGATTTCAGAGATTTCCAATCGACCCATAACATGTAGGCGATGGCAAAGTTTGATTAAAAATGGATGTGAAAATCTCTTCAAAAGAAAAAAATATATATGGATGTGAAAAAGGAAATTAAAGCCTGCGAGCATACTTCAAATGAGCCATAGAATTGCCCTCTTGATCACTGATCAGCTGAGTAAGGTCAATAGTTTTGATGGTAACAAGATTCATATTTCAGAAAGTGACAGAGAATCTTATTTCCTGATTTCACAAGCAAATTTTGCAGATTCAAGAGAAGGAAAACGGTAAAATGGCAAAACTAGCATAAACCACTTGCTAAGGAACAATTATTCCTAGCAGTGAAAAAATGCATTAAGGTGAAAGATCAACATGAAACAAGTCATGATTAATCTAAACGGGCCTACCGCCTGGACCAATCTTGGTGCAGACAATACTGCAGTAATCACTCATCATTAACATGACAGAAATTTAAATCTCGTCATTGTGCTAAAATCCAGTTAATCAAAAAGCAGAAGAATGCTTTTGATAACATTGATCTAAACTCGAGACATGCAACAAAGGTGAGACCATCCATATTTGGAAGTGATATGTTTACTGTTGATAGTAAACTGGTTGGTATTGAGATGGGATATTATATCCACCATAACCAACAGCCCAATCATAATAACCAGGCTGCACATGTGGTTGCTGGGTATGTGGTTCAGTAGGATAAGAACCAGATGCAGTTGGATTTAAACCTGAAGGGGCAGCTCCCGACAATCCATACACACCGGCAGATGAGCCTGCATATGGGACAGCAGCAGCAGTAATTGGACCTGCCACTTCATAGGCCCCAGCAGATGTGCTGAGGTATGTAGCAGTGTAATCTGGCAACAAACCTGACCTCTGCACCAACGATGGTTGTGGTGGGGGAACACGCTTGGTGGCGAGAATCTTCCGACCAGTAGCAGCTCTCATCCTCTTATAATTCAGCTGAGGCTTAGGTGTAGCTGCTGGTGAGGCCCTTTTCCTATCACCCTTTTCTTTCTCCAATTTCTCAATACGCTTCACCAGTACAGATTTCGGGTATTGAGATTCCAGGCTGTGATCCTCGATGCATTTAATCACTGCCTTCAATGCATCAATTTCTTTTGTTGCAGCCTCATTCTACAAAAAATACACAAGGCTGTTAGTCTCTGGCTCTAGTAGGTACATAACAGTAGACTCGGACACACTAAGAATAAGTTAATTGGATGATAAATTCCACAAAGCTTTATTTTAAGTCCTATAATTAATATTTGTCACACCTTATAAGAAAGGTTTATGTAAAAATTCTATCACAGTACATTCACAATTTTTTCCAGCTCCAGTATTTATAGACAAAAACTACCCCGCAAATGCCAATACAGTCAAATCGATATCATCCTCCTTTTGTGCATTAAAATGAAAGATAAAATTGAAATTGGTGCAAGAATACAACCATATCCAATTAGTTGTTTTGGACCAAGTCATAAAAATTATCGAGAAATCATTTCCGACCCAAAATTCGAAAGGACATTGACATGCTAGATTGGAATCAAAACATAAAAAATTCAACATCAAAGATCTGATTCTGAAGTTTTTGATGAGATAATCATGTTGCGTCTAATAGAAGACAATTTGAGGTTTGAAATGAAGATCGATGCCAGCTAATCCATATTGGTTTTAATTTAAAGTTGCTTCATTTAGGTTTTAATAAATATTATACACAAAAAGAACAAATATATAGGCATATAATAAAAAATAATCCGATTCAAATACTAATATGTTGGACTAAATTTCAAATTTACACCACTTAATTTGGATTTTGAATATCACATCCCATTGATCATCAATTCGATTATTCAGATAGAACTTGTACTAAAATCCAACTTATTGAGAACCCCAATCTACAGCACGTCCTTCCAAATTGCACATATGTAATTATGGAGAAACATAAGTGAAACTGTGTTCATAATTCATATGCACAAATATCTATTAAATTATCAATCTCCAAGAAAAGTACTATAATAGAAATACCATCTCAAAAGAGTATGAAAGATTACCAATGACTGGTGGGACCCCTTCCCACTTTTGCGCACTTTTTGAGCAAGTTTTTCAGAATTAAATACATATGCTTTCAATAAGGGCACAGGAGGGAACTCATCAATCAGCTCAAATTCAAAAATGAATTTGAGAGCCAAAAGGTGTTTGCCCATATCAATGAGTTTCTGCACAATATCTGTTGGAAGCCATGAATATCTCTGTACAATATCGAACTTTAAAACAGATAAAACTTGGCAATATTCCAGATTAAAGAAACAAAAACAGTCATTTTTTCAACACTATACACTTATGGACACTGATTCTTGCTTTAAGGAAGAGGAGGCACCACTAATTTGAACATAAAACTTGTAAACGCACAGATGTGTCTCCTATGATGTGAATTGACTCGTGAGTGTGCGTACAAAAAGTGGATAGATACGACACAAATTAAAATTACTTCTTCATATGATGGCAACATTCTTCTTATCCCGTGTACTACCCGGAAATGAAAAGTAATAAATTCAAATCACAAACAATCGATAATAATTGAATACGTGGTCGTTTTGCTAAAAAAAGTCATAGAAAATGTGAATAATATCAAATCCTTATCTTAACCGCCAAAATTTCACTATCCTTGTTTCATATCAACAATAAGCTATCAAAATTCAGTAAACCTCAATTTCCAAACTCCAACTTTCTTCACCACTACCACGACGGCAATAAAACTGAGAATGAAGTCAACATACTAGTGTTCCTTTTTTTTTCTTTTCTTTCAACAACATAACACAAATGTAAAAAATTATTTGTTTCCTCAAATAAAAACTTGCTATCTAGAGGAGACAATTTTGAATTCAACCAGGCTGCATTTGGATAAAATTATTTCACTTGGGTGGAGGGATATAATTTGGAGAAAGAATTTGAAACTTGAATATTAAATAACAATATGATTTTGTTAAAGCCAGATATTAAATTTAGATTTAATGGATTTGACATCTCCTTATATCAAACTATCCAACCAACTAGCACGGATTTAAAATACTAAATTTCAAATGACTTAGCACCAAATGTCGACCTAAACAATCTGAACTTTATATAAACCGGGAAAGGGAATTATTTGTGATAGATAAATTCACTCATTCAAGTTGGTTATTCTAAACAAAATCTCAGATTCCCATGCCACCATAAAAAAAAACATTTCAAATGAATCAAAACCATCTGGCTTCCGCTGTTAATCAGCCACAGATTCAAGAAGTGAAGCCTACAACTTCTACAAATCTTTTTAGCCACCGCACAACGAACAATTCACATTGATACACGCACAAACAAGTAAGAGCAATATAACAGGCGAATGCAGCTGTAAAATGCTAATAACCCCAAATTTACCGGAAACCCTACTCTCAAGTCCAATCGATTGACACAACTCCGCAGCTTGCCGGAACCTAGCAATCATGACAACATGATCAATTAACTCATTTGCATCATACCCACCACCACCACTTACCAGTTTGTATGCTGCTAAGAGCTGCAAATAGATTAACTTATCCAACCCCCCCATCTCTTCTTTCTTCTCCTCATTTTCATCTACATCGTTCCCATCACTCACACTCACCATCTTCCCCCTCCACTCAGCAGCCATAGCTGCCGCTCGCTCTTTGACCTCCGCCCCAATCTCGAACCCAACCCTCATAAACTCCTCCAGTAAAACCGCGCACGCCCCCCTCAATGCTCCCAGCTCAGACCCAGTACTTGAATCCCACCCTGCGCCACAAAACCCATCCAGGGCATCCAAAATCAAGGAACCCGGATCCGACGCGTGCTTGAACGCGTCAGCTAACTCAACCCTAATGGCGGTCCTTTCCTTGGGCCGGTCTAGCACATACTTACGCAAACCCAGACCGTCCATATTCTCACATAGAGACTTCAATTCAGATCGTGCGGGAATTGAATCCGACGCGTAGCGCTTCACGGGTTTGGGCTTCCGAATCTTCAGAGATTCCTGGTCCTGGAGAGTCGAGAACTTCTGGAGGAGGTCGGATTGCGTGGAATTAACATATGCTTCGATGTCGTTCCACGTGAAAGTAAAAGAAGACAGCAAAGATGAGTGTGACTGCAATTCTTCGAAGGCTTGTCTGAGATTTTCCTTCTTCGACTCGACGAGGTCGAGCGCCGTTTGGATTGATTTCAGAGTCGTTAACGCCATACTTTTTCTACAAAACAGAATTACATAGACCGGGAACCAGACTATTATCGGAACGCGATTCTGAGAGGTGGGAGAAACATGAATAGGCGTCAAGTGTTGTGCATCAACTGTCGAAGGGGTGAGAAGAAGAGGAACCGATTATTCCCAGCAAATTTATGGGCCTTTGGTTGGGAGCGCTTATTGAATACTAACTGAGACTTGTGAGTCACGGAAAATGGATTAGCGAAATAACGAAGGTCACTTTTGCGGTGTGAATAAAAGCATAACTTCGAGCTCGAGTTCGAGTTCGTTGAGCTCCTATTCATGTTGATGAATTATATATGTTATGCCTGGAACTAACTCAGGCACAATTGGTTTAAAATGCACTTATAAAGCCTCGGAATGCACGTTAAAAAATACAGAATATAAATAAAATGCTCGAAGGGTGTCAAAGCCCAACCCGATAAGAACCAAGGGCACGTCCCGAGAAGACCAAGGACATGACCCGAGAAGAACAAAGATTCATCCTAAGAAGGACCAATGGCACGTCCTGAGAAGGACCAAAGACCCGTCCTGAGAAGGACCCAGTGCATGACCCGAGAAGAACAAAGACCTGTCCTGAGAAGGACCAAGGGCACGTCCCGAGAAGACCAAGTGTCAAGTCCCGAAATCGGGCCGATAACACCGGCGTTGATTCTAAATACAATTCAAAATCAACAAGCCTCGTAATATAGAATTCTACGAAAATCAATATATTATTCCAAAAATAAATAAATAATTCTTACAAATATCAGCGGAAGCTTCATAAATTAATGGCAACGGCATCTAGAACAATAACATCTAATTCACCATCTCCAAAACTGGTTTTGATCTTCCTCTTGATTTCATATTCGCTTCTATTTGGGGAGTGGATATAATGGGTGAGCGTTTTGGAAAACACTCAGCAAACCGTGATCAGGTCTAATTTTAGTTCCCATTTCATAAAATCCGACAACATTAGCTATTTATATATTCGAAATTATCAAACTTATGTATGTTGAGCTATATTTTATCCTCAAGATTTACTTAAATAACGTTTTGAAAATCAATATTCCCTTATTTTTCTATCCTCGTTCAAACTCCTCCAACAAAAATCTACTCTTCCTTTCCATCTATCGTTAACACTCGTAAAATAATTATATATAAATAGATTTATGTGTGGGAAAAAACTGGTAAGAACAATAGAAGTTTGAACTATTCTTATTAGAATGATTTTAGCTGGAATTTGGATTATTGCATCACGACACCTATGATCCATTTTATAATATATCGATTCTGTAATTTCATTATATATTACTTGATCACAAAGTTATTTAATCTTGAATAATTTGGATCATATTATTTAGTTTACTATTCTCAATTACAATTATTCTACGCATATTCATGATATTTGTATAAAATAAGGAACGTGCTCTACTTTTTGTCAACCTATGCCCTGATATTTATTAGGCTAAATTACAAAATGGCATTGGTAGATAAATATAGTATCACATAAATTATATCTAAAGTGGTCCGAATAATCATTTCTCTTCAAAAAAATGGAACGACTTATTTTGGGTCTATACACATGTCCAGCAAAATGGTTTTCCTACCTTTCTTCGTTCCTTTTTTAACGGAAAACTGATATTGATATCACTTTTGTTTTGCGGATGGCTATCCGACTTTTTTTCTCCATTTTTGGTGCTACTCTATCCATCAATCTTATACAATTATGTAGTTTTTTTGCTGTCTTGTTGCTTGGGTTTTGGCCATGGGTGGTGCTTATGTACATCCTCATAGCCCAACTACTGTCATTTTGTGGTTTGTTGTCAAATGGGTCTTCCTTCTTCTCGTCCCTGTTGTTTACTTTTTTCTGCCGATGGTTATCACGCTTATTGCTACTGTCAACCAGCTTCTCATGTTTGGCAGTTCACTGTTAGTTGACTTTTGTTGTGTTCCTTTTGTGCTCATCATGTCTCGGTTAACTGGCTTTGGTATTTTGTATCCTTGCTGGGATTGGCAAACTTGGCTATACTCTATTGAAATCTCTGTTTAGCTCACAATTCAGTAGTGTTTCGCGGTCGTTGGAATTTGGAAATGTATATTGTAAAGAGAGCTTATTCTTTTAATGTTTATTTATCAGTTTTTGCCTCTCTTTACTCTACTTTATCACAGTTGGCGATCTCCTTGTCAAGCCATATCCTTCAGCGTTGATGGTGTATGTTTTGGATTTGGTTATCCAAGATCTCCCTACCTTCTGTTGTTGGGTCTATGTTGCGGCCCTTCTCCTTTCTATTCGACTTTCTTGTCGACCACATAATTGCGTGCTCTTTGTTGTCAACTCTTGGTTAACATAGGCGTACTTGGGTTACTTTTATCGTGTCGTGTTGGCACCATGACTTTTCTTTGTCATCTGGTTGTATCTGCAGCTTTGGCTGCTTCTTATTATTAATGTATTATTATGTTAAAAAAGAAATGCTAGTTATAAATGAATTATAAATTTAACCATAAGTTTTTATGGAAATTTTTATCAAATAAATGAAGGGGTACTTTTAAAAAAAGCATTAAAATTATTAAATATATGGACTTGTAACATAATTGTCGAAATTAAATGATTAGCTAACATATATTTGGTGATTTTAAGTTTCGATTTATCACATATCGTGGTTATTTAAATTCGACGCATTTAAGTAATACAATAGGTATTTAAAATATCATACTATATCCACAAGTTGCATATCATAGCCTCATGATCCTCGCACTCACATGCACAACATACATTTTCTTGCACATAAATTTGAAGGATAGTTGAATTTTTTAATGTATATAAAGTCATCAACCAAAAAATTGTAGCATACGATAATGGGCAAATATAGAACTTTTATTTATGGAGTACAAAAAAAGGGGCATTTATAAATCGATATCACTTGGTCAACAATAATTCAACTTAGTCTATAAAAAAAAAAAAAAATTCGCTTAGGTCCATTTCTTGTCGAAATGATATTAGTAACCCTCGCGAGGTTACTGTAGCACGTGCCCCTACATGCCAAAAAAATCATGCACCCACAAGACAAAAAAATCGTGCACCCACATTTCAAAATAATCATGCACCCATAGGCAAAAAATGATCGTGCACCAACATGCCAAAAATCGTGCACCCACAAGCAAAAAAAATCGTAACCACAGGCAAAAAATGATCGTGCACCCACATGCCAAAAACTTCGTGCAATCACAGGCAAATAATCGTGCACCCACAGGCCAAAAAAAGTACACCCACATACAATGTCCAATTTTAGTGCATCAATGTCCAATTTTAGTGTATTCAAAGTCCACTTTAGTGCACCAACGCCCAATTTTAGTGCATCTAATATCCAATTTTAGTGCATCCAATGTCCAATTTTAGTGCACCAAATATAAAATTGTGTGCATCCAATGTCCAATTTTAGTGCATACAATGTTCCATTTTAGTGCATCCAATGTACAAAAAGTCATGCACCAATGTACAAAAGAACGTGATCAATGTAGAAAAAATAGTACATCAATGTCCAAAAATCGTGCACCAATGTCCAAAAATCGTGCACCAATGCACAAAAATCATGCCCAATGTACAAAAAATCGTGCATCAATGTCCAATTTTAGTGCATCAATGTCCAATTTTAGTGTATCAATGTCCAATTTTAGTGCATCCAATGTCCAATTTTTGTGCACCAATGTCCAATTTTTGTGCATCCAATGTCCAACTTTAGGTAGATGCACGCGCAAACAAGTAAGAGCAATATAACAGGCGAATGCAGCTGTAAAATGCTAATAACCCCAAATTTACCGGAAACCCTACTCTCAAGTCCAATCGATTGACACAACTCCGCAGCTTGCCGGAACCTAGCAATCATGACAACATGATCAATTAACTCATTTGCATCATACCCACCACCACTTACCAGTTTGTATGCTGCTAAGAGCTGCAAATAGATTAACTTATCCAACCCCCCCATCTCTTCTTTCTTCTCCTCATTTTCATCTACATCGTTCCCATCACTCACACTCACCATCTTCCCCCTCCACTCAGCAGCCATAGCTGCCGCTCGCTCTTTGACCTCCGCCCCAATCTCGAACCCAACCCTCATAAACTCCTCCAGTAAAACCGCGCACGCCCTCCTCAATGCTCCCAGCTCAGACCCAGTACTTGAATCCCACCCTGCGCCACAAAACCCATCCAGGGCATCCAAAATCAAGGAACCCGGATCCGACGCGTGCTTGAACGCGTCAGCTAACTCAACCCTAATGGCGGTCCTTTCCTTGGGCCGGTCTAGCACATACTTACGCAAACCCAGACCGTCCATATTCTCACATAGAGACTTCAATTCAGATCGTGCGGGAATTGAATCCGACGCGTAGCGCTTCACGGGTTTGGGCTTCCGAATCTTCAGAGATTCCTGGTCCTGGAGAGTCGAGAACTTCTGAAGGAGGTCGGATTGAGTGGAATTAACATATGCTTCGATGTCGTTCCACGTGAAAGAAAAAGAAGACAGCAAAGATGAGTGTGACTGCAATTCTTCGAAGGCTTGTCTGAGATTTTCCTTCTTCGACTCGACGAGGTCGAGCGCCGTTTGGATTGATTTCAGAGTCGTTAACGCCATACGTTTTCTACAAAACAGAATTACATAGACCGGGAACCAGACTATTATCGGAACGCGATTCTGAGAGGTGGGAGAAACATGAATAGGCGTCAAGTGTTGTGCATCAACTGTCGAAGGGGTGAGAAGAAGAGGAACCGATTATTCCCAGCAAATTTATGGACCTTTGGTTGGGAGCGCTTATTGAATACTAACTGAGACTTGTGAGTCACGGAAAATGGATTAGCGAAATAACGAAGGTCACTTTTGCGGTGTGAATAAAAGCATAACTTCGAGCTCGAGTTCGTTGAGCTCCTATTCATGTTGATGAATTATATATGTTATGCCTGGAACTAACTCAGGCACAATTGGTTTAAAATGCACTTATAAAGCCTCGGAATGCACGTTAAAAAATACAAAATATAAATAAAATGCTCGAAGGATGTCAAAGCCCAACCCGATAAGAACCAAGGGCACGTCCCGAGAAGACCAATGACATGACCCGAGAAGAACAAAGATTCATCCTAAGAAGGACCAATGGCACGTCCTGAGAAGGACCAAAGACCCGTCCTGAGAAGGACCCAGTGCATGACCCGAGAAGAACAAAGACCTGTCCTGAGAAGGACCAAGGGCGCGTCCCGAGAAGACCAAGTGTCAAGTCCCGAAATCGGGCCGATAACACCGGCGTTGATTCTAAATATAATTCAAAATCAACAAGCCTCGTAATATAGAATTCTACGAAAATCAATATATTAATCCAAAAATAAATAAATAATTCTTACAAATATCAGCGGAAGCTTCATAAATTAATGGCAACGGCATCTAGAACAATAACATCTAATTCACCATCTCCAAAACTGGTTTTGATCTTCCTCTTGATTTCATATTCGCTTCTATTTGGGGAGTGGATATAATGTGTGAGCGTTTTGGAAAACACTCAGCAAACCGTGATCAGGTCTAATTTTAGTTCCCATTTCATAAAATCCGACAACATTAGCTATTTATATATTCGAAATTATCAAACTTATGTATGTTGATTAAGCTATATTTTATCCTCAAGATTTACTTAAATAACGTTTTGAAAATCAATATTCCCTTATTTTTCTATCCTCGTTCAAACTCCTCCAACAAAAATCTACTCTTCCTTTCCATCTATCGTTAACACTCGTAAAATAATTATATATAAATAGATTTATGTGTGGGAAAAAACTGGTAAGAACAATAGAAGTTTGAACTATTCTTATTAGAATGATTTTAGCTGGAATTTGGATTATTGCATCACAAGACCCCTGATCCATTTTGTAATATATCGATTCTGTATTTTCATTATATATTACTTGATCACAAAGTTATTTAATCTTGAATAATTTGGATCATATTATTTAGTTTACTATTCTCAATTACAATTATTCTACGCATATTCATGATATTTATAAAATGAGAAGGAGCGTGCTCTACTTTTGTCAACCTATGCCCTGATATTTATTAAAATAAATGGTTTTCCTACCCTTCTTCGTTCCTTTTTTAACGGAAAACTGATATTGATATCACTTTTGTTTTGCGGATGGCTATCCGACTTTTTTTCTCCATTTTTTGTGGTACTCTATCCATCAATCTTATACAATTATGTAGTTTGTTTGCTGTCTTGTTGCTTGGTTTTGGCCATGGGTGGTGCTTATGTACAGCCTCATAGCCCAACTACTGTCATATTGTGGTTTGTTGTCATCATGGTTCACCGGCCGTTCCGTTCCCGATTCTGCGAACCATGTCATATGGGTCTTCCTTCTCGTCCCTGTTGTTTACTTTTTTCTGCCGATGGTTATCACGCTTATTGCTACTGTCAACCAGCTTCTCATGTTTGGCAGTTCACTGTTAGTTGACTTTTGTTGGCGTTCCTTTTGTGCTCATCATGTCTCGGTTAACTGGCTTTGGTATTTTGTATCCTTGCTGGGATTGCCAAACTTGGCTATACTCTATTGAAATCTCTGTTTAGCTCACAATTCAGTAGTGTTTCGCGGTCGTTGGAATTTGGAATTGTATATTGTAAAGAGAGCTTATTCTTTTAATGTTTATTTATCAGTTTTTGCCTCTCTTTACTCTACTTTATCACAGTTGGCGATCTCCTTGTCAAGCCATATCCTTCAGCGTTGATGGTGTATGTTTTGGATTTGGTTATCCAAGATCTCCCTACCTTCTGTTGTTGGGTCTATGCTGCGGCTCTTCTCCTTTCTATTCGACCTTTTTGTCAACATAATTGCGTGCTCTTTGTTGCCATTGGCTCTTGGTTAACATAGGTGTACTTGGGTTACTTTTATCGTGCTGTGCTGACATCATGGCTTTTATTTGTCATCTGGTTGTATCTGCAGCTTTGGCTGCTTCTTATTATTAATGTATTATTATGTTAAAAAAGAAATGCTAGTTATAAATGAATTATAAATTTAACCATAAGTTTTTATGGAAATTTTTATCAAATAAATGAAGGGGTACTTTTAAAAAAAGCATTAAAATTATTAAATATATGGACTTGTAACATAATTGTCGAAATTAAATGATTAGCTAACATATATTTGGTGATTTTAAGTTTCGATTTATCACATATCGTGGTTATTTAAATTCGACACATTTAAGTAATACAATAGGTATTTAAAATATCATATTATATCCACAAGTTGCATATCATAGCCTCATGATCCTCGCACTCACATGTACAACACATTTTCTTGCACATAAATTTGAAGGAAAGTTGAATTTTTTAATGTATATAAAGTCATCAACCAAAAAATTGTAGCATACGATAATGGGCAAATATAGAACTTTTATTTATGGAGTACCAAAAAGGGGCATTTATAAATCGATATCACTTGGTCAACAATAATTCAACTTAGTCTATAAAAAAAAAAAACAATTCGCTTAGGTCCATTTATTGTCGAAATGATAGTAGTAACCCTCGCGAGGTTACTGTAGCATGTGCACCTACATGCCAAAAAAATCGTGCACCCACAAGACAAAAAAATCGTGCACCCACATGCCAAAATAACCATGCACCCATAGGCAAAAAATGATCGTGCACCAACATGCCAAAAAATCGTGCACCCACAAGCAAAATCGTAACCACAGGCAAAAAATGATCGTGCACCCACATGCCAAAAACTTCGTGCAACCACAGGTAAATAATCGTGCACCCACAGGCCAAAAAAAGTGCACCCACATATAATGTCCAATTTTAGTGCATCAATGTCCAATTTTAGTGTATTCAAAGTCCACTTTAGTGCACCAACGCCCAATTTTAGTGCATCTAAAGTTCAATTTTAGTGCATCCAATGTCCAATTTTAGTGCACTAAATATATAAGTGTGTGCATCCAATGTCCAATTTTAGTGCATATAATGTTCCATTTTAGTGCATCTAATGTACAAAAAGTAATGCACCAATGTACAAAATAACGTGCATCAATGTAGAAAAAATAGTACATCAATGTCCAAAAATCGTGCACCAATGCACAAAAATCATGCCCAATGTACAAAAATCGTGCATCAATATCCAATTTTAGTGCATCAATGTCCAATTTTAATGCATTCATGTCCAATTTTAGTGTATCAATGTCCAATTTTAGTGCATCCAATGTCCAATTTGTGTGCACCAATGTCCAATTTTTGTGCATCCAATGTCCAACTTTAGGTAGATGCACGCGCATGTTTAAAAAATCGTTCACCAAATGTATGAAATTTTCAGAATTTCAGAATTTTTACCCATGATGCACGAAAAATCGTTCACCAAATGTATGATTTTTTTGCCCGAAAAATTCTTAAAAAATTTTGTCAACTGCTGCACGATTTTGCTCCAACAAGTCTGCATTTTTTGAACTTGAACCGTGCACCAAAATTCCCATTATGCACGATTTTTTTACTCATGATGCACGATTTTTTGGCCCCAAAAATTATTAAATTTTGTCAAGTGCTACACAATTTTGCCCCCTACAAGTCTGAATTTTTTGAACGTGAAACCGTGCACCAAACTTCCCATGATGCATTATTTTTACCCATGATGCACGATTGTCAAGTGCTGCACGGGTGTACCATTCTTCACATCATCCCACTTTTGCTCAAATCCTGAAATCCTCCATTGTTCAAACCTAAAAAGGCAGACCAATTAAAAAAAAAGCAAACTAAAAATAAAAACCATGCATCAATGAAGAATGAAAATTTTATCTCATTCTAGGGATAATTATTAGTTTGTCCAAAAATGGAAAATTACAAGCTCAATTTCTCCATTTTCGTGTGTTCAGATCCTTATTCTAGTTTTTATTTAATTTTTAATGAACATAGAGCTTCACGCCTCCGTTGAGGCTACGACTGCTAAACGGGGACGGCACACAACCACCGCGTGTGGCGACGTTTGAGAGCTTCACGCCTCAGTTGACGAGAGCTAATCTCTGCCGATGGAGGTGGCGGAGGAGCTCCGACACAGGAGCGGTGCAGTCGACAGAGGAGCCCTGCATATTGTGTCGAGGAAGAAGAGAATGGATAATAAGTTTAAGAGATGGGTATTTTTGTAAGGAAAAGGACATAATCAATTACAAGTTTTTAAAATGGACATATGCGAATAAAAATGTTTTAAAATGTGGACTTTTAAGGGAAGTTGTTTTTTTGCCTAGACTTAAATTAATCTATTGTAACTGATACCTCCTTGTAATGATCTCTACCAAAAATAATAACAAAAAATAAAAAAAATGGAGAGCCAATTTTTTGTCAAAAGGTCAATATAATTTTAGAGGGCAAAATATATTTTTTCACGGATAAAATACCATTTTTTTAAAAATAAAATTTAATGTAATTAAATTTTTTTTAGGAGCAGCTGCCCACAACCCAACACACAGACGACAACAAAGGTTTGTCCCCCATACAATCAAAATATTATCTAAAATTATATCCGACTAATTTGCACAACATAAAATAATCATCTTTCCACTTTTAATATATTTGCATGATAGCGCAGACCAACTACATATGTTTAAATAATTTAGTTAGAATAATATTGTCAACTTAATATTTTGTGAAGCATGAGAGGTAAATACCTATATAGACCCAACATGAGTTATATACACGAACCAGCTCAGTATGATTTTGATCTAAAATAGTTGATATATTAGTTTATGTATTTTTTATTAAAAAATTATGTTTTAATTTTGAGTTGTCGTATAAGTGTGACCCAAACTCAGTGCATACAAGTATTCATAGTTTTATTTATATTTAAATTATAAAAAAACTATTAAAATATTTTTTAAATACATTTTAATTTAAAAAGGCAAATTAGCGGAGGGCAAGTGCAACTATAAAGCTCAATATCGTCAGCTTCTGTCATCTACCTTAGGCTCCAAATTTTCTCACACTGCTCAACCATTTCTATAAACACAACCTCCTCTTCCTTTCTCTCTCTTCCTACAAAATTTATATTATAATAATAATATAATCAATATCTCCTTTCATCGTCCAACAAATTCCATTTCTTTTGATTATGTGAAAAAAAGGAGTGGAATAAACAAGAAAGAGAAAAGGAAGAGAAGGACCTTTGGAGAGAGAGAACAAAGTGAGAGGATGAGCATACCTTGTGTTTTTATTTATGTATATTCCTCTCATTAGATCTTTGCTCCAATTCAATAATTTCTTATCCTCCTTTGATGGTGAGTTTTTGTGAAAATGAATCCAAATATTGGTTTTTGTTGACTATCTGATTGTTATCGTGTGTGGGTTCTGTCTGATCTACGTGGATTTTGAATTTTCAGGATTGCATATGCTTAATCTCAGCCGATGAATGAAGGATCCAATCCTGTTTTATTAAATCAGGCATTTCCCACTTGATATTTGATCTGATATTTGATCAGTGATTGATACTGGGTTCCTGCCTCATTTTCTGGATAAGGTTTGATTTTTGTTTTCTTTAGCTCTTCTTTGTTGTTTTTTCGGATACCTCTGGATCTGATAGATTTGTTTATTGATGGTTTGCATTTTTAAGTTGTTCGATTCTTCTACGGTTGCAATCTATTTGATTCAGTTTATGTTTTGTGTTGCATCAAGTTATCTCATTATTGATTCGATTCGGGCACTTCTCAGAGAATTTTCTGATCCAATCAGTGTATATCGTAGTCGAATTTGATGTGAGATTGTTGTTCCTTCGTTTTTTGCTTTCGATTCTATTTTATAAATAAATTGTTTGGTTTGACGGAGGATTGTTGAACATTGGGGTGATTGAACATAAAATTGCAGAAAAATGGAGATGGATCAAGGTAAGCTTTTCATTGGTGGGATTTCTTGGGACACCGACGAGGACCGTCTTAAAGAATATTTTGGAGCCTATGGACAAGTGGTAGAGGCTGTAATCATGCGAGATCGAACCACAGGTCGTGCTCGTGGCTTTGGTTTTGTTGTCTATGCAGACCCTGCAGTTGCAGAAAGAGTGGTTAAGGAGAAGCACATGATTGATGGGCGAACCGTAAGTCAGTTCGATACTTGCAAATCACAATGCATTCAAAATGCTGCTTGCTGCTATTTGCATTGCCAAATACTACATATACTAAGTCACCTGGCTGTAAATTTGCTATTCTGAATATGCTCATTGGTTGATTTTTGTCATTTATGTGTTCATAAAAAAGACGCATCATCATTTGGACTATGCAACGTCTTTTAACTTTCAGGTGGAAGCAAAGAAAGCTGTTCCAAGAGATGATCAGCACCTGATAAACCGAAGCACTGGCAGTACTCAGGGATCACCTGGTCAGGGACGCACTAAAAAGATCTTTGTAGGAGGATTAGCATCTACAGTAACTGAGAATGATTTTAAAAATTACTTTGATCAGTTTGGTACCATAACAGATGCCGTTGTGATGTATGATCACAACACACAAAGGCCGAGAGGTTTTGGGTTTATAACTTACGATTCAGAGGATGCGGTTGATAGGGTTTTGTACAAAACTTTTCATGAACTCAACGGTAAGATAGTCGAGGTTAAGCGAGCTGTTCCAAAAGAATTATCTCCCGGGCCTAGCCGGAGCCCGCTTCTTGGATACAACTATGGATTTAGTAGAGCGAACAATTTTCTCAACAGCTATACCCAGGGGTATAATCTAAGCTCTCTTGGAGGTTATGGGATCAGAATGGATGGTAGATACAACTCATTAGCTAATGCTCGTGCTGGATTCTCACATTTTGGTTCTCCGACCTCTGGACTGGGAGTGAATATGGAGCAAGGTTTGAATACTGGATTTGGAGGGGGTTCTAACTTTAGTGGCAACCTGGGTTATGGCCGTGTTATGAATCCGTTTTTTGGAAGCAACCAGAGTAGGTACTATACCCCTATCGGATACAACACCAATAGCAGCCGAGGCCATTCTGTTTTCAGCTCACCATCAAGAAATGTATGGGGAAATGGCGGCCTTAATGCTTCCCCGAATAATGCTAGCTCAGGTTCATACTTTGGTTCTGGAAGTGGTGTTTTTGGAGTATTTGGAAACAATGGATCAAACTGGGGCACGTCTCCTATTGCCGCATCTGTTGGCGGCAATTCTTCGGGATACAGTGGGGGAAATGTTGGCTATAGAGGTGGAGATAACAGTCATCCACTGGGAATGGGAGGTTTTGGAAGAAACAGCGGAACAGGTGTGGCTACAACATCATCATTTTCTGCATCAGGCAGTGGTTATGAGGGATCTTATGGGGACTTTTACCGCAGTGGCTCTGTTTATGGTGATCCAACTTGGCAAACTACATCTTCAGAGCTGGGTAATTCTGGTCCATTTGATTATGGCATTGGAAATTCAGAGGATGTCACTGCTAATGATTCTGACAATTATGGGGTGGGATATGACACTCCAAGTAGACAAACCAAAAGAGGTAATATATTTGGCCTTTCGCCTAATTTGTGAATATTGTTGTTTACAGAAATAGAATGGTGGTATGCCATAATATGTGTTTGCCATTGAAAAGATGGGATTTAATGATTCATAAACCTAATCTAATGAACGATTTGATATAACGTTTCAGCTCTTCATATAACAATTGTTATTTTCTTTCGTTTTTTTGTTTAGACATTATTACATAATCAAAGCATGGTATAGAATGAAGTATTGTTGGCTAAATAAAATTGACTTATTGTTCCTTCATTTATGGAGTTAGTATAGAAGCTGAAATCTCAAATTGAACCTTTTTTTCTTTTTCTAGCTCATTTGCAGAAACAAGGCGAAAATTGTAACTCGAATTTTCATATTTGGACTATTATGAACTTGTTGGCTGTAATGTTGAACCCCACACCCATATACATCTCTTTGCACAAACATACACACTCTCAGGTGCATGTTTCTGAACATGCATGCACCCAGTGTGATTTGAAGTTGGCTTGATAAAAGGTACCAAGTTTGGTACTACTGAAAATTTCGGTCATTGGTGATGTCACTTGTATACAATTTTAAGCTTGTGCATCATTTGATCACTTGGAATCCCACAAATCTTCACTTCTTATCTATATCTAACACGACTAGTTGCACCTATAAAAGCTTATGGTAATTTGTTTTTTTTTTGGAAATGTTACGGAAATTAGTTTATCCCAATTTTATTGGGACCAAAAACTTAGTTGTTGTTTTGGAGATGTTACGGAAATGTGTTTTCATAAAATGCATACGAAAATGCGATAGATATTTCTTCTTTTTTTCCTTCTAAAAAGAATATGTTGGTTGTTTTTATTTTCCTAATAGTGTGGTGTGTTTTATAATTTGAGATATAGTTTATTATGTTGAATTATAGTATAACAATTGAGTTGTTTCGGAAGTGATAAAAAGTTGAATTTAAAATAATGATAATATAGGAAATCTGAAATAGATGAAAATGTGTTTGGTGAAAGATATTGAAAATGGTTTGTTTCATTTTCAGGAGATCTTTTGATAATGCATTATCAGTTCCGAACATTATAGTCATTTAACTACTGAAAGTTGGCCTTGAGTTATTGTTCTTTAAGATTGATGGGTTAGTAAATTGCATTTAATTGCTGATGCATATGTAAATGAGTTGATTTTAGAGTTTTGATGACTATTTATACAGGGTCACACCTAGTATGCATAAATAGTCATTAAATTAGTTGGTATACATTGCCCAACTTATCCATTTTATTTTCATAACTTTTCTTTCTATGACCTTCTCCAGGAATTGCTGCCTAGGAAATTTCATCTTTATGAAGATAATGTAGGAGCGGCGACTTAAAAAAGCATGCGAATCGTGAATATAGTACATATCCCTCAGTAGACATGTCTCATCTTATTATGATGCCATTTCACAGAGCTAACAGGGGTCTGCAAACTATACGTGTTCAAAAAAGTGTTTTAGAGGGGTTTTTTAAGCGTCTTGAGGCTTGATTATTAAACATAACTTAGGTTCTTTTATCAGTGTTTCAATTGAGAATTGTAAATCAGATTGCGGGACATACATACTCCACGAGATCCATTCTATAGTGTTTAGTGTGCTTCTCTTCAAGTGAAAGCGGTGTCACTGGTACGACAATTTGAAAAGGTAAAGACTTATTCTTGTATTCTTTGTTTCGCCTGTTTGTGGGCTCGAATGACTTTCTTGTTTTTTTTTTCTTTTTTCTGGGATTTGTAATTGACTCAGTTTGTATGTGAGCTTCTGTTTGATTTCACCAGCTTGAAAATATGTGAATGAGAGGGTTATAGCCTCATAGTTTTCCCTTTAATAAAAAAACATTATTATAAATTCTTTTTTTATGCAGATTCTGTTTTTGACAGTTAAAATTTTTAATGTGTTTGAAATTGATGCAGTTTTAGAGACTGGCTTGAGTTGTTTGATCTTCCTTCATTAACTTTGTCGTGAAGTTTTGTTTTATAAAGGAGCTTCATGCAAATTTCTATGTAGTTGGGTTGGATTTTATATGAGAAATACTTCTATGTACTCAATATTGAAATACAACACATTTTAAATAAAAATGTATAAACTAACATTCTAATCATCTTAGACCAATCATGTTGATTGATACATAAATGAATCATATGGATATAAGTTATGGGCGAAATAACAACAGTTGTGTTATTACATATTTCAAATAAGTACATTTTAAATTTTATGCATGATTATATTATTAAATAAAAGCCTTCCCATAATTATTAATTTGATCAATAAAACACATCAATTTTAGTATCCTAAAATGCTCATTAACCACTCTACTCTTATTTTTATGAGAAAAATATAATAATACAATTCAAAATTATGATAGAAAAAATATTCTAGTATAATTATTCAATCTAATACAAATTTATTGTATATAAAATTATATTTTACATTAAAATTTAGTATATATGTACTATACAAGTGAGCCAAAACGTGTTAATGCCTAGGTTTTATCAATTTTTTTTTCGAATGTTCCTGAATAATAAAAGAATATATTTTATTATTCCTATCTGAAATCGGCGCAAGATACATTCAGAACAAGCTGAAAGATTTGGAGAACGTTAGTTAGGGTTTAGCAAAATGGCGACGCCGGCGAATCCCTCGACTTCGGACTCAGAATCGGAAATTGATAGCGTTGCTGAACCTAATCCTAGTTACAATTCACTGGCCAGCACCAATCCATCGAGTCCTCCCATTGTTTGTATGTTTAGATTCGCCGGTGACTCCGCTGCTGGTGCTTTCATGGGGTCCATTTTCGGTTATGGTAATCCATTAATTAGTTTATTTTTCTCGTTTTTTCCATGACAATTACGGTTCTTGTGGTAGCATTTTAACGATGACGATGCTAAGATTTTAGCTCGGTCTTGAATTTCGTGGTGAAAGTTAGTTTTCATCCGTTTAGTAGTTCCATCATTAGCGCCCGGGACAGCCTCCCAGCTAGGGTGACATAGTGATGTTGTTCAACAACAGCGCTGTGCAATAACAGCTCAACTCATTCGCATATTCTTTAACGTCTACATGCAAAGACTCACAGGCTATCCAAACAACATTTCTGACAGTTATACTATTACAATGAATAGAGTGTATTGTGCATGCACATATGATCACTTGACTGATCAGATATGGACCGGTAAGCGTGCTTTTGGTTCTGGTATGCTCTCAATCAGCAGATGTAAGTTTGAAGCTCCATGGATCGATATCTCTTAAGAATAAGTCTTTTATGAGTTGTGAGATGTATGAGATCGTCCTCTCTCTCTTATCTTCAATCTTCAAGTGTATTTATAAGGTCTCATGGATATGTCATTGGATACATGAATATATCCGTTGGAAAGGTTTTAGTACGGGTTCTTGCTTCTTTGTATTTTCCATGACTCTCCGACGGTCATATTGACTTTGTTGGCCATCTACTGCGACTGGTTGTTTATTGACTTTGCCGGTAAACCTTTTGATATCAATCAGCCGGTCTATGTTTTTCTGATATGTGATTACTCAACTAGTCTTCATCTGTTTGGCTCTTGCGGGTTGTTTCAGCTCGGTTGAATATTTACATCAGCTAGGTATGATTAATTGTACTCTACTGCTCATTCAGTTGGTCATTCAGTTGGCCTGTCTGGTTCTGCTAAGTATTTTGTTATCTCGAAAATTTGTTCTACTGATCACTCAGCTAGCATGGGTTCAACTTGTTCTGATTTATCAGTGCTGTTGATCACTAGTCCGGCTCGTATTGATTAGTTTTGTTGATCACTCAGTTTGCATGGGAAGCAACTAGCCTGGTTCTTGTTGATCAGTTCCGTTTTTCACTTAATTTTACCGAGCTGAATCCTTTCAATTTTGCTGGTCTATTATGTCTTGACTCAACCTTACTGCACACTTGATAACATCATCAGTAATATTATAAACAAGCTTTGTTAATATTAAAACTAAGATTCATAATTTTAATCAACCCAACAATCATAAATAAAGAAAATGAGTTTATTGACAGAAAATATTAAGACTTAACAAATAAATAATACTGCATTTGATTGACGAAACACTTAAAAATCCTAACCTAACTATGGATCAGCTATGTAACACATCATAAATGATAAAACATCTAGAGTGATTGCAAAGAGGGAAACAAGCATAACCTTGCTTATGTTTCCTCCAATTTATATAATGCTTACAAATTAATATCCATGGACTGACAACGACCGCTATCGTAAATGCAGCATAAATTAGCACGCACACCACCCATAAAATCACATTTATTCCAACCCTGAAATCTGCAAGCCACATTTTCTTACCGTTGTGTATTGCAGATAAAAATATTTGTTGGAGAAACATCGCAATATTTCTTCAAGAATACTGCACATTTCAATATTTGGGAGTGGATTTCGGTGATACATATTGCATTGCCAATTTGTTATCGATGGTAACCAACCTCAACGTAGTATAATAGTGGTAGTGCTGGTGCATGAATAATTCGTTAGTTCAAACATGTGAGTGTCGTGCTTGATGAGTTGTTTGAGGTCTATGATGAAACGAAAAGATCTGGTCGACCCCGAATATTTTGTCCACTTCAGTTTTCTACATAATTTATCACTCGTTGTTAGGATCACGCGTTACCAATAGGCCATCGGATATAGCTATTAGCAGAGCCGCAACTTTATTTCCTTATACAGTGGCAGCGCAAAGCCTTGTACTAATCGACAATTGAATATGAGGGTTGCAGCACCACGTGGGTGCCAATGGGTCAGGCTTGTTATGCCATAGAGGGTGAGAAGCACTTCGTCTACGAGCGTATATAGGATATGCCGTGTAATTCACAACATTACTCCTAGAAGAATCTCCATAAATTGCTTCTGGTTAGGCTTGAACCCATGACCTTGCTCTGATACCAATTGTTAGTGTGAAACGTTCACCACTAGGCCAAAAGTTATAGTTGTTAATAGAGGCGCAACTGTATTTCCTTATACAATTGCAGTGTAAAATCAAGTACTAAACGACAAGTGGACATGAGGGGCTGCACCACGTGGGTGCCAATGGGTCGGGCTTGTTATGCCATAGACGGCGAGGACCACTTTTTCTACGAACGCGCATAGGATATGCCTCCCAACACGTGCACCACCATTACCACTGTTATACTCTGTTAAGGTTGGTTACCACCCATGACAAAGTGATAGTGCAGCAAGGACCCCGAATATTTTGTCCACTTCAGCTTTCTAGATAATAAATCATTCATACACCACCATTACCACTATTACACTCCATTGGGGTTAGTTACCACTCATAACAAACTGCTGATGCAGCATGTACCACCGAGCTCCACTCCCCATCAAAATTCATGCTTATATATTTTCTTTCATATGCTTACATTTTTATAACTTGATATTTGCCTGTGATTATTTATTTGCAATACTCATATCTGAGATCTCTGAGACAACATATGTGGGCGAGGAATAGATAGGTCCCGAAGTCATTCCGTTTCCAGGTGCTGGCGAGGATGATTCGCACCACGAAATCGTCAATGTTCAAGGAGATGGAAACCAACCTTCAAACAATGGATAATCTGGGTGGTGCATAAGAAACTTATAATGTATAATTCCGTTTGTTGCACCGCCCGTGCCCATTAATATTATTTCCTTTTCTGATGAAAAAAATAAATGGAGGCGGCCATACTCTAGCTGGGAACGAAGACCTAGATAAATGCAATTTGTGCTTAGAAAGATTAAGGAAGAACAAGACGTCCGTCTCCAAGCCATAGAAAAAACTGTATTCACATTAGCGAACAATCACTTCGTTTTCCATGGAGTTTGCATAGTTGCAATTTCCAACAACTCCTCGTTCGTTTGCTCTGATACATGATATATTTTCGTACTCTTTATCTTGGCCGCTATACTTAACTTGTTTGTTCTCTTTATGATCGGATTGAAGTATAGAGCGCTGGTAAAGTGGCATGATCGTGTCTTGAAAAAATTGTAATGGTCTTGAAGAAATATTGCGACAACGTTTTCCCATCAAATATTTTTATCTGCAATGCGGTAAGAAAATGCATCTTGCAGATTCCAAGGGTTGGAATAAATGCTATTTTATGGGTGAGCGTGTTAATTTATGTTGCGTTTACGGTGGTGGTGGATGCCAATCAATGGGTATTTTTAAACATGATATAGACGGGTGAAAACATAAGTAATGTTTTGATTGTTTCACTCTTTGCAATCACTCAAGATGCCTTATGCCGTTTTACGCAGCTGGTCCATAGTTAGTTAGACATTTTCCAGTGTTAGACAATCAAATATATTTGTTTCAGTCTTAACAGTCTTAACATTTTCGGCCAAAAAATTAATTTTATCTATTTCTGATTGTAGAGGATGAGTTATTTTAGTATTGTAAAAGCGTTATGCCATTTGTTATTAATATCGTTGTTTTATCGTGCAAGTGTGTAGAATAATGAAAAAGACATTAATGATGTGTGTAGAAATACTATCACAATCGAATAACAAAAATAACTAAGTCTTTGATCTCAATGGATTGTGGTAGACTTATACGTGTATAGTCGGTTCACTAGTTGCATAATTTAAGTATTGGGTTCAAATAACATTGAGTGTATGTAGGAGAAGAAAAAGAGGCTCAAGAAAATCAACCCATGGATGGTCCGACTGATGAAGTGTCCATCTGGCTAGGAATACTGCTGAGTAGCAATTAGGGAGGAAGGAACTTCTGGAAATTGTACTCTATCAGTGTTAGTTACGCTAAATAATTCGCCAAAAATTCCAGCTCGGCAGAACTAATCTGGAAATGGGAGGATTTTATCTAAATCAAAATGGCATCTTTAACAATTATCACTAAACATAAATGGAACACCGATTTTATCTACCTCGTAAGAAACCTGCACTGCATGACTGAACCTCCTGTAATCAGCATTGAAAGTATAGAAAAATAAGAGGTGCTGAACTTAGCAAAACAGCCTAAATATTTCAAAACACGAACTTCCATTTTCAGTAAAGATTAAAACTCGTCCTGACAAACCGAAAACACAAGCTCCTTTTGTAATTGGGAAATGTCTTGAAATTACTCCTGGCAACATGTGCAAGGTGAATTTCAGGCAAGGGCATACCTCTCCTTTTGTGTAGGTGTTTGTCTGTAATAAAGCAAAAATCTTCCAAACAAGGAGCACGTTCGTATTTCCTTCAAACATTTGTATTCACATAGGGTGAAAATACAGTCCATCTGGATGTATACGTGTCAACTAAATTAGGAAACAGATTTCATGGTGACAACACGTAGTTACTATATTTACTGAATAGAAAAGTTTTAAATAATGAATTGGGGGACATTGTGAATGATGGAGGGGTAAATTTAGGTTTCTTGAAAACTTTAGGACACTTTAGGACATATCTTTCTGGTTTCTATGTTTCAGGTTCTGGGTTAATTAAGAAGAAAGGCTTTAAAGGATCATTTGCAGATGCAGGTTCTTCTGCCAAGGTATTGGATATGAAACCTCGTGAATAATGCTTTTTTCCCCATCTTATGATTGGAAATTTGATGTTGTCTTCAATCTTGGACTTATCGATTCTGCTTCTAGACATTTGCGATTTTATCAGGAGTACACAGTTTAGTTGTATGTTTTCTGAAGAGATTGCGGGGGAAAGATGATGGTATGGATTCTTTTTAAAGAAATGTTAGTTGGCGCAACCTTCACTGTTCTTATTTGATTTGTCTCCTCTCTACAGTTATCAATGCAGGAGTTGCTGGATGTTGCACTGGGCTTGCTTTAAGCTTTCCAGGTTCTTTTCACCCTGCATACATTTTCTGTAGCTCTTCCTGGTAAAGCCCACTTACATCTATTTTTCTCAGGTGCCCCACAAGCTCTACTTCAAAGCTGCCTCACGTTTGGGGCGTTCTCATTTATAATTGAAGGTCTTAACAAGCAGCAGCCGGCTCTTGCTATGTTATATTCAGTGAGTGGAAAAAGGCAGCACTATGGTGTAGTTCCACCTTTAGCACTTCCTCTACCGAGTGAACTCAAAAAGTCTTTCTCATCCTTTTGTCGGTCTATAAGAAAATGAGTTTTCGGCAGTTTTCCATGTAAAGCTTCTTAGAGAGCACCAATATACCCTTTTTATGCATGGAAATGACGTGAGACGCAGAACAATTTATTATTCGTCAATAAGATTATCTATTTTCCTATCTTATAAATACCCTCTTGTTTTTTTTTTTTTTTTTAGAGATTTCGTGGCAAAACGATAATAGAAGAGAGTAGATATTTGACGTTGAACAAATCCGGACAGGGATTTTGGTTAGAATCTTTCCATAATTAAATTTAAAGGTTGTTTCAATGATTTTAATTAGAATCATTTGGTACATGGGTATGTGATGTTTTACATGGATTTTGAAATATGGTATAACACCTACATATTGACTGGTGAATCTCAAATAATTTTAGTCGTGCTTAATAATTTGAATCGATTAACATTTGTTTGGTCTTTCTCTATAAATATAAGACTTGTTCTTTCTCATAGTTTTGAGTGAGTAGTACAATGCTGCCATGGATGAAAAAAAATCTAATATATTTCGTTAAAATATAGGATTTGTCATCATTAAAGTATGCTAAATCATTTTGGCTTAGTTTAGTGTCCTGATTTGTCGCGATGCCTTTAGCCCCTTCAGTGTATATGACTTTTTTTCCCCATTTTCTTGAGGGCCTTATCGCTAATTCATGACAAGATATATATATATTTTTTGGAAGGTTCAACATAGCAAGATTTGAATAGCCAATAATAGGCATTTAAATCCATATAAAAGAAAATCTATATCAATAGCGAGATTTGAATATCAATTTACCCAAAAATAAAGAAAATGGGACACATTCCCAAAATCCTACAATTTCAATTGTAATGCTTTTTTAAAGTTACCATATTAAAATTGTCATTCCCACTTATCCACTTTGAATCTTTATATAATGACAGTTGATTGAGGCTTTATCCAAAACCGCAGCAAGGATTACGAATTTCTCGTCAGTTGAATTCATCAATGGCAACACTAAGTAGATCTCACGACGACTTGGCATTCATGGTCTCATTTCTTTCTTCTCTTTATATTTATATTTCTCAAAAAAAAAAAAATATACTCATTTTTAATATTTATCCTGAATTGGCACTTACAATTCTTTATTTGTTTTTTTTTTTTTTACTTTGCAGACATGTATTTTAAGGATTAATATCCGAACTCCAGGATGGCAGAAAGCAGTCAGAGGAGTGCTAAGAAGCAGCAAGGGTCAGATACGATAAAACTACGATAAGATGTCTTAACGTATTTTTACAAAATAATTTGCTTGAAATTTTAATATTTTTTTCTCATTTAAGATGAATTAGAGTAACGCCAACGTATACTCTGAAATATCGTAAAGACTAAAATGATGTAGAAATCCATCTCCAACCTTGCACTATATTCTGCACTATTTTTAAAATTTTGTTACTATTAGTTTTATTGATTTAAAATTATTTATTTGTTAATTCTTTTTTATATAATTAATATTTAAAGTAAATAAAATAAGAATTTTATTAAATAATTGATTGGATGATTTTATTAATAAAATAAATTTTAATTAATTATCTAATTTTTTTAAAAAATAAATAAAATATGTATATATATTAATAAATTTGTAAATAGATAGTGAATAGAATAAACTAATTGTTGCAAATGAATTAAAAGGAATATTGTAGGGAATATTTCTTTTAAACGTAAAGTTTGATTAGATAGGTTGGAGAAGGGTTATGAGTTTGGTGTAGAAATTGCATCATTTTGATGTAAAATATACGCTAAAATAAAATTATGGGTTGTAGATTGTCTTAAGAGCTTAGATTTGATAGTGTCAAACAATGTTGAATTGTATTTAATTAAAACTATATATTTAAACGAATACGATAAATCTATGTCCATGTGGATGACGATGAGTTTAAATATTCTATATACTTCATTTTTATTTTATTTACAATTTATTAACGAGATGCTCTAATGCTCTAAATTTAAAATAATTTAATAACCATGTTCTATATATTTTTTGTTTGGAATAATTTATAGAATTTTAATGGAATCAATTTTGAAAATTAAGATAAAAGGACACAATAGGCATATCAAAGTACGTTGATAACTTCTATTATTCAAAATATATTTTTATAATATGATAATATAAATCTAATTTGCTTTGATTTGTATGTATAAAGGAGTGAGAAGCTTTAAAATGGATGAGCATGGGACTGTGGAAGTGTCGGGTATAGTGGATCCGAATTCACTTTTAAAGAAGCTTGGAAAAGCTGGAAAGCGGGCACAACTTTGCTGGTTTCAATACGGGCAATGCTCCGACAACTTGTTCTTGCCATACCAAAACTCCGGCCGCTGTGGATATGACGGTGGTGATGCGGGGTATTACCCATTTCGCGGAGGAGGGTACGGTGGCTGCCGCCACTGTTCCATGCCGACATGTGAGTATGACCACCGCATGAGTTGTGTGACGACACCGTCATATGGTGAAAGCGTAGGGTGTTGCTGTTTGATGTGATTAAGGATTTGCATCGACTTAAACTTGTCTATTTTGAAGATAATTGTTAGAAATTTGCAAGTTTGGAAAGAAAGTCATTTGCATTGTGTATTTTGATGGGCTTTTTGTTACTTTTAATTCGTAAGTTTTGAACAATATAATGTTGAATTTAAAGGTGGGTGAATTGGGATCTTGATATCAAAATGCACAAATTTATAACAATGGTGGCAACTTGATCAAAATGCACAAACTCAAGCATATTTATATATATCAAATAAGAGAGCGAGTAAAGAGACGAGTGACAATAAATTTATAGGGTTCACATTGAAATAATGCAATGAGTTGTTAATGATTTTACAAAATATTTATGCTCTTAACATAATTGCATAGATGTTTAACAAGAAGATAGTTGAAAGCATCATAAGAACTAATAAATGTGCTGATGTTGAAGACAATAGTTCTACTAAGGCGTCAACTTCTCGAAAGGAAGCCCTTTAAGTAACAATGATTTTAAATAATTATTTGTTGAGCTATGAGAAAACCACGTCATAAGTTCTTATTATGCTAAGAAAAGTCAGAAATAAGATTCAACGTGACGCCAAATTTAACAATAAATGATAATTGAGTCATTTTTTTATGAATTTTTCATAGATTAATCATAAATATAATATGCGTCAAGGAGTTATTAATTTATATATTGCATGAGGTCTATATGAATTCTCGTATATGTATTATTTTATAAATTTAGCGAATCATTAATTTAGCACATTGTCCCCAAGTTGGAACTGAACAAAAACATTATTTAAGCGAGGTTATAAATACTAGAGTATTAAATTATCGAGTTTCTACCGTAGTTTAAAATTAAGAGATTTCATTTTTTTTAACCTTCAGGTTACGAGATAACCAATTCAAATAATCAACTTCATAATATGATCTATTTACAAAATCAAATAGAAAATCAAAAATAACATTTGTTACATGCATATATCATACTAGTAATTTTTGCACAACGCAAGACGCGGTGCCCTTAATTAGCTTATTTGGTATTTAGTTTTTAAGTCTATCTGATTTTGTTCTGCTTAAAAGTTGAAAGCGGTATCCCAACGAGAATTCACTTTTACAACAACTTGAAAGAATTATTGGTCCTTCTTACAGTTATTCATAGGAACATTTTAAGAACGATAATCTAGAACAAAATTCTAAAGAGCTAAACCTATACTACAGTCTAACAATAACACAAATTTGGTAAAGATCTTAATCAATTGAGAAACTAAAAGGAGCTAAAGATTTGATGAGCAAGAACTTCTATATCTTTAGAGAGAGATGTAAAAACCACAAAAAACCGGGGTTTTGACACCACATTATTGTTAGTTTGAGATTGTCTTGAAAGATTAAACACCTCCTATCACGTGGTCCTAAGTTCCTTTGGTTTGTCCTAAATAAACTCCTAAATAAACTTTGAACTGATTAGTAATATTAAGCTGCATCAAATTGCTGAATCTTTGAACTCAAAACCTGACCATCTAAGAAAAACAAATGAAACACTTATCGTTATTCAAACCTAATACCTTAACATAGAGCTCAACATAATGCCGAAACTCAGGATCATCCTGCAAAGCAATGTCAGTTGGTAGTTATAGCAAGCCCTCACTTTCCCCATTGAGCAACTCCAGTTGCTGCATTGACACCAGCTTCTCCAAATATCGAAGTTGCAGATTCAGTTATTAATGCTGTAGCAACCCACTATTGGAACGTTCAACATTTAAGCTAAAAAAAATTGAATACCTGCAGCTGATCTGCAGCTGATTGAGCCTAGAGTGGCCACTTCCATCACTTAATAATCCAATTAGGTGTGGTGTTCATGTTTCAAATGATTCTTTGATGTACTTGAAACCTTCTCCTTCATAGATTTTGCCAATTCCAGAGTAAGATCGACAAGCTTCGCTCTATATCCAGAAATCCAGAAACATAAAAAAATTAAAGCAAATATTAATGCATGATAACCTTGGAACACACAAACTTGAGGGAGAAAGATTTTGCCACTCCAATTTGGTAAGATAAATAGACAAAAATTATTGGGCAAATGAACCTTACAAAAGCTGATAGAATAATTTTGGCACTTGTGGATAGAAGTGAAAGAATGACCAGATAAAATGATTGCGCAATACCTTCGATTTGTAAAAGTTCTTTCGTTTGCCTGGTGATCACATAAATCTGACTTTCCAATCAATATTTTTTAATTGCCTCGCCCATGGTAACGTTCGGCATATAATACTTAAACAAAGTACCTTAATTTTATAAGATAACACTCTCCAATTTTGGATAAAGTGTGTAACTGTTTCTCCACATATCAAATCATTTGGAACTTTTCTTAACAGTTATCATATGATACAAATGCAAGAACAATTAACAATTCAAGATGTGGCTGCAACAAACACTAATTTGATAAACTGCATTCTTTTTCAATAGTGTGGTCTTAAAATGTTGGGTAATAGAACATGCTGTAGATTATTATAATGTTCTACCTGTGTTCTTTTTTTTGTTCTACCTGTATTCTTGATGGGCTTCGGATTTTAAAGGATGCATAAGCATTAAAAGACAACAGAAGTATGGCTTGAGAATGTGGTATTATTCTCTATGGTAAGCCTACACCAGTCAATTGATTGACCAATCTTTTCGACTCACAAATAGAATACTGCCAGTTGCGAGAAGAGGCAATAGTTCGGAGAAGGTTGTGAACCTGGTGCATTACCAAAATATATCATATAAGTTTCTTTTAAAATTGTCCAAACTTATAAAATCACTATCTCACAGCATATGTATATTATGTTTACATCTTAGCTTTCCATCTGGAATCTTCCCATCTATCAATTCATCAATTCAGATAAGCACAAACAAGTACATAAAAGGCAGCATTAATTAAACAGATAAATAGCAATCGTACTTTAAAATTATAAAAGGAAATGGCAACTGAGTAGACTCACACTAAACCACAATTCCTGTCAAGTAACTCCGGGAATTCGACTGGCGATGGATTTGGATTGGCGGCTTCCAACTGTGATACAAGTTCGAGGGTCTCCGCCGGGACTTCCGCAGAGGCTTGAAATCCAAAGCCCGACCGTAAACTGTGTCTACCAAAGCCCGCTTCAGCTCCCAAATCCTCTCTTCTTTCACCACGTTCGCACCAGCTCGCTCATTAACAGTCGGGCTTCCATTACCCGATATAACAGCAGAACCACCCCATTCATCGTCATCCATCAGGGGATCCGTAGCATTGAATTTAGAGTGGGTTTTTGCTCAGGACCCAACTTTTCACCCCACTCATCTACAAGAGAGGGATTTTCGGGCATGGGGTCAGATGAAATGTCGGGTTTAGAAGATGGGTCAGTGGGGTCATTGTTAATGGAGCTGGGTATTGGTGATTTGGGATGAATTTGGGAGAGAGGTGTGAAAAGACGGAAAGGATGGGGATTTAGAAGGAGAGACATCGCTGGAGCTTGCAGAGGAAAATATGAAGACCTCGTGATATAAAAGTGCTTCTTGGAACTTATGGAATTGAGCATGATTCTCTGCATATTTGAAAAATGAAGAGATGGAGAAGCATGAACCAAAGAAGATGAAGAAGGAGTGAACAAATTTACTAAACCTAATAAAATCTTTAAAAACACGAAAGAGAAATCGAAGGAAATTACTGTTAGCAATCGGTGCTTATTATATTTAGGCCTATCATTAATCACCATAATAAATTAATATTAAATGGCATATATCGGCTTTGGATGCGCAGTATGAGAATAATATGCAACTCGATATTCATTTTTCTAATTTACCAATTACTATAAAATTTATGCTTTTGATAATTGATATGGTATTTTAACTATATTAGAGAAATGTTATTGTCAGAATAATTATTATTTCATTAAATTATTTTGATAGCAACAATAATTCTGTGACAATATCATAACACACCAACTGAACGAGCAATAAGTTCAATTTGAGAAATTAAATCCAGAAAAGCAAAACAAGCAAGTTCGCAATTAATATTATTTTGTTTGATTAGCTTCTTTTTTTTGTTGAAACTTTTTGTTTGAATAGCTTAATTATGGCGCATCCTTCTTTAATAATTAATACCTCTCACAAGCATTAATCCAAACCAAATCCATCAAATGAAGAAATTTAAATCGAAGAAAATTCTATTTTTTTATATGTTTGATTCGCTTAGTTCTATTATTCCGATATCTTTCGGTTTGATTAGTTTATTTGTTAGAAATTTGATCCAATTTTTACAAAAACGGAATCGATTTGTTTATTAAAAATAAATTTGTGGTTCCATCGATAACCAAAATTCGTAGGAAATTTTTCACATGAGAATGAGATGGTAGGACAATGGTAAGTGAACAAATTTATAATTTATTATATGAATATCAAAAACCCTAAAATTTTGTTTAGCATACAAATAAATGAGAAATTCTTGTACGGATCGGATGTGGGCTCGGTCAGTGACGGACGCAGAATTTTAAGGAAGAGGGGCCAAAAAAAATTTAAAATAAAATTTTGTGGCCAAAATTTTTTTTAGGGGTTACAATATAATTTAAGGGGAAGCAAAATGTTATTTTATGAGCAAATTACAATTTTTAGGGGTAACATTACAATTTTTTGTTTAAGATAATTTTTTTTTTTTTGGCAAAAGGGGCACTTGCCTCTGATTGCATCCGTTCATGGGCTCGGTCCATACACAAAAACATATAAATGTGTTCAACCGTTAATCAAAATTGCCTATGATTTATGGCTCGTGACCTATGATCCGTAGGTTATGACCCATGGCGCATTGCCCACATGCCACTATGTAGGTGCCTTCACTCCAGTTCATAAAAACTGCAACAATTAATAATTGAAGATTTGTGTGTTGATATATGGATTAAGGGTCCCGAACCATGCAAAAATTTCCGCAAAATACAGATCAGTTGATGCGATCTAAACAGTTCAGCGCGTACAGAATCAGTACTAAATTTGTATATCAAAACGATCCCCATCATACCGATCTCATTAATAGGCTTCTTGCTGACCTCTTTGCGTGTCCACACGCCAAATCTTCCCACTTTGTCCTTAACAGAAGCAATTGCACAGCACTTCTATACTTGTTTACGTATTTTATTAAATATATGGAGATATTTGCACAACAGAACAGTCGAAACTTGTATTAAAAGGATTATATAAAACCCAGTTGCTCAAATCTTGGATTTCTTGGAGGTATGCATGCAGTATTGACACCCCACGTCCTGTTTTATTGAATTTTTCATTGTAAAGCTCTAATAGATAATCTTTCTACATTTGATGATGAATGTGTGGGTTTTTGTTTGTTTTAAGATTGATTTTGTGTTCTACAGGAATTGAAAACGTAATGATTGAACGTTGTTGGACTGTGTGTCGTTTTTTATTCGATACTTTGTCATGATTTTGTTTTAGCGTCCTTGGATCGAGAATGATAACTGAGAAATTGGGTTTTTGAATTTCTGAGTTTTCAGTTCTAATTTCAGAGAGAATTTGATCATTTTCCCCGCGATTTGTGGAAGTGCGGGGTAAGAAGCAGATGTCTGGTTTCGTGGGAGTAGTTGTTTCCGATCCATGGCTTCACAGTCAGTTCACACAAGTCGAGCTACGCAGCCTCAAATCCAAAGTAATTTTCTTTTTTATTGCTGTTTTCTTCCCTTTTTATTCTTGTGAATCGAATTTGTATCCATGGAGGAAGTTCATGTGATTGTGGCGTTTAGGCGATGAAAAGTTGTTTCATTGGCTTTTCATTTTACCCGAATGAAGCCAGATAGTGGTGGTGCATTTTTGTGAAATGATGTCTTAAATGTGTGTGCTTTTTATTTCCTTTCTTGTTATTATTTGTAGTACTTATCAGCGAAGAATCAGAATGGTATAGTTACGGTTGGCGATTTGCCTCCTTTATTTGTGAAACTGAAGGCATTCAGTGAGATGTTTAGTGAGGAGGAGATTGAGAATGGATTGGGAGAATTACATTCTGATATGAACAATGAGATAGATTTTGAAGGCTTCCTCAGGGTAAGTGTTTTTCCTATATCCCGCAAATCCTAACTGTGATTTTGTTCACCTAAATATAAAAAATTCCATGTTTCTGTTGCGAATGTTGAATCTGAGTGGATATGATCGTTTGTGATAATAGCAAAAAATGTAACGTATTAATAGACCTAACTGGAAATTTGATGATGTTTGGTGACATGATATTTTATTGAATAAACAGTCCTATCTCGATTTACAAAATAGAGGAAATGGCAAATCCGGAAATTCAAGAAACTCCTCGTCTTTCCTGAAGGCCACCACCACCACCCTTCTTCACACTATAAGTGAGTCTGAGAAGGCTTCACATGTAGCTCATATAAACAGCTACCTTAGAGATGACCCATTTTTGAAGCAGTTCCTTCCAATCGATACATCCACAAATGCTTTATTTGATCTTGCAAAGGATGGAGTCCTATTATGGTATTTTAAAACAACAGCTTTTAATTGTTCCATTTTTAATTGAATTAAGCTGTTATAATATGTCGTGGTTTGTGGTTTTTGTTATGATTGTGGATATATTTAGTAAGCTGATTAATGTTGCGGTGCCTGGGACAATAGACGAGCGGGCTATTAACACAAAACATGTTCTCAATCCGTGGGAAAGAAATGAGAATCATACATTGTGCCTGAACTCTGCAAAGGCTATTGGTTGCACTGTGGTCAATATTGGTACTCAGGACTTGATTGAAGGAAGAGTAAGTTGAGATGATTTGTTGAGAAATAGTGACAATACAGATTGTTGTTTTGGCATGTAATTCTATATCTCTTGTTCATTCCTTGCAGCCTCATTTGGTACTTGGATTAATTTCTCAAATTATAAAGGTTAGATCCTTTAGGCTTGATTTTCTCTTAACTTTAATAAATATATAAGAAGGATTAGTCGTGGTATACTGTTCACTGTTTATGATGCTTATAGAACTTGCATGTTTAAGAGTGTACCGGTTGATCTTTCTCACAAAACCTCTTTTCCACTCATTTTGTTATTGTCACCGTCAGATCCAACTGTTGGCAGATCTCAATCTCAGAAAGACACCCCAGCTTGTAGAACTTGTGGAAGACAACAATGTAACTGGCTCTAAATCCTCTCAATAAAATTGCAGCATCTTTTTTATATGTTCCACGAATGTATATTCTAATTGAGCGAGTGGAAAAGACACCCCAGCTTGTAGAACTTGTGGAAGACAACAATGTAACTGGCTCTGAATCCTCTCAATAAAATTGCAGCATCTTTTTATATGCTCCACGAATGTATATTCTAATTGAGCTCAACAATACAGGCTGATCATGCCATTATTTTATGCAGGATGTTGAGGAGCTTATGGGACTGGCTCCAGAAAAAGTTTTACTGAAGTGGATGAATTTCCATCTTAAAAAAGCAGGCTACAAGAAAAATGTGACAAATTTTTCTTCTGATCTGAAGGTATGTATTGTTTGCAAGTTAATACTGCAGTTGCTTTATGTGGTACACTAGAGAGTTGCTTGTACAACAAAGAGCTTTTTTCTTTATATCGAGCAAATGTGGAAGCACTTGGGAGAGCTGTTCTTAGAGGTGTTTTAAGTGAGGTTTGTTGAAAGACATATTTCTGCTGACAGGTTCCTAAGTTTAAGTTAAAACTTGTCACAGAATTGAACTTTTTCTTGGGCATGATGGTTACTTTAAGAAAATATTATTAGGATTTTCTTTTCTTTTGTTGTCCTTTATTAATATAATACAGTCACAACATTGTAGCTTTCCGTTTGCTAATCAAGGCTTGATCTCTCCGATGTCGGTTGAGCTTTTACTACCAACTCACGAATTTTTTACTTATTTTGAAATGTTGTTTGGATATAAATTTTGAAAGCTGATGTAATGTGCAATAAAATGATATTTTATAGTGATGATTTAGTGGAAAGGGAAATACAAGAATGATTGTTCTGAATAAATAAAATGATATTTTATAGTGATGATTTAGTGGAAAGAGAAATACAAGAATGATTGTTCTGAATAAGTAGAGTGAAAATGTGAGTTTGTATAATAATTGTGTATTGGATAGTTGATTTATAGTATGAGAAATTGATTTTGATTAAAGATTTTGAGAAAAATAATTTGGGTTGAAGTATTTGACATGCATTCATTGGTATAAGTGAATTTTGAGTTGAGTTGAGTTGACGGGATGCCCCTAACAAACAGGGCTTTTTATTTTTGTACTGGAGTAATGTCAGTTATTGTAATTGTTCATATGCTATGTTCTGTAGGACGGAGAGGCTTATCCTACCTGCTTAATGTACTTGCACCAGAACATTGCAACCCCAACACCCTAGATGCCAAAGATCCCACTGAACGGGCTAATATGGTCCTTGATCATGCAGAGAAAATGGACTGCAAGAGATATCTAACTTCCAAGGATATTGTGGAAGGATCAACAAATCTGAATCTTGCGTTTGTTGCTCAGATTTTTCATCAGAGGTTAGAAACGAATTCAACCGGTTTTCTGGCATCTGGAACACATGTATGGCAAAATAAAATCAAGAGTATGATCTCAGGACATAACGAGAATTGTCACAATTTTATCTGTCTGTTATCTTTATTTACAATGCTACTCTTCCAGTTATTTCGATTTATTGTACTTCCCTATCGTCAGACACATCTTGGCTTGCTTGAAATTTTCTGCTGATTTTATTTTCAAAGTTATATTCAGATATGTTACCTCTGTCAATTTTATTTGTTACCAGAAATAAATTTCAAGATATGACATTTATGTATCGCATGGTTCTCTGGGTAGACAACTTTTCCTCTCTGAAGTCATTCACAATGTAACTAAATTAAATGAGACGAGAGAAACAAGTATTTTAACATGTGTTTTATATCAAGTTGATTTTGCTCTTTTATATGTCTATGATCTATCCAAATATTTGGGATGTCTTAGAAAACTGTTCTCTTTTTCCCAGGAGTGGCTTGTCTACAGACAACAAAAAAGTCTCATTTGCGGAGATGATGACAGAAGATGACCTAATATCCAGAGAGGAGTGGTGCTTTCGACTTTGGATCAACAGTCTTGGAATTGCCTCTTATATCAATAACTTGTTTGAGGATGTTAGAAATGGGTGAGTTTTCCTGCTGTCGAAGTGAAGATAAATTATTTTATTATCGGTGTTCACCCCTACTGTTATCATTCTTGTTAGGTTTGTCAATCTCAAAGACTCAAATTTAATAAACATATCACGTCTGTAGGTGGGTTCTTCTGGAAGTGCTTGATAAAATTTCTCCCGGATCTGTAAACTGGAAGCATGCAACAAAACCACCGATAAAGATGCCGTTTAGAAAAGTAGAGAACTGCAACCAGGTCATCAGGATAGGGAAGCTGTTGAAACTGTCCCTTGTTAACGTGGCTGGGAATGATTTTGTCCAAGGGAATAAAAAACTCATACTTGGTAAACATACTTTATGATTCTGTGTTTAGACCCATTAAGGTTTTATGTGTATTCAGTAATCGTTATTTTTTCAGTAGGTGTCCTGAATAGTAAATGAAAAAAGACGAGGACATGCTGTATACTTTCTAGCGTAGCGACAGTAGGATAGTCCTTATCTAAGTTGCCAAATTGCGATATTTGCTCGCTAAATAGTGTGAGCTTTATGTCAGGAAAGTCGTGTGTTTGAAACTCGTTTGCATTTTGGCCATTTATAAGGTCTATACCCCCCATTTTACTGTTTCTGTATTTTTATGAGCTTGAGTGGAAAGAACACTTCCAGTACATTTTTTTTGTTCTTCCATTTATGCCCCAATTTCTTCTAAAGATAAAGCCTTAGTTAAGTCCATTGATTTCTCTGAGTAACTTTGGTGCATGTTGTGGGAACACCTTTTCCTAGGCTTTATGGATGGTTTTGGTTCATCTTTCGTTCTGTACTTTTTTTCTATCATCCTCTCATTTTGGGTCCTTGTACTGTTCGCCGAAAAATACTTAATTATATATGTTTACTTCTGGTTTTCTTGCAGCTTTCCTTTGGCAGTTGATGAGATTTAATATGCTTCAGCTATTGAAGAACCTGAGATCCCGTTTCCAGGGTAAGGAGATTACAGATGCTGATATACTCAACTGGGTTAATAGAAAAGTAAAGAATTCAGGCAGAAAATCTAAAATGGAAAGTTTTAAGGTTGAGGCTAAGCTCCTTTACTTAACATTTGTTGTCGGGGTTACTTGTGTTATTACGAAAATCGTGACTGCTGGTTATAGAAAACTTTTGTTTTAATTCTTTTCTAGGATAAGAGACTTTCAAGTGGATTGTTCTTTCTTGAACTTCTCAGTGCTGTTGAGCCACGAGTTGTGAACTGGAATCTTGTTACAAAGGGTGAAAGTGGTATGTTGTAATTTCTTGGCAGAGCAACAGGCTTTATTTTTGGTCGTTTGACTTTTGCTACCAAAATACTAACATCCTGAATTTGACCAACAATTAAACATGAAGCATCAATGTAACCCATAATTGCGAAGGTACAAGAAAGTATACTTGGCAAGTTTCTGCATTTTTCGAAAAGGTAGAGGGTTGAAACTATGGCATTTGGCAACACTTAATAATTTCATCTTGTTAACACTTGCTTACTGCAAACTTGTTGACCCAAATATTCCAACTAAGAAATTAAATTTTAGCACACTTGAGAATATACTCCCTTTACTGCATATTAGTTTAGCACAAAAGAATGAAACCTTACGGTATTTCTTAATAGACTTTGTGTACATATCAAAAGTGTTGGTGACAAACTGACTTGTCTTTCTTATTTGGTAGACGAGGAAAAGAAGCTGAATGCTACATATATAATCAGTGTTGCTAGGAAGCTTGGCTGTTCCATTTTCTTGTTGCCTGAAGATATTATGGGGGTGAGTTTTCAATGTCAAATCTCTTTAAATTTGTCTTTCATGTAGTTTCAAACAATGGGTTTTGTCCACACTTAACTTGGTCTGATAAAATAAAAAAGTATATTGATTTCAAGCTTCTCACAAAATCTTGATGATGCTATTGGCAGGTGAACCAAAAAATGATCCTTACTCTGACAGCAAGTATAATGTATTGGAGCCTACAGCAGCCTGTGGAAGAGTCAGATTCATCTCCTTCACCTGCTGCCATTAGTCGTGGGGCGTCCCCTGAAACTTCAGTTAATGAGACCCCGTCCCCGGTTTCAGCTGCTGCCTTTTCAGATGCATCATCACCTTCACCTTCAGCTAACGGTTCTGTATCCCCTGCTCCGCCCATCACCCCCATTTCATTCCCCGAATTCAATAGTGCTTCATCTTCTTGTGCTGATGTTTCTCCTGAGCCAACCCGAGCTCCAATTTTGAGCAAAGAAGATGATAGCTCACTATCTGTTGAAATATCACATATTACTGTGGGTGATGTGATTTCGGATACAACAGTGCCTACAAAAGCAGATGAAATGGATGCAGATGTTTCTGCAGCTTGTAGTCCAGAGGTTGAGAAACAAGTCGAACGTGCTGAGTGAATTTTGGTTGCAGGTTTTTTCTTAGGAAGGGAGGAGAAGCAGTAACAGTAGACGGTAGGGAATGCTAAGTGCCAATATACACAGAATATATATATTTTAGATTTCAAAGGAAAAAAAGTTTGACATTTTTTATCTTTTTATTTTCTTCCTTCGTCATTCCAAATTTTTATTTTTTTTGCCCAACCTCCATGCAAAACCAAGTACAAATTCGAAATTAGTGAGATTCATATTGTCCGAGTTGACTATGATTGTGTTTTGATCGAAGGATTCAATAATTAGGAAAAACATTAACTTAAAATGATATCGAGGGTTTAAATCACTTTAAAATAAATTGGCCCAAACAAATTTCGTAGATTTATCATTATGAATTTGAAATCCTTGGTTACAATCCAAATATATGATATTCGAATTGGAAAGGTGAAACATTTAATATATCTTGTGGATTTCATTTTCTGTTCTATTTGATTTTGCCATTGACTTATGATGTTCTAGTTACATAATATATGCGGGAATTTCGATCATTCAGCCCTGACTATAAGGTTAATGACCAGATTCATTTCATACCCCAAAATGAATATGAGTTATTGATCTGCCTTTAGGGTAAAACTCTAAGGACACGATCAAAATTCCGCGCATATACGAGTCGTGTCGTTTTCATCAATTCAAATGTACATGTGGGAATTGAAGAATTGTAATATTCAATATGTCCGGATTTTATTTTCTGTTCTATTTGATTTCGTCATAGACTTATGATGTTCCAATTACATTGTAATCGGAAATACAGGCAATATTAAAAATTTACATAACATACCCCGAGCAATAAAAAAAAAATTAAAAATTGTGAGAGAGCTAACGCAGTAGTGTTAATTGTGTTCCACGTTATCTCGAATATTGAGTGAAATAGTGTATAATTAATTGTTTTGAAGGCTATTCTTAGATAAATTAAAATATAATAAATAGTCATAATTTTTCGAGTCACGCAACAAAAAATGAGGGATTAATTTTTTTTTATTTTATGTAGACGTTAGCATGAATTTTAAGAAGAAGTTTTTGTGAACTAGATGATGTCATTTACCAAATCATGAATGGCCATTTGATTTTTTCCCATTTTCAATGTAATGCAAGATTACTAGAAAATATACAATTAATACTCACAAAAGGGAAAATTCCCAAGATTAGTGTAAATGTTGCTAAATTATTGGAAGGAAACCCAGCAGGAACTAGGGATCGAATTTTGGATATTCAGGATATTCGGATTCAGGTGTCCAAAATTGTACTCAAATCCGAATCCAAATAACTTGGGTACCCAACGTTCAGGTTTCTAATACCCAAAACCCGATATTATCTTCTAAAAACATTTCAATTCCTTTTTTATAATTTTTTTATAAACAAACGGGTTTTGTCCACTTAACATTTTTTTTCCAAATCCCCCACCCCTTACCCGGTCATGCCTGCTTACCTCGTCCGGATTGGAAAATATCTGATCGGGTCAAGTCGGGACCGAATACCCGATAGAATCACACTAGAATCAATGACACCTCACAATTGATTAAATTCGATCAAAGCGACGCCGGATCCAGCAGCCTCAAGAGCCGTGCCCCTGCCCTCGAAGCCTCGTTGGTAACCGAATTATAAGGTACTGTTTATACTTTGATCGCACTGAAATTATTCGATTAAATTGACGTTTTATAAATTATTCTGCCAATTAGTTTAGGGTTTTATCAATGTGTATATCTCATGATATTGCTGTAATTATTGAGCGTACAATCCGAATTTTTGAGCATCGTGTTAGTTTTTATGTTACTCTATAATTGAAATCTCGAGAAAATTGGTATCTCGAATTTTGGATCTGCATATTGATCCGTGAAACTGAAAGTTCTGTGGCAGGCTTAGATTATATAGTAACTTGTAGGTGGAGAAATCGGATTGGATATGGGGTTCTTGGTGACTACTCTAATCTTTTTGGTGGTTGGGATTATTGCATCACTGTGCGCTAGGATCTGCTGCAACAGAGGACCTTCTGCGAATCTGTATGCTTACTGTCTTTTTTTGAAAGCGTTTTTGGATTATAAGTAGGGTTATACCTAAATTAACCCCATTTCTTGCATACAAGAGCATATTTGAATTTGGTATTGTGTTTTGTGTCAGATCTGTTGTATATGTCTGAAGGACTATTATTTTTGTTGAAAGTTGGTAATTATTTTGATTTATGGCTGGGACAGGTTAACATATAACTGCAGTCTCCACCTTTACGTTTCTGCGAGTTTGTTACCCATGGTGGTTATTGAACAAAGAATAATATAAGTGGAACATTTGAAACCAATGGTTATGATATGTTATTGAGCTAGTGTTGGTTTATTTTTGGCAGATAATTTTTCTGTTTGCATTGCAGGTTACACCTGACGTTGATTATTACTGCAACTGTATGCTGTTGGATGATGTAAGTATGTTTTCTTTTTTAGCTGCACATTGATTTTGCTAATATGGTGGTAAGTTCTATTCTCCCATTTATATGTATTGAATTTGCTGTCTTCAAAATATATTCAACTCTTGCTTGTGCATCATTTGAAATTTTTTCACGACTGGACGTGGTATTGAACCTCGTACAGCAAATCCTTGGGCATCTATCTAAGGAATTTGGAGAAAAAGAATGTTTGATTCAGATTTTCCAAATCCTTTAGGATCAATTTAGGAATTAGAATAAAAATCTTGTTTGGGAATTTTTCTGAGGCTGGGAGAGGGTCGCCGAATTGTCTTCTCTGCTCTATATATCAGATAGCGAATAGATGCGTGCCTATATGCTTCTCATTTAATGAATGCTGAAGTTCCTACTTTCTTGCTGGTGCAGTCGAAGCTATTCTTTTTGTTGGTGTTTCTGATCTTTAAGTTTTGAAAGTGTTAATGGAAGATCTTTTTAGTCATGGAAAATTGAGATTGTCATTGTTCGGCATTTGTAGGTGGGCGATTGTGTACTTGGCACAAATGAATCCGCTAATCGTACCAATTTTGAACGAAACAGAATGATATGATCTACAGGAAGCATCCACAAATGCTACGTAATTGATTGTGTATGGAGAATTAAAGAAGAGATGAATAACTATTTGGGGTATGCTGTGCCCAGAAAAACTTTTGCATTTATGTTTCCGGATATATGTATCCCTGTTTGTAAAACAGTTTCTAAGCTGTTATTTAATCTTTGAAGGATGACTGCTTGAAATGTGTAATTTGAAATGAATAAGAGAACGTATTTTTTATGTCCTATATTTTTACCTTTTTCTTGCGACAACCGAAATAGACGGGGTGGGGCCTGTAGTTCAGAGGATTAGAGCAGGTGGCTACGAACAACGGTGTCATATCATACTAAATGATTTTGACATTCATATGAGGCTGCCAATTTTGTAATAACAAGATCCCAGCTACCCATTTGACCACCCATTTTGGTCATTTATATCTAAAACCCACTTTAAAGTCATGGAGAATATTCGATCAATTTAGTAAAGGATTTAACATCAAGTGAATGTGTATAATTCAAAAAGTCTCTTTAAATGCAATGGTAAGTGTCTTTCACGTATAATGAACTTTCGGTTTGAGCTGTCCGAGCACGGTCATACAAAATATTAGTATTATTTGGCATTTATATATGATACGTACGAATAATGATCATTGATTATGTATAATAAACTCTATTTTGAATGTCTGATTGGATTAAAAATGTTGACAAAATAAATATTTTACGTTGGGCTTTTGAAATGATTCTTGTAAATGGAGTTTAACATCTAAGCAAATGGTACATTTATATTCTCAAATTGCAATTGACCATATAAAGCATTGTTGAAAGGGATTAACATGTTGATTATGCAAGATTTTATCCCATTTTCTCAACTAAAAATGAAAAAAAAATTATATTATGTCCAGAACTTCGTGATTCCATTTTGATTAAAGTGAGAAATAAAATGGAGTTAATAGATGTAAAGTGTAATAATAAATTGACTAAATATTTATTTAGAATAATTTGGGGGAGGGAGTATTCTATGTCAATTTTTTTTTAACATAGGTAGGGGGTGGGAGTGGGAGATCTCGACTAGTGATTCAAGACCTAGTTCATGTCCCCTATCAATTTGCCAAATTTTGTTGTAATATCTAGGATACAATCCACATCTTCTTCTTTTTTTGTTACTATTACGACTATAATTTTTAGGGGAGGGGGACTCGATCTCTCGTCAACATGAGGGAGTTGGGTGACAAACCACCAGGCTAGCCCTTAGTTATCGATACCATCCACATCTTAATACTATTATTTTAATATGTATTATATTAATAAATTCCTAAAGGAAGACACATGTCACGGTGCTTACAGTTGGTCTACTCCAATAGAAACTGCCAAGATTAAGGTAGTCGGTGGCGGAGGAATCAATGCCGTTAATCGCATGATTGGCAGCGATTGACAGGTTCAAACTTGTTCCTTCTCTTCTTGGAGTGTTATCATTTAGGTTCGTTGGAGTTTTTTGGCCTTCAAACGAGAGCTTTTAGAGTTCGATTCCATGGTATTTTTGTTGGTGTAAGCTTTATGGACAAGTGTTATACTGCTAAGGAGCAAAACTGAGTACTGAGATGAGCAGTGTAAGTGTCATTTTTGTTACTTTAAGATGAGAGAGTCTCAGAGGCATTGAACTTTGGGCCTACAGTTGTGTTTTTCCCCCATGTATATTGTCCAGATGTTTGTGTTTTTATTATTATAGTTGTTGTTTGGAATTACACTTGAACAAACTGGGGTGAGGGGCTGTCACGCCTCGAGACCGGGGTCAATAACACCGGCATTGATTTCCATTACAACTAGGAAACCAATAAGCCTCGTAATATCATAATAACTTAAAAGCCAGTCTTTTTCCATAAAAATAAAAACCATTGTCTTTACAATGAATAAAGAAATACGGAATTAAAAACTTAACAACTGAATAAATAAAATTGTCTTAAAACTGGAAAACTTGAAAACAATAAAATCTTGAACTACGCAGCGGACTTGATTTGCGCTTCTTCTTGCTCTAATTCTTCTTCGGCTTTATCTGGGGATGTAGAGTAAGGGGTTGAGTGCTTTGGAAAACACTCAGCAAGTGGGGGACAATCGATATCATACATATACATAATTTTCATAAACTTGGATCATAAAACTTGCATAAACCGATATGAATGTATCTTAACATACTTGATTGCCCTTACGAGCCATGACATAACATATCGTTTCATAATTTTCATATACTTAAGCACAGTAAAGCATTCTACTCTCTTCTTGGTACTGATATCAGTCTCTAGACTTACCCTCCTAGAGATGAGGTCATAACATCGGCTAACCCACGAATAAAGGGTCTGGATAATCCAGAAACAACGGATTACCACCGTATAAGGTTCTTTTAGCGGTTACATCCCACCGCATCAGGGTCATGGGGATCCAAATCCAATTAGATTTCGAGTTTAACGTGCTTACAAAATAATACTTTCATAATTTCAACATACTACATATCGATTGGAATTTCAAAACGTACTTATATAATTTTAGAAAACGAAACGAATAATTATAGCAAAAGCCCACTTACAGTGCTTGGATGCGTGTTTGAGTAATCGATGATACGAAACGATGGGATTCCTTCCACTCTTGGCTTTCGAAAAACAATAGGACGACACTGACAGAATGCTCGATGGTTCTTTTTTTTTTTCTCAATGTTTATCACCAAATCTGTTGGTACAATCAACAAGGTGTTGCTGGATGAATTGGATCTAGGTATGGTTAACCGTGATCAACTCTCGGTGATTGTTGCTGGAAAGTTCGAGGGAATAGCTGCTGATTTTCGAGGGCTTTAAGGATGATGAATTTTGAACCTGCTTGCTTGCTGAAACTTGATGAACAAGTCTGAAAAACAGACGGTGCTTGGCTTGGAAGGACTCGAACAGATTCTGAAACCAAGGTTCTGGAATTTTTATTGAAGGATTAAGGGCTGATCCTTCGGTGATGGTTGCTGGATTTAATTCGAAGGTGAGGGCTGTATGTTTCTGGAAGCAACAGGAGCAGAATCACGGCTTGAGATTGACTGATATCTTCGAGTTTTAAGGCTGGAACAAGTGCAGAAATAATCAGGAATAAGGCGCAGGTGCTACGGCTTTGAGAGGGACTTTCTCGAAGGTTAAAAGCTGGAAGGAGATGGCTTTGTGATGTGTATAATTCCCTCACGGCTTGCTCTATTTATAGGCACAAGGGTGCACCCATCTTGAGGTGTTGGAGTAGGATTCCACTTCGAAAATATAGGGAATAAAATCTGATTGGAACAATTCTGTGCAGATAGGGAAGAAGTGGAAACTGGTTAGGACTCTTCGAACTTATCCGATAATATGTACAGATTGGTTGAGGTGTTTCCCAAGTTTTCTTTCAGAATTTGGATGAAGATGGAGTGATCTGATAGCTTGGGATTCTTTGGTGAATCATGGAGCAAAAAGGGTGAGGTTTTCGGATGAAGTTTACCAGATTTTGTTCGATCCATGTTGCTGAATTTCGATATAAATGGAAGGAGTTTTGGTTCGATCTAAGCTGCTGCAATTAAATCAATAAGGAAGGAGTTTGATTAGATTAGGGACTCCTTGATGTATTGGAACTCTAGGCTAGAGTTTAGGAATTTTCAAACTCTTTTCAATCAAATCTTTTTGTTACCCCTTAACAAAAAATCCGGGTCTTTACAGGGGCATTGATTTCTCTCAACTGAAATCTCTATACTCTTTTAGAAAGGCATACATTTAAGTTATCCTTTTAGTTATTTCCAACTTAATTCTTTCGATTTTTTTTAAACATGTTTATAAAGTACAACTAAAATATATTTTTATATGTTTTTGTCTGCTGAAAGTCCATCGATGATAGACTTTGTAAGTAGACAATCGTTGGGTTTGCATATAACAAAAAAAAAAATATGGTGTTAAATGAGAGAATTATTTTAAAAATAGCTAAAAGTTGTACATTTTGATAAAACTAAATAATTAAACTTTCGGACAAAACTCCACCCTCGAACAAAACAGAGCCATAAATTTGACTTTCATAAAGCACTAAACACGAGCAAACACAGAATCATAAATTTTGGTTTCTATTTTCACAAGAATAAAGATAGTACAGAGGAAGGAACAAAGGACAACATGCTTTCACCAAAATATTCATTCAACGGCAGCAACAATTTCGCAGTATTCACATCTTCTTGATCAGCAACACCTAACGCCTTTAACCATTGACCAACACCTATTTCCTTTCTTGCCACTTGTTCCAGCGACATTGTTGTTCCCTAATAGACGCGAACCCTGTAAATTAGTATCGCCTGCTCTGATATTTGTCAGATATGCACCACCTGCTCCTAGCATGTCTGCTGGGACTGAATTTGCATGTATTACCCACCGCCCATGGCTCTATCTGCCACAAATTTCTTTGCTGGTGGCTGATGCATTGTGTTATCAATGCCTGCTTTACGTTTATCTTGGGAGAAATAAAAGAGTTAGTCTTGTGACCGATACAAGGTACAGACAAAGTGTTAATGCAAAACTTGCCAAAAGTAGAGCATGAATGAGTAGCTTTCACACTTGAAGCATTTCTATGCGTTCATCCAATATTGTCTAAGAAGTAAAAACTAATACAATAATACTCAGCTGCAATTGTTATTGTTCCATACTTGTGGTTGTCTATGGAAGTAGGTTTTAAGCATTCTTATGCTCTCTTATGCCATGTTTCTAATGTCAACAGTATAGCAGGAAGAAGACCTAAGGAAATCAAAGAGAATAGCAAAAGATTCTTACTTGACATTGTAGTCAGAACTTTTCCGTTACTCTTCAAGACAGTATCTGGCGGTAGAGAGAAAAAAGATGGCAACATCTTCAGTCGATAATACAAGCACAAGCCAGCTGCACGCTGGAAAGTGTGATGCATCGTCAGTAAGAAATTAATTTCATGAAGGAAAACAGAAACATCGACCACCCACAAGGGCAATTCACAATTTTACACCAATGAGCTCTCAAATAACCAATTACAAAGTAAAAAGTTCACCCTAACTTACAACAGCAAATGAATATAAGTTAGGTGTTATGGGCGGTGGGCCTAGATATTTATCTAGGCCCATATAGTTATGCTTCTTGTCTCATCTATAATTTGTTTTCGACAATCATTTTACATGATAATAGTGAAGTAAAATTAAGCACATCTAGCAGATGCGGTACATAGAATATCATACCATTAGGGCACCGTATACCAACCAGGCTTCATGCCTCTTAATTTCATTTTTTTGCTTCTCAAGTTGCATTTCTGGCTCCAGAAGTCGTAAGTAAGGCTCAAGATTGGGAAGCACGAGCAAACTAACCTAGATGGAAATATAGACATTGTTGAGCACTTGACTAACAAAAGGCTGAGGGTGCAGAGAAGAGCAACAGAAAGATGGAAGTAGGAATAGACCACATTAGGTCCAAGGGATGATAGCCCTTGAATGACACCATAATGTTGAGGCAAAGCTTTTGATGGATCCAAAAAAGCATGAAGTAACGTTTGGCTGGAGATTATGGTAAACATGACCAAATCTGCAAATGCACAGTTATGAGGAACATAAGAGTGCCTAAGCTAAACTAAGTAAATTTGAAATTCAGATTTTGCTCCTTGGGAGCACCACAAGGACATGGAAGCCTTCACCTCTAACAGCTAAATAACTATAATGGAACTCATATTTCTATTCATGTAGTCAACAAGGGCTGGTATATATGAACATTCCAACCTCTTGCAGATTGAAGCCACCAGAATAGCTGTGAAATTTCTAAGACTCCAGTGGTTGTCGGAAAATTTATTTCCTAGTCTTTTTGCAACCAGGCATGTCATTACTGATGGCATCAATTGGTGCAGCTAATGGATAAAAAACGCAGACATAACGAATTGGCACTTGATAATTATAAATTTCAAGCACACTAGTATAAACAATTTAAAGTAAAACCAAGCCGCTCAAATAACAACCTTTACCTTTATATTTTGGGATAATAAAAAGGTTGCTACGAATATCGAGTATGCAAAGTAAAATGGTGCAAGAACAAAATGGTGACATCTGAATCAACTAAATTAAACAACTGTTTCTTTCAAAGATAAATTAAATTAGAAGTCAATTCAAGGGGCCTTGTATAAAGAAACCAGTTCACCATTCAAAAAATTGGTCAAAATTTAATACCGCTTTGGATGATATCAAATTAACCCAACAGCAACAATGCATCTAAGGTATGCATTAACAGAATACAGGGCAAGAGCAATAATTCAACTGCATCGAACTAATACATCCACATCATTACACATAACAAAAGTGGATTATATCAGGGGCTCAGTGGTTCCATAATACATAAGAATACATACGTAAAATAAAGACAAATGTAAGATAAGGAAATCCGGAAAAGAGGAAAACGCAAGCATTGATAAGAGGAATTTACCAAAAAAAGAACTTACATATGGCTCAATGTATATATGTTGATTTCAAAGAAGGCTCCACACAAGGCGCATCAAAGCAAAAAGAAGAGAAAAATTATTCAAATTCCGAGAAACCTGTAATGATAGAAGTTTGATGGTTTGTCATTATAGAAGATTGACGGTCATCGTTGCAAATCCAGATAAGAAAGCAGAAAAAGGAAAAAAAAACAAGGAGGGGGAGGAGGAGGAGGTCACTTATGATAACCTCGTCAGCAACAAATAATATAAAGTAAGGCACTAAAGGGTGGAGTCCTGAGTCGGTTGCCAAGCTCACTAATGCTTCTTTGAACAGGGTGGAGTCGGATCTAGTGACAGTAAGCTCAGTGATTTTCTCAAAATAAAGCTGCAGCACACCCAAAAAACCATTATCTGAGAATTAAGACACATTCTTCTAAGGGTGAAGAAGAAAGCGCACCATTGGCATTTACCTGAAGCTCTCGTGAAAGAACATGCTTGACAGGTAATTTAATGTCTACAGGTAACCCATCCTCCTTGTAGTCATTCTTTATGTTATCTGAAGGCATTGCAAGTGCTGCCAAAGATGAGACAAGAAAGTAAATCATAGTCATGACAACAGCTGTGGGTCAAATGATATACAGTGTCCTACAAGATTTGAATACTAAGCCACCTGCCAAGTTCTTAAACAAATTTGTCCAGAAAATGAGAAAATATCATATATCATCATTCTTAGTTCAAAAGTGTAAGCAGCAGCCCTCTTGAATCGCAAAGGATATCCAGAAGCAAATCCATATATCGGCTGTATTTATATAAACATAAATACCAATTATGCCCATAACCAAGACTACTACTAACTTAAAAACTTATATACCAGAAAATCATATAGTAGCTCTATAATTAATAAAAGGGTAAAAGACGTTCAACCCCCTAACCTTCACCACATTTAGTACTTTACTCCTAAGCTTTCAAAATGTGCACTTTACTTCGTGAATAATTATATGTAGTGCACTTAACCCCCTGAATAATATTCGAGAACATTTTTTTCGAATATTCTGGCCACAGATTCCCTCACGTGCATCCCACATGTCACGGTCGAGGGTATGTATGTCTTTTCATGAATTTTCTGCAGGAATTTAACGAGTATACCGATCAGAAAATACATGAAAATGAATTTTATGAGTATACCCTCGACCATGGCATATACGACACACATGAAGGAATCTGCAGCCAGAATATTCAGAAAAATTGTTTTTGGATATTTTTCAGGGGTTAAGTGTACTGCATACAATTGTTCAGGGGGTTAAGTGCACATTTTGAAAGGTTATGTGATAAAGTGCTAAATGTGATGAAGGTTATGGGGTTGAACGTTTTTACAATTAATAAAATATCAAAACCAACAAGGCCCGTAACCAAAATTGCTCATTTAAAACCTTGTAAACCACAACCATTCAAACTGTCAAAATACAGCTTGAAAACAAAGAAAGAATAAACTGAAATACAAGCAAGAAATATCAGTAACTGCATAATAGTAATGCGAGTTAAAGGACCACCTCAACGTTTCTTAAGCCAAGCGCACTATCAACGCCGTCTACTGTTAAAGTAGTTCTTCTCGAATTCCGCGTGCATTTGATAGATTCATGCACCATATTCAACAAATAAATTACATGTAAGCATCAGAATTAGAAATTTAAAAAACAATAGCTGATGCATACCCAAAGATATAGGAAATAATAAACCTGCATGATTTCTCGGACGCAATACTCGACATCAGCAGCAAGTGCTGGAAATGTCTGGGGATAAATTAGTGATGCCTAAGCTCTGTGCTACCACTTCAATAGATTCTTTTGGTATTATGCTCATTTTCAAGTTCCTAAATTTTCACAAAAAAATTTGAAGTCAATAAATAATAAATACATGCATATAAATAAATAGCTTTGTCGACGTCAAATTGAATTTCAGTTTCCTGTTATTATAGTGAACGTTTACGCTCTGAAAAAGGGGAAATGGCTGCAATTAGGGCTCGAGCTTTTAATATTTCATGGCTTCTGAAGTGATGGCAATGGGTCCGCCCATATCTATATTAAACCCGTCCCATTAGGCCGTCTGGACCTGCTCTAATGAGTTTTGAATTTAAGTAGGGTGAGTCTTGTGTTTGGCCAAATCCACCCTGATTCCACCCCGATGTACATAATAATTTTTTAAAAATTTAATATAAATATACATTTCGCTTCTTTGACTGAATTGTTATATTATTTAATTTTATATCAAAACTTAAATGTTAATATTAAATAAGATGGATGTTTTGAAGAGAATGTGAGCAAGTTAATAAACATCTGGTATCTTGAAAGTGGTTTTACAAGACTTATTATAAATATTTATGGGAGAAAAACATGAATATACTTCAAAATTTATAGCTAATAATTTTTTTGTAACAAAATGGCGGAATGAGGCAGGTATGAGACAATTTTTTTTGTAGCGGGATGAGTCCTGAATTTGGCCAAACACGTCCAGATACGCCCCGTTGTAATCCCTGCTTGCAAAGCATCTGATTTCGGGGTATTGCTATGGGCCAAATTCCGAAATGGGCCCAGTGGCCATATAATGGGCATGCTTGCCAGTAAAATTTTGTAAGCTCGTATTAAACTGAGATGGTAACGGGTGATGTAGCTAAGTTTAAACCAAGTAGTATACTCCCTAAAAATTTAATCGGTAGTGCCATGGTTTAACTTCCAAGTCCTCACACAACCCCCTCCCTCAATTTGTACTAAAAAGGAAAAAAAGCAACCAGAATTTTGCCTCACGTTGTAGCCCCCATGGATGATAACTATTACTTTTATTTTCAAAAAAATCATTTCTCACAAAAATGTTATATTCATATCAAATTATTAGGAAATTTGCCTTAGTTTATATCAAATTATTGCCCTGTGTAAGTATCATTAGTCAAAATTACCGGCTCGAAGAGTAGATGTCGCATCGGAGTGATGAACAAAGAGAGTTTGAAAGAATTAAAGTTGGAACTTTGTAGAGCCGATCGGAGCTTATTCTTGGTCGCAACAAATGTTAGAACAGTTGTACTTTCATCCTTGAAATTCAATGGACTAAAACATTCCAAGAATCCATAACTTCCAAAACATCAAGGAAGATACAAGACTACACTATATTCAATTGAACTAAGTCCAATACAAGTTAGCCCCGTGCTGGGAATATGTATCAAATAACGTCCCATGCAAGTGCAATTTTTCAAAACATTTCTACCTTTTTCAAATCAGCCTTCCCCACCGATATTATGGCCCATGTGCAATTTAGATGAATTACAAAGAGAGACCAAACTTTTATCACGTATAAACCTCGGGTTTATCGATTGTTTGAACTACGATGAGAGCCGTATACTATCGAATACAAGGAAACATCAGAAACCAAATATGATAAATATCATTACCTCACCAGATGCTTTACCAGAAGTCTGTTTCAGCAATCAAATGATGTCACTGCATGTATGTTCAACCCGAAGTAGGTCGAACGAAAAGAAAACTGAAATCCACGAAATGGAAATTACAAACCCTTTAAGCAATATCACAGATCAATCTATGGCGCCACAGAGACTTGTTGGAACTGCCAATTTGATCCATTCTTATATATTATTACAAATGCTTAACCAGTAAATATATAACAACAATCAAAACAACAATCCCAATAACCGATAAACATAAGCTGAAGCAGGAGCAGCCACCCTTTGTCCGTTTATTCAATTTTGCAAGCATTCTCTGCGCTCGCTGTTCCATTAAAAAGAAAATGAAGCAATGAATGCTGCTCAATTTGACTTACAAACATATTAAAGGCTAAGTCGAGCAAAATCAGAAACTTCATATAAAGAAAGTGCAAATGACAGCCACAGAAAACTTTTTCAAAGACAAGTTTATGATTTCAATCACTCATCATAGATCGTGCCAGATCAACTTTGACCAACCATAATTTCCATTTTTTAGATGTGCGTTTAGTTAACCCGGAAAAAATATTTAAAAGTCTCCATGCACCGTATGTCAATATGTGAATCTCCTTTGAAAGAGAACCTCGCTATTAAGGTCCATTCAGGCTCTCGTCTGCACGTCAGTGGACTTTCTAATACATTTATTTCTCATGTGTGTTATGGTCAAATTCTAAAAGAGTCGGTGATGTTGAGTATCGTTATCTTCAATATCACTACTGTGCTTTACCGATTAAAAATAGGACTGAAATTATCGTTAAGGAATATGCCTAAAAATAATACACCTGGGCATAAAGGATTTATTATGAATATATATAATGTTGGTGGAAAAAAAATGTCACCTGTAGTCTGGAGTCTGTAATCTCTACGTGCTCGTCGAGATTATCCTGAGAATCAAATAGAGATTTAATTAACCATGATAATAAATCATGCTCCATCAAATCTAGATGACTCATTTTCATGACATGACAAAAGTAGGTATAGACATGACAAGAAGAATAAGAGCACTAACTATCAGCCTGGTATGCAGATCTAGCTCTTCATTAACTGCCAATGCAATATGCTTGGTGCTTATTACTGTGTCCTCCAATTTCTCAAGACCCTCATCTTGTTCTAGAGAGACACAATGAAGATAGAAAATATTAAAGCTAGATGGTATGTAAGAAAAAAACAAATAAAATTCAAGATCAGAGCCACTGCAACCAGCCTTTCATTATCTGTCTCTGAAGACCAACAACGCCATAGTTGTCAAGACCAGTAGTTCTACTCATAGCATCAACAGGCTTGATTTCCGGCCCAAGCAAGCTGTCTCTAATAGCAAAGTTGGACATATTCAATGTCGAAGCCATCTGGTTTACTTTTGATCTCAAATTTGCAGCCATATCCTTGCGACGATTCATTTCTTTCTCAGTCCTACAAATGAGATGGAGAAGGTTAAAAAAGCATACACCAAGAAAATGGTCAAATAATTTGCTTCTCCTCTTCATCAAGAAAAATATTGCAGCAGGGCCACAAACTTAGAGCTGTTTTCTTTAAGTAACGAACATTTATCTTTGTATCATCTAGTCTTTATATGAAAAAAGGATTAAGAGATGGGCACCACAATGAATGAAATCCACAAATTATACTGGGGGTTAAAGACTCTACTACTTGACTGTGTTGTTCATTTTCCTTCTTTGTTCCAAGCATTTACAGACTGACTCAATTTAAAAAGATACTGACACAGATCTATTGCAGAAACCCATGCCTAAAGCATGTTTCCATCCCCTGATTCCCCTAAATGGGCTTTCAGAAGTGTTATCTCCCGCTAATTTTGACCCCAGGCTTAGACCCCATCACTTTGTTCTTCCTTTGCACATCATAAATTTTCTTAAAATATGCCAACCAGGTCCAAATTTATGGTTCAGGATTGCTTCCCCAAGTAGTTGCTTAAAGTAAATCCCCACTTATGGCTGGAAGCCAAGCAAACCAAGGACAACATATCATGTAACATGTTTGAACAAGTAGGAACATATATGATCAAATATGGAATATATACATTTTTGGTTCAGTCGGAGTTCATCGGGATCTTCCTTTACTGAGATTTTATACTCATCCCTTTCCTCCTAGATTACGTGTATCTCAGCATAGAAAAAATATATTTTCTAAATCAAACATCAATAAGATAGAATTCCTCCAAATTCCCCACTTTCCACATGATATTAGAGGATAAAGGTTCTGCGTAGAACAAAAGCAACAAACTATAGCGCTTTGGCAATGCAAACAACTTTTAATTGCCAAAGTACCAAATAAAAAATCTGTTTTAAACTTTGTTTTCTGCATTAGTATATGTTTTTGAACAAAGAATTAAATCTAAAAGAATGAAATGCATGAAGACAAAAACCCTTGCCATTCATAAAACATCGTCTTTGTCAGGGTACATGTTTTAAGGTTCAAACTCATGAGAAACTCTTTATTGATAAATAGGGGAAAATTGATTTGACCAAGAAGTAAGAGAAGTTGTACAGTGAGACCCGAGGAGACGAATTCTATCAAGCTAAATAAAGTGCCTCAACCAACAAGAAATATCTCAACCTTGGAGCAATTGACCTATCATATCCTATCATGAATATAGTTTCAGCTTGTGACTATCCCCATGTCTTCTATGACCCAATTTTCCTCTCCAGTATGTCCTATCATATGAGACGAGTAGCATATCATAACACGTGGCAGAAGACAGACTGTCATACAATACAAGATGATCAACACAAAGCATTGAACTGTAGTCAAAGAGTAACAATAATATGAGTATACGACTAACATCTTTCCTCTCTCACATTTTTAATCTTAGTCAAGCTAATTATTGTTGAGTGGGGAAAATTGGATAATCTTGAGAATAAATAGAGAACGAATTTATGGAGCAGTAACATCGGAAGAAGTATGAAAGGATGGCTAGATATCAAACAGAGCGATTACATCTCTGTCATAATTATGATTACATTTGGCATTTCATGTTATTTATTACAGCTTGAGGCATATGATTTTTACAAAAGGTGCTTCAAAGAGATTGAAATGAAAAAAATTATTTACAACATAAATTTTTTTATGAAACATACTCCTCTAATTGTTGTGATATTAATGGAATGGTCTACCGCCAACTCAAAGAAAGAGAAAGCAAATAATCCCAAGGGATGGACAAAACCAGATTCTGCATCATAGAGCGTGGATGAAATTGTTGGAAAGCTTAGAAGCAAGGAAAGTGAATCATTGATAACTTTCAAATCAGCCCTTGCAATTCTTTGCAGTTTAAGATGAAAAATTGATGTGCTGATAATTCCTTCAGAAACGTTTTTTTTTCTAAATCCACTAAAGTTGACTGTTAATGCCCAATGCAAGCAAAAACAGTACAAGAGAAGGAGAAAAATGTACCAACTTATCAATTTACATAATTGAAAGCAAAAAAAGTTCATGATCACTAAACAAATAGAAGCTTAAAGGTCAAACAGGCAAATAGAATAACTACTGTCAAAGCCTTGTAAAAGACAGTCATGGTCGTCATTAGATTAATTCCAATGTATGTTGTAAAATGCTATGAACAAAAGATTGGGAAACCAATAAAAAAACATAGGGGAGAGGAAGTAAAGCATATGTATGTGATACAAGTGCATCAAGGGTCAGAGGAGGTATATATGAGTTAACTATTCCTGATTCTAATCTAATGGTAACATTTTCCACATTTTGATGAAATAAGCAGTTCGATTAATATATCTTACAGAGACTGCTTTCCAGGAAGCTTTGACAAAAGAGACTGTAAACTGTCAAGTCTGGTCGCTAATATGGTAATTTTCCTGCGAAGTGCAGATGAATGGCGCTGTGCCTCCGGCCCAGTCACGGGCAATGAGCTCCTTTCAGATATCATGTTGTTAACATCATCAGCAAGTTTGACTGCTTCATTATACTCTCTCACCCATGAGTCTCCAGCGGCTCCCATTGCTCTGATTAAAAAAATATGGAGTTTTTTTCTACAGATTAGTGCTTTAATAATTAACGATCACGTAGATTTCATAAAGAACAATAATTTATAAGAAAATTTCAACAATCATCCAACAACTAAATTTTGAGGGTTGCATGCATCAAAGGAGCACAAATTATTTCAGTATTACAAGCACAATGACAGTGAAACTGTCCTAAAGCCTCAAATTTGAATCTATTGGTACTTGCAGAAGCGACATTAAATTACCACAGGATAAAAACAAGAAATTCGACAACTTGGTGTCTCTAATAATTAAAAACTGTCAATAATTCCTGACAACAAAACGTGCCAAATGCTGAATTAATCTCGAATAAAAAGAATTATGTTGTCATTTCTATACTTAATATATAACCTCAAGTCAGTAACACAAATGGCAACGCAACAGCCAACACGCCTTGCAGAGAAAAAAATCATCAAGGTTTAAAAATAATACATAAAAAGCTGCGTTAAATAACAACATGCCACCAATTCTTCAATATACATTATATCCAAAAATTCAGAAACCTCAAAACAATAGACGTGAGAATAGCTTTCAAATAAAAAAATCGCACTATAAATGGAGCTATTTCAAGGGTGACCCTGAATTTAACTAGGTAAACGAAAATTAGGGAAAATAAAGATGCCCATAAAAAAACCAATCGACTAATTAACAGATCTTAGAAAAAAACGTCGAATTGAAGAAAAACGATGATCGCGGAAGAACGTGTCTTTTACTTTACCTTTTCAATGAAAACAGTCGATCTGAATCGTGATTGGAAAAATTATTGCGAAAGAGCAAGAGAATAATCGACAGATTTCAACGATTACTTAACGTGTCGAAGCAGGAGGCGTCATCTGTTAGCGGCAAACTTAGTCCGGCCCAATCGTCGTCTTCGAAAAGCAAATTCACACCCGCGATAGTATATTGATCGATTTAATAACAGTTACTGTGCTCCCGAATTTTTTTTTGAAATGGGACCCGGTAAACCGTAAACGACGCCGTATGTATGTGTTGATACTTGATATGGACATCGACCTCAATGATCGTTTCGCGACGTTTCTCTCTCGAATTTTCTTTCCAATTAGATTTCGCCATCTCATCAAAAAAAATTTATAATAAAGGACATTAAGCATGTCCCCAATAACATGTGTTAGTCAAACTGAATCATATGGAGGTATTGTTAGCATAGTGCTCGGTGGGTTTTATGGACCCTATAAATATAACATTCATCTTTAGAGTTGATGAGAGACCATTAAATACACTCCATCTTATAGAATATCCGCCATCAGACTAGCACTGGTGCTGGCTTAAAGATCTGGTCAGGTTGATTGGACAAGAGGATCACCGACATACAGATTGGTTTCGCTGTTAACGGTAATCTCTTTTCGTGCATTATATTTGATATATTTGCATGCTAATACATGAATCAGGCGCGATCATCTATCATCGGATCAGATCTGTTTATTGTATTATTTTCACTGCATTTGGATCTGGTGCTGGGGTACGGAAACACAACAGGTATGATATAAATTTTAATTAATTTTCAAAGTGAGATGACATAAGATGATAGATTACTCAGAAAAATATTATATTAGAAAACCGTTTGTTATATGAGATGGGATGAGCGAAACATATAATTGAATTATATGATATATAATTTACCGTTTGATTATCTCATCAAAACCATATATACGAATTATATAATTTTACGACATGTATCATTATAATTTTTTTTCCTTTTGATAAAAAAAGACAAATTATGGGATCACCAACATAAGTTACCGTCCCAAAAAAGTGCTGTTAAAAAAAAACCACGTTCAGTTTTACTTGTCTTTATCAGTATTTATCTCTAGTATATCCGTATTTAGAATGCAGTTCTCTTATCTTATCTCATCCTCTGTTGGTATACTTAGGTCAAGTTGTAGCCCTTCCGATGTAAAGCACTTTCATTTTCTCATTTTATCATTACTTAATATTGACATATATATATGTTGCACCTACGATTAGTTTAATATAACTTACGATTTTTCTGTTAAAAAATAAGTAAATGCTGACGTGACAAGAACCATGAATCAAAAGATCAGTAATTATTGCTACAGCCGACACCTACTACCCAGCACCATCCCCACCTTAAATTCCAATTCCTTTTCTTCAATATAAAACAAATCCTTGTGTCCAGCAGCCCTCTTGAATCGCAAAGGATCTCCAGAAGCAAATCCATATATCGGCTGTATTTATATAGAATCTACATCAATACCAATGATTCCCATAACCAAGATTATTACCAACTTAAAAACATATAGTCCAGAAAATCATATAGTAGCTCTATAATTAACAAAATATCAAACCAACAAGGCCCGCAACCAAAATTGCTCATTTAAAACCTTGTAAACCACAACCATTCAAACTGTAATAATACAGCTTGAAAACAAAGAAAGAATAAAAAGTAAAATACAAGCAAGAAACATCAGTAACTGCATAATAGTAATGCGAGTTAAAGGACCACCTCAACGTTTCTTAAGCCAAGCGCACTATCAACGTCGTCTATTGTTAAAGTAGTTCTTCTCGAATGCCGGATGCATTTGATAGATTCCTGCACCATATTCATCAAATAAATTACATGTAAGCATCAGAATTAGAAATTTCAAAACAATTGCTGATGCATACCAAAGAAAACAAATTTATAGGAAATAATAAACCTGCATGATTTCTCGGACGCGATACTCGACATCAGCAGCAAGAGCTGGAAATACGTCTGGGGATAAATTAGTGATGCCTAAGCTCTGTGCTACCACTTCAATCGATTCTTTTGGTATTATGATCATTTTCAAGTTCCTGATTTTCACAAAAAAATCGATTACGAAGTTAATAAATAATAAAAATATACATATCAATAAATAGCTTTGTCGACATCAATCTGAATTTAAGTTTTCTGTTATTATAGAGAACGTTTACGCTCTGAAAAAGGGGAAATTGATGCAATTAGGGCTTGTGCTTTTAATATTTCATGGCTTTCTTGGGATGTCAATGGTTCGGGTTCTTACCCGAACTTATTAAACCCGGCCCGCTGGACCGGATTTGGACCTGTTCAGAATGAGTTTTGAATATGATTGGCAACGGGTTGGGTATGGGACGGGTTTGGCCAATCCCAGGACCCGCCCCGATACACATAAAACCCGTACTCGCCCTGCCAAGCCCCGCTTAGACCCGCGAACCCGGCGGGGTTACCCGCCCCGCACCGGTTCCAGTTTTTTTTTATTTTTTATTTTTTTTAAAAAAATTTAGCTAGCAATCAATTTTGAAACACAAAAGTTGAGTTTTGTGATTAAATTTTATGTTCTCTATAGTAAATATTTATAATAAACATTGCAAAACTATCTTTAAATTACTAAATATTTATTAATTTGCTCTTATTTCCTTCAAAATGTCCAACTTCTTTAACATGAACACATGAATTTTGATATATAAAATAAATAATGGCACTTTATTTTTCAATTAAAGAAGTAAAATGTATAATCAATATCATATTTATTTTTAAAAAAATTAAAAATATATTGCGGGGCGGGTTCGGCCAATCCCAGGACCCGCCCCGCTTCCATACCCGTTGAAGCGGGTCCAGACCCGCCCCCGACGGGGCGGGTTCATTGCGGGTCCGGGTTTGGACCCGTCCCATTGCCAACCCTAGTTTTGAAGCAGGGTGGGATGGGTTCTGGATTTAACCAAATCTACCAGGAAAATTTTTAGATGTACCAGTGCCTTCAAACACCAACACACAACACAATATATGAATATGAACATATTAGTACATATATATAAGTGAGGAACGATTACTGTTGCGATGAACAGTAATCGTTCCTCACTTTTTATTTTACATTTCTTTTTATATTTATATTTATATTTCTTTTTATATTTATATTTATATATATTTATATTTATGCAGAACGATTACTGTGGTCACTTTTTCTTTCACTTTTTCTTTATATATATATATATATAATATATTTATATTATATCATATATATAAGTGGCGTATGAACAGTAACCTTATGTCAATTTTTTTTTAAAATTTTTTATTTCTTTTTTATTTTAGTTTTTCTTTTATTTCTGTATTTTTATTTCCTTTTATTTCTTAGTTTTTTTTTATTTTTTATAAAATATTCGTCCGTCACTTTTTTATTTTTTTTAAATTTTTTTATTTTCTTTTTCTTTTAGTTTTGATTTTATTTTTGTATTTTTTATAAAATATTCGGCATGATGAATTTTTGGTAGAGTATAGGTAGTCGATTTTGCTTGTTTATATATATTTTGATTTTTCGCTTACCTACGACCCATTGCTAATATGTGATATGATCTTTGTTCTGATGTTTGACATCAAATATTCCCTTAATATATAAGGAGATTATATCAAACCCTTGACCCAACTGTGCATTCCTCTTATCTCAATTTTAATATTTAAAATGTTTTCATTTTTTTTTAGAAAAAAACTTATTGATTTTGTCAAGTTTTAAAAATAATTCGGCATGATGAATTTTTGGTAGATTACGGGTCGTAAGTTTTGCTTGTTTGTATACATTTTGAGTTTTGGCTTACCTACGACCCGTTGCTAATATGTGATTGTTCTCGATTACCTTTGTTATGATGTTTGACATCAAATTTTCCCTTCATATACAATGAGATTATATCAAAAAAATTAGAAAATATTAAATTATGATAATTATATATTACTTGTTTGATAATAATTTGGGACGTCACATTTACATTCATTATTTGGCAGAAAGTATATAAATAATTATATAAGTAAGATGATTCATTAATCATGAGGTCATAGCAAGTAATATAAGATCAATATCCTAAAATAACAATGCAACTACAACAATAAATATAAACTATAATTCATCTTATGCGATGCTCGCTACTGCTATGAGAAACCGACACATATCTGCATTATGAAATGAACCATCGTCATTTTTGAAAACTCTTGCGAACAACTTTTGATTGGTTTTTTGGAGTTCGTTGAGATTTATTTTTATGTGATATCTGATGTCATCTACTACTGCACTTTCGTAGATGACTTTTGTTTAGATAGTCTATTAGGCCCTATTAGGATATCATATGTCAACTCTTGCTATGGTGTACTGTTGGGGAAGACTTTTGTTTACTCCAACCTGTTTGATTTTATATACGTATGATTATGTATGTTCAAGGCATATGAACCATCTTTTTATTCTCTAGAACTGTCTGTTGAACTTGTGTCAGACGTTTTATTGGACATATATACCAGGTTATAAGCTGGCGCGGTGCCCAATTAACTAGTATATATATATGTGTGTTGGTCTTAGGGCATGTTTGCTAGTAAAATTTTGGAACCCCGTATTAAACTGAGATGGTAATGGGTGATGTAGCTAAGTTTCAACCAAGTAGCATACTCCCTAAAAATGTGAATTGGTAGTGCCATGGCTTCAATTCCCAAGTCCTCACAAAACCCCCTCCCTCAATTTGTGCTAAAAAAGAACAAAAAACAACCAGAATTTTGCCTCACGTTGTAGCTCCCATGGATGATAACTAGTAATTTTATTTTCAAAAAATCATTTCTCACAAAAATGTTAAATTCATATCAAATTATTAGGAAATTTTGCCTTTCGATTATATCAATTTTTGCCCTGTGTAAGTATCATTAGTCAAATTTACGGGCTCGATAGAGTAGATGTCGTATCACACGGAGTGACGAACAAAGTAGAGTTTGAAGGAATAGAAGTTCGAACTTTGTAGAACCGATCGGAGCTTATTCTTGGTCGCAAACAATGTTAGAACAGTTATACTTTCATCCTTGAAATTCAATGGACTAAAACATTCCAAGAATCCATAACTTCCAAAAAAGTCAAGGAATATACAAGACTCCACTATATGCAATTGAACGCAAGTTCAATACAAGTATGAACGGGGCTGGGAATATGTAGTTCAAATAACGTCCATTGCAAGTGCATTTTTTCAAAACATTTCAACCTTTTTAAATCAGCCTTCCCCACCAATATTATGGCCCATGTGCAATTTAGAGGAATTACAAAGAGACATCAGAAACCAAATATGATAAATAACCTTACGAAATGCTTTACGAGAAGCTTGTTTCAGCAATCAAATCATGTCACTGAATGTGTGTTCAACGCGAAGTAGGTCGAACGAAAAGAAAACTGAAATCCACGAAATGGAAATTACAAACCCTTTAAGCAATATCACAGATCAATCTATGGCACACAGAGACTTGTTGGAACTGCCAATTTGGTCCATTCTTATATATTATTACAAATGCTTGACCAGTAAATATATAACAACAATCAAAACAACAATCCCAATAACCGATAAACATAAGCTGAAGCAGGAGCAGCCACCCTTTGTCCGTTTATTCAATTTTGCAAGCATTCTCTGCGCTCGCTGTTCCATTAAAAAGAAAATGAAGAAATGATTGCTGCTCAATTTGACTTACAAACATATTAAAGGCAACTTCATATAAAGAAAGTGCAAATGACAGCCACAAAAAACTTTTTCGAAGACAAGTTTATGATTTCAATCACTCATCATACATCGTGCCAGATCAACTTTGACCAACCGTAGTTTCCATTTTTTTAGATGTGCGTTTAGTTAACCTGGAAAAAATGATTTAAAAGTCTCCATGCACCGTATGTCAATATGTGAATCTCCTTTGAAAGATAACCTTGCTATTAAGGTCCATTCAGGCTCTTGTCTGCACGTCGATGGACTTTCTAATACATTTATTTCTCATGTGTGTTATGGTCAAATTCAAAAGATGTTGAGTATCATTATCTTCAATATCACTACTGTGCTTTACCGATTAAAAATAGCACTGAAATTATCGTTAAGGAATATGCCTAAAAATAATACACCTGGGCATAAAGGATTTATTATGAATATATATATATAATGTTGGTGGAAAAAAATGTCACCTGTAGTCTGGAGTCTGTAATCTCTACGTGCTCGTCGAGATTATCCTGAGAATCAAACAGAGATTAAATTAACCATGATAATAAATCATGCTCCATCAAATCTAGGCGACTCATTTTCATGACATGACAAAAGCAGTATAGACATGACAAGAAGAATAAGAGCACTAACTATCAGCCTGGTATGCAGATCTAGCTCTTCATTAACTGCCAATGCAATATGCTTGGTGCTTATTACTGTATCCTCCAATTTCTCAAGACCCTCATCTTGTTCTAGAGAGAGACAATGAAGATAGAAAATATTAAAGCTAGATGGTACGTAAAAAAAAAAAAACCAATAAAATTCAAGATCAGAGCCACTGCAACCAGCCTTTCATTATCTGTCTCTGAAGACCAACAACGCCATAGTTGTCAAGACCAGTAGTTCTACTCATAGCATCAACAGGCTTGATTTCTGGCCCAAGCAAGCTGTCTCTAATAGCAAAGTTGGACATATTCAATGTCGAAGCCATCTGGTTTACTTTTGATCTCAAATTTACAGCCATGTCCTTGCGCCGATTTATTTCTTTCTCAGTCCTACAAATGAGATGGAGAAGGTTAAAAAAGCATACACCAAGAAAATGGTCAAATAATTTGCTTCTCCTACTCATCAAGAAAAATATTGCAGCAGGACTACAAACTTAGAGATGTTTTCTTTAAATAACGAACATTCATCTTTGAATCATCTAGTCACATACACAACATTCAAACTTATATGAAAAAAGGATTAAGAGATGGGCACCACAATGAATGAAATCCACAAATTATACTGGGGGTTAAAGACTCTACTACTTGACTGTCTTGTTCATTTTCTTTCTTTGTTCCAAGTATTTACAGACTGTCTGACACAGCTCTATTGCAGAAACCCATACCTAAAGCACGTTTCCATCCCCTGTTCCCCTAAAATGGGCTTTGTGAAGTGTAATCTCCCGCTAGTTTTGACCCCAGGCTAAGACCCCATCACTTTGTTGTTGCATTGCACGTCATAAATTTTCTTAAAATATGCCAACCAGGTTCAAATTTATGGTTCAGATGCTTCCCCAAGTAGTTGCTTAAAGTAAATCCCCACCTATGGCTGGAAGCCAAACAAACCAAGGACAACATATCATGTAACATGTTTGAACAAGTAGGAACATATATGATCAAAATATGGAATGAGTTCATTGGGATCTTTCTTTACTGAGATTTTATACTCATCCCTTTCCTCCCAGATTATGTGTATCTCAGCATAGAAAAAAAAATTCTAAATCAAACATCAATAAGATAGAATTCCTCCAAATTCCCCACTTTCCACATGATATTAGAGGATAAAGGTTCTGTGGAGAACAAAAGCGACAAACTATAGCGCTTTGGCAATGCAAACAACTTTTAATCGCCAAAGTACCAAATAAAAATCTGTTTTAAACTTTGTTTTCTGCATTAGTGTATGCTTTTTAACAAAGAGTTAAATCTAAAAGAATGAAATGCATGAAGACAAAAACCCTTGCCATTCATAAAACATCGTCAGGGTACATGTTTAAGGTTCAAACTCATGAGATTTATTGATAAATAGGGGAAAATTGATTAGACCAAAAAGTAAGAAAAGTTATACAGTGAGACCCGAGGAGACGAATTCTATCAAGCCAAAGAAAGTGCTCAACCAACAAGAAATATCTCAACCTTGGAGCAATTAACCTATCATATCCTATCATGACTATAGTTTCAGCTTGTGACTATCCCCATGTCTTCCATAACCCAATTTTCCTCTCCACTATGTCCTACCATATGAGACGAGCAGCATATCATAACACGTGGCAGAAGACAGACTGTCATACAAGATGATCAACACAAAGCATTGAACTGTAGTCAAAGAGTAACAACAAGACGAGTATATGACTAACATCTTTGAAGACAGACTGTCATACAAGATGATCAACACAAAGCATTGAACTGTAGGCAAAACAACAAGACGAGTATGCGACTAACATCTTTCCTCTCTTACATTTTAATCTTAGTCAAGCTAATTATTGTTGAGTGGAGAAAATTAGATAATCTTGAGAATAAATAGAGAAGGAATTTATGGAGCAGTAACATCCGAAGAAGTATGAAAGGATGGCTAGATATCAAACAGAGCGATTACATCTCTGTCATAATTATGATTCCATTTGGCATTTCATGTTATTTATTACAGCTTGAGGCATATGATTTTTACACCTTAGCACGAAGGAGAACTTCAAAGAATATATCACCCCAATTTGTAAGATATATGACTTTGGTTTAGTTATACTTAATCCAGACCTCCCTCGTTATGATCAGATTTTAGCCCGATTCATATCCATATAGATTATAGACATAGGTATCTCAACCAATAACAAGGTTGCATCTTTGTCATGAACAATAAAAAATTCATAAAGCATCAATAAGATAAACTTCCTCCAAATTTTCCAATTTCCGCAGAACACTATCTGCTTCTTCACGGACTTCCATATCAATGTACTTCCAGTTGCAACTAACTAACAAAAAATAAAAAGTGAATGCAAAAGGTGCTTCAAAGAGATTAAAATGAAAAAAAATATTTACAACATAATTTTTTTTATGAAACATACTCCTCTAATTGTTGTGATATTAATGGAATGCTCTACCACCAACTCAAAGAAAGAGCAAGCAAATAATCCCAAGTGACGGACAAAACCAGATTTCTGCATCACAGAGCGTGGATGAAATTGTTGGAAAGCTTAGCAGCACGGAAAGTAAATCATAGATAACTTTCAAATCAGCCCTTGCAATTCTTTGCAGTTTAAGATGAAAAATTGATGTGCTGATAATTCCTTCAGAATTTTTTTTTTTTTTAAATCCACTCAAGTTGACTGTTAATGCCCAATGCAAGCAAAAACAGTACAAGAGAAGGAGAAAAATGTACCAACTTACCAATTTACATAATTGAAAGCAAAGAAAGTTCATGATCACTAAACAAATAGAAGCCTAAAAAGTCAAACAGGCAAAGAGAATAACTACTGTCAAAGCCTTGTAAAAGATAGTCATGGTTGTCATTAGATTAATTCCAATGTATGCTGTAAAATGCTATGAACAAAAAATTGGGAAACCAATAAAAAAACATAGGGGAGAGGAGTAAAGCATATGTATGTGATACAAGTGCATCAAGGGTCAGAGGAGGTATATATCAGTTAACTATTTTCTAATCTAATGGTAACAATTTCCATATTTTGATGAAATAAGCAGTTCGATTAATATATCTTACAGAGACTGCTTTCCAGGAAGCTTTGACAAAAGAGACTGTAAACTGTCAAGTCTGGTCGCTAATATGGTAATTTTCCTGCGAAGTGCAGATGAATGGCGCTGTGCCTCCGGCCCAGTCACGGGCAATGAGCTCCTTTCAGATATCATGTTGTTAACATCATCAGCAAGTTTGACTGCTTCATTATACTCTCTCACCCATGAGTCTCCAGCGGCTCCCATTGCTCTGATTAAAAAAATATGGAGTTTTTTTCTACAGATTAGTGCTTTAATAATTAACGATCACGTAGATTTCATAAAGAACAATAATTTATAAGCAAATTTCAACAATCATCCAACAACTAAATTTTGAGGGTTGCATGCATCAAAGGAGCACAAATTATTTCAGTATTACAAGCACAATGACAGTGAAACTGTCCTAAAGCCTCAAATTTGAATCATTGGTACTTGCAGAAGCGACATTAAATTACCACAGGATAAAAACAAGAAATTCGACAACTTGGTGTCTCTAATAATTAAAAACTGTCAATAATTCCTGACAACAAAACGTGCCAAATGCTGAATTAATCTCTAATAAAAAGAATTATGTTGTCATTTCTATACTTAATATATACCTCAAGTCAGTAACACAAATGGCAACGCAACAGCCAACACGCCTTGCAGAGAAAAAAATCATCAAGGTTTAAAAATAATACGTGAAAAGCTGAGTTAAATATCAAAATTCCACCAATTCTTCAATATACATTATATTCAAAAATTCAGAAACCTCAAAACAATAGACGTGAGAATAGCTTTAAAATAAAAAAATCGCACTATAAATGGAGCTATTTCAAGGGTGACCCTGAATTTAACTAGGTAAACGAAAATTAGGGAAAATAAAGATGCCCATAAAAAAACCAATCGACTTATTAACAGATCTTCGAAAAAAACGTCGAATTGAAGAAAAACGATGATCGCGGAAGAACGTGTCTTTTACTTTTACCTTTTCAATGGAAACAGTCGATCTGAATCGTGATTGGAAAAATTATTGCGAAAGGCCAAGAGAATGATCGACAGATTTCAAGGATTACTTAACGTGTCGAAGCAGGAGGCGTCATCTGTTAGCGGCAAACTTAGTCCGGCCCAATCGTCGTCTTCGAAAAGCAAATTCACACCCGCGATAGTATATTGATCGATTTAATAGACAGTTACTGTGCTCCCGATTTTTTTTTGAAATGGGACCCGGTAAACGAAGTCGTATGTATGTGTTGATACTTGATATGGACATCGACCTCAATGATCGTTTCGCGGCGTTTCTCTCTCGAATTTTCTTCCCAATTAGATTTCGCCATCTCATCAAAAAAAATTTATAATAAAGGACATTAAACATGCCCCCAATAACGTGTTAGTCAAACTGAATCATATGGAGGTATTGTTAGCATAGTGCTCGGCGGGTTTTATGGACCCTAACCCAATTAGCTAATTCAACACTATAAATATAACATTCATCTTTAGGGTTCATGAGAGACCATTAAATACACTCCATCTTATAGAATATCCGCCATCAAACTAGCACTGATGCTGGCCTTAAAAGATTTGGTCAGGTTGATTGGACAAGAGGATCACCGACATACAGATTGATTTCGCTGTTAACGGTAATCTCTTTTCGTGCATTATATTTGATATATTTGCATGCTAATACATGAATCAGGCGCGATCATCCGTCCTCGAATCAGATCTGTTTATCGTATTATTTTCACTGCGTTTGGATCTGGTGCCGGGGTACGAAAACACAACAGGTATGATATAAATTTTAATTAATTTCCAAAGTGAGATGACATAAGATGATAGATTACTCAGAAAAATATTATATTAGAAAACCGTTTGTTATATGAGATGAGATGAACGAAACATATAATTGAATTATATGATATATAATTTACCGTTTGATTATCTCATCAAAACCATATATACGAATGGTCGGGGATTTTTGAGAGTTTTAAAAACTCTAAAAAATTTGCCATTCCCCAACCTAGAAAAAATGATGTTGGCTATCATATAGGAAATCATATGAGTGGTTTCACAAAGGAGCATTTTTAAGACTTTTAAAAGTGACATTAGGAGATTAAATGCTGGCATTTTTTTTTTAGCCACTAACTGAGATGCGATAATCTCCAAACTCAAAGCTACACTACTTACCACTAGGCAACATATGCAACACCAAAACATCGTGAAGACAATGAGTTTGATCCATAGGATTGGGTTTATGTTAAATGAGAGCTTATCGCAAAGCTTCACTTCATGCTTGCACGTCACAAAATTGGCTCATTGGTTCCATTCCATTCAAAGTAATATGCCGGATTGGAGAGGTGGCTTATGAACTCGAACTACCACCTACCAGTCACATCCATCCGGTTTTTCATGTCTTCTTGCTCCATCATTATAATGGTGATCCACCAACAGAGCCAGCCCAACTTTCTTCGATGGACTCCGATGACAACCTCATGATCAAACCACATGTAATATTAGCATAAATAACAAATTGGAACAACGTAGAACAAGTTCGGGAGTTTCTAGTGTGGTGGGAATTGCTACCAGCCGAAGAAGCAATCTGGGAGGCAACAGATCCTTTATTTGGAACAAGATTCGGAGTTGGAAGCACACAACTTTCTCGTTTGCTGGCCGTGAGGTGCTTCTCAAAGTGGTGGCTCAAGCTATTGCTTCATAGTGGTGGCTCAAGCTATTGCTTCATATACGATGTCTATTTTTAAATTGCCAATAAGTGTTTGTAAAGACGTCCAACGACTGATAACATCATTCTGGTGGGGTAAGTCTGATCAACAGAGATGCATCAATTGTGTTTCGAAGTATAAGTTATGTTCTCCCAAAGGTTCTGGTGGCATGGGTTTTCGCCGTAACAAGGAATTTAACCAGGCCCTCATTGCCAATCAGGGGTGGCCACTTATTAAGTACCCAGACACACTGGTATCTCAATTGTTTAAAGACATGTACTTCCCTTCATCCACCTTTTTGAATGCTAGAATGGGGAATCACCCTTCTTATGTATGGAGAAATATTTTGTGTGGTCAGGACTTGCTTTGTAAAGGAATGAAATGACGTATTGGAGATCTTCGGCCGTATTCTTTCAAACATATTACCATTCCGCGAAGGCAGTGGGCTAATTTGACAGTGGATAGACATCGTGCTGAGAATGGCGATTGTGATTGGGATTTTATAGAAGATATTGTCTGGCCCATAGATTTCCCGGAAATACGTCGTATTCCTGCACAATTCTTGAATGGACGTGACATGTTAATTTGGCATTACACCCTCTGGGGATTACTCTGTTAAATCTGGATACTTATTAGCTATACAGTGCACGAAGGAGGTTCAAACTTCTACTCTCACAACATCTAACAGATTGTTCAAACATCTTTGGAAGCTACAGATTCCGTCTAAAGTCAAAATTCACAGCTGGGGGGCACTTCATTATGCATTATCTACCAGCCATCAGTTATCAAAGAGAGGTGTTTCAAGAGGTGTTTCAGTCGACCTTTTGTGTCCCAGGTGCCATCTCTTTCCTGAAACTGTTTTCATGTTTTTTTGGCAATGTACCACTGCTAAGAAGGTGTGGAAGTTTACTGCACTTTGGCCATTATTATATTTCTTTCGGGGAGTCATTTACGGGGATTTGTGGCAATGGGTTTTGGATAATGACTGTACTTTGGACCTCCACATTTTTGCACTGGTTGGTCTCTTGGAGTTTATGGTTTGCTAGAAACCTATTCTTGTTCCATGGCTGAAAATCTTCTGATTATGATATTGTTGCATGGGCCTCTCAAGTTGATATTGCTGCTTCACTGATTCCTCACATTAATATTTGTGGACACCTTTTTAATGATGTTGGTAGTCGGTGGCTTGCACCACCGATGGGGTGTATTAAGATAAACGTTGATGCCTCTGTCCCTAAGGATTTCATCGGAATTGATGTTGTTATACGGGATGCTTCTGGAATCATTCTGATGGTTTTTGCTAATATTAACGGCACGTTTTCCCCATATACGGCTGAGCTTCTTGCAGTTCGGGAAGGTTTGTTGATTGCTCGTAGACATGAGTGGACGCACGGCATTTTGGAGACTGATTCCGCAGTGGTTGCAAAGGATGTTTATTCTTGTTCGGATTCACACCCGAACGCTTCGATATTGGACGCTATAAAGCCTTTTTGTGATCAAGAATCTGGGACTGTTATTGCTCATTGCAAGATTTCAGCAAATATTGTTGCACATACGTTAGCTGCTAGGGTTGTTTCTTGTGGCACTATTTCAGCCTCGTTGGAGGCCTGCCCTTACTTTATCAAACACGCTTTAAAAAACGATTTTGCCTCTTCAGGCTAATTGCTAATGCCTGATTTCATTCAAAAATATATATATATTGACTGCACTTTATTTATTTAACTGTTTTGTGTCACGATTGCAAATATTTTCTTGGTTCAAAATGAGTCTTGTTTTGGTTCATAAAGTCCTGAAATTATGACAATACAAAGTTATTCTATCGATTGTTTTTTTTATAAAGTATACGTATTTTTAAACATATTTCCCTATATTTAGTATATTGTCAAAAAATCCTTGAAATTTTTTCATAACTGTATCTCAACTTATATTGATCTTTATTTGAATTTTCACCATTGAACCGATGATTTCTTAGAATTTATATTATATCGTTAGATTATACTGAGTCTCTTTTTACCTCTGGATTATGCTGAAATTTTTTTTTTATATTCAGAAATAACGATGGGAGGTATCCAACCCAAAATCTTCACCCTTACATTAAAGGCTGCTGCCATTAGAGCCAAAGGCTCGTGGCGATATAATTAAATGAGTGTCTTTACAAGAGAGAGAACTGACCCAAAAATATAGTAAACCCATAACCCATAACCCATAACCCATAAGTTAGGGATTAAATTGCAATTTTGTAAAACTTGGGGGCACCTGGGCGCAGGGAGAATCGCGAAAAACCCAGACGGAGCGAGTGGGAGGGAGAAAAAGATAAGCCCCACAAAAAAGTAGTGAACCTCACTACTGCTAACGTCAATTACCAATGGAAGTATAAAGCATTACAATTCAAAAGGGGAAGAAAATAGTAATAGTTGTCAACATTCATATATGGAATCACAAATTTGTTCGGTTATTCATTAAGGGTCTGATTTATTGAGCGAAATTGCAGCAGGGTTTGAAGTTTGAAGTTCGAAGTTTGAATCTGGGAACATGTCAGACCTAGACCGGCAAATAGAGCAGCTGAAAAGATGCGAGCCGCTAAAGGAATCGGAAGTCAAGGTTCTCTGTCTCAAAGCCATGGAAATCCTTGTCGAAGAGAGTAATGTTCAGAGAGTTGACGCTCCTGTCACTGTAAGTATCAAAGAAAAAGTTGAATCTATTGTTTGAGCAGGTTTTTTTGTATAAACTATTTGTGTAACGATTTGTCTTGATTTTGGAGGTTATGGATTGTTAGATGGATAATTATTGGATATGGATTTGTCTTTTATTTTAGGGTTTCTGGATTCTGAGATTGAGAAGATGTTTGTGTTGGTGGTGGGTTCTGGTTTTATGGTGTGCGTAATTGAAAGAAGACATGAATTAAGATTAAGAACTTAAGTAAAGAAGCCGAAATTAGTGGGATTTCTTGAATAAGTTTGTTTCTGTATATGTTTAACTACCGGTTTCTTTTTTCCAAAAAAAATTAAATTGGAGTATTTTGAAAATTTGTGACTGCAAAAAAAAAAAACATAACAAGTAAATAGCTGATGAGAGAAAAAAGTTATATTGTGGTTTCCGCATGTAGAATGGCAAATGGGTTTTGAATAGTGAATATTTTTGGAGGATTTGCTCAAAAAAGCGGTCCTAACCCACGAGAACGTGGAGTTTTGAGAAGACAAAGCTTGTCCCTGGGCAGTAACCGACCTCTGCCATGATATTTTATCATGGACTATTTTTCTGACAGTTACTGAATTTCACTATTTTTTGGTATCTTGTGTGATAGTTGCTACGGGATGAGTGAAAAGGATAACAAGTTGTCACAACCAGCAATTGTATTATAAGAGCTGTTTAAGTTAATCCTTGTGATGATAATATTCGGTGATAATAAGGAAGGCAGGGTGAACTACTTCTAACATTGAGAAACAAGCAATAAGCACTCAAAGAACCATCACAACTGACAATCAAGTTGTGTCCTAGGAAGGGAGCTTAGGTTGTAGCTACATGTAACCAGAAGTTCTTTTAACACATCTACTAGCCATCCAACTTAATGAGTATGACATAGGACATTTTAAGATTTTCCTAGTTGCTGTAGATTGCTGATACATGTGTGATTTCATAAACCTTATTGCAAATATTTTGACCAATTTTGACAAAGGAAGGCAAAAAATTGCCCAAATGGTACTCCAATCATTACGTTACATATACTCGAGTGCCCACGTACGTGGCCAAGAGACCAATTAAATAATATCCACAAAATCACTGAAAGAGATGACAGTAACCTCTTACTTTCATCATCAGTGGTCAGAAACAAAGAAACTTTAGAGGTTGGGGTGGCTGATATCATCTCCCAGTACTGTCCAGTTTTGCACTTGAATCTCAATGCAGGACGCAATGGCATTCTGAGCAACAGAATCACCTCATTCTGATTTATGAGACTGGAAAAAGTGGAGCTAATACTTTAAAATTGACATCCTTATGAACTGTTAGATCTCAAGAACTTAATCTGTCAACTAGGAAATTACTTGGGCGGGGCATTCCAAATTTAGCTATGGTTTTGGTTATCGAATGGATATTGTTGCTATGCATTTGTTTTGAAGTGATTTCATGCCCTAATCACCCAAGAATATTAGAGAGGAAAAAAGCCCTCAGAGACCTCTCTTCCCGTGTTTAATTCTGAAGGTACAGAGCTATATTTCTGATACATCTATTATAGATATAAATATGGTAGTGATAACTGTTTCCTTTTAGTTTCGAGAACATTTTACCCGTTGCCTGTATTTTTTTTTTTTATCATGATTGTTGTTTTTATGTAGATATGTGGTGACATCCATGGGCAGTTCTATGACATGAAAGAACTTTTTAAAGTTGGAGGTGATTGTCCAAAGACAAATTACTTGTTTCTTGGAGATTTTGTTGATAGGGGGTACTACTCAGTTGAGACTTTTCTGCTTCTTCTTGCACTGAAGGTATTGTTTTACTTTCGTATGAGAAGGGTGAAGCGTCTGAAATAGACCTCAATTTTCCTGATAACATCGGCAGTTACGTTTGAGTATCAAATATTTTGTGTTTCCAGACAACATGGATGCCCACAATCGTGACTCAACTAATAGATAGTGCATTGGCAGGTAAGATACCCAGATAGGATAACTCTGATAAGGGGAAACCATGAGAGCCGGCAGATAACACAGGTTGGGGACTATGTTTTTTCCTGAGTTTTGGGCTATTATATGGCATGAAGTCCTTACGATATTCCCCCTGTTCCAGGTTTATGGTTTCTATGATGAGTGCTTGCGAAAATATGGTTCTGCCAACGTTTGGAGATATTGCACAGATATTTTTGACTATTTAAGGTTTGAACTTCTCTATTTTCCTAATTAGATTTTTGATGAATTTGCTAGCTTGTATCTGTTCAATTTTATGAGGGCCGTAGAGAAGACAAAAAACAAATGAAGGCAAATTGTCTCAGAGTATGCGATAGTAAAGCCAAATTCAGTGTTTAACTTCTTCCTACACAAACATTCTTGTTGTCAAATTTGAATTATTCTTGGGTCATTGGCTTGGTTTCTTTTCGAAACACTATATGATACTTATGATTGCAATATATCGGCAGCCTGTCAGCGCTTATTGAGAACAAGATATTTTCTGTTCATGGTGGGCTATCTCCTGCAATATCCACACTGGACCAGGTTCAAAAATTATTCTACTAGTATTTCCCCCTCTTTTGTATGTGAAATACTAGTAAATTATTTGCATCATCCATGTTTCAGATTCGAATAATTGACCGTAAGCAAGAAGTACCTCATGATGGTGCCATGTGTGATCTCCTCTGGTCAGATCCAGAAGACATTGTTGATGGTTGGGGGTTGAGCCCACGTGGTGCGGGTTTCCTATTTGGTGGCAGTGTTGTCACTACATTTAATCATGCAAATAATATTGATTATATTTCTCGTGCCCATCAGTTGGTAATGGAAGGCTATAAATGGATGTTCGACAACCAGATAGTTACGGTTTGGTCAGCTCCAAATTACTGCTACAGGTAAAAGATTTCAATTATATTTGATTCTTTGGTTTTTTTTCTCCTTCAATGTTTGAAGAATTTTAATTATGACGCAGATGTGGGAATGTAGCTGCAATTCTCGAGCTGGATGAAAACCTGGAAAGGAAGTTTCGTGTCTTTGAAGCAGCCCCGCAGGTGTTTGCATATGTTTATTGTCCTTGTTTTCTTTGTGCTCCAGATAATATTAGTCCAGCATAAATCTTGGTTTTCAAGGTCTCTTGTCCTGCCTGACCCCTGTTGTAAAATGCTTTTCTTCTTCTATAGTGAGGTATATGAACTAGGTTGACATGTGCTTGCTCTTGAAACTTTCAGAAGCATATGGTTTTTAGCAAATGCTGCATTAACTGTATAACAATTGTAAGATGTGTGTGCTTCTGGTTGAGCCATGTTTTCCAGTCCAGTTATGCGCATGATGACTTCTGTGCTACTCTACAAATGGTAATTAATATAAACGAGGAACGTTCACGAGACTTGACTGTTGTCTCGTGAGAACCACACAGTAATCAATATAGTATTGTAGCTTAGGAAATAAATCCCACTTTGCCTCTTGCAAGGCGTTTGGAATTGTTTTTGGTGAAATGCAGGAAACAAGAGTAGCACCTGCCAGGAAGCCACCTCCGGATTACTTCTTGTAGGAATGAAGTCCGCAATTTTAGAAATCGCAAGTATTGAAGGAGCAATCTCATGCTTGTAGTGGATGCTCTGTTGTGGTAGAGGACGAATCTTGCTTGAGCTACGTGGATGAGTTGAAGAATGTAAAAGAACAAGTTACAAATAATGCTTGCCCCCTCTCCCTGTGCATCTGAATGCTCTGTATTCTTTATAATTTTGGCCTTTATGTTCTTGTGACAAGAGTGTGCTAAATGCAATGAACATTTGTATACTGTCAAAAATTACAGAATTACTGGATATGTATACCCTGCCCTGCTGTTGATGTCAACACTTAATAATTTATTTGATATTTGATTTTGACAATGCCCAAAAATTGAGAATCTCCATGTGCACAAATATGGTGCATTCTAGCTCATCCAGTCTGCATGCCGGAGGGCAGGACGTGAGGGTTGCAAATGAATTTATTTAAGTTGAAATTTAGATTCTTTTTCATCCACGGTTATACTTGAATACCAAATTGTATTGCTGCACCTGAAATTAAATTTATGCAAAGTTTATGTGGCAAGAATTTGTGAGCCATTAAAAAAGATGATGCAAGAAGGTTAACCAAGTCTTCCATGATGACACATACCTTAAAAGTGTTTGAAACGGTGGTGAGAAGTTGGGAAGTAAAAAGGCAATCATTTCAGGGAAAAAAGGGAAAAAGACACGTACACCAAAGTTGACCAAGTCCACAAATCCCACAAAATATGCAAGAATGGGTAGAAGAAGGTAGAAACTGATGGACAAAAAGACAACCCTTCCGGAAAGCAACACACGTGTAATTGACTTATTCAACCTACCAAGCCATGATCACATAAACGTGCAAAATGGAAGGAAAAATTGCCAGAATTGTGAAGAAAAAGGCACGGGCATTCATTTCCTAGCTTTTTAGTTAAATATAGCTTGTCTTTCCAGCTTTGTAATTAGACTTTTCGTAGTTTTTAGCATTTGCATTTCAGATTTTAACCTTTGTTTTCGTGTTTCTAGTTTGTAAAGACATCTAATTTCGTCCTTAATGGCATAATAAATATTCATGCCATGTGAAGAATTTCATTTCTATTTCCATTTGTTTCTTTGGAATAATTTCTTAGTTTTCGACGCTTTATCGAGGAGGGTAGAACCTACTGCCAAATCGAGGATTCACATCGCTTTGAATTAAAAGTCGGACTTCACATTTTTGGTACATTTCATACCTGGCATGCCCGTAATACACATTTTCGAGCCAAACATGTATATATGAGCTCTGAAGTCTAAACTTATGAATCATCAAGTATGTCATGCATGGTATTTAGACTCTACATCGCGTTCTCTCTCTCTCTCTCTTTTATCATTTTAAATAAATTTACTGATCAATAAATTAGTATCACTACTTTAGCCACACCCAAAAACCACGATTAAGATATTATCACATAAAAAATTGAAGGATTGGGGATATACTATACAAATATTGAAACTCCTGTACGTTAATTTTGTAAAATAAGCTACCCATGCAAGTGTCTTTTTTTATTATTATTAAATAAGTTATTCTACTGCATGCCCTCAAGTTGGAGTAAGTCATGCATGGACATGGCTAAGACCTTCGTTTTCTCCATACGTGGCATATGTGCACCTATTAGATCTACTATATAATCGCACAATAATGTGTTTTAATCATCCGGTATGTTTTTTAAATTATTATTTGTCGTAGTTTCTTGATTTGTGTAGAAATAAAATATTTGTGCTTTTCGTTTTGTTTTTTGAAGTAAAATTTAACGTTGAAGAAAAAATGGTATTTTATAACCATGTATATTAGAAACTTGTGAATCAAACCTTAGTTTTATCATGTCATCACAAACAAGTATTTTAATATATAGTTTCAATAATTTCTATTTTATTCATCAAGTTAATATAATGTATTGTATATTGCCTTTTTATTTTTATACATATATTTCAGAAAAAATTTCTGGTTGCTTACCCCCGGGTTACTTAACTACAAACGGCTAGATTACCACTAAAATAACTTTACATGGGCAACATCATAGTTGCAACCCTTGCTCCGTTGTATTCGCAGCCACTTCACTGCTACTGTCTCACAACAACCACCGCCTACTGTCAGGGAAAAAATAGGAAGTATGTGCGACCCAATACACGTAATAGCAAGGGTATACGTTTTGCTTTTTGTGAGAAATGATCCTCCCCACTCTAGAAATGATATATTAAGGCCAAATAACAGATACGGTCGAGTCAAGGGATTGTTATTGGGTTGAGAATTTACAACCAGAATATATAAGATAATGCGATAGCATCAATCAAACTAACCTATGAGATTAATAAATAATCTTTCCTAACCAGCAAACCAAATACGACCCTGGGGACTAGCCCTCTCTAGTAGGACGCCAACCCATAGCCTAGTCCTGCCCCATTTCTAGCACAGCACCATGCTGCGGCAAGTGCCCAACACATTTATTTTTAACATTATGATAATAGTTTTAGATATAACTAATTTATTATTTTATGCATATGTATAATAATTATTTATAATTTAATAGTGGTTTATATATTATTTTATGCATAGGTAAAACGAGATATATGATTCTAGTTTAGAAAACCACCCTTTCAATCAACCTGTATGGACATAGTTATCGTGCGGTGCTACACTCGATGATAGTTTTTATTGCAATTTAAGGCTACTAAGTTGACAATCCGAAGGGCCGCGGTATTCATGACCTTCTAGACTTCACTTTAAGAAGAAAACAAAACCCATCTGAAAAGTGTTGATCATGGTTTGTTTCATGACATTTTTAATACTCATGTTCTTGAGATGATATTTTATGACATGAATCATTATAATTTTTTTCCTTTTTGATAAAAAAAAAGACAAATTATAGGATCACCAACATAAGTTACCGTCCCAAAAAAGTGCTGCTAAAAAAAACCACGTTCAGTTTTACTTGTCTTTATCAGTATTTATCTCTAGTATATCCGTATTTAGAATGCAGTTCTCTTATCCTATCTCATCCTCTGTTGGTATACTTAGGTCAAGTTGTAGCCCTTCCGATGTAAAGCACTTTCATTTTCTCATTTTATCATTACTTAATATTGACATATATATATGTTGCACCTACGATAGTTTAATATAACTTACGATTTTTCTGTTAAAAAATAAGTAAATGCTGACGTGACAAGAACCATGAATCAAAAGATCAGTAATTATTGCTACAGCCGACACCTACTACCCACCACCATCCCCACCTTAAATCTCCAAGACTCTAACCCCTCCCCAGTTTCACTCGCAAGTCAGAATCCTCATCGATCCCACGGTCTTGAAATTTATCAAAAACTTTCACACAAGTAATTAATGGATGTAGAAGCATTACCATTAGCGTCGAAGAAGGATCGTAAACTAACCAGAAAAGGAAGAAGAAGATGTATATGCTTGTGTTTGATCGCCTTCATCTTGGGCTTGGTTTTGCTGTTCCTGATCCTCGGCCTCACGGTTTTCAAAGCCAAACGTCCCACCACCACCGTAGATTCCATCACCCTCTCCGACGTTAATTTCTCAGTAGACTTACTCCGGCTCCGAGTCTCCCTAAACCTCACTCTCGACACTGACGTCACCGTCAGAAACCCGAACCGTGTGTCGTTCAAATACTCCAACAGCACGTGTTACCTCAGATTCCAAGGAAACGACGTCGGAGAAGTCCCCGTGCCCGCCGGACGTATCGGTGCCAGGGATACACGCGGTTTGAACCTAACCGTCTCTTTGATGGCGGATCGCTTGCTTTCAAACTCCGAATTCTACTCCGATGTGGTATCCGGTACTCTGCCTCTTCAGACGTTCACCAGAATCTCAGGGAAGGTTCGGATTCTCTTCAGTATTCACGTGGTCGCGTACAGCACCTGTGATTTGGTAATCGATCTCAGGAATCGGAATATAGCAAATCAGACTTGCCATTACAAAAGCAAACTTTAGATGGATTTTTCCCTAGGGTTTTGCTGCCGAACCATAGATTACTCAGGGTTGTTATCATTTGTTGGAACAGTTTTTGATCACTTTCCATTCTTGATCTTAGCTAGCGAATATGTATGGATTAGTTCCAGATATTTGATCAGTTCTTCAGATGCTATTATCCGCTTGTTGGAGTTCATTGTATTTGTTATTATATGTAACAATACGTTTTATACATTACACTTGTATAGTATGATACCTGAGAGATTTTAGAATTTGATATTTTTTAGAATCATATGAAATGTTATTTCAAATTTTCTTGGATATTATAATTATAATGAAGCTAAAAAGCATAATATAATTTGTAACTTTAGGTTAAAATATGCAAATTCCATTTAATTGTTCTCTTGTTTTAAATTTAAAATTGTTTTTTATCCTAAATATTTGTATGATATGTGTGTCTAGTTTATAAATTTCTTTATTATTTTTTAATGATCTCGATGATAAAATATGATGTGCTAATTGGAATGGGATAACTTGTGGTTATGTAATTGTGGTTTTTGGCAACGAAATATACATTTTACAGCAATGTTTAGTTTGAAAATAGACAGTTTACCCCATGTGATTTTAAAAATAAGCAATTTACCTTATGTGTATTGAAAATAGATAGTTTAACTAATGTGGTTTATGAATATGTGCAAAAACATATCATTAATGTAATGAGACAGTGTGCTATATTTCACAAATCACATTGGGTAAATTATATATTTTGAAAACTATTGGGGTAAACTGCATATTTTTAAACCAAATGGGTGTAACTATCTATTTACACGTAACATGAGAATAAAATGTCTATTATCAATATGAGATGAGGTAAACTAACATTGGCATACCTGACTACTAAACTATGGCTGCTTCGAGAGGATGAGTAATAACTCTACTCAATAGATGCATTAATCGTTTTTTGGGTAAAAATCTTACGTGCATTAACTTGATATAATTAAAATTAAATATATTCCATATTTGACAAGCATAGGTTAGGCGTGGAGGTTAATATCAAGGGATATTCAGCCCGATACATGGATGAAATCAAAGAGCAAAGAAACTCTAAGTTACAGAGATTTAAGACATACAATCGGCTCTCTAAACCAAACGCTAAGAGTATAATTGCATGGAATTATATGTCTAGCTTTAACCCATAACCAGCTATGGATTATGATCTTTTCCACCATTAAACTGTCATATGTTTCCATACCATTAAAAATCATTTTGTTCCTTTCATTCCAGATACAACATAATGCATACCGTAACGTTCTTCGGTATTCTACCCAGGCACCGCCCTTCGTGATGAGCCAAGTGATCTACTGGGTTACCAGCTCCCGCCGATAACAACGACAACCAATACACCGCACGCCAGACTCCATACGAGAAAACACAGCGACACGACACAATAGATGTCCACTATCTTCTTCGCTAAGGTAGCAGAAAACACAGTCAGTTTGGTTAAGTTCAATACCTCTACTAACCAGATTGGATTGAGTTGCAAGCTTGTTTAACAAGAGTTTCCAGTCAATGATGATAGACTTAGCACGTGCCACTTTACACCAAATTGATGAAAGAAGATTGTGATTATCTTCAGCTACCATTACATCCGCCATCACATTGTAAGCAGAATTTGTTGAGTATATTTCGTCCGTATTGTGTTTCCATAACTAGCCTATCATTATCGTTTTCAACAAGTTTAACCTTGTTAATCACATTCAACAAATCTTGATGAGATGGTTAATTCCCATGAGTAGAGTTGTCTTCTCAATTTGAGATCCCAAGTCCACATACCATTGCATCAAACTCCCAGCTCTCCTACCATATTCAGTTTGTTTAAAGACAAGCCAAATAAATGAGGAAACCTTAGACTTAATTTACTCCCCTCAACCCAAACATCTTCCCAGAACGACACTTGGAGCCCATTCCCAACCTTCTTGAGGTATATGTCCTTAAACCAACTCTCACTTATCTCTTTCTATTGTAACAAATTCATTCCACCACCTAGAAGCCTTACTTCACCCTCTCAGATTCTTTGTATTCTCACTAACTCTTTCACCCCACCCATATTTAGATTGTAACACCTTTGCTAAAAGATGGTGTTTCTCATTTCTAAGTCTCCAACTCCATTTTCCTAGAAGTTCTCTATTGAAAATACTCAGTTCTCTCACGCCTAGACCACCTCTAGATTGGTCCCGACATAATTTTTCTCATTTAACTCATGCTATTTTCCTCCCATCCTTCCCACCACCCCATAGGAAATTCCATTGAATTTTTACAATTGTATTCACCACTTTCTTGAAAAATCATGTATAAAGTTAGCATGTACATTGGCATTGCAGATAACACAGCATTAAGAAGAACTCCACAACCTCCCATTGATAAGTTTTTATTTTCCCGCCACTGCAATCTCCTCCTCACTTTATACAGCAACTCATTCCACACTGCAACGCGATTAGGATTAGAACCAACAGGAATTCCAAGATACTTCATAGGTAAGGAACCAATTCTACAGTTTAGATATTCCGCAGCATTGTTCACCCAATTCTTGTCAACATTGATACCCAAAATCTGACTTTTAACAAAGTTAACTTTGAGGCCTGATAACAGCTCAAAGTTACGGATGATAGCTTTCATTACTACAATGTTCTGCCAATTTGGCTCACCCATCAGTATTGTGTCATCATCAAATTGAATGTTGGATATCTTGACACTCTTTAAGCCCACAGACACCGGTTTGAATAACCCTATTCACTTGCTTTAACTATCAGCCCACTTAACTCATCTGATATTAAGAGGAACAAGAAGGGAGATAAAGGATCACCTTATCGGATCCCTTTTCCGAGGTTAAATTCACCAGAAGGGCTACCATCCTTCTACCATTAACAAGGACAGATGCAGTAGCCGAAGATACGCGTTCCATTTTGTTTAGGGTGAGTACACAATTCAGAATTTGTCTTTGACCCACGAAAGTCGCTTGGTTATCAGAAATCAGGCCATCCAACACTTCACAAATTCTTCACAAATTCTTGAAGACAGAAGTTTGGATATTACTTTATATATACATCCAATTAGAGATATATGACGAAATTCCTCAATCCTAGTTGGATTCCCATTTTAGCAATCAGTGTAATGAATGTTGGATTGATGTTTGATACCTCTAACAAATTTACCATTTTGGAAGAATTCCTTAACGAATATTACGAAGTCTTCCTTAATGAATGGCCAACATTTATGGATCAAGTTGAGATTAAAACCATTCAGATCTGGACTTTTTGAGCCACCGCAGCACCACACAAAATAATTATATACGCACAAAATATTTAAATTTAGTTAACTGTGATTTTTTTCCAATGAATATTTTTCTGGAAATATGTTAAATCTTTTGATTAAAAAATATTTTTATTCGTGTCACTTGTAAGTAAAAACATTTTTCGATGAAAGTATTTTTTTGATATTACCATCAAGGATAGTGCTGCCTGTGAGCATTTCATGTAGAAGGGTGGACTATTCCTAAGATAATACCCTTATATGTAACATCAATATAATCTGATTGAGCATGGATATATAATTATTAACAAGATATCTGAGGAGTAACAAATTTGGTTTCTAAATATTCATTAATATCACGTCAAAATGGAAAAATATCTTAACATACGAGCATGCTCACTATAACTTTTGGCAAATTGTCATCGACACTTGAGGCCCTATGATTCTGCCTTGGAGATGAAAATTTCGTCATCTTTTATTACAGTTTAGTATTTTGGTCATAACTTTCTTATACGATCACTGAATTAAACGAATTAGATATCCACGCGAAGATAAATGAAAGTTTACAGCTTTTATATTGACCACATTTCCAAAATATGGCTCAACATTAAGAATTTCGAGGAGAAAGAAGTGACACGTGTTTTGGTACCATAAATCAGCATATTTAGTACCACATAGTAGCTTATATAGTACCACAAATTATGTTATTTAGTGCTAAAATATGTTATTTAGCACCGCAAATCAGTATAGTTAGTACCACATTTTAGCTTATATAGTACCACAAATCAGTATATTTGGTGCCACAAATCAGTATATTTAGTACCACAAAGTAGCTTATACAGTACCATAAATTATGTTATTTAGTACAAAAAATATGTTATTTAGTACCACAAATCAGTATATTTAGTACCAAATATTATCTTATATAGTACCACAAATCAGTATATTTGGTACTATAAATCAGTATATTTAGTATCAAATAGTAGCTTATATAGTACAATAAATTATATTATTTAGTACGAAAAATATGTTATCATACATTTAATATATGGTGAAGATATATATAACTTGATATATTTGTAAATAGATTTATATACAATATGTCATTTTATGTTATATAATATACGAAATAGATAGTTCACATCTAGTTTACTTAGCATCACATTATCATACATTTAATATATGTAAAAATACATATAATTTGATATATTTGCAAATAGATTTGTATATAATATTACATTTTATGTTATATAACATGTGAAATAGATAGTTCACATCTAATTTGACTTAGTACCACATTATCATACATTTAGGGTGCGCTTGGTACGTGGATATGATAAGAGAATGATGAATAATAAGTGTGATAAGTAATTGGTATATAATGTTAGTAATTTAGTGTGATAACATATAGCATGTTTGGTTTGTAGAATTATAAACTATTATAAAATATATATTTTGTTTGGTGTAGATGATTGGACGATGATTATATTAACAAATTGTGAAAAACCTAAACCAACCCTATAATATCCAAGCCCCTTTTAAAGTAATCTTGTACGCCACTTTCTCATTCTTCTACACCTATTTCTTATTAACTCTCAAATTCCAAGTTCATTTTTCATCCATATTTTATTAATATTGAATGCTACAGTACATATTTATAGCTCATTTCCGGTGATATGACTGAAAGTATCTCACAACTCAGAGTCTGCACATACATTACAATGGTTATAAATGATACATTACACGAACATGACATATAATTATGAAATCAGATCATGTTATAACAACAAACAGTAAGCAAAATCTCGCAATGTCAAATACTTGTCACATAAGACAAAACTACATGTTTATGAAAAATCAACAAACTAGACATGATACATCGAAATGGCTAAGTTATCTCTCCACAAGTCCCAAGCAACTGATGACTCCATAGTCTCAATGAAATCTTCGTCAATATTTTCATTACAAGTTTGGGTGCCATCTTCAACAGCTTCTAGTGGATCGTCAAGCATTTCTGAGCTGATAAAATTGTGTAGTAGAATACATGCAATGATCATACGGTTTTGGACTTTGAGAGGGTAAAATGTGGGACTCCGCAGAACAACCCATCGTTTTTTCAATAAACCAAATTCCCTTTCAATAACATTGCGTGCACGAGAATGCTTAGAGTTGAAATATTCCTTATAATTCTGAGTTCCAATGTTTGAATTTGCCCAATCGTTAATATGATATCGTGTTCGCCTGTACGGGGTTAAGAATCCTTCCGCATTTCCGTAACCATTGTCGCATAAATAGTAGCACCCTGTCATGATTTTCGAATATTATTATGGGATCACTATTAATGGAAACTAAAGAATTTCAATTCAAATAGATTGTAGCTGTTCAATTAAAATTTCGATATATATGAGAAAACTTGCAATAAGAAACGAGCAGATGAAATCTTTCATGCCAACTTCATTCATACAACGTGATTACAATTACAAACATAAACACATGAATCCATCAATATTGTCGCTATTCAACAATGGTAAATGTATATATATAATTTGTTTAATGTCGTTTCAAGATCATGTATTGCTCTAATAAATTTTGGGGAATGTGGAGTTTTTATATAACATCAAGGGATTCGAATTTCTAACTGAGAACACATCTTCTTCAAGCTGGCGCCCAGAATATTAAAAACAAGTGTTCAAAAGTCATTTCTTCCTAACATTATCAATAATAGTTCACGTAGATCCTCACAATCCTGTAGCAAAATAGACATTTTGATTGCCGTTAACTTTTGTTTTTCTGTGAGGAGGAATATCTTTGTTTTGTTCTGTCTTCTCCGATTCTTTGTTGCTGTGATGATTAATATAAAACAAGAACATATTTTTCCTCAACTTGTAACATATATGACTCAAAATATATGATTAGGGTGTTCAAATATATATATATCGAAGTGGTGTTAGAGAATATATTCGAATTTTATGAGGCGGATACTAGACAAACGATGAAGACAACGAATATCTACCTTGCGTCGGGTGTCTTGCTTTGTCTACTGGACGTTGCTTTGTCTACTGGACGTCGACTCCTGTGGATCTCATTTTCTCAGCTCCTTCAGACATATAAGGAGTTTGACGGCACCTTATTTTGACAACAATGAATTAAAGCTTTGTAGGTGTTGGAATCGAAGAGGGGGGTGAATGAGATTCCTTGGCTACTTTAGCGTTTTAAAATGAGTTTGAAAAATAAAATAGTTTTGCGCTTGCGGAAGCCTTGAGTCAATCGATAAATAAAAAGAACAAAATAAATAAATGCGTAAAGGAATAAAAGTAATAAAAGACAAGAGATTTGTTATAGAAGTTCGGCGATGAATCGCCTACGTCTCCTCTTCCCGGTTAGATAACCTCCAACCGAAGTTCCACTAGAACAATTGGTCTTGGCCTTGAGGGCTCCAAGTTAGCCACACAACAACTCTTCCCGAGTTTACAAAGTTCTTCCCGAGCACACTACTCTTCCCGAGTACACAAGCTCTTCCCGAGCACAATACTCTTCCCGAGTACACAAAGCTCTTCCCGAGCTACCAACACTCTTCACGAGTCTTCTTGGCCTTAAGGGCTCCAAGGACAGCCACAACACATGCACCAACTTCACTTGTTGGCGACTTTACAATATTCCAACTTGCTTTGGTGTTGGAGGACCTTTACAATAAATCAAACCAAAACACCTTCACGGTGTACTCACACGAAGAAAACAAGACTCTAACAAAAGAATGGATTACAAGCTCCAATACAACAACAATGTATGGAGATTGCAATGCAATAATAAATATGAATTATCAAGACTTTGTAGAAGTTTGTAGGCTTGTTCCTTAGCTTCAAAATGCTCCAAAGCATCAATATTTATAGTGTAGGAGGTCCCCTAGGCTCCTACTAGCCCTTGCTACACATAAGGCTGAAATCACTCCTCGATCGCCTCGGACATCGACGCGCCCCAACGATCACCAAATCACGCACATCGCCTCAGGCGATGAGACGATCGCCTCAGGCGATCCAGAGCAAAAATCAAGGTCGTAGCCTCAGCATGTCCAAAATCATCATCGCCTCAAACGAACCAGCCACCGCCTCAGGCGTTCAATGCCATCGCCTCGGGCGATCTCCCCCTGCGCGCATGCCCGCGCATGCCTCGGCGTCGCTTCAGTCGATGGCCGTGGCGATGCCCTGCCTGGCTGCCATCGCCTGGGACGATGATCACCATCGCCTGGGGCGATCCACGCCAGATTGTGCACACTTGATTTTCTTCAATTCAATCCACTTTTAATCGCTTAATCTGCACACTAAGTAGATGTATTAGTACAACAAACACAGGTTTTGTTGATCATCAAAACTCAAAGATAAACCGGGGATAAATTAACGCATTAAACGCAACCATGTGTTTAAGGCTCAACAGTAGGGTTTCCTCATATGGAAGGGTAAATGAGTAAAAGGGCATACCAATCTTGCTTACTGTTCAGAAAATGAGAAGACATCACACTTTAGACTAGGGATGCTTCATCATAATGTTAGCCATTTAATCACGAGCTCTACAAAGTTTTTTGGGCTTTTTAATCAGTGAGAAGAACAAATGATTAGCCCAGATAATTTAACAATCCCACCTTAATCCTATGAGAAGAACACATCCTTAGTATATAGTAAAGATACATATAACTTGATATATTTGTAAATATATTTATATATAATATGCCATTTTATGTTATATAACATGTGAAATAGATAGTTCACATCTAATCTTATTTAGTACCACATTATCATACATTTAATATGGGGTATATATATATATATATAACTTTGTACTAAATAATATATTTTGTGGTACTATATAAGCTACTCTGTAATACTAAATATATCGATTTGTGGCACCAAATATACTGATTTGTAGTACTATATAAGTTAATATGTGGTACTAAATAACATATTTTTGGTAGTAAATAACATAATTTGTGGTATTATATTATATAAGTTACTTTGTAATACTAAATATACTGATTTGTGGTACCAAATATATTGATTTGTGGTAATAAACAACATATTTTGGGTACTAAATAATATAATTTGTGGTACTATATAAGCTACTATGTGGTACTAAATATACTGATTTGTGATACCAAATATACTGATTAGTGGTATTATATAAGTTAATATGTTGAAATAAATAACAAATTTTTGGTAGTAAATAACATAATTTGCGGCATTATATAAGTTACTTTGTGATACTAAATATACTGATTTGTGGTACTATATAAGCTACTTTGTGGTACTAAATATACTGATTTGTGGTACTAAATAACATATTTTGGTACTAAATAACATAATTTGTGATATTTTATAAGCTACTATGTGGCCCTAAATATACTGAATTATGCTACCAAATATACTGATTTGTGGTACTCTGTAAGTTAATATGTGGTACTAAATAACATATTTTTGGTACTAAATAACATAATTTTTGGTATTTTATAATTTATAAGTTACTTTGTGGTACTAAATATACTGATTTGTGGTACCAAATGTACTGATTTGTAGTATTATATAAGCTAATATGTAGTACTAAATATACTGATTTGTGGTACTAAATAACATATTTTTTGTACTAAATAACATAATTTGTGATACTACATAAGCTACTATGTGGTACCAAATATGTTGATTTGTGGTACCAAATATATAGATTTGTCGTACTATATAAGTTAATATGTGGTGCTAAATAACATATTTTTGGTACTAAATTACATAATTTGTGTAGGGATGGCAACGGGGCGGGTTTGGGACGGGTTTGGTCAATCCCAGGACCCGCCCCGCTACACATAAAACCCATACCCGCCCCGCCCCGCCCCGCTTAGACCCGCCGGGTTCGCGGGTTTACCCGCCCCGCCCCGCAAACAATTTTTTTTTTTTATAAAAAAAAAATTTGGTAGAAATTAATTTTGAAACACAAAAATTGAGTTTTGAGATTGAATTTAATGTTTTCCTCTATTAAATATTTATAATAAGCATTGTAAAACTATCTTTAAACTATCAAATATTTATTATTTAGTTTTTATTCCATTCAAAATGTTCAACTTCTTTACCATAAACACATGAATTTTGATATGAAATTAAACAATAACACATTATTGTACAATCAAAGAAGTGAAATGTATATTCAATATTATTTTTTTAAAAAAAAAATTAAAAATGCATAGCGGGGCGGGTGCGGGGCGGGTGCGGCCAATCCCAGGACCCGCCCCGCCCCGCTTCCAAACCCGGTTGAAGCGGGTTTGGACCCGCCCCGGTGGGTCGGGTTCAATACGGGTTCGGGTTTGGACCCGCCCCATTGCCATCCCTAAATTTGTGGTACTAAATATACTGATTTGTGTTACCAAATATACTGATTTGTGGTACTATATAAGCTAATATATGGTACTAAATGCACCTATTTGTGGTACTAAATATTATAATTTGTGTTACTATATAACATAATCTGTGGTACTAAATTATACAATTTGTGGTACTAAATATACTGATTTGTTGTATTATATAAGCTAGTTTGTGATATTAAATATCATAGTTTGTGGATAACATGACTTGGTTTTATTACACCAAAAACGCACATATTAAGCTTCAAACAGCATTCAAGAAAACCATCACACTTTCAAACTCTGTTATCTTACACCAAAGGCACAATAATCTTGTGATTGAATCTAGAAACACTTGTATCTCGATCCAATCTTCCAGTTAGCTTGAAAATTTGATCATAGTGAGATTTGCAGTATAGTACTCCTTCACATGAACAATAACTACTTAACCACAGACATAGAAATACTTGTACCTCGATGCATTCTTCCAGTCATCTTTTCATCATTTCTGATTCTTACACAAGCTGAGATCACAGAAACCAAAGAACTCTCAATATAGACCCAAAGCCTCCACATGCTTATTGTTTTGCGAGTAACCAACTATCATTGCATTCCATGAAATTACATTCCTCTCAGGCATCTTATCAAAAAACTCACGAGCCAACTCAACATCCCCACTTTTTGCAAGTCCATTAATCATACTAGTTCACGAAAACACATCATTGACTTCCATATTATCAAAAATGTCTATAGCCTTAGCACTTAAGCATACATATCTAATGCGGCATTCATCACATTCAAATTAAATCTCACTCCTTTCTGATCCGCAAACTCGTGAACGCGCTCCCCACCCCTCAAATCTCCCTTTCGGGCACAAGTTGAAAAGGTTGTCACCATTGTGACCTCATTAGGATTTACTCCACTTCGACACATTTCATCAAACAATTTTAAGGATTCATTAGCCATTTTATTAATCATGTTCCCATTCATCATACTAGTCCAAGAAACCACATAAGTTTCTTCACTCTTACGAAAAATCCTATTTGCACCAATTAAATTTCCAGTATCACAATAAAAATTAATCAAACCATTTTAAATAATGAATATACATGATCATTCAATCATCCTCCAGAAAATTAAACAATGGTTTCTTGCCATTGCATAAACAATGACGACTAAACAATGGCGACGAAAATGAAAACCCACTTGAAGCCCATGCTTATACAATAAATCATCCCATTTCTTTAGGATAAAATCAACTCTGTTTCTTGGCATTGAAGAACTTCAAGAAAAATGATGATGAAAATGAAGATCATTGTTGTTGGAAGAAATAAGATATGCAATTTATATGGGAGAGAAATGATATTTGTGTCTATAGAACAACTTAGGGAGTTGATAAAAATTAATAAGATATATTAGGGAGTTGAAACAATTATTTCGCTGACAAGGGCTAAACACAAAATTCAATCTTAATTTGTGGATTTTATCCCAATTTACCGTAAAAAAATAGTTATACATGACAATAAATTTTTTTAGGAAATACATGACAATACTTGGAACATTTGATTTCTGGAGGTTTTTAATAAATTATTCAAAAATATAAATATATTAACAAATAACTGATTTTGGGTTACTTTATTAAAATAACCTAAGTCGTTATCGGAGATAGTGACTTGATTTGATGTCGCCATCTCTAATGATGTTTTTAATTTTTAATTTTTAAATATGATTGAATGCGCCATCTGAGATGGCGCATTCAGTATAATTGTGTTTTTATATTATATGAATCATAAATTTTTTTTATATACAGAAAAAGATACGTATAATCTATGATTTACGTACACTCCTAAAAATCACTTGATGCACTTCTCGGACACTTCTCGGACACCGACACATCTCGAACACTCATCAGACACGCCACGTGGTGTGTCCTTTATTTTATTAATAAAATAAAATCGGACACCCGTGTCGGACACTTCTTTCAAAATCGGATACCCGTGTCGGATATGGCTGATAGGCGTGCCCGAGCCGTGTCCGACATAGAAAGAACACTTTTGGGTGATAATTGTACAATTTAAAAAGTTTTTAGCTAAAATAAAATTTAGAGGTATTACTTAAACTTTATTTAATTGAAGTAATGCATTTGCTGTTAGTATGAGTCATACTATGATGATTTCAGTGACATACATTTATATATATATATATATAATTTGATAAGCATATTTTTGGTGTTATATTTTATTTAGACGTGTTTATTAAACTTTATATTAATTAAAGTAATATGTACATGCGTGTCCCAGCGTGTCGTATCCTACAAATTTTAAAATCCGTGTCGCCGTGTCCGTGACGTGTCGTGTCAGTATCATCGTGTCAGTGTCCGTACGTCTTAGCGTATAATTAATGTGTTATAAAATACCAATTTTAATGTTTCAAATTTTTTAGTGGTTGGGTGCATGCCTCATTTACGTAAATATATACGAATTATCTTTTAAGATACAATATGTCCTATAATGTTAAATTTAAGTATCATTATATGTACAATAATTTTTATAAAATGTATTTATGCTAATTCTTTAATATTTTTTTATTCTCAGAAAAATAAGAATAACATGAAGAATATGAATGTGTGGATATAAAAATATTTTTATTTATATATTATACTTAATATAAAAGTGTTCTTTTTATATCTTGAAATTAGCTGTTTGAAATTCGAATGATGTTTGTTAAATATTGCATCGATTACTCATAACTTATAATTTTTCTTTGAGATATATTTAATGTGAATTTAAAAAATAATAATTTTTATCTATTTGTTATAGTGCATTTATGTATATCTACAAACAACCTCCTTCCTATTTTTCAATTTATTTTCCTTATTGCTATTAAAAAATACATTATATTTTTCATTTACTTATATTTTGAACAAAGTTGTACTCACAATTCCGATGCCCCCAAACTGTACCACGTTTTTAATCCATAATGGTTACTTTATATTTTATCAGATAATTAATTAACCTATAATTAACATATATTTAATATACATATGAGATCATACTTTCTATATATATAAAAATTTATATGGAAGACACCATCTGGGACGCCTTCTGTATATAAAAAAAATTATATTGAAAGACGTCATCTCAGATTACATCTTTTATATAAAAAAAAATTTATATGAAAGGTGCCATATAAATTTTTTTTTATAGACGATGCCTTCAATCATATTTTTTTAGAAAAATTAAAGATACAATCAGATATTGCGACTTTAAATCAAGTCGATGGCCAAAATAGATTATTTTGTTAATATATATTTTTTTCCGAAGATTTTATTAAATACCGGATTTCTGCCATAAATGGAAAATATAAATAAAAACTGTTTTAAAAAGTATTAAAGGTAAAAACGATAAAAGATCAAAAGAAACATAAAAAACCAAAGGTGAACCAGTCGAGAGTTGGCGTGTGAAGCGAGGGTTTGGGAAGATTAACCGGCGGCTGAAGCGAAAATGTCTGGCGTAGATCAAGGAGACACCAAGCCCGCCGATCCATCGGGTGGTGGTCACATCAGTCTAAAAGTAAAAGGACAGGTCTCACTATGCTCTCTACTTCCCTTTTCCTCTTTTGGTCTTACCGTTCTAGTTTCTGCTTCCGTTATTTTGTTGTTGATTGTGCTTAGATTTTCTCGATCTGCTTGTTTTGATGTCGATGATGTGTTTGTGGAATGATGGGTGCTGATTGTGTCGTTTCTAGTGTTTAACTTAGTGTTCCTTTCTATTTTTGTTCAATTTTATTTATGGAAAGATATATAATTTTGGATGAGAGTTTTCTTTCACTACACCTTGTCTGGTTGATTGGGATGTTATTTTTACGTTTAATTGTACACGTTTTGAAGGTATTTGTGTTAATCACTCTATATTATGGTGGTTGTTAAAGGTTTATTATTATATATTGAGATATTCTTTGGAGTTGAAAATGTATTTTTGGGAAAATTTGTTTTGAAATTTTCTATTAAACTTTAAAAAAAAAAAATCCTGAGGAAGCCAGCTGTGGACCGTGTATAATTTTATCTTGATGGACTATATAGTTATCAAATGCACTATAAGGCAGACGGGTGGGTTGATTCTAAGTACTAGTCTCAGGTTGATGCATGATCTTTATCAAGGTAAGACTCACTGAGGCATGTCACGTATTATTCAATAATCCGTGCCTGGTACCACAAGGCGCCAGCTTGGTTATCATTTTTCAATAAAGTCGATGAGTTTTGATTGATTCAGAGCCGTGGTAGATAAGAAATAAGAAGTTTCAATGTAGGCTCGAGGACCTTGTTCTCTCACCAAGAAGTAAAAAACCAATGACGAGATCATGAGGAGAATAGATTATTGGCTTTCTGAATTGGATGTGAGTAAAAGGAAACCGAGAAGTATATTACCTCGGGGCTTTTAGCATTCTTTTTTATTGAAACAAGACTGTCAATTCCTTTGGAACCCTGCAGATCCGTTTCTAGGTTCTACCTCGACTAAGTTGATATAGGACCATCCTTCTTTAATATTTATTGCAGGAAGTTGGTCTATATTACCATGCTGCATACTTAAAGGCATAATTAGATTCACAAATCTCACAGCTCTGATCTTTGCAGGATAAGCATGTGGTTCCGAGGATTGTCCGAAAATGGGTCTAGTTCAGAAAGTTAACTCTCAGCCAAAAAACAGAGCTTTAAATAGGAATCCAACAATTTTGAGCTGACAATTACATTGCTTTTCACCTCATATCACAATCCCTTGAAAGCATGTGCTTCACTCCTAAGGTGTGAGCTTTAATTGAGATCTTCACCTTGGCATTTTCTCTGCACTGCCTTGTGCAATGGTTTCTGAGTAATGAATAACTCTGTATGGAATTTGCCCTTGAAATTCAAGTGACTAATTTTATCTGCACTTTTTTTGTTTCAGAGTTTTGGCATAACTAATTTATTACCGTAGGTCAATCCATGATTTACGAGAAAACTTTGTCTTATATTTATTTCTGTATTTTTTGTAGTTTGTTTATTGAATCATACTGCTGTTATTGAAGGATGGTGGCTTATTTTTTTCGGTTGTTTTGCTGTCTCGTACTCTTATAGAATAAGCAGGATATTCATGTTATTTGTTTCTGGCTCTATTGTTGTAAAAAAATTTATATCTTAACCTACTTAATGCATTTTGCTTGGGCTGTTAAGTCGGGACAGGTTGCTACCTTGAGTTATCCCTGCAGGTGTTGAGCAACCAATCTCCATCAACCCGTTATTTTGGGTTTCTTTCATGTGACCAATGAAATTATTCTCTTGCACTAGAATTTTATGCACCAGGAATGCACTGCTAAGTCTGTTGTCAAATTTTTTATTAACATGAATTTATTAAACAGTAAACAAGGGTTTCTGGTTCCTGTATAAACGAGTATGTGTGTTGTTTCAAATGCTGTCTTATCTCCTTCCAATTCCTAAGCACAAACAGAGAAAGTCCTCGTGCTCTGTCTTTACGGTTCTGCTGTAGTTAAAACATAAGCTGGCGTGATTGCTTCTTTAAAGCTCTTCAGATGACTCATGTTATGTTTTTTCAAAGATTTTTTTAGCAATTAATTTGTAATCCTGTGGGTAGATATCATCTGGAAGGTTTTTAAGCATGGAAAATCTAACCTGCTTGCTTTTTTCTAGGATGGAAATGAGGTTATTTTCAGGATCAAGAGAAGCACGCAACTAAAGAAACTCATGAATGCTTATTGTGAACGTCAATCAGTGGATTTCAACTCTATTGCTTTTCTGTTTGATGGCCGTCGCCTGCGAGGGGAGCAGACTCCAGATGAGGTAACACACCTCCTATCTCTGTTTCTCACTCGCTCTCACACAATTGCCACTTGAACTAAAGTAAGTGTTCTTTGCAGCTGGAAATGGAGGAGGGTGATGAGATAGATGCAATGCTGCACCAAACTGGAGGGACGTCTGCTTAGCAAGTGCAAGAAAATGAAAAGAGTGATATAAATCGTTATTGTTAGTCAGTAGCTTTGGCTCATAACTAGTAATGTCTATCGCTATTTTATTGACCCGACCTAATGTGTTGGACTTTGTCGAACAATTGTATTTAACTTACTGGCATACTCCCTATGCTTGTATTTGAAAGCGTGACCTTTTTCTTCTTCTTTTCTAACTTTTGATTTGTTTCATAAAGTCAATTGCCTGCTATTTCTTCCCTCGATGTGCAGGAAAAATCTGAATTTTACATGTCTGTGATGTATTGAAGTGGCTGTTTCTTGGTTTGAAACGATTAGCGTGTTGTCTTGCTGCCTCGTGCTTGTGGGATGGGATCTGTTTCCAAAAAGCAGTTGCCTAAATTTGTGGTTTGCCGCCTTTGGCGTATATGATCTGAGGTTGTGTTTAGATGCATGTGTTTTATTTGCATGAAGGGATTTGATTTGAGAATGGATTTAAAATTTGGATTTGAAATGACATCAATCTTTGGTACATTTCAAATTCATCACAATTATCATTATATTTGCATAAATCAGTAAATATATGGATTTAAAGTACACCCAGTATAAATTCATCCACCCTTAGGGTTTGCCTATGCTACACAGGGTTATATACTCCATATAATTAAGAACACAACCCACATCATTTATTTTGAAATATAAATAGCTAATGACACTGATTATGATAAGTGGCTGATGTTTATCACGCCAACATGTTCCCAAGTTCCATTATATATTTACAATGAATTAAATTAATTTTCATACGGACAAATTAAAATATAAGGCAAATTTAATTTTTTATTATAAAAAAAAAAAAATTCATAAAATTTGTTGTTTGAAAAAGTTTAATATTCTACTATAATTTGCACTCCAAGAGTGCAAATTATAATACTATTCTAAAGTTGCACTCTTGGAGTGCAACTTTACAAAAAAAAATTTTTTTATAAAGTTGCAATCCAAGAGTGCAAATTTAGAATAGTATTATTTTAATTATAAATTAAAAATAATTTTAAATTCTTGATTATTAAAAATAATTTTTTTTATTGGTATTATGTTTTACATAAAAATTTTAAACCACATAAATAGTTGAAATATGAATAAATGATATGAAATAGCACAGGAAGAACAAACATCGGTGGTGCAATGCAACTTTTGCAGGTAATAAGAATTACAAGCCTCTGTTATTTGAATTAAATGATATATAAACTTACATTATGTTATATTAACCTTGTAATCGATTCAAAAAAATTACAGATTTGGGCATATACGAGGATAAAGAGTATTCATCCTAACACTCATGGTTCTCGAGTACAACAAGGCCAAATTATAGTCAACGAGGATCTAATACTTCCTACCCCTCCATATGGTGCAAGGTATAATTACACTTGTTATTTATATTTATTAGTTTTAAATATTGCACTAACATTGCCATGTCGATTTTTTTTAGGTGGTCTAGTTTTTTTAGATTTGGACACACTGTCCGACATGCTTTGCGTGTATTTCGTGACACATTTGATAGGATGTATTGGGATCAGGTAATAAATACTTTCTTGAGAATATCACTTGTATATTAATAATTATGTATTTATGATAGTATGTTATGTTTCTGTTTTACAGTTTATTTGGACTCCATATGACATGAAGTCGGATGAGATCAGATCACTGCCTCCAGAATGCGGTCCAGATGATTGGATGGTACAATGTCCACTCATAAATTATGCCATTGTGGAGATGCATCGTCCAGAGCGAGTTTTGCGACAGTTTGGTTTGTTCCAAACTATTCCACCACCAATAGATGCTAGACAGGTGGAGTTGCATAAGCTCGATCGCAGAGGTCGTGTTGCAACGAATTGGACATGGTTCCATAGTGCATACATAGATTTGTGGATGGCCAGACGATATAATATTGTGGATGCCCCTCAGGCCACCGGCTCCTATACTTTCAGTGATGATTACATGACGTGGTACGGTACAATTACACGTCATATTATATCTCCACCCAACAACAATGTTGAGACAGTATACCGTGCAGCAGATGCTGCTGCATGGCAGCAAGTGGTATGCATATATTTCCTTTTTTTTATTTAAAATGATTTAATTTCTTCTGAATTATGCTACCTATTAACCATATTTTTTGTAAAGAATAATCTATTTATTTTTATGTGTGCTATTTCATATCATTTATTCATATTTCAACTATTTATGTGGTTTAAAATTTTTATGTAAAACATAATACCAATAAAAAAATTATTTTTAATAATCAAGAATTTAAAATTATTTTTAATTTATAATTAAAATAATACTATTCTAAATTTGCACTCTTGGATTGCAACTTTAAAAAAAAAAATTTTGTAAAGTTGCACTCCAAGAGTGCAACTTTAGAATAGTGTTATAATTTGCACTCTTGGAGTGCAAATTATAGTAGAATATTAAACTTTTTCAAACAATAATATTTATGAATTTTTTTTTTTTTATAATAAAAAATTAAATTTGCCCAAATATAATGACTTCCCACTTGAATAATTGTTCAAAATTCAAAAATGACGGATAAGGTGTGTAAAATGTTATGTGGCTGTAGTAGAGAATATCTCACAAAAAAATACCGAAAAAGGTTCATATTATTTAGAAAAAGACAAATTAAGGTGAATTCAGAAATAAGTAACAACATAGTCATATTTTAAGAAAATATGATATTAAGTTTTTTTTATAATTTTAATAATCATTAGTTTATGATATAAATGGTACCATAAAGTTATACGATGATTCCTCAAACTGGAATTGACTTCGATATTATTATATGTCTTATGATATTGTCATAGCAATATTGTTGTTTTTCAAGTAATTTCTTTGAATTTAACATATAAATTATTTTGACAGCAATAATAATTGGTCTGACAATAACATTTCCCTTATTACATTAGAATTTAACCAATCCAAACCCGACATTTTTATGAAGTATTAACTCTAAACCATATTAATTATTTTTTGAATTATATTAACTACATTATTTTTTGTAAAAATCATTGAATTTATTGTATTAAAATAATATAATCTTCCATTAAATTACAAAATCTTGTTTAATTAATGAAAACAGATGTCCTAATTACACAATAATTTCCTCATATGAAGAAAAAATATCACGTGGTTTGCATGCTATATAAACAGAGGGGACAAAGAGGAGTAAAGAGGAGAGAAACATAGAGCAGTTGATTGCGGAAAAACTCACAAAATCAATGGGGAAGAAGTCCCAATGCCGATTCCCCAAACGCGCCCTTAACTATTTCTTTGTTTTTGTGCTTTCCCTCTTCCCCACGCTTGCTATCTGTCAATCTTTCGACTATGAGAAGCTCTGACCAAGAGCCTTCTCTACTTCGAGGCACAGCGCTCCGGCCGCCTTCCGTACAATCAGAGGTTGCGGTGGCGCCACCACTCAGGCCTCACCTACGGCCTTGAACAAGGGGTATCGTCTATTACTTTTGATTTTTAGAAGTTCATAAGGCAATGCGATCTTGCTGGGGAAATATTTCTTCAAAATTCGATTAAACTTTCGGTTGAGCACATTTCTGAAAGTGGTTGTGATCTGTTGGAACAGGTGGATTTGGTAGGAGGATACTACGATGCCGGCGACAATGTAAAGTTTGGTTTTCCTATGGCTTTTACCGTCTCGTGGGGTGTGATCGAATTCCGGGAAGAAATCGCGGCGGCCGGGAACTCCGGCATGCATTGGAAGCTATTAAGTGGGGAACTGCTTATTTCATAAAGGCACACACACATCCTCATGTTTTGTGGACTCAGATAACTAATAAATAGATTAATAGTTTGTGTCCTAGCTAGCTTTATAGTTAATGCATTAGTTTTGATCTAATATTTGTACATAATGATAGAAAAATGAAGTTAAATTATTTGTTTTTGTCTTTTCGTAACGGATTTCCCAGAAACTTCCTTTTGCATCGCAAGGAAAGGGTATATTAGGCCCAAACTGGTCTAGATCCGCGCCAAAGTGGTCCAACCTCTTCTCAGACCTATGTATAACGGGAGCTTTGTGAACGAGTTTTGCCTGTTTTTTCTTTTCAGAATGGGATTTGTATCGATTAGTGACTAAGTTAAACACTTGTCGTAAGGTGTATTATGACCAGTTTCCTTGACATAAGGAAGGGGCACTAACCCAATCACGCTGGAAAACAGAACTCATCCGCCACTTGCAATCTCCCAAGATTTTGTGCGGGTCCACAAATTTCAAATCTTGTTTCTCGTACTCTAAAGCAACTCTCTTTTACCTTCAATTTCGGACATAAATTCGTAAATCGAACGTAAATCAAGTGCCCAAGTACTCGTGCTCTGTTTAAGTCATTAGCCGTTAATTCTATGTTATAGTATAACTAACGGCTAATGGCTCCGATGTGGATAAGGAGAATCCCGGCTCCGATGTGGCGGCAGAAACGGCGGCAGCTTCCATTGTGTTTAGGAGAACAAACCCACACTACTCCCACCTTCTCTTGGAACATGCACAACAGGTAAGTTAGTTAATTAGGTGGTTACATAAATGGGATTAGGTTAGGTCATTTAAGCGTACTCTTGCTAGATATTAATTAATTATTTTACATTCCAAAGTAGTTATTAGGAACACTAGTAGTTCTTTCCATCAACTTAATCAGACAAAGACAAGTAGCTATTAACAAATTTTGATCCTTTGCTTACTCTAAAAATAATTTATTTCTGACATATGGTTGTTTTTACACATTAGCTTTTAGAAACTGATATGTAATATTTATTTATTATGTCAAAAAATTTTAAACTGATCATAATTAATGTGGAAAATTTTTGTATGCACCGAGTCTTGACAGACACCAACACACATACAGACTTATATATACATGTTTATGTGTGTTGGTGTATAGCAGAAACCGATCCATACATCTCATACCTGAGAGCTTATATACACTCCCAAATAGAATTTTAGTTTCAATATATAGTAACACTAATTTGAAAACATTATCCTACAATGCCACATATTTGTATTTTCAATTCAAGAAGTCCTACATATCCCTTCTTCTTGTTCCCACCAAAATAAATATCTTAAACAGCAAATTCTTTACAAAATTAATATCATTTTTCTTATAAATGTTTTGTAGCTGTTTGAGTTCGATGACAAATATAGAGGAAAATATGAAAAGAGCATAGAAGGAGCCAAGGGTTACTATTAGTCGGTGGGCCATGACTGAATTCAGCAGGGATGTTAAATATGCTGGCCTTCAATTTCTTGCTTCTGTATGGGGTTAAATTTCGAAATATTGTTAAAAAAATAAATAAATTTACAAACTAACTGAGAAATAAATGAGGACACATATTTAAGGTAACTCGCCATTTTTTTATTAAAAAAAACCGTCTTCCTAGAAGACGATTTAGACTTTTATGTGACCGGTAGAACCGGTCAGACCGGTTCTACCGATCATTATTAGGAAAAAAAAGGCCGTGATAGCAGCGACGAAGGTGGCGACACAAATTTTCGGAACACAAATTTTACACACATTCACACACATATTTTGCACACACATCCCATCACATCAGCAGCGGCGGCAGCGGACGGTGACAGAGAAGTCGGTGACAGCAACGACGAAGGTGGCGATAAATGGTATAATATAGTTCTTAAATTTAATATATTGTGTATTATATATGATGAGTTTACATAATTACAGAGTATAACACATAGATTTATTTCAAAAAATGTATTTTGATCAATTGTTGTTGTCTTGCATACTACATATATTATTATATATTATTGTAATATATATATATATATATATATATTATATTAGATTATATTTATTTGAATTGTAATAATAAATGTTGTATGATTTTTGTGAAGTTATGGCACCTGGAAGAAATGTGAAATTGCATGTCTATGTTGGGGGGATATTATCGCATGATTCTTGGTCTGTGACATATGACAGTCTGTCTATCAAATTGTCCATGATATCACGTACAACAACATTTTCTGAATTGGTTTCGAGCTTGTATGAGTGGACCAGATTGATATTGATGAGTTTTCAATAATAATATATGTCAAATGGGCACGTGAAATGTTGGGACGAATTAAAGAATCTATTGTCCACATCACAGATAACATTACATTACAAATATTCTTGAATCCCGGTGCAAAATTTAATGAACTTGACATTTATGTTGAGAAATAGAAAATAAATCCTGCAATTGTGTCTCCTCCATGTATGCCGATGAACCAAGAATGGGGCATATATATATATATATCACTTTTATCTTAGCCGGATTTCCATGATATGTATATAGTTACACAAGGATTGTCGAATGTTGGGATTGAAAATGTACATATGGGTCCATCTTCTTCTGTTCATACGTCCAGGGAAAATGCACCTTCTTCCTATGATCCTACGTATATGCGTGGTTTGCCTGCCGAAGAAAATAATCATAGGGTTGAAATTGATTCCACAAATGAACACGCTGACGTCCCAGTAGCAGATCATTATGGGTCTAATGTACCTTCTGATTCTGAACCTGATGAGGTTCTTCACTCAATATCCGAGGATGGGGAATATGACATTAATGCAGATACCATGTTGGAAACACTTTCGGTACATGGTGAGGGGACTTCATCAACATATGTGGATAATACGCCAATTAATGTGGGGAGACATACCTCAAATGAACACATGGTTCACCCAAATATCCCATATTACTGAACCACATTCCCTGAAATATATGTGGACTCTTATCACATTCCCACAGGGAAAAAAGGAAAATCTTATGAGTTGAATAAATGACTTCTTGATGTGGGTATGTTGTTTGAGGGTAAGACATCCCTAATTTTTGAGGTTAAGGATGTCTACATATGGTTTGCGAGGCGTGAGTACAGAGTGGTGGAGAGTACGCCGAAACTTTGGAAGATTGAATGCAAACATAACAATGAAGATAATTGATGTCAGTGGCACCTCCGAACATCGTTCAAACCCATACATGTCTGATGAACGAGATGTCGGTTGATCACCGGAACTTGTGCAAAAATTATATTGCCACAATGTTGGTCGGAATGGTGCGTTGTGATCCTGCCTGTCAGATTAAATAAGCACATGAAACAGTGAAGGGAAAATTGGGATTTGAAATATCGTATGCAAAAGCGTGGCATAACTTGAAGCAATCTAATGCGATGGTTTATGGTACATGGGAGAGTTCCATACGCAAGCTGCCGAAATTTATGGTCGCTCTCCAAAAGGCTAATCCTAGTATGATAGTCGAATGGGAACACAAATACACACGAATAACATCACAAAGATAATCAAATATATGTTTTGAGCATTCAAGCCCTGTACAGATCCACTCATTTGTACACAAAAGTACAAACACAAATTATTAATCGCTGTAGCAATGGATGGCAATCAATAGGTTTTTCCTCTCGCTTTTGCTATTGTGGATGAAGAAACACTGTTGTCTTGGAAATGGTTTTTGCAGAGGTTGAACAAATATTTCGTACGTGGCGTTGATGGGATGTGTCTAATTTCTGATCAACATAGTGGCCTAATCCAAGCAATTGATGAAATCCCTTCATTCAAGCCTCCTCAGGACGACACCAATATTGCTGAAACACGTGTATTCAAACTTTAACAGTCATTTCAAAAGCGTTCAACTGAAAGACATGTATTGGAGAGCCGGATGTGAACATCAAATATATAATTTCTAAACGCTCTCCAAGATATCAAACTTATAAATATGTCGGCCTTTGACTATTTGAATGCAGTAGATCCTGAAAAGTGATCATTCTCTCATGATGAATTATCCAGTTGAAGTAAACGTTATTCAAACATTATTAATAAGATTATGTAATACACTTGTATGATAACTATCTTTTATATTTTATCGAATAATTTCTGAAAATGCATATTTCTTCGAACTAATATATATTTTTATCATGTTTAAGATTAGCAAGTTAAATGTATAATGCTCATTTGCTAGTATATATCACGTTATACATAGTATAATGTTTATTTGCTGGTATTTATTATGGATTAAAACCGACATAGCAACTTCAAAAAAAAAAAATTATAAGGCAAGGGGAAGGTCGTATTGGGATGCACCAGAACTTTTGGCAATTGCATGCATCCATTCGGTGCTTTTGCAAGCACCAAGTGCAGAAATCTAGATTGTCCTGGAGCACCCAATGAATTTAACCAGCTTTAAACAGTTCACTTTCTTAAAAGAAGATAGAGAAACTTGAAAATGCAGCTAGAGCAATATTCACCATGTATTGCAGAAAAAAAAATATTTTTTTTTTTAAAAATAAAATAGTTAACTCCAATTATTAATGTAATTCAGAGTTGAGGAACAAGAATAGATAATTTTCGGTTTCCTCGTACCAAAGTCGAAAGCCAAATGAATCCTACTATCACAACCTCCATTATAACCCACGAACATTAAAAAATATAATGACCAAACCACATTGGCCTACGTAAAATTCACAGATCTAACGACTTTTATCTGAAACTAAGCAACAATCAACGAGAAAAAAACAAAGCAACAAAATAATAATATTAAAATAATGGCAAACATGTGCGCTTAAAAAATAACAACTCCGTGAACAAGAAGAAAACACCACCAAAGGAAAAGGCGTGGTAGCCAACAAAAACAAGATAGCCACAAGTAATGCAAACGTCACTAGACGGTGATGGATCGGAAGAGGCCTCAAGAACTATGCAAACACAAAGATTGCTTATATATTGCTAAGCTTAAATTTAATAACTTCTGTCAAAAATCAATAGTAGAACTAGATACTCATAGTTTCTCCGCTATCCATCCACGATCCACCCATGGTAAAGATCCTACGGCAATTGTCTCTGAAAATTCAAATATGGCAAATGACATAGTTTATCTCGGGGGAGGTGGAGGAACATTAGGTTTGGCAAATCCCACCCATGCAACAATGCCAACCGGAAGAATTATCCATCCGAAAATATCGTATTTGAGATCACTAGTTTTGGTCTTTTTGGTCTGCTGCTGATGAATAGATATCACACTTTAATTAAACAACATATAAATGAAATATCAAGCAAAAAATAAGTGGTCCAAGCAAAAAACCCACTGGTAAACCAGTAAGATTACAAGCAAATGATAAATCTCCCAATGAGACGAGGGACAATTAAAACTATCAAGACATGTTTACCATTTCAAAATTAAACTGTGAACCAAGAATCACAGTTCATGGATGAAGTAAACATTATTCAAACGGCAACGCCATGCTACGACATAGTCAGACCCCAAACAATGTGCAAACCATTCTCAACAAATTTACTTCTCTTCACCTCCCTCTTCCTTCTGCCCATACCGACGCTTAAACTTGGCAATCTGCCCGATGCTCTGAGCCATCTGCCTCCTTGCTCGGAAGTGGTACACTTTACCAACCTGGTGAATCTTGGTCATCATCACATTCATCAGCCTCCCGCTCGGGGTCACGTACGATATCCATTGCAACTGTGGGTGGATTCCTTTCTTCATCTTTCCTTGCCCAAATTGCACTAACACAAAATCAAGAACTGATTTTAAGATAATTCAAAAAGGAGAATTTTAACATGGGTACGAGCAAATACTGAATTAAAGTAAAGGTGCATGGAATAGTATATTATGTCTTTTCGGAGCTTGATTTTACTAAGCACTTTTACAAAAGCCTGTGGGGTATTTTATCGAATACTTTCGTGCTGTTTGGAACATCCAAATATGCACCGGTTTACATGGTTTGCCGATAAAATTGAAGCAACAACAATTTAAGACGCCAGTAAAAACTTGGGAGAGAGTAAACTGCAATAGAAAGGGAACTTTAACACTGACCTTTGATTCCGAGATCGCTGTGCGTGCTAGCAAGGGTTTCAGATGCGGATGAAGGGTTGCTGCTGCCCTGAAAAAACTAAAATGAATTGCCCTTTACCCCCTGTGAGATCAAAATAGCACATTAACCTCTTTCATTTTTCCAACCAACGAATTATTCTATTAAAAAAATTCAACAAATTAGCAGAATATTTTGTGACTTAATATATGATTTAGTTTATATAAAAATTATAGAATTCAAATCAAAATCGAATACAAAAAAATCGGTATACATATAATCAAACAATTGTAATTGTTAATGAGAACAAAATTATGGTAAGTTAATTATAAATAGTCAATTAGGCTAAAGAAATCCCACATTGAAATTTTGAGACGCTTAATGGTTTGTTTATAATGATAAACAAATCAATAGAGTGTAGTTAAGTAAAAAATGTGGGTGCCCATTGCACGCCGTCCGTTCGTCCGCTCCACTGGGCTCGGCTCGGCTCGCCGCGCATGTCGTAGCGTGGCGTTGACGTTTGAATAATGTTTACTGCATCCATGAACTGTGATTCTTGGTTCAATTTGGAGAAACATAGGTACTCTTTAGCGGTGTTTAAGGTAGATGTTGGCTATAAGAATTATATCCGCACTTTTTTTTTGTTTTTAACCAAGACTTGCATCGAATTCTGCCCCTTATCCTCAGCAGATTGCAAATATTTGTTATTTGATTTTCAATTAATCACAAAATGAGAGTAATATTAAGCAAATTCGAGATTGTAGGTCTCCTTAAGAAATCAAGAAAGAGTGAAGAAGAATTGCAGTAAGCACTTTTACAAAAACCTGTGGACTATTTTATCGAATACTTTCGTGCTGTTTGGGACATTCAAATATGCACCGGTTTACATGGTTTACCGATAAAATTGAAGCAGCACAATTTAAGACGCAAAAAATTGGAGAGAGTAAACTGCAATAGAAAGGGAACTTTAACACTGACCTTTGATTCCGAGATCGCTGTGCGTGCTTGCAAGGGTTTCAGATGCGGATGAAGGGTTGCAGCTACCCTGAAAAAACCAAAATGAATTGCCCTTTACCCCCTGTGAGATCCAAAATAGCACATTAACCTCTTTCATTTTTCCAATCAACGAAATATTCTATTAAAAAATTCAATAAATTAGCAGAATATTTTGTGACTTAATATATGATTTAGTTTATATAAAAATTATAGAATTCAAATCAAAATCAAATACAAAAAAAATCGGTATACATATAATCAAACAATTGTAATTGTTAATGAGAACAAAATTATGGTAAGTTAATTATGAATAGTCAATTAGGCTAAAGAAATCCCACATTGAAATTTTGAGACACTTATAGTTTGTTTATAATGAGAAACAAATCAATAGAGTGTAGTTAAGTAGAAAAGATGGTGCCCCTCGCGCGCCGTCCATTCGTTCGCTCCGCTCGTCTCGCCTCGCCGCGCGTGTCGCTGCCGCAAAGGCAGTCTCAGCATGAAAGAATACTTGGGAAAAATGAAGCATTGCATTGACAAGTTAGCGTGGTCACCTGATTTCTGAAGAAGATCAGATTCTTCATGTGCTCAGTGGAGTCTGGATGGAATACGATTCTGTGGTCGTTCATGTCACCTCTCGCGTGGATAATCTTTCAGCTTCAGAAGTTGAAGCACTTTTGTTGGCACATGAAGGACGTATTGATTCATATACAAGCCTCAATGATAACTCATCTCCCTCTGTTAACAACACCACATTTTCCTCTCAAAAACAATCTGAACCAAATACTCGCCCTCAAAATGTGTCATACAGGAGCAGAGGAGGACGTGGCCGCAACTTTCGTGGTGGACGTCGTGGTTGGCAAAATAACAACAATCGCCAGTATGTCAAATTTGTGGTATTCCAGGACATGTTGCTGAGAAATGTTATCATATATTTGACAAAGAATTTGTTCCATATCATCAACGGCCACCAAATCCACTTCAGAGTCCAACCCGTGACTCTAAATCTCCTCATTACTCAAACGAGTTTTCAACAGCTGTATGGCTGTATCAAACCTGATCCCACAATGGAAGATTGGCGGTACCCAGATTCAGGAGCAACTCACCATGTCACCAATGACTTCGGAAACTTTTCTCTTGGATCCGAATACACGGGAGCTGGTAAGGTTCATATGGGCAACGGTGCAGGTCTGTCTATATCACACATAGGACACTCTAATTTTATGCCTTTCTCTTCTCGGTCATTCATGCTTAATAAATTACTTTGTGTTCCTATCATATCCAAAAATCTCCTTAGTGTCAGTCAATTTGCTCAAGACAATCATGTTTTCTTTGAATTTCACCCATCGTTTTGCCTTGTGAAGGATCTAGTGACCAAGGATGTACTTCTCAAAGGCATTTTGCATTAAGGTCTTTACAAATTCACTCTTGGCAAATGTCTTCCCTCTTCAGCTATCAATCTGCACACTACTGTCCTGAATAACGATGATCAATCATCTACTACCTCTCGGCCTTCAACCTCCAGCAGTTCTCTATCTTCCACCTTACACAAGTGGCATTATCGTTTAGGCCGCCGCCCCTCATTATCAGTAGTTAAACAAGTGTTATCACATTGTAATATTTCCATTCCTCGTAATGAAAATTTCAGTGTTTGTTCAGCTTGTGAGTTTGGAAAAAGTCATAATGTCTCTTTTCCCATGTCTACCACAGTGTATACAACCCCATTTGAATTAGTGCTATCGGATATTTGGGGTCCTGCCCACAAACTTTCCAGAGAAGGTTTTAGATACTATGTGAGTTTTGTTGATACCTACACAAGATTCACATGGATCTATCCTCTTAAACTAATATCTGAAGTTATTCAAGTATTTAAACTTTTCCTCAAATTAGTGCAAAATCAGTTTAACACCAACATCAAAACACTTCAAAACTTCTCTAATTCATGACCAAGGAATTGTTCATCGCTACTCTTGTCCTCACACATCCCAACAAAATGGGTTGGTGGAACGAAAACACCGCCATATTGTTGAAACAAGTCTTACCATGTTAGCACAAGCATCTCTCCCACTTCATTTCTGGTTTGCTGCCTTCTCTTCTGCTGTCTATTTAAGCCATAGACTGCTCTCTCCCGTTCTACATGGTCTTACACCTCTACACAAACTTCACAACAAGTCTCCAGATTATTCCTGGTTAAAAGTTTTTGGGTGTCTATGTTTTCCCTGTATTCATCATATAACACTCACAAGCTCGCTTTTCGTTCTACCCCTTGCACTTTCATTGGCTATAGCGCTAAGCACAAAGGGTACAAGTGTATTACAAAGGATGGCAGGGTCTATATCACACATGTTAAATTTAATGAATATTCTTTTCCAGTCTCCTGCCTCCCTGAACAGAATACATCATCCCCTCAGGATCTCTCTTTATCTTCACTACGCTTACCAAGTCTCTCTCCTGATTCTAAGTCTCACTCTCAATTCCCTGTGTTACAATCATCTACTCATATCCTGACTAATCCTCCCAGTCCCACATTACTCCTAATTCTTTGTCCTCCGACTCGGTCACTCTCTCTCCTAAGCCTCATAATCACAATCCATTATCTCCTTCCAACATTAACTCTACTGACTCTTCAGTCCCAAATAGGCATGCTCATTCTCCGGTGAATACTCAACACATGATCACTCGGTCCAAGACTGGTATATTCAAACCAAAAGTTCTTAATGCTAATATCTCCAATTCTCATGAGCCATTAACAGTGTTGGAGGCTTAAACAAAATCCTCAATGGACTAGTTCTATGCAAACTGAATATCAAGTGCTGCTTCAAATAAAACATGGAGTCTTGTTCCTGCTCCTCCTCATGCTCCAATTATCGGTTGTAAATGGATTTTTAAACTCAAAACAAATCCCGATGGTTCTATTGCAAGGCACAAAGTTCGTCTTGTGGCTAAGGGCTGGTCTCAAACTCCGGGATTGGATTACTCGGAGACATTCAGCCCCGTAGTAAAACCCACAACCATCCGACTGGTTCTTACGATAGCTATCTCAAAAGGATGGTTTCTTCGCCAACTTGATGTCAATAACGCCTTCCTCGATGGAAATCTCAATGAAGTTGTTTATATGAAGCAACCGCCTGGTTTTGAAGTTCAAAACAACACAACTCCTCTAGTTTGTCAACTTCACAAGGCTATCTATGGTCTTAAACAAGCGCCACGAGCGTGGTTTGATACACTAAGGACTACTCTTCATGAGTTGGGTTGCGCTAATTCCCAAGCAGATACGTCTCTTTTTATTAAATTCGTTACTGCTTCAGTTATTCATGTCTTGGTGTATGTAGATGATATTATCGTTACAGGTAGTCATCAAAGTCATGTTTAGGATATTATCTTGCATCTTCACATTCAGTTCTCACTGAAAGATCTCGGATCGCTATCCTATTTCTTGGGCATTGAGGTTCAGAAATCCACTGAGGGATCCCTGCTTCTTACTCAGACAAAGTACGTTAGGGATCTCCTTCTCAAAACTAAAATGGCTCAAGCAAATTCCCTGCCAACTCCTATGATCACGGGCAGTAAGCTGTCTTCAAAGGATGGAGATCATTTTGAGGATGTCACTCTTTATAGAAGCATGGTGGGTGCGCTGCAATATCTTACTATCACCAAACCTGATATTGCATATAGTGTAAACAAGGTATGCAATTCATGCAATCACCACTACACATGCATTGGAAAGCTGTGAAACGAATTCTTCGCTATCTCAATGGTACAATCAATTTTGGAATAAAGTTGCGTGCATCTATCAGTTGTTCTTTATCCGGTTATTGTGATGCGGATTGGGGAAGCGATCCCGATGATTGACGCTCAACATCCGAGTTTTGGGGTGTTTTGGAGGATCTCCCATTTTGTGAAGTTCGAAGAAACAGGCAGTGGTATCACGTCAAGCACTGAAACCGAGTATAGGAGTTAAGCAAATGCAACATCTGATTTACTTTGGATTCATTCATTGTTAACTGAACTTCATATTAAGCCATTGTGTGCTCCAGTGTTATGGTGCGATAATCTCAGCACTATTGCACTAAGTGCCAATCCGGTAAATCACTCACGCACCATGCATCTCGAGTTAGATCTTCACTTTGTTCAAGAGAAAGTATTATCCAACTCTTTACATGTGTGACGGCCCACCCCTACGGGTCGCCCGCCGTGTTCAATGACATGAACACAAGGCTTCACTCTCGAAACCGATTCAATTAAACTATATTAGCTAACAAAGGTTGACTAAATAAAATGCTTTGACCTTTAAAATCAATATAAACTCAACAATCATTCCAACATCAATAAATATCAATCCTCAAATCAAACTAAAAACTGATTAAACTTGAATCAATGTCCAAAAAAATAAACATATCATTCCCAATATAAATAAACTTCATTATCCCTCTAAATACTCTCCTCATCGGTCCATCCTATGTCATCTGCACTATCTGTATATGTCACATTACAGGTAAATGTGAGTCGCATCATTTTAAAGTAAACACTGTAAAATATTTGGCAAAAGTAGTAAAATCATCATTTTCTTCCATAATGTGCCGAAAAATAATACATTTGCATATCAAAATAACTTTCACATACATAGGGTAATCTGAGCAGTTAACAGAGCTAACTTTCACAAATCAGAATCGTAACGGAAACAACTGCACAGATAACCAACTAACAGAATCATATAACAGTCACATGATAGTCATACAATAGTCATGTAGTAGCCATTCTGTAATGAAACAAATGCATACTCAATAAGGAGGTGACACGATGATATCATTCCACACTATACCCGCTGGAAGGGTATTGGCAGATATTATACCCCTTCCGCCTTCGGGCAAAACAAAACGCGTATATTTATTCTCGTCGACAACGAGCTCAAAAGTGTGCGTGTTTTTACCCTCGTCGCAAGCGAGACAAACGAAACAAAGAACGTCCTCAGTTCACAGCCTCAAATCATATTCACTGAATCAAAACAAGCATGACATCTAAAAATAATTTTCCACACAACAAAAAGCTATTCAAAAACATATTTTCAGAAAATCATATTTATATCAAAAATCATTTTTCAAAAGTAATTCACATGTTTACTTAAAAAATAAATAACAGAAAATACTTGCAGAAAATGTGACTCCCTTTATATACCTCGAAGCTTCCTAAATTGTTCAAGCTACAAGGTTTCCCAACAAAATGTATCAAGGATTTCCTATATTTCAATATTATTAAAACAATATTCAATTTAACTCGATTAAATGTTTAGTATTCTTTGTTTTATTTGTCGTAACCCTTTGTTACTTAGCCCATATAGAAACCATAAACCAGTTAGAATGGTAAATATGTACAAATTAAAATATTGTTGCTGCATACTTAAGGATTAAACCAGCTTACATGTCCATTTTAGATCTTCAAAGTTATTTATTCTTATACTTTGGCACATGCACAATCAGAAGACAATTGGGACACAATTTACATGCGATAGATAAGAATCTGGATTTGAGCAGCGTGAAGTATTTGATTTAACACACCAACTTATAACCAAGAAATACTAAATCTGGAAAATATTTTTATTATTTCATTTTTGTTATATATAAAATGTTGAAGTTAACCATCAAGAATCATCATCTGAATAATTTATCAAATAGACTCCATTATTCTTAAGTCATACAATTCACGATCATAATTTCAATCAGATTTTCAAACGGAGAAAAAAAAATCATGTTCTCCCAAATTAAACTGACATTTTACAGGCATAATATGTTTTCAATTAACATAACTATATCAGATTATAAGCATGGTGGTAGAGAATTTTCTTACCAAGCTTTTCGAAATTTCTGTTGTAATCGGAGTACGGGCTCTTCCTCACGTCCAGTAATTCTTGACTATTATTGGCGAGGCATGGTAAGGGTGAGGGTTCAGCCGATTGTACAGGAGAGCATCGATGTTTCTCCGATGTTCACTGCTGGAAGGCGACTAAATAGGATGAGTAGCAAGGGTTCACCTTCTATTACAGCTTCAGGGCAAGAGATTAGGGATTTGACATGGCTTTAGCGTCTGAAAGAGGGGCGTGGTTTACGGCGGTTGAATGGAGTATGACATCGTGGGATTGTTGTTGAAGGGATGATTAAGGTTTGAAGGAATCAAAAATGGAAAAGGGAAGAAATAAGGGAGATGAGACGGCTGATGAGGGAGAAGAGATTTTGGGCCACCATTTTGGTCTAAAATTTGAGTGATTTTCTTTCTTTTATTATCATTATCATTATTATTATTATTAACTTATTATTATTATTATTTATTACTAAAATAAACAGGTCATTACAACATGTTCAACATGTTCCATCTCATGATCAAACTGCACACATTCTCACAAAAACATTGTCTGCCACCTCTTTTCTTCGTCTTCGGGACAAGCTGTGTTTAGTTTCCACTCTCCCACAGCTTGAGGGGGCAAGTTAAGGATCAAGGATCCATCATTCAAAGCACAAATATCAAACATAGCCCAACATTCTCAGGCTCTTTACAATGAATCAGCAATGGATGAGTTGTGCTCATCACTAGGGGTTGTAATCGGGTCGGGTATTCGGGATCGGGTAGCATGAAAGCATACCCGATCCCGAACCCGATTTTTGGGTACCCGATAATCGGGTCTCAGGTACCCGATTCTCGGGCTTTGGGTACCCGAAACCCGACTTATTTTATTAAAAAAAATTTGGCTAACATTCTAATTTATACTAGACAGTCCGAAAGCACCACCAAAATTCCAATCAACAGCACCATTCAATCAAACATTCAAACTGCCACAATTCACATATCAATTACCATCACCATCGTCCATCCCCAAAAAAATTCAAACATCAACCGTTCTTTCTAATCCTCAGCCATTCCATTTCCATCGCCCAAATCACAATAAACGAAAGTAGTAAAATCACAAAAAATGAAAGCATAAAAAATCACAACAAATGAAAGGTGCTGGAGAGTGAAGAACTGTACTGAAGAGTGAATAATAAAGATGGGAGATCCGGAGATGGCAAGAATCGGGCAATGGCATGCGGCTGGGGAGGCTGCGGTTGGGTTGCGCGAGCGACAGGCCGAGAGTAAGCGTGACTGCTTGAGCGCCGAGCAGTGAGTCTATGAGAAGTGAGTACAAGAGAGTGTGTGAAAGTGAGACCTAATTATCTAAATATTGAAAATGAAAATCGGGCATTTCGGGTGCAACTTCTGGCCCAAAAAGTCAGAAAACACATTTTAAGATTTTGTAACCAAAGTTCTCTCGGGGTTCGGGTACACGGGTACCAGACCCGATATCATTTTTCCAGAAAAAAGCACCCGAACCCGAAAAACTAACCCGATCGGGAAATACCCGATCGGGTTTCGGAACCTGAAAGTCCCGATGAATTATATCCGCACATTTTTTTTAAAATCAAGACTTGCATCGAATTCGGCCCCTTATTCTCAGCAGATTGCAAATATTTGTGAATTTTGATTTTCAGTTAATCACAAAATGAGACGATGATATTGAGCAAATTCGAGATTGTCGGTCTCCTTAAGAAATCAAGAAAGAGTGAAGAAGAATTGCATTAAGTGTTGAGACTTGTCCCACATTAAGAAACTACGAATTTTGTGAGCTCCTTATAAGATCCACGTACTACTCCACTCATTGACAATTGGTTTTGAGTTGGAACCCCGTGTATTCTTAACATAGTATCAGACCCTAGTTTCAATCATGTATAAGAGTCGGCTTGCTCACCACCACCCGCATTATCAGTCCACGTGTTTGATTTATATAATGTCATACGTGAGGGGGCGTGTTGATACTTGTCCCACATTGGGAAACTACAAGCCTTGTGAGCTCCTTATAAAATACATCACAAGTTACAAGGTGTGGGATGTACATCAAATGCAGATGGGTCGGCCTTAAATTATGAACATATTGTGACAATGATACAGTTATACACTTCTACCTAACGAAAACCAACTAAAAGTTTTTCGAAAGACGGACACATCATAAACTCGCTCGAAAGGTAGGTCAATCATATACTTATTATTATAATATATAAGCCTTTTATATATCTACCATATGATGATAGTTTCTACTGGATCCATGTTTTAGATAATAAATCAAATTTGATATTATCATATGATAAGTTTTTTTTATAGACTAATATAAACTATGATGATAACAACAACCAAATCTTTAATCTCAACGAATTGTGGTAGGCTGTAACAGTAAAGAGACTCAAGTCGGGTCGGACACGTGCGTCAATCTTCTCCAATAGTTCTATCGGGCAGAATATCATTTTCAATCCCCTTGAACTACAAAACTAATAGAAACTATGATAAAGATAGAATATTATTAGGTCACTATTATTATCACTTGTCGAACATTTTCTAACTCTTTTATTTTGGTTAAGAAACTTCCGACAAGCATTAATCGCAACGATATATTGTTAAATATTCAATACAATTTTATGGCAAGTGTTCGCATTAGTAAAACTTACTTTGTCCCACAAATTCCGCAAAAGAAAGAGGTATTCCAAGCTCATTACAAAGAAATACTGGTCCAATCTTACATTGGCTCTACAAGATGTTTGACTTGAGACATGATCATTGTCCGGAATGAGATGTATCGCGGTGACAATGTATGTGTATAGTGGATGAAGATATTTGATTTGTAGTGTTGCACTTGTTTTCTTGCTTCATTTTATCTTAGGATTCATTTGTGGAGTGAAGTGTGTAACTTAATACACCAAATTGTACGTCGAATGAGTCGATTTGATCTATGAATCTTGGTCAGTGCAACATAATGTTTACCACATAAGTTAGTGTAGGAAAAATAATAGATCTGGTCTAAACATCAAGAGGGAGAATCAGAAAATTATCTTATACTTAAATTGTGTTATTTGTTTTTGCCCTATAAAGAACAATAATTATTATTTGTTTTCACTTTTTTCTAGTACGATGAAAATATAGATCTTCCTCTGAACAAAATTTTAAAAATATTAGCTCGTAATTTTTTATATTCAACAAATAAAAGTATTATGTAAAAGATTCTATTCTATTGAAATTGTATACTGAAATTTTATTGGTTATAATTTAATTTTTTTTTCAGAACAGCCCACGTTTAATATAGTTGAAAGAAATATAATTTTTATTAAAATTAATTTAATTTGATTCCAAATTTTAATTAATTACTTTATTAAAATTTGTGCTTTATATTGTAAATTCAACATTATTTTGCTGACCGGATTGCGTTCTGGATTATTGTCCTACTCTTTAAATAAATATCATAAAAAATTATATTTAAGGGGTAAATCTGTCAATTCCTAAATATTGCTTTGGCACCAACAATTGGTGCTTTGGCAATAGGATTAGCCATTCATAAATGATAAGACATATTTTTTCAAATTAATTATGCTCTTTAAGATAACAATTATTTAAAATATTATGAAATTTAGACCGATTGCTTTGATCGGGTGTGCTTACAAAGTATTAGAAAAAGTCCTTGCTAATCGTTTGAGCCGGGTTCTTGACAAAGTTGTATCAGAGAATCAATCATGTTTTGTTCGACATCGCCATATTCTTGATGGAGTTTTAGTAATAAGTGAACTGATTGATGAGATGAAAAGAAGGAACAGAAAAGGTATGATTTTGAAAGTGGATTTTAAGAAAGCTTATGATTTCGTCAATTGGAAATTTTTAGATGAGGTAATGGTACTGATGAACTTCGACAAAAAATGGAGAGGTTGTATAATATAGTGCATATCAAGTGCAAGGGCTTCAGTGTTAGTTAATGGTAGTCCGTCCACTGAATTTGAATTACAACGGGGATTACACCAAGGCGATCCTCTATCACTGTTTCTATTTGTGATCGTTGCAGAAGCTCTCAGTAGGATGGTCAAAAAGGCGGTGAGCAACAAATTTGATAACGACAAGCAAAGTGGGGAGGGATGATATTGTAATATCGCACTTGCAATTTGCGGATGATACACTATTAGTGGGTGAAGCCACATTGGAAAATGTGAGAATTTTTAAGTGAATTCTGTGCATTTGTGAATTAATGTCAGGGTTGAAAATCAACTTTCATAAAAACAATCAAATTGGAATTAATGTGAAACAAGAAACATAGAGCAATAAGCAAATTTTCTGAATTGCAGAACATGGAATTTGCAGTTCAAATACCCGGGCTTAACAATCGGATCGGAACAGAGAAGTAGTAGAATGTGGGAACCAGTGGTCGAGAAATTCAGAAAAAAGATGAGCACTTTGGGAGGATAAAAGTTTGTCCCTTGGAGGTCGAATGATACTGTTAAATGCCGTCTTGTCTGCTCTATCGATCCATTATTTTACCTTCTAACGCGCTCCAAAATGTATCATTTCAAAACTTAAATCAATCCAGATTGCATTTCTTTGGGAAGGTGGGGAGAATAGTCGTAAGTAGGGGTGTATACGAACCGAATTGAGCCGAACTTTAGAATAATTTTAGTATTCGAGTTCGAATTCGAATATACATATTCGAAGTTCGATTCGAAGTTCAAAATTTAATTATTTGTGACTCGAATTCGGTTCGAAACCTAGCTCGAATTCGAGTTCGATTCGAACTTTTCGAGCTCGAGTTCGAGCTTTTCGAGCCATCTAAATTTATTTTCGAAATGTAAGATCGATTCGAAGCTCAAGCCCATAATCAAGTGAATAAAAAATCATAGCATTTTCATCATCTAATTCATCAAAATCATAAAATTCTAAACCAAAACAACAAAACAATAATTCATAAAGATCATTCAATATTTAAGTTTCTCATCAAAACAACATAAACAATAAATTTTTCATCGAAAAACATAATCAATAAGTTTATCATCTTGTTACATAAACAAAATTTCGAACACCCAAATCAAACACGAAGCATGATCCTTTTTTAATTGGGATTTCCATAATTCCAACTCCATAAACTGCATCTTTTATAATATTTAATATTTGTATTTTTTAAATGTCGTTTCTTTTTAAAAAATAATTGCCCACTTCAGGAATTTATGAATAACTAAGTCTGTTCAAATTGAAAGTATTATAATCAGGGAAAATAACAGATTTATGTAGTGGACAACTGATGGCCAGATTTACAAGTTAAGAAAATCAAAATATGAAACCGTCAAATTCTTTGAATTCTCGAGTGTGTTTTTCTCTGTATCTCCCAAATACGCTTCAAGAAAGTCCAAGTGCAAGGGGCGAGATTTTGTTCACTTATGTTTGAAAGAAATGCTTAAGAAAATGCTTACAAAATACGCTTTCACTCGCAATAAATACTTACAGAATATGCGGGAAGATGCCGTGTGAAGATCAGATGATGTAAATATGAAGGCGGTGGCGCAGTGTGAACGCGGTGCAAAACTCAGAGAAGCGGCGGCTTTTCAAAAGTGAGCAAATAATATTAGTGTTAGGTCCGAAGGAGTGATTCAATACAATACTTAATTATTAATATTTAATATATAGAAATCTTATATAAATAAAATATTAATATTCGCGAACTATTGAACAAAGACAACTGATGTTTTGTCCTGTTGCCTTTTTACGTCTGCTGACTTCTCCTTGAAGATTTTAGTCTGCTGGACTAAAAACAACTGATGTTTTTTTCATCATCTGCTGGTTACTCATTAGTTACTTAATCTGTTGAATTAAGGTCAACTAGTGTCTTCCACTGTCTGCTGGTATCTCCTAGAGATTTACACATTGGACTAAGATACTCTGATCCAGTAGACCTCTATTATCTGCATCTGGTAGATGATGACTTCTACTTTTTGTTCCCGTTAGACGATATCTTCTACTCTATGTACCCGGTAGACGATATCTTCTACTCTTTATACCCGATAGACGATATCTTCTACTCTTTGTACCCGATAGATTTTACCTTCAGGTAGACCTTTGTAGAGTAGCTTCTTTGAATGTAGATGCTCCAAGCATTAGACGTTTGTTATCACCAAAACTTAGAAATGTTTTCCCAACAATTTCCCCCTTTTTGGTGATGACAAAACTTGGAAGCGGAGACTTTTAGCTTGAACGTCGATCAGTAGATATTTCTGTTAAGACTTAAAAAGATAGTAGTTGAGAGCAGCAATTTATATGCTACATTAATAAGCGGATTACGAGTAGTAATCAAAATGAACATTAAAAATAACATCATTTTTATATAAAATGATCTCTGTTTACAATCCTTACAACAATCCTTAATAAGAAAATCAACTTGAGAAACATAGCCAGTAGAGAATAACCCGAAACTGGCTGGTTTCAGGGGTAATTACAAGGGGGGAGAAAACAATTTCAGAAAATTTACAAAGAAAACCTAAGTAAAAACCTAAGTTATATCTTCAAAGAAATTCTCTGCTCAATATAGCCTGTCTTCCCCCTTTTTTGTCATCAAACCCTGTTCATCTGCTTATGAGATCCCAAGCTGGTGAGACACAGGACACCAAAACCTGAATATCGTGCAAGAACTATGGAGAGGGGTGCTAGATAAGTAATCAACTCATGTCGGGTTGAAGTAAATAAGTAATTAACCCATGAAGAAGGATTGCAGAAGGTTGCAGCAATTTAAGCTTAAATTGATACTTAAGCATGTTTAGGGTGTAAGTAAGTGTGAAACAGTGTAAGTTGTATTTATAGCCAAAATATGGCGACGTTAACTGCTGTAGATTGATATGACACATTGACCAGTGTCATCAATCCTGAAGTAAAATGCAAATGATAAGAGTTGAACACAATATTTTATCAAAAGAAATGTAAAGAAATGACAATTCAAGATAAAGATACATTACTAAGGGCGCCCGAACAAGGGTCTAGTTCAGTCAAAGTCTTTGGAGGTGTCAGGGGTAGTTGCCTCGAAGTTTGTGTTCCATGCTGTGAATGAGATCTTTGCTGGCTAGGTTGTCCTTGTCCAGTAGACGATTGTCTTACATGAGCTAGATCTCTTCTAGTAAGCTCTTGATGTCTACTAGATGTCGGTACCCCTGGTCTTGAACTTCTAACATTTTGCATACTTTTGCTCAAATCTTCTAATTGAGACGCAAAAACTGCTTGCATATTTGTCAATTGTTCAGAGAACGCCTCATGCATGTTTTCAATCTTTCCTCCAAGCTCCAGTGTTGAAGCAACATGTAGGGCTTCACTATGCTGACGGAGTTCTAGCTTAGTTTGGCCCAATTTGGAGAAGGAGTCTATGTATCTATCACAAACTTCTGAAATCTGGTAACTTTTTCGGAAAGATTTTGGACGTCCATTGTGATTTGATGAAATTGAAAGTCAGCATGTTTCCATAGATTTCCAACAACATAGCTGGCGTCTCTTTCTTCGTTCTTCAACTTTTGAACTTCACCAGCAAGGTTGGATATAATGAGTGTCAAATTTGTCAACTGAACAGTCACAAGGGAGGAATATCTTCGACTTCCAAGTCAGGAAAATCAAGTAATTGCTCAGGTTGATCGCTGTCTCTGGTCTGATCATCAGTAGAAAAGGCAGCTCTTTCAGACTCAGCAGGAGCAGATACTGGTATAGCAGTAGTGGTAGCAGTAGACAGAACAATAGACACATCAGTCTCAGCAGGAAAGAAGTCAGTAAGCAACGCCTCAGTCGAGATCCCAGGCTGGTAACCAGTGGGGATTGGTAGGGGTGGGCATCGGGTCATGTTTTTGGGTTCGGATACCTGGATGTTGGGTATCCAAAATTTTCCGGTAGTGTTTTCACTACCTGAACCCGATTTTTTGGCTGCACTATCCGCCCGGGTACCCGAAATTTGTTGGGTGGTGTCGGGTACCCGAATGTCGGGTACCCAAAAATTTGGCCAAGATTGCAGCTTTATTTTCGTCCATTTTTAGCAGTGTTGTACAGATAAAATAAACCAAAAATCTACCAAATTCATCCAAATGAGCAACAATAAGGCAAAGCATCACAAAATCAAAATATTCTCTAATTAATCTCATTCTTTTGTTTACTGTAATTAATCATGTAGAATATGTTAACAAAACCAAAAAAACTGTTAGAAATTGAGGGCGCCTTACCGGTCAAACTTGCGCCTGCGGCCTGTGGATCTGCGCCTCTGCGGTTTGCTACCGGCGGACGACGAGGCAAGGGTATGATTTTGGCTGGGCGGACGACGAGGTGAGGGCAGGAGCTGATTTGGGCGGACGTGAGTAACAAGCGTGGGTGAGAAACTGATGATGGAGTAGCGTGAGTGAGCCTGAGAGAAGAGAGATTAGTGTCGTAGTGAATAGTGAGGGTTTTGAACAAATATTGTCGGCTGATGGGCTGAATTTAGGGGTTGGGCTCCATTAAATTTAAAAATAACAAAGCATGTGTAGTGCACAAATGTTTTTTTTTTTTTTAGGTTCGGGTATCCGAAATTAGTTTCGGGTTCTTGTTTCTCTACCCGACACCAACCCGAAAAAAATAAGTTGGGTTCGGGTAAATCCGAAATCCGAATTTTTTAAAAACTACCTGACCCGATTGGGTATTACCCGACGCGATATCCGAAAAAATATGCCCATCCCTAGGGATTGGTGAGGAGTTGGTAGTGGGAAATTGGCTAAGTCCAAGGGAAGTTGGTTTAAAGGTTCTATCAGTAGGACGGAGAAAAATGGGGCAATAGTAGGTTCAATAATATACTGGGGTGGTTCAGGTTGAGAAGGAGGAGAGGGAATGATTACTAAGGCATTTGTGGAAGTAGTCATGCAATCATTGGAGTCATCATCCGTTGATGTAAGGTTGACTTGATTCATTAATGACTCAATGATAGTGTCTATGTTTAAAGGATCAACATCCAGTAGGGTTGGATGCTGACTAGACACTTAATGGGGGTTAGTAGAGGCAAGTGGTAGTTCTTCAACGGAGGGAGATTCGTCTGCTGGGACGGCAGTAGGCAAGTTGACCATGGAGACCTCTAATGAGATCACAGCAACCATTCGTTCGTCAGTAACATCCATCGGAGCTACACCTAAATGGCGAGAGCAAGAGTATAACCCAAGGTAACCTTGAGATCATGTAGAGTCTTCTTGGCCAGAGTAAGGAGAGCTTCCAAGGAGTGGAGAACAGCTAAATCGTGAGTAGCGGTGCCTGAGGCTGGATCAAACTCCTCATGCCTTGATTTCACCATAGTGTCTAGTTCGTTGATGTAATGCATTAAGCGGTAGACTTCTCGTTGACGTAGACCCTCTTCAACATCATGGGTCTGAAGGAATTCAAGAACATGATTCTCATCTCTTCTGGCTTGCTTCAAGATCATGTTGAAATCATTAAGATGGATCTTAATTCGGGTCTTAACTCAATTATCAAAAAGTTCCAGTTGTTCTTGAACACGTGTTTCTACTTCGTCAAGAGCCAAGGTGATTTTCGTCACTGTGGGAGTGGATAATACTTCCATATGATCTTTTCATTTTCCTTCAGGAGTGTGAGGAGGAAAGCAGTAAGTGCAGCTGGTCTTTGGAGTCCTCAGACTTAAAGTAAAAGACTCGATCCCTCTTCGAGAACTAAGTGGCAGCTCGGCAGAGGATGATACAGTAGACATTGGTGCAACATTTATGAAATTCCTCTGTGTCGGAGGTGCATTAGAGATAGCAAAGATGGAACTCAGAGGATCGGTAGGTCTCTCTGGCGCAGCAATCTCAACCACTTCTAAAGTGGGAATAATTGTCAGCAGAAGCCGCCTCTGCTCTGCTGTGAGTGCAACCGCAGTAGCTGAAGTTGTTTTCTGTGAGGCAACAGGGTTCCTCTTCTTCATTCTCGGTTTATTTGGAGGAGGGGGGAGGAGAGGACTCAGCAGACTCTGAGATGGTTTTTTCAGAATCACTCACCATTTGAGGCTTCTTCCTCTTGGTGGTATAGTTGTCTTGGATGTGCCTCCTTCCCCACTTATTGGTTTCCTGTGCATCGCAAGGTGCATTTATGAGCCAAGTTGGATGGAGAAAATATGAATTAGAGGAAGAGCAAAACTTGAGTGATCCTTGACTGATTCAATCATACCAGTCAGCACTTGAAACAAGATCACATACCAGCTGACCTTCAAACCTTTGACGATGGCACACATCACTTCAAACTTTTCTGGAGTGATGAAGTCAAAAGAACCGGCTTTACACAGCGGACCTTTAGCAACAATTTCTGGAAGCACCATGAAGTGATTCTTCATCAAAATTTTCTTGTATGGAGAGGTTCACAACCAGTGGCCAGACTCTGAAAACATAGAACTCATCTCATCTCGAATGGAAATGGAGATGACAGATAAATCAGTGAGCCCGGCAGTGGGAAGACACAGTTGAGTGGTGAAATCCTCCTGGGTGACAATAACTGATTGATTAGAGATTGCATACAATCTGCGCATGTGAGCAAGGGATACCAAACTCCGTTCATTTTCCGCACGTGCATTCACGTGATCTGATTTTCACTGTATGCTTGTTTCCCCCATGTCCATATCATTGGCCAGTGATCACATCAGCAGATTGTTGCCCTTGATTAATCAACGTGACAATATGTCGCCCAGAAAGCTACTCCCAGTCTATAAAAAATTTGGTAGCATAAGTTGTCCACATCTGATTGTTGGACAACAAATTTGAACAATTCCCATTCGTCTGTAGAAATGTTTAGCAGTACGATAAAAAGTTATTTCTACTAGGGCTGTGAGATGAAGTTTTCTGGCACCCTTTAACTCCCATTGATGCATTCAGACATGTTAGTTGTCATAATTCCACAACGAAAACCTCCATCATGCGAGAAATGACCACTTTTCAGGATCTATTGCATTCAAATAGTCAAAGGCCGGCGTATTTATGCACTTGATATCTTGGAGAGCGTTTCGAAACTTTTATTTGATGTTCACATCCGGCTCTCCAACACATGTATTTCAGTTGAACGCTCTTGAAATGACTGTTAAAGTTTGAACACACGTGTCTCAAGCAATATCGGTGTCGTACTTGAGGAGGCTTGAATAAAGGGATTCCATCAATTGCTCGGATTAGGCCACTATGTTGATCAGAAATTAGACACTCCCATCAACGCCACGCAAGCAATATTTATTCAACCTCAGCAAAAATCATTTCCAAGACAACAGTGTTTCTTCATCCAGAATAGCAAAAGCGAGAGGTAAAACCTGTTGATTGTCATTCATTGCTACGACTTTCAGTAATTTGTTTTTGTACTTTGTGTACAAATGAGTGCCATCCACACTCATTAGTTTTCAACAATTGGAGAATCCATCTATACAGGGCTTGAATGCCCAAAACACATATTTGATTATCTTTTGTGATGGTATTCGTGTGTCTTTGTGTTCCCATTCGACTATCATACCAGAATAAACCTTTTGGAGAGCACCCATAAATTTTGGCAGCTTGCGTATGTAACTCTCTCATGTACCATAAACCATCTCATGAGATCGCTTCAAGTTATGCCAGGCTTTTGCATACGATATTCTGAATCCCAATTTTTCCTTCACTGCTTCCTGTGCATATTTAATCTCACAGGCAGGATCACGACGCACCATTTCGACCAACATTGTGGCAATATAATTTTTGCACAAGTTCTGATGATCAACAGACGTCTCGTTCATCAGACATGTATGCGGTCCACCATACCTTGTGATTTTAAACAAATTCAGATTTACTTTGAAGGACGCTCGGAGGTGTCACTGACATCGATTATCTTCATTATTATGTTTGCATTCAATCTTCCAAAGTTTCGGCGTACTCTCCACCACTCTGTACTCACGCCTCGCAAACCGTATGGAGAAACCTTAACCACAAAAATTAGGGATGTCTTACCCTCAAACAACATACCCACATCAAGAAGACCTTTATTCAACTCATAAGATTTTCTCTTTTTCCTAGTGGGAATGTGATAAGAATCCACATATATTTCAAGGAATGTGGTTGAGTAATATAGGATATTTGGGTGAACCATGTGTTCATTTGAGGTATGTCCCCATATTAATTGGCGTATTATCCACATATGTTGATGAAGTCCTCTCACCATGTGCCGAAAGTGTTTCCAACATGCTATATGCATTAATGTAATATTCCTCATCCTCCGGTATTGGGTGAGGAGCCTCGTCAGGTTCAGAATCAGATGGTGGCATTAGGCCCATAATGATTTGCTACTGGGACTTCAGCGTGTCCATCTGTGGAATCAATTTCAACCCAATGATTATTTTCTTCGGCAGACAAATCAGACATATAAGCAGGATCATAGGAAGAAGGTGCATTTCTCCATACGTATGAACAGAAGAAGATGGGCCCATATGTTCATTTCAATCCCAACATTTGACAATCCTTGACAATCCGGCTGAGATAAAAGCGATATATATGTGCCCTATTCCTGGTTCATTGGCATACGTGGAGGAGACACAATTGCAGGATTTATTTTCTCTTTCTCAACATAAATATCAAGTTCATTAAATTATGCATCGGGATTCAAGAATATTTGTAATGTACTGTCATCTGTGATGTGGACAATAGATTATTTAATTCGTCCCAACATTTCACGTGCCCATTTGACATATATTATTATTGAAAACTCATCACTGTCAATCTGGATCTACTCATACAAGCTCGAAACCAATTCAGAAAATGTTGTTGTACGTGATATCATGGACAATTTGATAGGCAGACTGTCATATGTCACATATCAATAATCATACGATAAGATCCCCCTCAGCATAGACAAACAATATCACATTTCTTTTAGGTGTCATAACTCTACAAAAATCGTACAACATTTATTATTACAATTCAAATAAATATAATATAATATATATTATATTATATATAATATAATATATATTATATTATATATAATATTATAATAATATATTTAGTGTGCAAGACAACAACAATTGATCAAAATACATTTTTTTTGAAATAGATCTATGTGTTATACTATGTAATTATGTAAAATCGTGATACATAATACACAATATATTAAATTTAAGAACTATATTATACCTTGAAATTGTCGCCACGTTCGTCGCTGCTGTCGCAACCTTCTTCGCCGCCGTCCTCCGTATTCCGTTGCCGTTCGCATCCGTTTGCCGCCGCAGCTGATGTGATGGGAAGTGTGTGCAAAAAATGTGTGTTCTGAAAATCTGATATTGACAAAAAAATTTGACCAGTTCTACCGGTCAAAAGTTTTTTCGTTTATTTAATTTTTTCCCTAATAATGACCAGTAGAACCGGTGACTAGTCCGTGGGAAATAGCCATGCGAAGCTTTTATTTAAAGAAAAAGGAAAATTATACATCAAATTTGAGACAAGTTTCTATATATCTTTAAATATATAAATTCTACGATATATACACATATACTCGAAATTGATTCCTATAAGTTCTCTGTTTAAAATATCTCAAAGTAGGTCCAATTCATTATGGATGCATTTGGATTGAGAGATTTGAAACCATTGATTTCAGATCCTTGATTTTAAATTCATTTTATTGTTTGGATGAATTTTATATTATGTGTATTTCAAATCCACATTTTACTAATTTATATAAATGTAATGGTAATTGTGATGAATTTGAAATGCACCTAAGGTTGATGTCATTTCAAATCCAAGTTTCAAATCCCATTATCAAATCAAATCCCTCCATTCAAATGAAAACATCAATCCTAACACTACCTATAATTTATCAATTCGTCTCTATTGAAACATTAAATTGTTATTTATAACCATCACCAGTCTTGTTGCATTCACATGCCAATGTGACCCGAATTCGAAGAGTAAGTGACTATTTACTTCCTGTGGTATTATTAGTAGGCATGTTAACTAATATTGTTTGGTAAAAAAAACATTTTTCCATATATGATATCACTAATAGACACTTTACTCCATGTGATTTGTAAATATGCATTTTAACTCACATGTCATATGTGGAGGTGGTGTTTTGCATCTATTCATAAACCACATGAGTAAACTGTTTATTCTAAAATTTTGGAGGAGTAAACTGTTTATTCTCAAATCTTGGATGAGTAAATTGTGTATTTGGAAAACGAGGTTGATTGCCAAAAACCTGAATTCAACTTATATTGCAAAAATCAACCACTCTTTGTATGAAGCAATAATTTTTACTCTTTAATAACAAATACGTCATATTATACTGTTGCAGATACCAGTGGGAAGACAAAAGTGAAGACCAAAAGCAAGTCCTCAAGCAATACACTTCAAAATCAGAACACTACCTCTGCGGCTGCCTAAACAAAAATAATTCCACCAACGTGCGACGCACTCCGGGAGGGCTCATGTACACCCGCCAATGGAACAACATGCAGTACGTCTCCACCGCATTATTCTCTCTCACTCTCAAATCCCATCATCTCCAATCCACCAACCATACCCTAAACTGCCCCACCGATCAGTTTCACCGGAAGATATCCTATCCTTGGTGAAATCTCAAGTGGGAATCACAATGGGATTAAGCTACTTGGTTGGCTAAAAGGGTCCATCATCGGGGAGCTTCCATGCAACTGCAGAGGGGTAAAACGGGGTTCTTAGGGTGCACGCAGGGGTATGATAACTGGTATGGACAACAGGATCCAAATCCGAATGTTCTTGTTGGAGCACTTGTCGGTGGACCCGATAGTGAGGATGAGTATAGAAGAGGGAACTTCAAGCAGACGGAGGCGTGTACTTACAATACAACGCCCTTAGTTGGGGTTTTCGCTAAATTGTATTCGCCATTTCAGGTAGAGCAAGTTTATCAGAGGATGTTTCTGTTGTATGATCAAGTGCATATTAATTTTTATAGATTTATCTTATTGATATGTAGTCCACAAATTATGCTAGTCGCAAAGAAAGATTTACTTAAAAGTACAATCAAATTATGGATAAAGTAGATTAGTTTGAATAAATAACTTCTTAAATTAAAATTTTATGTTGTATTTGAATTTCGTCCAATATTTTCTCAACTAAAACAATAGTTTCCCCCATTTGAAAAAATAGATAAGGATTGGTTGTATTGGCGACACTGAGAAACTGTTAAAACGAAATAACATATGACAATGTTTATGAATATAGATCAGATATATATGATATAGATATCTTTAAGAACACCGCACTTAACGACAACATCATAAGTTACAAGGTGTGGGCTGTATATCAAATGTAGATAGGTCAGCCTTAAATTATGAATGTATTGTGACAATGATACAGTTATACCTAACGAAAACCAACTAAAAGTTTTTCGAAAGGATGATAACAGGTAGATTTAAATATCTACCATATGATGATAGTTTCTATTGGGTCCATATTTCAGATAATAAATCAATATGATAAGTTTTTTTCACAGACTAATAGAAATTATGATGATAACAACTATCTTTAATCCCAAATAATTGTGATATGCTACATGAACAATAAAGAGACTCGTTGAACAGGACACGTGCGTCAATCTTCTTCAATAATTCTATCGGTCAGAATATCATTTTCAATCCCTTAAACTACAAGACTAATAGAAACTATGATAAAGTTAGAATATTATTAGGTCACTGTTTTTATCACTTGTCACACATTTTCTAACTTATTTATACAATCAACACTTTTGTATATTGGTTAGGAAACATCCGACAAGCCTTAATCACAATGATGTTGGTTAAATATTCAATACAATTTTATGGCAAGTGTTCGTATTAGTAAAACTTACTTTGTCCCACAAATTCCGAAAAACAAAGAGGTATTCCAAGCTCATTACAAAGAAATGCTGGTCCAATCTTACATTTGCTCTACAAGAAATTATTAGAGGGATTATCCAATTGAATAAATTAGTGTTTTGAATTTGGATTTTTTCCCCAAATTTATTGCCAAAATTGAGAAATTTCTCAATTTTGGCCATAAATTTGAAGCGACGTTGTATCTGTGGGTTGTAATCCTTCTTCGGAGGGCCTAGGGCCAATAAAAACACACGGTTGTATATGTGGGTCGCGATGAGTATTTATAAAGGGTAGTGTTATTGTCAAAGCACCAATTGTTGGTGTTAAAGTAATTTTTGGGAATTGACATATTTACTCCTTAAACATATCTTAATATATTATAATGTTTAAGCCCCCTATACTAACTATCTTGGTATGACAAATTTGAATTTACCAAACTACCACATCCAATGATATGTTGTTATTTATTGCATCTTTTGAATTGTAATATTAACCAATGCATATGTCTCATGTATTTCATTATACGTATCAATTTGTATGCCTATATATTATGTTACACACGAAACACACGTGCGTCGTCTGTTAGTTTTTATAATATTTTTTAAAGAGTAGGAAAACAATCCAGTAACCAACACGAACATATCAGCAAAATGTTGTTGAATTTGAAATATATTGCACAAACTTTTACTAAAGTAATTTATTAAAATTTTGAATTAAATTAAATTAATTTTAATAAAAAATATCCTTTAACTATGTTAATCATGGGCTATTCTGGAAAAAAATTAAATTATAACAAACAAAATTTTCAATATAAAATTTCAATAGAATATATTTTTTTACATAAAACTTTTATTTATTGAATACAAAAATTTATAAATTGATATATTTTTTAAAAAAATTTGTTGAGAGAAAGTTCTATATTTTCATGGTACAATAAGCCATGTTACCTTCCATGAGATATGATCCAATATTCTCTTTTGGATATCGATCGATGGGAACGCCACTTGAGATTGTTATTCGTGTAAAGATCGATTGATAAGAGACCTATCTTAAGTGTTGAGAATTCATGTATGATGTTTGATTTTAGACATGATCATTGTCCGGAATGAGATGTATCGCGGTGACAATGTATGTATATAGTGGATGAAGATATTTGATTTGTAGTGTTGCACTTGTTTTCTTGCTTCATTTTATCTTAGGATTCATTTGTGGAGTGAAGTGTGCAACTTAATACACCAAATTGTACGTTGAATGAGTCGATTTGATCTACGAATCTTGGTCAGTGCAACATAATGTTTACCACATAAGTTAGTGTAAGAAAAATAATAGATATGGTCTAAACATCAAGAGGGAAAATCAGAAAATTATCTTATACGTAAATTGTGTTATTTGTTTTTGTCCTATAAAGATCAATAATTATTATTTGTTTTCACTTTTTTCTAGATCAATAATGTTTAATTTTATTTTTCTTGCTTTGTATTGTTAGAGTACTTCATGTACTCTTTATTATTAATATTAATAAAATTACTTTGCCTTATCAAAAAAATTAAAATATTATGAAATTTCATGATACCAAGAGTGACTAAGTGAGTGACAAGAAAAGTAATCGAATAAGAAAAATCTAATGAAAGTATCAATAGTCTATTTTTCCTTGTATTTGCGGTATACTGCTTTTGTCTTTTCGCTCTTATACAGTATCAGAAAGTTGCTTAAATTTTTTTAAGATATGAAACGATCCTTAATTAAAAAAGAAAATAAACCATTTTCTGGATGGACTGATAATGCGGGTGACGGTGAGCAAGCCGACTCTTATACAGGATTGAAACCTGGGTCTGATACTATGTTAAGAATACATGGAGTTCCAATTCAATACCAAGTGGCAATGAGTGGAGTAGCCCATTTATCTTATAAGGCCATAAGGGGCCAAATTTGATGCAAGTCTTGATTAAAAAAAATGCGCAGATATGAATCTTACATCCAACATCTACCTTAAACACCGCTAAAGAGTACCTATGTTTCTCCAAATTGAACCAAGAATCACAGTTCATGGATGAAGTAAACATTATTCAAACGGCAACGCCACGCTACGACATAGTCAGACCCCAAACAATGTGCGAACCATTCTCAACAAATTTACATCTCTTCACCTCCCTCTTCCTTCTGCCCATACCGACGCTTAAACTTGGCAATCTGCCCGATGCTCTGAGCCATCTGCCTCCTTGCTCGGAAGTGGTACACTTTACCAACCTGGTGAATCTTGGTCATCATCACATTCATCAGCCTCCCGCTCGGGGTCACGTACGATGGTTTAAATATCCAAATTATGTCCATGTCGTACGTAACAAATTTAGATATTTGTACCCTGTTGAAGTAATGGACCATGTTATATATGTTTGGAATAGATTCCATTTTGCCTAACAGGTGACCGGTCCTTGATTGGAGTGACCCGTCCTTTATTTGAAATAGGTTGTCCTTCTCGGTTACATTATTATTATACTACCGAGCAGAATAACACATTCCCAATTATAATTGTAATTATAATTATTATAATAATTATTATATATAGATTTAAATTTATACAATATAATATATATATACATACATATATATTATATTTATACGTATTGCATATATATATATATATGATATATTAATAATATATATTCTAAATATAATTTAATATAATATAATATAAATTATATATATATATATATATATATATATATATATATATATATATATATATATATATATATATATATATATATATAAATGCTTGAACTAGTTTCTTAAAGAAACGAGTTCAAAGCTTAATTTTTTTTTCAAAAATATTTCCTGAACGACAAATTTGTTTTAAATGAACTTGTTCCTTGAAGAAATGAGTTCCGGTGTTTGTTAAAAAAAAATTTGGGTTACGGTATTTCAGAAATTGTTTTTATTTTTATAATATTTTGATATTTAAACCCACGTACGATATCCATTGCAACTGTGGGTGGATTCCTTTAGTTGAAAGAAGTTTCTTAGAAGTTGTATTTAATTGAAAAGAAGATATTTTGGTAGATTAATTGAAAGATGTTTTGGTAAGTGATACTTATGTGTAATTTCCTCTTTTTTATTTTCATACAATTCACACGGCCCGACTCGATTTTTTTTCTTTTTAAATGCACCCGAACCCGAACCCGAATAACATAAATCCCGATCTTAGAACCAGTTCCTTTTCTTTTCTTTTTTTTGATCTAGACCAATTCCATTTTATCACCTCAAAACGTGTACTTTAATATGGATCCATACTTGCTTAAGAATATAAAAATTTTCAACCTATTAATTAATAATATATAAAATGTAAAGTTTACAACACATTTTAGTATAATATAATATACTAGTTTGTCTGGTCTTATTACTAATCTGGCGTACCTTATAACGGATCTGGCGTACCTTCCGATAAATCCACGCGAGATTTTAAATGGGAAACAGTAAAATATTATAGAGACAGGTTAATGCGGAGTAGCCTCCAACTAATTGAATTCCAAATCCTTACTTTTTTATATTATATTATTTATCGAGCACATTGATTATGTCTAAAGTATTACGTATGTACACTATATTATTTCATCTATTAATTTTAAATATTAGCAATTATCATTAGTTAGAGAAAAACCTATTTTCAAAAATTTAAAAACAAATATAGAAAATATTTATTATAAAATGTTATTTTTGGAATAATAAAGAAAACGTAAAAAATCTATTTTCGTACCACTTATCAAGAAAATATTATTTTAGAAAACTATAAATATATATAAAAGGGATCAAACACTGACAAATCCAGATAAATCTGCCAATAGTACAACAAGGAGTATTTTAAAATTTAGAAGAGTCAGAGCCTTCATGCAATGGTTAAAATAATTATCATGTAATCTTGGAGGTTATGTGTTAGCAAAAGTAAAGAAATGGTCAAAAAGAGGCTGGATAACCGAGGCGATCGAAGACTAAGGAGCTGTACAAAAATGAACAGATTGAGTACAAGATATACATAGCAGTAACGGATTCGGTCCCTTTTCCGCACGGTCCACCTTCCAGAACCCGCTATAGCGGAAGCTTCGTGCACCTGGTTTGCCCTTTACATGGGTCACGCCAAATAAACCAACTGGTGTATAACCCTGCCAAATAAACCAGCTGGTATATAATTCTTTTTAGATAGCTCTTAATTAAATATTATTAGTATGTACATAGAGTTGCATGAAATGCGTGCAGATTTTATATAATATGAAGGAGAAGGGTTAGGAGAAGACTTTTTATTGTTATGTATGGATGGGTTCCAAGAAATGCACTCCAAGACTTGTTAATTGAGATGAAGAAGAGAAGACTTCTTTTTGGCTTATCTCCATTAATTTGCTTGCCTATCCTCCTCCTAATATACTTTGATTTGCACGGGGGATATCTATATGTCAATACATGTAACTATCGAACACCTTTGATTTCTTTTTCTTGTGATTCTCTTCTATTTCTTTGCATGTAATTAAACACTGTTAAAATTGTTTGAAATTACAGGGATACAGTCTGAATCTGCCTTCCCAAGCCAAGTTATCAGAATCAACGTCACAGTTGAAGATGATAATCAAGAGTCGTTCGAAGTCCCCATATCAAGACTTGTTAGAGGTCTTAATTAATGACTTTCTCCAATCAAATATTCATGTTACATCTTGTATTTGATTTTTTTGAAGTTTTTATGGATTCGTATGTATGTATATATCGAACAGGAGACGAGATAAGAAATCTTGAAAGGACAGGATTTGCCTGTCATTCGTCTGAATTCTCTCTACTTTGTGTGGCAAGTCAACCAGTAAGAATTGATACCAGAAGTAATAATATTACAGTGCACATTCTCCATAATCAGACAGTTCAAGAAACCAATATTAAGCCCTATGGAAGACAAGAAAACAACTTCCTTGAGCACATCAAGCCTGTCAAGATCTTGCACGGGAATCGCAACCGTTTTGATCCTGTTCCGGAGTGCGAAGTCAACCACAAAATCCCTGCTTTAATATTCTCCTCAGCCTTCGTCGGAAACACGTTCCATGAATTCAGTGATTTGATCATCCCATTGTTCCTTACTTCTAACCATTTCAAATCCCGGGTTTTGATAATCCTGGATGATTATAATGCCTCGTTCTTGGCCAAATTCAGACCAGTTTTGTCCAGAGTGTCGGATTATGATGTCATGAATCCAGCTGAAAATGGAAGCGTGCATTGCTTTCCAGGGTCGATCATTGGCCTGACGTATCACAATGTGCTGACAATAGATCCCCGGAAAATTCCAGGAGACTACACAATGCCTGATTTCAAACAGTTTCTCAGAGAAACATTCAACCTGAAAAACACCCATGTTTCCCAGATAAAAAAGCCTACTCTACTGCTTCTGTCTCGCGGAAAAACGAGGAGGTTTCTCAATAAAGATGAAATGGTTGCCATGATTAAAGAACTGGGGTATCGTGTGATCATCGGGAGAGATGAAATGGTCGAAAACATGACTAAGTTTTCTAGGATTGTTAACTCCTGCAGTGTACTTGTTGGAGTTCATGGAGCTGGTCTGACGAATGAATTGTTCCTGCCAGCCGGTGGGGTTACTGTGCAGTTGGAACTGCTAGGCTTGGAATTTGCATCGTCGTATTGTTTCGGCAATCCAGCTCGTGCCATGGACGTGCATTACATACCATATAGGATGGAACCGGAAGAAAGCTCACTAGTGGAGATATACGGGCGCCATCATCCGGTGATTGTTAACCCGGGATCAGTATATGCGAAGGGGTATCAAGAAGTACAAAAGGTGTATCTTGATCAACCAAATTTTAGGGTGAATATTGTGAGGTTTAGGGAGACTCTAGTTCGAGCACTTCAATTGGTGACGGACTCTCAAAGTCAACATGTTGTAGGTGGACAGAAAGTCATTCACTCTATTTGAGAATATTAGATAGGTATAAGTTTTTTTTTTCTTTGAGCAGGAGATAGATATAAGTTTTGTGAAAGAATATCAGTCTCAATCCTGAGAAGAATATGTATGTATAATGTGGGTGATACTTTTTTTTTGTGATAGGTTATTGTTTAAAATCAATGCACTCAAATATGAATAAATTAAGAGAAAAATTACAAATATCACTCTACAACAAAAGCCTCTTCCTTGCTGCGCCTAATGCAGTTGGAACCTTGATCAAGAGCATTTTTAAAGTCGCACAACGTAGCCCCTCACTCCTTCCTTCAGAAATAGAGCGAATCTCTCGAACTTTCATTGTGGAGCATTCGAATTCTGATTTCCACTTGAGAACCAAGCTTCCGGAATAATAGAAGAAATTGACGAAACGGACAGCAAACCTTAGGTGTACTTTTTGTCTCTATTACTGATTCACGTTTCTGAGTTTTGATTATGCCCCTTATAATCAGGTCTGCTGCAGGCTAAATAAATTCGTACTCAAACGTAAACTTAAAAGTATCATCAGATTCAGTTAAGCTCAATTCGATTGTTCAATCCGCGCACACAATCAGACATGCACGAACTGCGTGCTCGCATTCACGGAGAACTGACACTTACCAAATTCTTCAATAAGAGAGAATATGATCAGTACTGGAAAGGTATATTTAAAAAATCACCACAATAAGAGAATGAAATTGAAATTCAGGGTAGCAGAAATCATAATAACAAGAAGTTGGACGAGAAGAATAACATCAGATAGACAAACGAAAGAGAATTTACAAGTTATTCTTGTATTATACACATAACTCGGACGGGTTCCATATTTCAGCTCGATCCGAAAGTATTCTCACCACTGTAAGTCATGTACAAGAAACCATCTTTGTCTTTGTTTTCCTCATAAATTGCAGACATCATGGAAGCTGCAACATCCCATAACAGAAAATGCATATTTAAAACAAGAGAAGGCAAACGATGATTTAAAATTAAAGTTCACGAAAAACATTGACAATTTTGAAGTTTCACAATACCAGTGGGAGGGAGGATGTTCTTGACAAATACAAATATGGCTTTCTCAGAACTGAGCTGAATTCTTTTGCGGATAACATAGACAAACTGCCCAACTGTCAGATCAGCAGGAACCAGATACCTGTGTTTTTTGCAATAAAAAATTGTTAAAAGGTCATGCAGAATCCATTAACAAAACTATCATCGGATCCATGATCCATCACCAAATAAAGAGAGAGATAGGTAAAACAATGTTTTCCTTCTTCCTCCAACAAGACATGAAGATATAAAAGGAAGAACCAGTCGTCGCCCGTCCTCGTTAAATTAGGGGGAAAATTCCATGAGCTAAAAATGCAGTAGCCCGCGTTGATCCACACTAAGTTTCAAAAAAATTCAAAACCCCATGACTCAATGCATGTCAAACATCTGGAAAAAAAAAACTAAAACAGACAGCAATCTCCTAGGGTAAACCAAATTTCTAACAGTATTATAAGCCCGAGTAGACACTAAAACCAAGAGTTGAAAAAGGATGAAAGCTACTGACTTTTTCTTGTCAATGTCAGGAATATCACTTCTTTCAGCCTTCTCCACAATAACCTACACCATACCAACAGAAATAATAATAATGACGAGCAGACATTAAGGGCCGGACACAAAAAATTTAAATAACTGGGAGTTCATGAATTTGGAGGCGAAACTTAAATTTCAAATTAAGGGTCCCCAATTTCTCAGGAATTGACCATTTCATACCGGAATTCTGTCAGGGTACTTCTCCCTGATACGAGAAGCCTCAGCTTGTCGCCTCTCTGCAACATATTACACGTAAAAACCTCAATTAATATCACACACGCGCTAGATCAAAGATAAAGAATACATGAAATCGAAGACCATAAGCAGTAAAACCTAGCTATATGAATATGACAAAAGCACAACACAAGAAGACAATAGAATTTTCCAAAGATCGGAACAGAAGAGCATCGATATTACCGAGGGGGTGTTCCAATTTGAAGGAGCTTTTAGCCATTGCGTTCAGTGAAAGCAGCAATTCGCTAGACTGCGAGTTGAAGAGAGAACGAATCAAATTTTGGGCTGGATTCTTTGCCCTAAACTCGGATATTTATTTGCCCATATATATTGGGTATTGATAATTAAGATTGTGTGATATATAATATGGTATTCGGTATAATTTTAACATGTGAGATAAATTTATTTGTGGTATTGTAAAGACCAAACACCCCTTACATATTTGCATAATTCCTCCAAACAAACTTCAATCTTGTCATTTCTCTGAGTCAAAGTAATGTGAAGAAAGTGCACAACTGAGGATTTATTTTTTGCTACATCATGTGAAAGTGTTCATGAGATAGATCCAATCATTCATATGGTATATTCTCATCCAACATTTGAAATATACCTCATGTTGGATTGTTGGATCTACCTCATAGGATAACCAAGAAATATTTCATAACTACGATTCAGAAACTGCCACAATAGACAAAAGTTCCAACCTTTGAGAAACGTGTATCACGTATATAATTCAAATTGTGAGCTACTTCATGAGTGAATCCGAAACAATTTTCATTTTCTAATATCTTAACAATTGCTAACATAAAAAGGACCAACTATAATGCAAATTATTTTCGACATCAATCTAGTTTTTGACAAAAAAAACCCAGATAAAAAAATAAAAAATCAGAAAAAGAACATGTATGGAGGAGAAAATCAAGAACACTAACATATATCAATCACCAGAAACCACAAAAAAAATCTTGGATTGTCATTCCAGATCGCCTATCAATCTGACCATAACTTAGAATGCCTGAAACATTCATTAAAGTAGAAGAACTATAAAGTGAAATGAGTTTGAAAGTGAAAGAACTAGAATCAAGACAACGTATGGAGGATAAAATAGTAATTTGAGTTTGAATGCATCTTATTGTGCAGTTATACCTCATGTGTGATGTTAAGTCTTATATAATTTTGGGTGTAATTGTATAAACCCCCGATGTTATGATAAATATGCACGAAACTTTAATGTTAACAAGATAGGCAAAAAAAACTTATGTTTTCTTCAACTCTACATGAAACCACATGTATTAAAGAAAAGGAAAAACCTCCATCTATTTAGTAAATCCTGCACAAAACCCAATTGATTGTCCAACATGCGCTCCAATTTTTTCTGGCATCTACATTATTATTATTTTTTCTGCAATGATTTCTTCTTTTAATTTAAAACGAACAATATTCAGAATTATAGAATGTAAAATTCTTAACGTATAATTTAAAAATAATATTCTGATTTTTTTAATGTATGCATACCAATTCAAATTCTTTTTCTCATTCTAGTTTTGGATATACTGAATAAGCAAACATCGTACATATAAAAAACATGCATATTTAAAAAAAACATAAGATATATTTTCACAGTAATAAACATATATAAATGAAAACAATGTTATATATAAATCTATATAATATAGGAATATTTATGCAATTGTTTTCACAAAACATGCATATACTTTTAAAGAGATTAAATAAAATCTTTTTATTTGTAAAATCGAGGGGGTTTTGTGCAGGATTTAAAAATATAGGGTTATTTGCTTATTTTGTTCAAAACAAAGGGTTTCGTGCAGGTTTAAAAAATAATAGGGGGTTTTTGCTTCTTTTTTTTACTTCACAGGATGTCTAATGCAGAATTTAAGAAAATAGAGGAATTTGTTTTAGTCTATTTTGTTAACAATAGGAGTTTCGTGCATATTTATTATAACACGAGATTTTATACAATTTATCCTAATTTTGAACAGTTAATGAAGTGGGACAATGATTCATGTATAGGGTTAAACCAAAGAAACTATTGATACAACAACAACTAAACATTTAATCTCAATGAATTGAGGTAGGCTACATGAACAATATAGATAATCAAATCTAGTCGGAGACATGCGCCAGTCTTCTCCAAATGCTTCTATCGGTTAAGATATCTTCTGTAATCCCCTTGTACTCCAAGTCTTTTCGTATAACTTCAAGCAATGTCTTCTTCGATCGTTCTTTCGCTAGAGATGTCAAACGGAGTGGGTGGCATGAGGCACGGGACGATCACGACACGTCACAGAGCGGCACGACACGACACGACACGTAACATAGGCCATAGGGTGCCGGCCCGTGGGTCGGCACGGCATGACACTGTAGATTTTTTTTAAGTATATTGATCGATCGGTTTTTATGTGCCGATCGATCGCTCATTGACAAATCGATCGGCACTATTGTGCCGATCGATCGGTAAGGCCAAAAAAATAAAAAAATTAAAAAAGCTTGAAATGGGCCTGCCGGAACGACACGGCCCATGTCACAACAAATAGGGGTCGTGTCTATAGGGCGTGCCGGGCCATGCTTATTGTGGAAATGGCCCGGCACGACAAGGCTCGTTTCCAAACCGTGCTGGCACGAGACACGACCCGTTTGACACCTATACCTCTCGCCCTCGTGAACTGGTCGAAATCCTTGGACTCCGCTCGACGCACAAGTGCACTGATGGGCCTACGTCGAACATGATCAAACCAAGGTAATCGGATTTCTTGCATCTTCTCTTATATACAAAGCTACACATACTTTAGCTCGAATATCTTCGTTCCTTATTTTATTTCGTATGGTCTTACCTCACATCCCTGTCACACTCATCTTTTGGATGTGATTCCTCTTGGGTGCCCAACATTCCGTCACATACAACATTGTGGGTCTAACGACGGTTCTATAAAACTTCTCCTTTAATTTCAACGGGATATTACGATCATATAGAACTTCGGTAGCGTTTCTCCATTTCAGTCAGGCAGCTTGAATCCTGTGGTTAACGTCATTGTCAATCTCTCCATCCTTTTGGATAACTGAACCTAGGCATCAAAACTTGGTGCTCATCGATACCTCTTGACCACCTAGTGCTACAACACCGGAATCCTGAAAGTTACGATCACTAAATTTGCACTCCATATATTTCGTTTTAGACCTACTTAATCTAAAACCCTCTGATTCCAACACATCTCTCCATAACTCCAATTTAGCATTTACCTCTGTCATTATCACGCCGATTAACAGCACAACATTAGCAAAAAGTACGTTCCAAGGTAATTCAGTATGTATGTCTTTTGTTATCTCATCCATCACTTGGGCGAACAGGAAATGACTCAACGCAGACCCTTGATGCAATCCAATAGTGATCGAGAACTCACTTGTCACCCCACTGCACGTTCTCACATTGGATGATACTTCGTTGTAAATGTCCTTGATTATATTGGCATACTTGATGTAAATTTTTTTCTTCATCAAAGCCCAACATAATATCTCATTTAAACTTATTGATTATATAATAAAATTTCATCAATTCCTCGTTGTCACCCCAACAAACTTAGCCTTAATTAATTGATTACATAAATTCAATTATTCATACATATATTTTGTGATGGGATTCATAAGGATATTTTGTTGGTGTCCATACGAGTGCTGCCGTGGGACATATTAACCCTCTACGTGAAATATTTTATAAACTATAATCTAATTCATTAAACTAAATAAAGTAGCATATTTTTATGAAAATACAAAATATATATATCGATATATTTAATTTGTTTTTATGAAAGTGGTAGTTGGATTCTCACATAAATATATATAGTAAGATGCCTTATATATTTATTAAAGGTCTACATTATACCTTTTTATTTATTTATTGGTTGAATTGTTATGTGTGTTTTATACCACAAGGGAACAAAATAAATATAATAAAATGATTGATATACATGTTTTCTTGATTAATAATATAAAATAAATATTATACAAATTCAAGAAGTTCATAAACTTTTTTGAGTATTACTCCAATGTAAGAAAATATTTTTTTATAATAGATCGTTATGAGATTTTAATAAAAATGAATCATGTTTTATTTGTATAATCGAAAGTGGATGGTTAAACAATTTCAAAAAAAAAAAAAGATGGTTGGATTAAATTCTTAGGAAAAACATGTTTTAAAATTGAAGAATTAAAGGTATGCTGTTATATTAGTAGTTGAAACTTGAAAACTATCCCAATGAATCATTTAAAATTATTTAATAATATTATTAATCATTTTATTACAAGCTCATGTGCAGTCATTGCTCCCAGTTCCACACCCTATAAATATCTGCAAGTAGCTATAGATGTAAATACGGCTGTTAAAATGTAGAAATAAAACATAAATAGCTTTGGTTACTGCTCTTAGATGCAGACCAATTATTAGATGCGAATATTTTTATCTAATATGGATATAAATATTATTATTCATGGGTAATTATAATCCACACATGGTACGGGTCTCTGTGATGTCAGCTCGGGTTGATTTCTGATAGTCAAAAGTCAAAACATTCACTCAGGAGAATGAATCACGAAGACTTATTTTCACAACTCTATGTGATCATAAGATTATGGTACAGCGATTACGGGAGACGAAACCTAAAAATCGATCATTGATCGTTAGAGTAACAACTAGTTAACCAATAAATAAATTGGGAAGGTTTTGTTAGAATAAATATGCCTAATAGTAGATGACACTTGCAACTAAAAAGTTAATGCCAAAACAAAAATAAATTGTTAAAGCTGCAGGGTTGGACAAGTTTAGAGTGGAGCAAGTGAACTGTCCAAAACATTTGGGAAACACACAAAATTCGATCCGAGAAGTATGTTCACTATGGAACATTGAACCTCAAATAATAAAAGCGTACAAAACCAAATATAAATTGAGGTCGGTAAAGCCGATGGTTTGTAGCTCATCTGACACCAGTTGTAATTACAATTCGAAGGTCTCGTGCATGGGTGAATTTAGCTTCCATCTTAATGAGGGACAAAATTATAAGATTTTTATTGAGGGGGCAAACATGTATGTTTTTTTAAATATGAGGGGCGATATTGTACTTATCTATAAATTTTGATATAATATATATATATATTTTAAAAAGGTTTGAGGGGAGCGGCTGCCCTCCTCACCCCTTAATTCATTTGCCCCTGGTCTCGTGTTCGAGCCTCCATTTCCTCACCCCAAATAATTGTAATAGTTGCTAAAAAAAATTGAGATCCATAAATTACGGTATCGTTAAAATAGATTCGTTCCTAATGCGGAATGCCCATGCAACATTTTTCTCATGCAAAAAGGCACCATAGTTGAGTACATTTAGCTCATTATATGGAAAATGTTTGTGTAGATCGATTTGAGCTTTATCTATGGATCAACTCAATATGGTTGGGCTAAAATGATATGTTAATTCATTATGTTTTATTTAAAAAATGGTATATTTTAATATTAAATTGATATATAAGCGGAGCCCAAATCGGATACCTATAAATACCCATCCCACAATGGTGCCCACAGCCCCACTCAGTCAACAAAAGGATGCTGCTATCCGTTTACCTTTAATATCTCTAAGATAACGACGCCATTTATTTGCGTCTTTTTTCTTCTTTTGTTATTTATAAATTTTTCATAATTTTTTTTATTTTTTTTAGTGATTTTTCATATCCTCATTATATTTTATGGTAGTTATAAACTTATAACTATAAAACTAGTTTTTATTCGCACATCCCAATGCGCGATGTCAGGTACCAATATATTGGTTAATTTTTTTCTAATTTGATCGAAAACAACATTTCAAATGGCTGATTTTAACAAACCTTCTTAAAAAAAAGACCATGCTACTGTAATTGAATGAGAAAAAAATAATCAAAGGACTCTGATTCTAACATTTTTTTAAAAAACTGATGTACATCTCACTATAAACTGAAAAATATAATATTTGAAGTTGCGTGCATCAACAACCCATTAAGATATATTTTTTCTAGTCGCTTCGGGTAAATCCGCGCATCAACAAAAAAAAGTAACGAACATTGTACTGTAATTGAATGGAAAAAATAACCAATGACGATTTTAACTTTTTTTAAAAACAGATGTTCATCTTACTGTAAACTGAAAAAATTAATATCTGAAGTTGCGCGCATCAACAACCGATTAAGATATATTTTTCTAGTCGATTCAGACTAAACACGTACATCAACAAAAAAATTTAAATTATTTTTTGTAATAAAACTATTCATTACTATTTATTACAATAGTACTATTTATAACTCTTTGACACTTCTTATATGGTTTTTATTGTTAAAATTATAATTATAATTTTCTGCACAAGTTTAAAACTTTTATATATTATAGAAATAGTCATTCTTTGTTCACTAATTTATTTTTCAACAAGTTTAGTCCAAATTTAATAGATTCTAATACGAAGTAAATACCAGTGAAGGGCCACAAGACCAAAACCGGGGGTAGCCATAAATGATGAAGAAACAGCGGCTGCTCATGTTCATGGAACCCACAGGCCCTACACTCCTTAAATGCTCATCTTTCTCCGGCTCCTCCGCTCCTCTACCTTCTATAAATGCTCACATTAGTCCTACAACTTGTCGATATTTAATTCGAAAGTTATTTACTTGTAGATAATTTGCATCGATCACTTAAATTTCTGCAAGCATGTTGATCATTTATTCACCAGTGAGACGTTGGTTTTCTGGCATTCTGTGGTGGGTGGCGGCTGAACTGAGTGGTTACGCATCTGGACTGGTCTTTGTACTGGTGAAGAACTTTGCTGTGGCGATACTTACTTGCATTTTTGCCATAGGTACGTTCCCTTGTTGCCAAATTTACAGGGTATTATTCGTTTTTCACCTGCGGATTTTGCTCGCTTTTCCGCACAGTTTGCACAAACACGTCAATACATGGTAAACAGACTCGCGTATAAGGTTGTGATTTCTATTTCGTGTCCTGGAACACAATGGTTTTGTCACGCCCCAGCCGAGCGACTACACGATGGGCTCCTACAACAACTAATTGGTATCCGTCCTTACTCTACGAAAATGGTTAACCAAGTTGCTATAATAGTCCATTTTAAGCCTTTATAAACCACTTTAAATTTTCATCCAGAACCAATATGGGACAAGGGTATTACAATTACCCTTACCCTTCTTTAGAACGCGAAAGGTTCAAGAGATTGCTGTCACGCCCTGGGCCTCATCCGCGCAAGCGCGATAGGCTCCTATAACAACTAATCCATATCCGTCGTTTTTCTACGAAAATGTTAACCAAGTTGCTATAATATACGAAAATGTTAACCAAGTTGCTATAATAATACATTGTGAGCCTTTATAAACCATTTTAAATTTGTATCAATAACCAATATGAGACCAAAGTATTACAGGTTTCGTTTCGTGAGGTTCAGTATTCACACCAAATGCTAGATGAAAGTTTCCTGCCTTGTCATCGTTTCAGAATTGAATGTTTTTATATTTTCTGGCTTCTTTGTTTCAAAAAAGATTCATCAGATCAGCTGAATTGTCCATGAATTATGTTGTTTTCTTTGTGAATAATTTTGTTAAAGTATTTTTGGAATTTTATTTAGTTGGAGCCAGCGTAGGGTCAATCAGTGGAGCTCTCAAAGGCCAGACTACTGAAACTGGTTTCTTACGTGGAGTGGGTGTTGGAGCAGTGACAGGGGCCTTTACTGGCGTCCAGTTGATGGAACTTATACTTAATGGAGAGCCATTTTCCAAGGTAATACTTATATTCTTGTTGTGCTGTGATTAATGCAAATGCAATTGCGGATGCAATATTTTAATCGACGGCTGTGTTAAAAATTATTTATTTACCACAATTAATCATGAAGGCTGAAATTTCTTTCATGGCACTGTAGATTGATGATTTGTAGTTGATGTAGATGAAGAAAATCCAAATATTGCTAAGTTTCAGAGACAGATTGCTTAATTTGAAATTCTTTTGGCACATTGGTTGACTGAAAAGATCAAGCCAAATATATGCTTGAATTTGCATGTAATTATAAACAAGACACTGACAAAAAGGATGCTTTATTCATTCCTGAACCCATTTAATATTCTGCTTTTTGATTGTCAAATGCAAAGTGATAATCTCCTATTGATAAATTGAGGACAATGAATGAAGGCAATTGGTTTAAACTCGAAACTTGTGTTTCAGGTTGCATTCATATGTAGTCTGGTGAACGGGAAGATATTTATGGAATGGGTGAGTCCTGCTGTGCTAAAAGCTTATCAATGGCAGGCAAGTGATTATTTGATATCCCACATCTCTCATCTGTGAAGTGTTTTTTTCCCCTCGTTTGTGAGCTTAATGCCAAACTAACAACTTGTAGAATAATTAATATGAAACCTTCTTTGTTTCAGATTAGTACCATGGAGACAGGTCTGAGTGAAATATCAGACATCTTTGAGGTCGGTACAATAAGAGGATTGGCTCAAGATACAATCAAGATGTTACCAATCTACAAATTCTATGCCATGGAGACAACTACGTCTTTTTCAGAGACTAGTTGTGCAATTTGCTTACAGGTTAGCTGTCTGTTCAATTGAGTCTGGTCCATTATGAGCAGAGTTAAAAAATTAACTGAAATATAATCAACTAAATGCTCCACTTGGGTTTTTGGAATATTTACAACAATATTCATTTTACAGAACTTAAGGAGAATAGATTATTGAGATAAACATAAGATCCTTTCTTTCAGTTTCCCATAAAACTTTGCAAGAATTGAAACACAAATATCACTTGTAAAAAGACCTGTATCGTCTCTTTGGCTTAGTACTTCTCCTTCATGTTCAAACTCTCTTGGACCATATAATGTCCCTTGGATGGTGTTAAAAAAATTATCTGCTGGAGTTATGTGGTCCAACTTTGTAAATACATTGTGTTAGATAGTGTTCTAGAATTTTATTTCTCGCATCTCATTCTAGGATTTGAAGGATGGAGAATACGCAAGAGTTCTGCCAAGCTGTAGGCATTTCTTCCACCCACGCTGCATAGATGAATGGCTTACTCGACAAGGGAGTTGTCCGATATGCAGAAAAGACGTCTGATGTGATATGTTAGATGAGATAAAACCGAAAAAATCCTAGCTTGAAGAAATATTATGAGAGCAGCAAATAGGTAAGTAAATATGGTGCAACTGTTTTGCTCGAATCTATTTTTGATGCGGGTTGTATCGTTGATTTTGTTGATAGTATCTTAACTACATGTTTTCTCTACGGAGAAAGGTTATGTGTCTTCTTTAAGCAAACAAAGCTGTCTTTATAGATTTATTCTGCTTTATTCATGTTCCGATGTTTGTAGGGAAAAAAAGGGGGGAGAAATAAGTCAAAACTTCTCTTATTTTGCGAGACCCTTTCAAAAAATGAGTAGCATCTTGACGTCTTCAAATTTTCCACCGAAAGGATTTTCAGTTTAAAACTTTGAAGTTAAAAAATTGTTAAAACCCCTAGTTTTCGAATCACTTAACGCATCCGTGCCTCAGAAATTAGAAAATTATTTTGTTAAGACCTTGCAACACTAGCATCTTGTATGCTTGAATCCCTTGTAGAGTTTTTAGCATGGTGAACTTTGCACTTGGGTTGTATTTCCAATTCTATGGTTGTGTTAAATGTGCAGGATAATATGTTTGATGAGATATTTTGTGTAAGCATAATCAAATATTTGGCTCGAGTGATCGGGCATACGAATAATCCAACTTAAGGCTTATTTTTCAAATTATATGTAATTTGGAAATTTTTTAGAAAGTAATCGGCTCTACTCACCCTCCACAGGGGTCCCATTTTCCATGTTCTTTGCCATTATGAGAAAAAAAGATACAAGTTGCCCTTATGTTGATATTCCAATAGAAATTTACGATACAAAAGTAAATTTCATGTCAAAGGGATCTATAATAACCAAATGGTAATACATCCACCTTCAATAGTCAAGGCTTTCAACAATCATATATCACTAAATATTGATTATACTTTTCTTGGCTTCCCAATAATGAACGAAGATCACCACTCTTCACCATTTCTTAATTACGGTGGGTGGGCGATTGCACATGCCAAGACTGATTCATTTCGCGCATGCACACAACTCACTCAGAATCAGATGAGCAGGGGCAGTTTCAATATGGTTTGAGAAGAAAATACTCCTGTAGTTGCTTCTATATTTTCTGCTTTAAAACCTGGCGTAATTGGGTATTTCGACTATCCATCCTCGCTTCCAAAAGTCTGGCCTTTGAACTACTCTTCTGCGCACCATACGTGCCATTCAATGCATCCTTTCCTCCCTCGAGTCACCTGCGGATTTCCTGCGTCAGGTGAGCTCAATTGTCCAGCCAAATCTGGTGGACTAAGATGATTTGGGGATGTCGTAGCTCCATTTGAAGGCCTCCCCTTTATTCCATCAGCTGACATAATTTTATAACTGTCACTGTTGTTGCTCGGGTGTGATCTCCATAGCCTGAAATAGACGACGCTGTTTTGGAATTTCGTGTTGGCACCAGACCAACTTCACTGACGTCCATGATTGGCGTCTCCTCTCCACTTCTTGAAACATTGCTGGCTTGGAAATGCCTGCTGACAGAAGGATCGCTTCCATCAGGGGAATAACTTGAGCCCTGATCCTCAACATGGCTTGGCGTATGCCATTCACTAGTATCTTCTTCTAGTTCACCACTTACTCATAAACACTTCATAAAGTGAACGAACACCGTCTTTATCAAGAATTCCCACTCCGGGACTCACTATATGAATCTGGGAGTCATGACAACGACCGGACACATGGTTCAGCCTCCCTCTTGCTGGATTCTCCAAAATTATCTTCAAAGAGAGAGAAGATATAATCAGAATTAGGGGGCTCGTACCTGAATTCCCTGACATCTTGTATGTTGACAGAGCCAGTAGCCTGACAGAGATGTCCAATGGAAGACTAGTTCTCTTGGAACATTGAGGTAGTAGACAATGAGTCTAACATTGCAACTCACGTATACTATAACGAAAATTGATTAATGGATCCCAAAAACATTTCTCATATCTAGCTCTAATGAAACTATAGTTGAAAGAATACAAGATTATGAAAAACACAATTTAGAAGTATCGAAAGCATGGCATCTGATAAGATGGGATAAGCAAGAACCTTTCTAAGAGAAGAACCAGAACCAGAACCAGAACCAGAACCAGAATGCTGACTTTGTACGAAATTCTTGCCGCGAGGACGATGCACTGCGTACGCATGATGAACACGGTCACCTCTTGGCTGCAGGTAAGAATCGAAGCTATTAAAAATCACCAATTTTCATCATACAAACTCATGAAAATTGGTCTCTCAACATGTAAAATATAATTGCAGGGACAGTTCAAGAAAATCAACTTAAACCAAAATTCAAGGACGAAAATAAGAAGTTAAAAAGTTAAACTTGAGACTTTTAAATCAGAAATAACGAATGAATTTGAGTAGAGAAACTCCCAAAACCAAATACCTGAACTCCTAAACTGTGGTCACCATGACTCGGAAGCTCCAGTAGTCCGGCGGCTAGTTTCTGTTGGAAAAAGCAATGTGAATTAAAAAAAAAATATTATGCTCAATCGATCGAGCGGACGAGAAAATTGTTGCCTTCGTGAACAGTAGCTCGATCGATCGAGCTCCTTGCTCGATCGATCGAGCCTGTATCTATATTGTGAAATGGTGTGTCCATTCACGTTTAGGGTCCGATTTTTGGCGATAGGGTGCCTCCAAATTGTGTCTTTTTGGACATAACTCTTGAAATACTATAAATAAGTATCCCTCACTTGAATTGAACATGGAATTTCGAAATTCACATCATATTTGAAGATCAAAATTTGAGTAATTTTGTGAGTCTTCATCATTGTTATGGTTGAGCGTTTTTAGACATTTGTGGTTTAAAGGATTAGTGATTTGGAGTGCCCCTATCACAAATCATAGTCGTTGTATCTTGGGAGACAAATTGCCAAAGTAAACCGTTAGCACCGTAGCGGGGCAATATTGTCTTAAGGACAGAGATTCCAAATCTCACATCGACATTTCTAATACAAAGCCATTTGTTATTTTGGACCACAATCTTAAGATATTAGTAGCAACAAATGGCTTTGTCGAGTGCAACGACTCTAGTTCATCATGGTGAAATGCCTGAAAAGTTCAATGGGAATGATTTCAAGCGATGGCAACAAAAGATGTTGTTTTATTTGACAGCCTTAGGGTTGTCAAGGTTCCTCAATGAGGATGCTCCTAATATTATGGAGAGTGAAACCGACAACCAAAAGAGGGTTGCGGTTGATGCGTGGAATCAAAGCTATTTCATATGCAAGAATTATATTCTCAACGGACTGGATAACATATTATACAACGTGTATTGTCTAGTGAAGACGACCAATGAATTGTGGCAATCCTTAGAGAAAAAGTATAGATCCGAGGATGCCGGCATGAAGAAATTCATCATTGGACGATTCCTAGATTTCAAAATGGTTGATACAAAGCATGTGATAGCACAAGTGCAAGATTTGCAAGTAATCATGCACGAAATTCATGCGGAGGGAATGGTTCTAAGTGACTCATTCCAAGGGGCCGCCATGATTGAAAAGTTGCCTCCGTCATGGAAGGACGTCAAGAATTATCTCAAGCCTAAATGAAAAGAGATGAATCTTGAAGACCTTGTGGTTCGCTTGAGAATCGAAGAGGACAACAAAATTTCAGAAAGGAAGGAAAATTGACACCAACATGAAGCACGAGTGAACTTAGTAGAAAAACACGTCGGAACAAAGCGGAAGTTTGACGGCATGGCCTCCAAATCTGAAAAGGCGAAGAAGTTCAAAGGCAAGTGCTACAAATGTAGAAAACCCAATCACATGGCGAAGGATTGTCGCAATAAAGACGATCGCGGGAAGGCTATGATTCAAGTAAATGTGACCGAAGAAGATCGTCTCTCAATTGATTTTGATGATCTAGCGCTTACCGCTTAAATTAGATTGTGTATCTTTGAAAGTTGTAAACTCCAAGAATGGAGTGATTTTAAATAAATGTAATGACGATATTTGTTGAATGCAATAAAATTTATGTATTACTTTTTGTAGTGATCTTATGGTTTGTGGCATAATTGTTAGGATCATTTAAACCATAGTTCGCAGCACAAATTGTAATGTTAAATTTATTGCTTATATGGGCACTAAGTTAACAAAATCGTCATTCATTTGTTAGAAGAATCGTAACGTCTATAGAGCTTACTCACAATGATGTTTGTGATGGAAAGATTGTGCAAACTAGAGATGTGAGAAAAGTAATTTGTTACTTTATCAATTTTTGCACATGATATGTTGTGACTTTTTTGCTATGAAGTAAAAACGAGGCCAATGATGTGTTTAAACACTTCAAGAATCAGATTGCAATAAAATTTAGCAAATGAGTTTTGCTATGGGAAATTATGAGTAGATTATACTTGTGTTGTCTAAGAATTTGACGTTTAAGCTTGAATCTGCAAAACTATAAAATCTTGAATTCGAGTTTATAAGCTTTGTACGCTTAAAAAACAAGTGATAAATCGAAGCCACAAATTTTGATTAGGCGTTGTAATATCTCAAATTGGTTCATTTGAATTTCTAAGCTAGTACGCTTATAACATGAATTTGCAAGATTTAAAATCTTGAATTCAAGTTTTCTAAATAAGTGTGCTTAAATTGCAAATTGTGAACCAAGATTGATAATATTATCCACGTTTCAACTTTTGTAAACAAGTACGCTTAAATCCGAAATTTTCAAGAAATAAAAACTTGAATTTGGATTTGTAAGTCTATAACACTTAGAACTTGAAACACGAAAGTTTGAACGTCAGTGCACTTCGTTATTACCCGAAGTTGTGGGGGTTGCAATTCTAGGATTCAATCATGTACCACATTTAGGCAAGAACGAAAACCTTGTGATTGAAGGAAAAAAGAGTTTCCTATAATATTTGAAATGTGGGGGTACTTGGCTAAACTAGAAATGAAGGCCAAAGTAAAGTCATAACAAAAACCAAATAAAAGACATGAAAAGTTTGACAAATCATGTTGTCAAATAGATTAGCAAGTGTGACAAATATGTACACACCTAATCATAGGTATGCTTGTGTATTGATGATATGCTCATTGGAAAAGCAATTTAGAAATCATCAAGTAACAAAGGAAAAATGTTGACGAGATATTTTGACATGTGTGCATCAAGAATAATGCTTGGAATGAAGTTTCCAAGACACTTGAAGAATGAAATCTCAAGGATTAATTCGAGTTTCAAATTTTAATCTTTGGGTTTAAATTTCAAGTTTGTAAGAAATGGAATCTTGAACTTGTAATTTTTATGTGCTTAAAAAATTTTGGATTGTGAATTAAAGTTGAGTATTTCCTCTGGTCTCGAATTTTGAAATAACGCGTAAACAAAGCTTACAATTCGATGATGGAAATTTCCTAAAAAGATAAAATGATGCAAAAGAGGTAATGTGATTACCAAAACTGAAGATATACTATTGTGGAAAATTCTCAATGCAAAACATATAAAGCTTCTTCGGCCGAGTGATTTTATAAGTTGTTAGAGAAAAATCATGTGAATGCAACTAAAATGTATTGCGATAATGCTATATGGCAAAATGATCTCTAATGGCATAATCGTGAGTGATTATGTATAACCGCGGATCCGCATATGAAATGGTTAACCGAGAGATCATGTGAAAGTTTATCGAGGGGAATGTGGTTAAAACCCTATAATCAAAATCTCATAGTGGATACCCAACCTTGTTGACTGTAGATCCCAAGATCTAGGTTCAAAAGGGACAACTAAATTATGAGATTGTATAAACACCTTGGAGATCAATCTCCAATTCATTCCTATGATAAGGGTTGTAGCCTGCAAAAAGAGTACGATGATACACAAAAAGGGCTTTAATGATTCCTAAGACATATAAGAAATATGTTGGAGTATAGCGGGATACTCTTCTAGGAGATCACCTACGTAAGTGCGAAGTGTGGCCGCTTCAAAGAATGAAAAACACCTGTGAAACCAAGCGTGGCCCATGGTCGAAATGGACACAACCGTAAGAAAGCAATATGAAGATCAGAATTATTATTGTGTGGATTCAATTGTCTTGGTTTACACCAACGACTAAATAATTCAAGACTATAAGTTCACTATTAAATCAAGTAAATCCGATTGAATACTACTACGGAAGATTAAAAGCCGCAAGCTATCTCTACAGATACCATAATAGTTCGTTAAAAGCGCTCAATTGCATACATGCATTAATTTAATTCATGTGGGGGATTGTTGGAAAAAGCAATGTGAATTAAAAAAAAATTATGCTCGATCGATCGCGCGGGCCACAAAATTGTTGCCTTCGTGAACAGTAGCTCGATCGATCGAGCTCCTTGCTCGATCGATCGGGCACTGTATCTGTCTTGTGAAATGGTGTGTCCATTCATGTTTAGGGTGCGATTTTTGGCGAGGATGCCTCCAAATTGTGTCTTTTTGGACATAACTCTTGACATACTATAAATAAGATATCTCTCACTTGAATTGAACATGGAATTTCAAAATTCACATCATATTTGAAGATCAAAATTTGAGTAATTTTGTGAGTCTTCATCATTGTTATGGTTGAGCGTTTTTAAACCTTTGTGGTTTAAAGGATTAGTGATTTGGAGTGCTCCTATCACAAATCATAGTCTTTGTATCTTGGGAGACAAATTGTCAAAGTAAACCGTTAGCACCGTAGCGGGACAATATTGTTTTAAGGACAGAGATTCCAAATCTCTCATCGAAATTTCTAATACAAAGCCATTTGTTGTTTTTGCTTGCTACTTTTCTAAGATACACATCCATAAATTTTGTAGCACAGTTTCCTCTCCGACACGACGGCCCTAACATTCCGCCAACTTCTCATGCCAACATTTAGAGACGATTTCTCCTCCTCCACCGAATTATTCTCATCATTAGTTGCACCAAACTTCCATCTACGCATAAGGGTTTCTGGGTGGCTTACCCCGTTTAGCAGAAGGGCTCCCAACTCCCCTTTTCAACAACACACCGACGCCGGAATCTTGATTCTCCAGCCACGCCACTTGCACGTAAAAATGGACTCATGGGAAAGATCTGATGTGTGAAGACCCGGTTACAACGTGATGAAGAGTTGTGGGTAGATGAAGAGCTGTCGATCGTGGGTCGTGTGTAGACGAAGAGTTATGGACATAATGGAGCATTAATTATGGGTAGACGAAGAATTGAAAATCCCATGAAAACATCCCTATAATTACCAGACGAGTTCCTTTGTAAATCACACACGCTTTCAAAAATTTCATTATTCACGAACTGTTCTTCATTGTTCGGCACTGTTTGGTACTATTCCGGTACTATTTGGCATTGTTCCGGCCGTGTTTTTGCAACCTAGTTCTTCCAATCAAGTTATAATCAATGTAGGCTTTTGTGTATTACTATCATTTCGTATTTAAAGTATGAATATATGTTTTGAACTCCAATCTGACATCTTCCATATTTTAAAGTACGAGTTTTCCGAAAATCTGGGGATTTTAAGAAAGCATGATTTTTAAAGCATTGATAAATTGGAGAATTTATTGTGCATGCTCGAAATATTTAAAAAGATGTAAATATGATATATTGATGTGTGTTACTATATCAAATGGGTACACCCCCATTATAATTATATGATTTAATATTTGGTATTATATTAATATTATAGTTAGTGATACTAATATAATTCAAATACTATAAATTTTAAAATAGTCCAAAAAGGTTATTATGGAATTTCGGAAAAAATATTTATAAAAAAAATTCAACAGAATTCGATGTTATTCCGATTCTGTTATGGTTCTATGTGAACCAATATGTTATGACTTCTTTTGAAAAAAATATATGTTATGACTCTAGGTGAGTCAATCTATTCAAATCTAGGGGAGCTGATCAGTTTAAGCTCTAGGTGAACATATATGTTTAGGCTTTACTGAGAGCAATATATATATTCAGTTATGTTTTTGTCTGAACAATTCAGTTTGCTTAAATATCAGTTATGAAAACAGTTCTATTTACTTTGTGATTATCTGCTTGAAATTACATAAATGTATATATATGTTTTGTATGTTCGATTGACCCCCATTTGCTAACTGTTTCCCAAGACACCCCACCTCTTACATTCCCTACCAGATATAAATGAGACAGATGTCGAAGAAGAATAACAAAATTAGTCTTGGGGATGGTAGAATAACTGCTGCTGTTTTGGAACATGAAAACTGATTATGTATCAGTTCTATCTTATCAACTTTGATAATTTACGCTTCCACAATCTTATATTAAATTCAATTGTAAACCCCTGCTCAAAATAAAAAAATAAATTTCAGTTGTAAGAACATTTTATGATGTTGTGGAATAAAAAGACTGATTTATTTGATATCTGTATCCGATGCTTGTTGTTTTCGTATTTTTTTAATTTGAGGACAACGTCGGTGTCATAGGTCCCAATCTTAGGGTGTGACATGATGGTTGCGGGGAGTTCATTGAAACTTTAGAAAACTGTGTTTCGTGGACTCGGAATCTTTCTAAAGTTTATCTTCATTGTTCTTGTTTCTTTTCCTACGCCATTACACGCTGATTCACCTATAAGCGTGTGGAATGTTGAAGAGTCTCGGATCCCTTCTCAGGCAGTGGGGCAAAGTCGGAGGCTTTGGAGGCAAAATTTCCTGTGTAGATGTGTAACGTCAGAACAGCCAGAGAAATTTGAGTTCGAGTCCATAGCATACACAAGAATATTCAACATATCCTCTAAAAATAAAAACATCTCCTCCAAGAAGAGGCAGGTGTAAATGGAATTTATTTTAATGTATCGGAGATTATACATGATAACATTTGTTTTTATAAAAAAATAATAATATACAGCTCGATTTTTGGGAAGATTCGAGTTCGAATCACGCCGTGCGCAAAAAGCTTTCGTCTCTCTCGACAAAAAATAATAATATATGTTATATTACATATATCATGATATCTGTAACATCGCCATCTTTATAATTTATGACAATCAAATGGGTACACCCCCATTATAATTATATGATTTAATATTTGGTATTATATTAATATTATAGTTAGTGATACTAATATAATTCAAATACTATAAATTTTAAAATAGTCCAAAAAGGTTATTATGGAATTTCGGAAAAAAATATTTATAAAAAAAATTCAAAATAACAATATTGATTTGAAAACATCATTAATAAAAGAATAAAAAAAATTAATGTTTCTAGCCCAAAGTATTTGAAAAACATACTAGCTCTTGTGTGCGTATCAGCGAATCAAAGAAAACAATGGGGACAGGTTGAATGAATATGGCGAATTTAGTCATGTCAGGCATAAGTCAAGATAGTCTATTGAATGAAATTTCAAACTTAACTGTTCCACAGTTGCTTGTGGAATTGACATAGAATCATGCTAGGTCATCAAATACTTCATTCAAAGTAGCCTGATTCTAACTTATACAAAGTGCTGTCTATCCAATTTTTATCTGAAAATAAATTTGACTGGTTTAAACAAGATGAAGACAGGACTTGGGGCATAATTCTTTAGTGGTTTTATGGAATATTGTTTTCAGTTATTGCTTGATAATGTGTTATTTTAAGTTACTCGCCCCCAAGATCTATATTCCTCTGTCTTTAAAGTTTGTTAGTGTTATTTACCCTAGCAATAACCTTAGTGCAGTTGGAAACTTGCAATTCTCTTGTCACCAAAACTCCACATGTCTGTTGTGACTGTCTAGGCTGTCTCACATTATTCTCTGATAGTAGTTTCAATGTAAATCCATAAGAGTTTGGGAGGATAAGTGGTTATTGAGACCACATTCGTTCAAAATTATTACGCCACCATCTTCACATGGCACACATGTTTTGGTATCTTCACTGATTGATGCTCGAACAGGAAATTGGAATATTGAGGTATTGGAGAACACTTTCTGGAAGGAGGATATTGAGGAGGTGTTTAGATACCCATTGGCCTTAACCAACCGGATATTTTAGTTTGGCATTATTATTGGTATGATAGGCTATGATAGCATGGTTACTTTTCCCGTGGTTACATGATTGTATGCACTAAATACATGAGTTAATACACTAATAGAGGGTTAAGGGCACGAGGGTCCTTACATAACACGGTAGTGTCCATCATTTCCTACCCTCAGAGAGCCTATCTCATTTCTCATCTTCTGATTTTCCTGCAAAAATCAGATTTCTTAGCACTATATACATATACAACGCGCATACAATTTAAATTAACATTCAATAATTTTTTCTTCAATCACATTATTAAATTAATATCATCTATCAATATAACATATCATTTGTCGCTTACCAGCGTCACACCATTACCATCACAATACTTAAATCAATGATATGCGATTTAAATAAGTTACTGGCCGATAGTAATTTTCAACCATACAACCCTTAGTGCCTATGTTCATTGCCATCACCTGTCCTATCTCAGTATCACGCTCTTTGTATTGCATACGATCCTGTAACCACAATGGTTAGCAATAATACAACTTCCAATTACCTCATAAGAGTATATATATCATGTCATGCTGACACAAAACGCAGCCATGCGTAAACTATGTGCTCATACATTTCTATTAACACATCCCTAGGCCCTCAACAACCCAAAAAAGCAACCACTGCTCTGATACCACTAATGTAAGACCCTAATGTCTCATATCATGAATAATGCAATTATGATATCATATGTGAATTTAAATTTTCATTTGTCAAAAGTATCACTACAAGCGACATAATTACTGTGTGGGATTTCATAAAAATTTGGTCAGAATCTCCCCATAAACTTGACTTCTCAGAAAAATATCAAAGGAGCATAACAATATCTCCAAATCAACAATAAAATCCCCATCAATAAATCCTCAATCAATAATCGACATCATAATAAATTTCCCAATAACTCATAAATCACATCTTCCTTAAAATAACATTCATCTATAACACTTAAAATTTGGTCAGAATTATAATTTATTTTTTTCTTTAAGGGAATATGTGATTACATGAAATTAATAAAACAATTTAAATTAATCTTATTATACACATAAGAACCCTGAATTCAGTTACGCAATTATATAGAATTTTGTTCCTTTAAAAATCAAAATCTGAGTCGCAAAATATTGCTGAAATGATGATAGATATTCAAAAGTCGGACTAAATGCACAAAACTCTTAATTTTGATTATACTAAGAACAAATTTTGACAAACTAGAGTCAATATTAAACAGGCCAACTTTAAAATTTTCTCCCTTCAATTAATTTAGTCAACCCTTTTTCGAAAATGAGACTACCATTGTTTAAAAGCCCTTAACTAAAGCTCACCAAATTTTCATGTTCCTCCTTAATACTGATTACGACATCCAAAACAAAGTTTAAAAATTAAATACCACTCTTTCACCAAACTCAATATAAATACGTAAAGAAATAATGTTAATTAGCATAGCATTCATAACTTCTTGAGCATGGAACCAAAGTTAAACTTCAACTTGATTTCATACATTTTCATCCTTTTTCTTGTGAACCCTTTTTTGATATCTCAGGCCAAAATTTTACTCCAAAACTCCTCACCTTTAGGGTTTCTCAACGACTTGATTGGAAGTAAAAAAGGAATTATAACAAAATCAATAATTGACCTAAAGAAACATCTTACGAACCTCGGATACATGATCAAAAACTCGGGATCAGAACATTCAAACAATGATGATCTCTTTGATGATGCCTTGGAATCAGCCATAAAAAAGTATCAAGACTTCTTCCATCTCGAAGAAAATGGGATTCTTGATGCGAAAACTGTCGAAAACCTACTCTTACCTCGATGTGGAGTGCCAGATTTTTTCAATCTGAACGTAACGAAACCACGAACTCCAAGGATGGCTTCAAAATATTCGTTCTTTCCAGGCGATCCCAAATGGCCTCCTACAAAGATCAACTCCCTCACGTATTCGTTCCCAAATGGAACACGAAAAGATGCTTTAACTGCAGCTAAAGCTGCAACGCAACTTTGGGCTAATGTGTCACCATTTAGGTTTAAATACATCAACGAGTATGATCAAGCTGACATAAAACTCAGTTTCCAGTATCGGAATCATGGAGATGGGTCAAATTTTGATGGGCCGGGTGGCATTTTAGCCCATTCTTTCGCACCAACGGATGGAAGACTTCATTTTGATGCGGATGAGAAATGGGCAGATGGAGTTGTGCCGGGACAATTTGATATTCAGACAATAGGGCTGCATGAACTAGGACACATTCTTGGACTTGGACATAGTAATGATTCGAGGGCAATCATGTTTCCTCAAATTGGACGGGGATTTAGAAAGGTTTTGGGTGATGACGATATTAACGGGCTGAAAGCATTGTACCATTATATTTGATTTTTCAAAATATGAATTACATGAAGCTCATGTATTAGAGCTTTATTAATCTCTACACTTCTACATCTCTTCTCTTTTCCTCTCTCTAAATATTGCTCATGTTATATTTGTTGGAAAACGTGAATTAAAATTATGCTCGATCGATCGAGCGGGTGAGAAAATTTCGCCCCTTTGTGAACAGTAGCTCGATCGATCGAGCATTGTATCTGTTTTGAGAAATGGTGTGTCCATTCATGTTTGGGGTGCGATTTTTGGCGATAGGGTACCTCCAAAAGGTGTCATTTTGGACTTGTTTTTTGATTTACTATAAATACAACATATCCCTCATTTGTTTAATATGGAATTTCGAAATTCACATCATACTGAAGATCAAAATTTGAGTAATTTTGTGAGTCTTCATCATTGTTTTGGTTGAGCGTTTTCAGACCTTTGTGGTTTAAAGGATTTGTGATTTGGAATGCTCCTATCACAAATCATAGTTGTTGTATCTTGGGAGACAAATTGCCAAAGTAAATCGTTAGCACCGTAGCGGGGCAATATTGTCTTAAGGACAGAGATTTCAAATCTCGCATCGACATTTCTAATACAAAGACATTTGTTGTTTTTCGCTTGCCACTTTCCTAAGATACACACCTATAAATTTTGTACAACAATCTTAAGACAATATTAGCAACAATGGCTTCGTCGAGTGCAACAACGACTCCAGTTCATCATGATGAAATGCCTGAAATGTTCAATGGGAACGCTTTCAAGCGATGGCAACAAAATATGTTGTTTTATTTGAAAACCTTGGGGTGGCAAAGTTCCTCAATGAGGATGCTCCTACTATTATGGAGGATGAAATTGACAACCAAAAGAGGGCTGCGGTTGATGCGTGGAGTCAAAGAGCTTTCCTGTGCATGAATTATAGTCTCAACGGACTGAACAACACATTGTATAATGTGTATTGTCTAGTAAAGACGGCCAAGGAACTGTGGATATCCTTGGAGAAAAAATATAGATCTGAGGATGCCGGCATGAAGAAATTCATCGTTGGGCGATTCTTGGATTTCAAAATGGTTGATACAAAGCCGGTGATATCGCAAGTGCAAGATTTGCAAGTAATCATGCACGAAATCCATGCGGAGGGTATGGTTCTAAGTGACTCATTCCAAGTGGCTGCCATGATTGAAAAGTTGCCTCCATCATGGAAGGACTTCAAGAATTATTTTAAGCATAAACAAAAAGAGATGAATCTTGAAGACCTTGTGGTTCAGTGTTCTAGTATACTTAGTTGATGCCAATGATTCTTACGTCGTTAAATATTATGAAACATATGACCAACATTTAAACAAGGTAACAGTAGATTTTAGAAGTATTGTTGCAACAGATTGCTTCCGTTCATGCTTAACTTGGGACACTAAAAAATATATAAATCTGAATATTTACATTATTCAGGTTTCCATCACACACTATGAATGTGTTAGAATCCGACGAGTAAAAACGCAGCGGAATAGATAAAATTTCGGATTCTAGCCATGGACTTATACAAAATAATCATATCGGGTGATTAGAGTTATACCTTTATAGCGTGTTGATGCAGAAGAACGTCCACGAGTTCTACGAGTCGTATAGCAAAACTTTAAAGCTTTGCATCTACGGTATCCACACTATCGAATCGCCAAAGGATGTTGAAGTTATCAAGTTGCTAGACTTGATAATTCAACTAGGGAAATGGACGAGCCGTCAAGAACAAAAGTGACGGCTGCACAATCTTGCTAATGGTCTGTTGAGGGTTTTAGGTTTTGTTAATCACAATAAACGTCTGATCTCCAACCCTAATATGCATATCTATATATATAGACATAAAATGAGGCGGGTAATAGGTTTTCGAAGTACCATTGGCCCGTATCAATCTTTATCCGTCTATGTATATATTGCACATTAATATATATACCTCTATATATATATATCATCGGCCCATTAATTTAAGCTTAGGACTCTTCCTAAACAACTTAATTCATCAAATGAATTTAACTCCCTTTATCGATTTAATCTTTTGTGCGACCCATTAGGATCTTTCAACATTGGCAGTGACATAAAATCTTATTTTATGTCACAAGCAATGAGCGGTATCTAGCAACAAATCAAGGCTACCCAAGTTTCAAGAATGTCAATGACTCGACATAACCTATGATAGGTGATAGTATTCATCATGTAACTTAATCTCTTTGTCTTAAGTGTTTAGATTAAACACGAGTCATGGAATAAGTCATACTCATATAGTTCAATCTTTTATTTCTTGATCCCAGAGTAGACTAGAATAAACGAATAAGCTCGATATCACATATCGACTCAATCGAGAACGACCATGTATTTTAGTCTCACTTGATCAAGGGCTCAAACACTTCTCCTGTTATATAAGATGGACAAATCATATTTTGATCACTCAACAGCTACAAATGTGGAAAACCCAATCACATGGCGAAGGATTGTCGCAATAAAGACGATCGTGGGAAGGCTATGGATCAAGTAAATGTGACCGAAGAAGATCGTCTCTCAAATGATTTGGATGATCTAGCGCTTACCGCTTAATTAGATTGTGTATCTTTAAAAGTTGTAAACTCCAAATCATGGGAACATCAGTTCACCTAGAATTAGAGGTTGGGAATTTATTTGGAAAGCTACTATCTCAAATAAAAGTGAAATGTTTCATGTGGAGTGCAATGAGGAGGGCTCTACCACTACGATCCAATTTGTTGCGGAGAGGCATTACTACAAACACGGACTGCCCATTGTGTTTGGATTCATCGGAGACTGAAGTACATCTTTGTTGGGATATGCCCTAAGACAAATCATTAGATGATTGTTTATGACATACAATGTAATATGATTTTATGAATGGCAATTCATTATTATATATTATTCGTTTAACTGTGCAATGTGAATAAATATATATGTTCATGTCCTTAGAATAATATTGTATGATTCTTAAAGATGTCCCTAGTCAAGTATTATCATGAATAGGGATAATGATAATACGTAGAGACTAGTATGTGTTGATTGATGAATTGTTCATTGATATGAGATATCAAATCAACACATGGGTACATGTTAGAGAACGATGTACTGGACAGACCCACCATGGGAATGCAACATGGATAGTTATATGATCGTCATATGCAATTCTCATAGTGATAATAATGTATGTAATCCTTACGACTTGTGATCATCAGAGATCCCAACATAAGGAGTTATGCATCTTGATATTGTCAAACGTTACCCGTAACAGGGTAAACTATAAAGGCAACTATTGGATACACTACGAATTATGTAGAGGGATGTTGATTGATCGAGATAGGATTTGTCCCTCCTATATAACAGGTGTGATGTCGGGGATTTATGGTGTTAATCCCGGTGTGGTATTAATCCTTGATGGATTTTAATTGTGGCAATTAGTAATTAATTGCGGTTTTGGGTCTCCCGAGGTTGTTTAATCGGGCATCTGGGATCGTCGGATCCAAAGATTTGAGATTGTATTCTCATTTTGGTGGAAAACCTTTGAGTTGGGTTTTAGTGGGACTTGGTGTCCGGGGTGCCTTATGTTGGGGCCAGTCTGGGTATTTGCTGTTGGAGAGAGAGTTTTTGAAAACAGATGATTTTTAATGAATCATGATGTATTTGTGGAGGTATTGGTATTCTGGGGCATTTTTGCTATATATACAAGTTGGACTCGGGATTCCGTCATTTGGAATCCATTTCTCTCCTCTCCCTCTCTCTCGCCTCTCTCACCCCCAAACCCTTCCCCTCTTTCCCCTTCAACAAAATCGTTGGGAACACGATTTGGGGGCCGGATCTCTTGAAGAAAAGCTGGTAATCTCTTCCTCCTCTCTTGTAGCTTTGAGTTGATAGTAGTTTTGTTGATTTTGGTTGAGTTTTGAGGTTGGTTTGGGTTGGGTGATTTTGATGAAAATCTTGAAATCTTTTGGGTTTGTTTTAATTCAAGTCTATCACCCTTCTTGGAGGTCCTTGGATGTTGTTTTGTTGTGGTTTTGAGTTGGGAGGAGTTGGGGTATGTATTGGAGAGGTTTCAAGCTTTTAAAATGGTGGGTTTCGAGTTGCAGGGCATGGCGATCGATCGCCCGTAACAGGCGACCGATCGCATGCAGGCAGTACGCTTTTCAGCATTGTGGCGATCGATCGCCACTTTTGGAGCGATCGATCGCCTCGCGCCAGTAAGGTCTGGCGATCGATCGCTATATCGAGCGATCGATCGCCAAGGGGCTAGCGATCGATCGCCCGGTATAGCGATCGATCGCCAGCATGTGATTTGTGGTTTTCTTGGTTTTTCGTGGGATTTTGGATTTACGACTTAAATGGTCAGCTTCCGGGGCAATGTTCTCATTCCAATGGGAATGCTAGACTTTTAAAATGGTTGGTTGGAGCCAAGTAAATTAAATGGAATTCTCGGATTATTCTTGGCTATCTTTTTAAACATGTAAAGTGAGTTATTTTGGGTATTATGCATGTTTAGCCGGGGGGCTTTTATTTTGGTAATCGTCATGGATCGACGATAGGTTTTTGAGGTTGCAAACGTGCGTGGGCACGTGATCGCATGCTTATTCTTGATTGTGAGTTGTTTATGTGTTTTAGCACATATTTCTCGAGGCATGGAACTCAAGCAAGGTTTGGCTTGGACTACGGGGACTTAATGTACGTATGACGTACGAGCATGGTCTATTATAGTATTGCAACTGTAAAATGCATGGTATGTGATAATTGCATTAAATGGATATGGAAATGCATGGTATGTGGTATTTACCATAAATGAATATTGAAATGCATGGTATACGGTACTTGCTATAAATGGATAGTGAAACGCATGGTATATGGTAATTGCGGTAGATGGACATTCGTTGGGAATTATATGGTGCCACTTTTGAGTGAGCAATGATTTGGATGTTGTCGCCGTTGAGCGACCATCGGTTATGACGCCGCTATTGTTGAGCGTGCGTGGGGTCCAAATGCCGCCATTGTGGAGCGAGCTATGACATAGAAATATGGAGTCAATTGCTAAATATATGTGATATTTGTAGTACTCTATTTTGATGGTTTAATCGCATTTGGTTATGGAACTGGTATAGCAGGAATGGTTTTAGTTGATCAATGAGATGATCAACTGGATTTTGGGAATTTAATGGTTTGGTCAGGGACAATACAGGGGATCCCGGATGAGGGTGTTACCATCCAGGGAGTATCATTTAAATTATGGCATTTACATTCTGTAAATTATGAATTGTAATGTTATGATTATTGGATTGGTGGTATTGGTATGCTCACCCCGTGTGGGGGCTGTCTCTGTTGGGGCAGGTGTTGCAGGTGTAGCATCGGCTTTGGAGTTGAGCCCAGGCTGTTGATTTGAGGTACTTCCAGGATCGAGGTACCAGAGCTGGTTGGCTATGTACATAGATCCAGAGTTGAGATCGAGCTATGCTTGGGAGGTGCTACCAGGATTGAAGTACCAGTAACGGTATCCGGTAGAGTGTTTTATACATCAGATACACGCTTATCCATTGGGTACTCTTATGTGAGTATATTTTACGTGTATATGGAATGTATAAATGGGCTACGGCTTCTCTCTGTTCATTGTGGTTGCATGCAATTAATTATGGAATTGCTAAATGAACTAAGAGCATGTTAGTGTATTATGTGGGTGCATGTTATATGACTAATCTTGGTTGGGGAATCTGAACATTATGTGAAATGAATGCAAGAAATTTTCTGGGTAGCATACGGTATTGCACTTGCACATGGTTTTCCCCATGATGGTATGATTATATGCACTAAATGGTATGGCTTAATACACTAATAACAGGTTAAGGGCACGGGGGTCCTTACATTAGTGGTATCAGAGCAGTGGTTAGCTCTTTGGGGCTGTTGAGGGCCTATGAAACTGATAATGGGAATGAGAAGCACATACTTATGCATGATGGTAGTTAGTGTTGCGTGGCACAACTATATTGCTTATGTGCGTTTATGATATGTGTTCATAATTGGAATATGTTATTGCTAATCATAGTGGTTGCAGGGTCTTATGAGACATGGAATATGCATTACGATTGCATGCACGTCAAAGCGATTATGCCGCTGTCGTGTCGAAGCGATGGTAAATGCCGCTGTCACGTCGAAGCGATGATGCCGCTGTCGTGCCGAAACAATTATTGGGACACGGGATATGCATTACGGTTGCATGTGTGGCGTAGCGATGTGAATACTTGCCGCTTTATGGCGTAGCGATGTGAATACTTGCCGCTGTCATACCGTAGCGATGAGAGAATATTTGCCGCTAATATGAAGCGAAGAACACGGCCGCTGTCATATTAATAGCGAGGGATATTATTTTCCGCTGGTATTGTCGAAGCGAGGGGTATTTCCGCTGTCATGTAAAGCGAGGGGTATTTCCGCTGTTATGCCGGAACGATGATACCACCGTCATGTCAAAGCGATGATGCCGCTGTCGTGTCGAAGTGATGATACATGCCGCTGTCACGTCGAAGCGATGATGCCGCTGTCATGACGTAGCGATGCGATCGGGAACAAAGTACTACATGGGTGTGAATACCTCTTGAGTCCGTGATTATTCCGCTATTCTATTGGCGATGGTTCATGCCGCCAGGTATTCTATTGGCGATGGTTCATGCCGCCAGGTATTCTATTGGCGATGGTTCATGCCCCCGGGTATTCTATTGGCGATGGTACATTCCGCCGGGTATTCTATTGGCGATGGTACATTCCGCCGGGTATTCTATTGGCGATGGTTCATGCCGCCAGGTATTCTATTGGCGATGGTTCATACCGCAAGGTATTTATAGCGATGTTTTATGCCGCTGACTTTATGGCGAGGGATCATGCCGCCGATTCTATAGCGATGGATTATACCGCTATGTGTGTAGCACTGGATTATGCCACCTACGAGTGATGGATGCTGCTTATGCACCGCTGGTGGACGATGGATACAGGTATTCCGTTATCTTGATAGCGATGAGGTATGTCAAATTACTTTTGATATCATTGTTGTGAATTCCATGTGTTGTTTTATACCGTCATGTGTTTGATGATGAGATTATGGATGTAGTATATCGATATGTGCCGTCATGTGTTTGACGATGAGATTATGAGTGTCGTGTATCGACATGTACCGTCATATGTTTGACGATGTTATTTGGGATGTCTATGTGGACGCGTGGCGTCGTCTTGGCGAACAATACATTCGTGATTATGTATTTGATTGTATGGTTTGAGTGCCGATGGTGGGCACATGGTGGAGTCTGGGTCACTAGTTGACGAGACCTTTTCCGAGCAGGTTTGCTCGATGGAGCATTGGATGCATTGTACCGGTGAGTGTACCGCATCATGTTATAGAGGTAAATATTTGTCGAGCAATGATACCCTTGGGTATGCTCGTTGGGATGGCTAAGGCCAAGTGATTGGTGGTAAGAGTAGTCATTGAAGAAACTACTCGCTTGTTGTTGTGATGTGTGATAGGCATGGGCACACCCACCGTGAGGGTGTGGAATAAATCCTAATGGATTAGGATTGCATGGTACTTAAGCAAGGACACCTGGATGTCCATTGTGCTTTGGTGTTTTAGAGATATGTTGGGTGATGACCCACAACTCTAATGTTTTGTACGGTATGGTATACCGAGTTGTGACGTGTGCCACGTTGGTAGGTTCGGATGAGCCTTTGGGGCCAGCGGATCGCTAGCCGGGTATGGTTGCAATGTTTTAGTGTGCTTGTGTTAGTCTTTATGCTGCTCGTTGGATGCGAGCTGGGTGGATTGTATGGAGATATGTTGAGGGTTATGATAGACTCTTGTAGTCTCTATGTGGCATGGTGTTTGAGGTATGGAATACCTCACGGGGACGTTTATACGTCGAATGTTTCGAGTGACTTGTACTGGGACAGCTCAATTTTGTTGGTATTACCAACGTGAGTGTCAACAAGTCGTGGTTAGCTCTGGTTGAGCATCCTTGCATGTGGAATGCAACGGGAGTCACAATGGGTTGTGAGATATAGTTAGTGGGGTGACACTACTATATTGATTCTATCCCTTGGGGAGCTTGGGGTTGCACTGTCATGGAGACAGCTGGCCTTGGTTGAGGGTTGATGGTGAATCAACCGGGGTAAGCCCTACTAGTGTTGGGGTAATGCTCGAGATCGTGAAGTACTATGGTATTAGTACAGAGCATTACTAGGTTGGGTATACATGGCGTATACGGGTTTCGTTTTGGTAATAGTTGCTTTGATGCACTATTTGAACCAATTGCGTACTTTTAGCCTCGCGATATAATTTGGTAGATATATCCAGGTTTCCGAATGGTGGTTCGATGATTGGAGGATCATGGATTCATGACATTTTCCTTGAGAGGAAGGTGGTATTATTATACCTACCGGTTGAATCTTTTGGGGAGATTCGTTGTTTCAATTCGTGTGGTGTTGATGTTGAGATCACACCCTTTGGTTTTGGTTTGTCAACCATCATTCTCCGTGGGGTGAGAATGATCGAGGTTTGACAGTCGGTTTTGGGATTTGGGTATGGTTGGAGATACCAAGTCTATTGCCTTGTGTATGCATGTTGTGTTGGCGTATGGACATGTATGCCGTGTGCGTATACGAATGCCAACCTTATTTTGTTCCTTGTTGAACGTCGAGTTTGTATGCTTGGTTTGGTGAATCTCCGGTGTGAGATTGTGGAACCTCGAGATCGGTAATCTCGATGGCACGATGCGTTCTGATGAATGATCGTGAGGGTTGTTTGACTTCCCATGAGGAGGGATTGTCGTGTTTTGGAACCTTGGCAGTTCTTGTTGGATAATTCGATAGCCTTCCTGTTTCAGGATTGTTGAATCCCAGGATAAATGAGGGATGGCCAGGATTCGGATTTGTTTAGTGTCACGGTCGACACATGTTTGGGAATGCAATTGTTTGTCTTGCATGTCCCCTGTGGAACTTGAGACCTTGTAGAGTCTCGATAGTGTATTTTGGACCAAGATGGGATTTCTTAGAACACATGGTTGTAGACATCTGTAGTGATGTGTTTTGTGTGGATTAGTGACCGTGGGTTACCCGATCCGGATTGCAAGTGGTGCAACTACTCCTTTGGAGGAGATGGACCGGGAAGCGAAAACCGGATTTTCTGTGAGTATACTGTTGTATACTAATGGCCCACATCATAACGATGTGTGTTAAGCATCGTGGGCGATTGATGGATATCATGGAGAGATATCTATGTTAGAACCAAAGGGTTTTTGATTGATTTGCAGTCATGATGGACTGACTTCCAGGACAATTCACATCGAGGTATGTTATTATCTTTCGGGTTTACTTTGATTTTTGCATTTGCTCTATTGTAGAGCTTGGTGCGAGATTAGTGTTCTCGCAGTTGATGATTCGATTCTAATGTGGTCCAGAATCGGGGTTGTGGCTTTACCTTATTTGTGTAGTCCTGGTGTTACGTAGAGTATACCGGTGCGAATTTTGAGGACGAAATTTTATTAGTGGGGGATAATTGTGATGTCCGGGGATTTATAGTGTTAATCCCGGTGTGGTATTAATCCTTGATGGATTTTAATTGTGGCAATTAGGAATTAATTGCGGTTTTGGGTCTCCCGAGGTTGTTTAATCGGGCATCTGGGATCGTCGGATCCAAAGATTTGAGATTGTATTCTCATTTGGGTGGAAAACCTTTGAGTTGGGGTTTAGTGGGACTTGGTGTCCGGGGTGCCTTATGTTGGGGCCAGTCTGGGTATTTGCTGTTGGAGAGAGAGTTTTTGAAAACAGATGATTTTTAATGAATCATGATGTATTTGTGGAGGTATTGGTATTCTTGGGCATTTTTGCTTTATATACCAGTTGGACTCGGGATTCCGTCATTTGGAATCCATTTCTCTCATCTCCCTCTCTCTCGCCTCTCTCACCCCCAAACCCTTCCCCTCTTTCCCCTTCAACAAAATCGTTGGGAACACGATTTGGGGGCCGGATCTCTTGAAGAAAAGCTGGTAATCTATTCCTACTCTCTTGTAGCTTTGATTTGATAGTAGTTTTGTGGATTTTGGTTGAGTTTTGAGGTTGGTTTGGGTTGGGTGATTTTGATGAAAATCTTGAAATCTTTTGGGTTTGTTTTAATTCAAGTCTATCACCCTTCTTGGAGGTCCTTGGATGTTGTTTTGTTGTGGTTTTGAGTTGGGAGGAGTTGGGGTATGTATTGGAGAGGTTTCAAGCTTTTAAAATGGTGGGTTTCGAGTTGCAGGGCATGGCGATCGATCGCCCGTAACAGGCGACCGATCGCATGCAGGCAGTACGCTTTTCAGCATTGTGGCGATCGATCGCCACTTTTGGAGCGATCGATCGCCTCGCGCCAGTAAGGTCTGGCGATCGATCGCTATATCGAGCGATCGATCGCCAAGGGGCTAGCGATCGATCGCCCGGTATAGCGATCGATCGCCAGCATGTGATTTGTGGTTTTCTTGGTTTTCGTGGGATTTTGGATTTACGACTTAAATGGTCAGCTTCCGGGACAATGTTCTCATTACAATGGGAATGCTAGACTTTTAAAATGGTTGGTTGGAGCCAAGTAAATTAAATGGAATTCTCGGATTATTCTTGGCTATCTTTTTAAACATGTAAAGTGAGTTATTTTGGGTATTATGCATGTTTAGCCGTGGGGCTTTATTTTGGTAATCGTCATGGATTGACGATAGGTTTTTGAGGTTGCAAACGTGCGTGGGCACGTGATCGCATGCTTATTCTTGATTGTGAGTTGTTTATGTGTTTTAGCACATATTTCTCGAGGCATGGAACTCAAGCAAGGTTTGGCTTGGACTACGGGGACTTAAGGTACGTATGACGTACGAGCATGGCCTATTATAGTATTGCAACTGTAAAATGCATGGTATGTGATAATTGCATTAAATGGATATGGAAATGCATGGTATGTGGTATTTACCATAAATGAATATTGAAATGCATGGTATACGGTACTTGCTATAAATGGATAGTGAAACGCGTGGTATATGGTAATTGCGGTAGATGGACATTCGTTGGGAATTATATGGTGCCACTTTTGAGTGAGCAATGATTTGGATGTTGTCGCCGTTGAGCGACCATCGGTTATGATGCCGCTATTGTTGAGCGTGCGTGGGGTCGAAATGCCGCCATTGTGGAGCGAGCTATGACATAGAAATATGGAGTCAATTGCTAAATATATGTGATATTTGTAGTACTCTATTTTGATGGTTTAATCGCATTTGGTTATGGAACTGGTATAGCAGGAATGGTTTTAGTTGATCAATGAGATGATCAACTGGATTTTGGGAATTTAATGGTTTGGTTATTTTGAGAACAGGGACAATACAGGGGATCCCGGATGAGGGTGTTACCATCCAGGGAGTATCATTTAAATTATGGCATTTACATTCTGTAAATTATGAATTGCAATGATATGATTATTGGATTGGTGGTATTTGTATGCTCACCCCGTGTGGGGGCTGTCTCTGTTGGGGCAGGTGTTGCAGGTGTAGCAGCGGCTTTGAAGTTGAGCTCAGGCTGTTGATTTGAGGTACTTCCAGGATCGAGGTACCAGAGCTGGCTGGATATGTACATAGATCCAGAGTTGAGATCGAGCTATGCTTGGGAGGTGCTACCAGGATTGAAGTACCAGTAACGGTATCCGGTAGAGTGTTTTATACATTAGATACACGCTTATCCATTGGGTACTCTTATGTGAGTATATTTTACGTGTATATGGAATGTATAAATGGGCTACGGCTTCTCTCTGTTCATTGTGGTTGCATGCAATTAATTATGGAATTGCTAAATGAACTAAGAGCATGTTAGTGTATTATGTGGGTGCATGTTATATGACTAATCTTGGTTGGGGAATCTGAACATTATGTGAAATGAATGCAAGAAATTTTCTGGGTAGCATACGGTATTGCACTTGCACATGGTTTTCCCCATGATGATATGATTATATGCACTAAATGGTATGGCTTAATACACTAATAACAGGTTAAGGGCACGAGGGTCCTTACAACAGGAGATGTGTTTGGCCCTTGATCAAGTGAGAACTAAAATGCATGGCCATGCTCGAATGAGTCGATATGAGATATCGAGCTTATTCGTTTATTCTAGTTCTACTTGGGGATCAAGAAATAAAGATTGAATATACGAGTATGACTATTCCATGACTCGTGTTCAATCTAAACACATGGACAAAGGGATTAAGTTACATGATTAATATTATCACAAGTTCTAAAGGTTATGTCGAGTCATTGACATTCTTGTAATTTGGGTAGCCTCGATGTGTTGCTAGACACCGCTCCTTGCTTGTAACATAAAATAAGATTTTATGTAACTGCCAACATTACAAGATCCTATCTGGTCGCACAAAAGATTAAATCGAGAAGGGAAATTAAATTCATTGGATGAATTAATTAATTAAAAAGAGTCTTAATTAAAAGATTATAAAGATTTAATTAAATCATGGGTTTGGGCCCATGAGGCTTTTAGAAAGCCTTAAACCTTAATTAAATCTTATAATATAAATACAAGGTTATGATTAATGGTTTGAAACAATTCATATCTTTCCACCCTAAGCTACAAACGGCCGCCTCACTCTTCTCTCTCGGCTTCTTCATAACCGAAGAGTGTAGGGTGATTTTGTGCCATCTTTTGATTGTGAATCAATTGTGTGCTTATTGTTCCGGTCTAAGAACGAGTCTAACAACTTGTTCTTAGATTATCCCTTCACCCGATTTGATCGTGTGGATACCGTTGAGGCAAAACTTGTTAAGTTTTGCTAGTGACTCGGAGGAGGCGTTGGACGTGGTGCTGCTCCGTGGAATCTGCTCAAACACGCTACAAGGGTGAGACCTTCGTAAAACCTTTATCCGATATGAATCCCTATGTATAGATCCGCGGTTTAGTAATCCAATTTTTTTTTCCGCTGCGTTGTATGCTTTAAGGATTACTTACAGTGGTATCAGAGCCGTGTACAAGGCTCATATCGGATTTTGTGATTAAATTGTGTTAATTATATTAGAACTTATATTGCATGCTATTTTAAACTGTATGAACATATATGATATGTTAATATCGAGTTTGTGAAAATCATCGTAAAAAATTATATTTGATATAAGTTGGCTAAATTCGAACCATATAACACATGTGTTCGGCCATCACCATCACAAATGACATACGGCTAGCCACATGAGGGCTAGGGTTTTCGAACCCTTGGCTCGAGATGGTTTAGCCGTTATGGCTAATAATTGTGCATGGAAGTGTCGAAACTTGATTAGGGTTTAGAACCCAATGGCTCGTGACGGCTAGCTCATGACGGCTAGGGTTTCGAACCCTAGTAGCCGTGCATGGGCTCGGCCATCGTCGCCCCTTTTTAAGGTTTTGAACTCTTTGGCTCGATAATGGTTCAAGCATGCATGGATAAGTGGCTTCACCACATGAGAGCTAGGGTTTTTCGAACCCTTGGCTCGAGATGGTTGAGCCACCACCGTGCATGAACTGACCATGATTTGTGGCTCAAGAATTCCGGCGTATCGAACAAGTTGGCTCGATGGAGAACAAAAGTTGTGCACGGCGGCTAGGGTTTGGAACCCTAGCGCCGCCGCCGCTAGAACTAGGCTCGGCCATGGGCTAGGGTTTCGAAACCTAGGCCCATGCCATGGTCCAGCCGTGGGGCATGGTTGGTTCGAACCATGGTGGTTCGTAGCTAAGTCGAAATTAGTTCGTGGCATGTGATGTTCCGAGCTTACGATAATTTTTCAAAAATTCTATTTTACAGTTTTAATTAGAATTAAATTTAAAATGTTTAGAATTTAATTAATTAATTGTTAAAGCATGCTTTATGTGTTGTTTGAGCATGGTGCATGGTTATAGCCCTTTGACCTATTATATAGGATTTGTGAATGTTTGTAATTTATAATACGACCTGCGAGTCGTGCCTTCTCTATTTCATTCTAAATGTAATCCCTCCCCTATGTTCCCCTCGAATGTGAACCGAGGAATTCGATCTTTGTAAATAGTGTAGTTTATTTTATTGATGATGATCAATGAAGATGGAGCATCGTGCCGGGATGAGGAGGCCATTCACAAATTGGAGCCAAAGGAAGGTGCTTGTGAAGTTACCTTAGGTTGACTCTTAGGATTTTCTCATTGGCTTGAGAAAATCATTAGTAGGGGCTATAACCATGACACATTTAATTATGTATGTTGATGCATGATTTATCTTATGTTTTAGATTGATAATTGTATTACACATATATGTAGATATGTATACAACTATATGTAGTGGACATATTTTAAATTATCAAACTAATCATGAGATCAATAAATCCCTCTAAATTATTAATTTTTAGATGCCTTCCAAAATTAAAAGTACTCGTCAAAAACTTCGATTGTACATGTGTGGGTTTGCCAAAGCAAAGCACCGTGGCAATCTTAGTAAGGCGCGAAAGGATAAAAGTGATATCCGTTATACTTTAAATTGGGTACGACTTAACTAGGTTATCTCAATAGGATTGGGAACTTAGAGGCATGGGTTGGATTATAAATCATTTGATGAATTGAACAAAGTGTTGTTCGTCCAACTATCCAAGAATTACATGTTATGTAATTGACAAAGTGTTGTCTACCTAAATAACCGAGTCTTGGGTGATTAGCCAAAGCTAACTCAAGATTAGGCGAAATATGGATCTTGGCCCACTAAAGGTTTCGAGGGTTGATATTTTTTAAAACAAATAGTGGGAGTATCGTTTAATATAAGACCATGTTAAATGATTAAATCATAAACTTATTTTGCATATTTATATTGTAGATATCCATGGCAACTAACAACGTAACAAGCACTTTATCACTGCGATCGGTCCTTGAGAAGGACAAATTAAATGGGACAAATTTCCTAGACTGGCATAGGAACTTGAGGATAGTCCTCAAACAAGAAAAGAAACAATATGTCCTAGAGGAACCCTTACCTACTGAGGAACCTCCCCTAATGGCTACAAGAGCCGAAAAAGATGCTTACAAGAAGCATCAAAGTGACGCACTTGATGTTGGGTGACTTATACTTGACACCATGAACTCTGAGCTTCAGAAGCAACATGTGGAAATGGAGGCGTTTGATATGATCGAGCATCTTAAGCAACTGTACCAACAACAAGCTAGACAAGAGAGGTATGACGTCTCTAAGGCGTTATTCCAGTGTAGAATGGTGGAAGGAAGTCTGGTTGGAACTCATGTACTCAAGATGATTGGGTATATTGAGAATCTGGAGAAGCTGGGTTTTCCTTTGGACCAAGAGTTGGCCACTGACGTGATCTTGCAATCGTTGCCTGAAAGCTTCAGTCAATTTGTCTTAAATTACAATATGATTGAAATTGAGAAGACACTACCACAGTTACTTGGCATGCTTAGAACTTTTGAAGCAAATAGCAAGAAGTCTAAACCTACAAATGTTCTTATTGTGAATAAGAACAAAGGAAAGACTAAAGCTAAGAACTTCAAGAAAAACAAGAAGGTCTTTGTTAAATCTAAGCCAAAGTCATCTGCACTGAAACCAAAGGGAGGGATAGCGAAGGAAGGGAACTGTTTCCATTGCGGTGAGACCGACCATTGGAAAAGAAACTGCAAAGTATATCTGGAGGATCTAAAGAAAGGAAGTGTGACTTCCACTTCAGGTATTTTTGTTATAGAAGTCAATTTATCTACTTCTTCATCATGGGTATTAGATACTGGATGTGGATCTCACATTTGTGTAAATGTGCAGGACCTCAAAAAGAGTAGATTGTTGGCGAAAGGCGAAGTTGATCTCCGAGTTGGAAATGGAGCAAGAGTTGCTGCATTAGCTATAGGAGATTATTATTTATCTTTGCCTTCCGGTTTATCATTGATTTTAAAAGATTGTTATTTTGTGCCTTCAATTACCAAAAACATTATTTCTATTTCTTGTTTAGACAAGTATGGATTCTCATTTATTATAAAGGACAACTGTTGTTCTATTTATGTAAATGATATGTTTTATGCTAGTGCACAAATGGTGAATGGTCTTTATTTATTAAATCTTGATATGCCTATCTATAACATAAATACTAAAAGGATTAAAAATAATGATTGTAATCCGACTTATCTCTGGCATTGTCGCTTGGGCCACATAAACGAGAACCGCATATCTAAACTTCATAAGGATGGAGTATTAGATTCATTTGATTTTGAATCATATGAAACATGCGAATCTTGTTTAATGGGCAAGATGACTAAAGCCCCTTTCAAGGGACATGTTGAAAGGGCAAATGTTTTATTGGGACTAATACATAGTGATGTATGTGGACCAATAAATACACAAGCTAGAGGTGGTTTTCAATACTTCGTTACATTTACTGATGACCTCAGTAGATATGGGTAAGTGTACCTAATGAAGCATAAGCATGAAACCTTTGAAAAGTTCAAAGATTTCAAGAATAATGTACAAAACCAACTTGGCAAAAGTATCAAAATCCTTCGATCAGATCGAGGAGGTGAATACCTAAGCCAAGAGTTTCATGACTATCTAAAGGAGTGTGGGATAGTCTCACAACTCACTCCTCCGTATACTCCACAATGGAATGGTGTATCCGAGAGGAGAAATCGAACCTTGTTAGACATGGTTAGATCAATGATGAGTCATGCAGATCTTCCGATATCGTTTTGGGGACACGCTCTAGAAACATCGATTTTCTTACTGAACCGTGTTCCATCTAAATCAGTGGAAAAGACACCATATGAGATATGGACTGGGAAGCGTCCTAGTATGTCTGTTATGAAGATTTGGGGTTGTGAGGCTTTCGTTAGACGTCACGCCACTAACAAACTTGGACCCAAATCTGATAAGTGTTTATTTGTGGGGTATCCTAAGGAAACGAAAGGATACTATTTCTATTATCCCACCGAGAACAAAGTAGTTGTTGCTCGGACTGGTGTATTTCTTGAAAGAGAATTTATTTCTAGAAAAACCAGTGGGAGAAAAATAGAACTTAATGAAGTTCAACCACAAGAAAACACTGAACCTGAGATTGAGATGGAACAGAGCAGGCACCGCAATCTGTTGTGGAAGAAGTACCTGCTCAAGAGACACAAGCCCAGCGTAGGTCTGTAAGAGAACACCGGGAGCCACAGAGATATGGATTTCTTGTGACTCAACAAGGTGACTTACTACTTATTGATGAGGATGAGCCGTCATCTTATCAACAAGCTATAATGGGCACTGATTCTGAGAAATGGCAAGAAGCCATGAAATCTGAGATGGAATCCATGTATGCAAACCAAGTATGGACTTTGGTTGATCCACCTGAAGGGGTACAACCCATAGGGTGCAAATGGATTTTCAAGAAAAAGACCGATATGGATGGTAACGTACAAACCTATAAAGGTCGGCTGGTTGCAAAAGGATTCAAACAAATTCATGGTATTGACTATGATGAAACCTTTTCACCAGTGGCCATGGTTAAATCCATAAGGATCTTACTTGCAATAGCTGCATTTCATGATTATGAAATTTGGCAGATGGATGTCAAAACAGCTTTCCTTAATGGAAATCTGCTCGAGGATGTGTACATGACACAGCCCGAGGGTTTTGTCGATCCAAAGGATGCTGGAAAGATATGCAAGTTACAACGATCCATTTATGGATTGAAGCAAGCTTCTCGGAGTTGGAATCTTCGTTTTGATGATGCAATCAAAGAGTTTGGTTTTTATCAAAAACGAAGATGAACCTTGTGTCTATAAGAAGGTCAGTGGGAGCGTAATCATTTTCCTAGTGTTGTATGTAGATGACATACTTCTCATTGGGAATGATATCCATGCCTTACAATCTGTAAAGATTTGGCTAGGGAATTGCTTTTCGATGAAATACTTGGGAGAAGCCACCTATGTATTAGGAATCAAGATCTATAGAGATAGATCAAGAAGACTTTTCGGCCTAAGTCAAAGTACATACATAGACAAAGTGCTTAAAAGGTTTAGCATGCAAGAATCAAAGAAAGGATTCGTGCCTATGACGCATGTCATTTATCTCTCGAAGGAACAGTGTCCTTCAACACCAGATGAGAGACAACGCATGAGTAAGATTCCATATGCGTCAGCTATTGGATCTATCATGTATGACATGATATGTACTCGTCCCGATGTATCGTATGCTTTGAGCATGACGAGCAGATATCAAGTTGATCCAGGTGAAGGTCACTGGATTGCTGTCAAGAATATCCTGAAGTACTTGAGAAGAACTAATGATACATTCTTGATTTATGGAGGTGAGGAAGAGCTCAATGTAATTGGTTACACTGATGCAAGCTTCCAAACTGACAAAGATGATTTTCGATCGCAATCTGGATATGTGTATTGCCTAAATGGAGGTGCTGTGAGCTGGAAGAGTTCAAAGCAAGAAACAGTAGCCGGCTCTACAACGGAAGCTGAGTATATTGCTGCCTCGGATGCAGCAAAGGAAACTGTTTGGATTAGGAAGTTCATTTCTGAACTTGGAGTGGTGCCTAGCATTAAAGATCCGATAGAACTCTATTGTGACAACAATGGAGCGATCGCATTGGCTAAGGAACCTAGATCTCACCAAAGATCCAAGCACATACTTAGGCGTTTCCATTTCATCCGAGAAATCGTTGAAAGGGGAGATGTTAAAATATGCAAAGTACCAACAGATGATAACGTATCTGACCCATTGACGAAGCCACTGTCACAGCAGAAGCATGATCGTCATACTAGATCTCTAGGCATTAGGTATATGTCTGAGTGGTCTTAGTGCAAGTGGGAGACTTGTTGGGATATGCCCTAAGACAAATCATTAGATGATTGTTTATGACATACAATGTAATATGATTTTATGAATGTCAATTCATTATTATATATTATTCGTTTAACTGTGCAATGTGAATAAATATATATGTTAATGTCCTTAGAATAATATTGTATGATTCTTAAAGATGTCCCTAGTCAAGTATTATCATGAATAGGGATAATGATAATACGTAGAGACTAGTATGTGTTGATTGATGAATTGTTCATTGATATGAGATATCAAATCAACACATGGGTACATGTTAGAGAACGATGTACTGGACAGACCCACCATGGGAATGCAACATGGATAGTTATATGATCGTCATATGCAATTCTCATAGTGATAATAATGTATGTAATCCTTACGACTTGTGATCATCAGAGATCCCAACATAAGGAGTTATGTATCTTGATATTGTCAAACGTTACCCGTAACAGGGTAAACTATAAAGGCAACTATTGGATACACTACGAATTATGTAGAGGGATGTTGACTAATCGAGATAGGATTTGTCCCTCCTATATAACAGGAGATGTGTTTGGCCCTTGATCAAGTGAGAACTAAAATGCATAGCCATCCTCGAATGAGTCGATATGAGATATCGAGCTTATTCGTTTATTCTAGTTCTACTTGGGGATCAAGAAATAAAGATTGAATATACGAGTATGACTATTCCATGACTCGTGTTCAATCTAAACACATGGACAAAGGGATTAAGTTACATGATTAATATTATCACAAGTTCTAAAGGTTATGTCAAGTCATTGACATTCTTGTAATTTGGGTAGCCTCGATGTGTTGCTAGACACCGCTCCTTGTTTGTAACATAAAATAAGATTTTATGTAACTGCCAACATTACAAGATCCTATCGGGTCGCACAAAAGATTAAATCGAGAAAGGAAATTAAATTCATTGGATGAATTAATTAATTAAGAAGAGTCTTAATTAAAAGATTATAAAGATTTAATTAAATCATGGGTTTGAGCCCATGAGGCTTTTAGAAAGCCTTAAACCTTAATTAAATCTTATAATATAAATACAAGGTTATGATTAATGGTTTGAAACAATTCATATCTTTCCACCCTAAGCTACACACGACCGCCTCACTCTTCTCTCTCGGCTTCTTTATAACCGAAGAGTGTAGGGTGATTTTGTGCCATCTTTTGATTGTGAATCAATTGTGTGCTTATTGTTCCGGTCTAAGAACGAGTCTAGCAACTTGTTCTTAGATTATCCCTTCACCCGATTTGATCGTGTGGATACCGTTGAGGCAAAACTTGTTAAGTTTTGCTAGTGACTCGGAGGAGGCGTTGGACGTGGTGCTGCTCCGTGGAATCTGCTCAAACACGCTACAAGGGTGAGACCTTCGTAAAACCTTTATCCGATATGAATCCCTATGTATAGATCCGCGGTTTAGTAATCCAATTTTTTTTTCCGCTGCGTTGTATGCTTTAAGGATTACTTACAATCTTTTCCGTGATTGTCAATATGCACGTCAATGTTGGGCACTATCAAACATACATAGCAGTAAGATTTTGATTGTTGAACAAGATTTTCGTGAGTGGGTGATTCATACTCATAAAACATTGCAGGGGAGGGATTTTGACTTGTTTTTATGTATCTGCTGGCGTTGTGGAATAATCGAAATCACAAGGTGCATAATAACGAAGTGTATGAGACGATTGACACAATTCTATTTGCGAATAGGCCGTTGGCTCGATTCATGGATGCAAAGGCGATCCCTATTCCACCAATGGAGATGGAGAACGATACTTCTTGGATAGTGCCAACTCAGGGTGTCATCAAGATTAATTTTGATGCTGCAATACCTAATCATACTACATATGTCAGCCTAGGAGTTGTGGCGAGAGATGGAGGAGGTAGGGTGATAGCATGGACTAGAAGGAAGATGAGAGGCAGATTTAATCCAGAAATTGCGGAGGCACTTGCTATGAGAGAAGGATTGATGCTAGCACTTTCTCACTCTTGTCCTAGGATAATCTTGGAAGGTGATTGTGATGCTGTGGTCAAGGGCATTAATTCAATGCTCAGGCTGGTGTTCTGCTCGAGGAGATTAAAGATACTATGATCAAGTTCGAGCAATTTTCTTGTGTACTTGTTCCTAGAACATGTAACAATCTTACCAACAGGATAGCTTCGTTTTCAGCTAATGATTGTCAAGGAAATGCGCTTTTGTCATTTTAAGGCTCTGTAAACAGTTATTCATCAATGATATTATCTCATTCTCAAAAAAAAAAAAAATGTAATGGCTCGAGACTCTATGGTCACCCTTAACTTTCATATTGTTTATTTAGCAGGAAATCCTCCTAGTCATTCTGTATGTAGAAGCTTGAAGCCCTCACTACATGGTCGGAAAGTTTTGACTATGCAATCCTGCAGTCTCTGGAAATCAACCAAGAGGAAAAGGGTTTAGGTGTTTCGGCATCTGTCAGTCCTCTCCGAAGATTCCAGCTGATCGATTCTGGTTCTGATTCTGATGATCCATCTGATGGTGAAGATGTGTGTAAAGTCAGTTGTTCAACTTCATTTTCCAGGAAAATGCGATCAAATCCTCGTCAACATGCAGCCCGAGCTTCCTTGGGACAGGGAAAGCATCAGTTGGCAATCACAAAACTGATTTGTGGAAAGATTTCTGTATGAAGAAGAGTCTTCACATCCCTACGCCTGCTTTTGATGAGGTCACTGATGAAGTTTTCAGATCCAGAAAATCTGAGAACGAAGTGGAATTTAACTGTGAGGACTCTAACAATGGGAAGAAATGGGATTTGGGTTCTTTCCCTCCAGCTCATCGCTATTTTTCCATGACGATTCAAGAGTACAGAAACTGATTTGTGATCGTTTTCCCAACTTCTTCCCCTTGGGAGCAGCAAAAAACCGGGAACATAAGCTACATAAGGCATCAGTTATTGATTACATGTATTGTTATTTCAGAACTATTTGTGATTCAACTGTTATTTTTCCTTCTTGTGCTACACATGTTTTCTTTTTATTACGTGAATCTTCCTATATGTTCGCAGGCACATGAAGAAAATTCAAAGAGAACATGTGAGACAAGCTCCACGAGGACAAAGAGAAATGTTTCAAAATCGAATACCATCATGCCTGAAGATTCTGAGAACTGGATGAATCCAAAACGTTGTGGAATTCCTAAAAATGCTGGCAAGAGAAGGGTGCAAGCTGCCAGTAAATCTGGTGGTCACTGGTACACCAACTCAAAGTGCCAAGAGTAAGTGCAACTTCATATATAAACACCTATTCTTTCTCTTTTTCAAACTTTTTGTTTCTGTTTTGTCTATGATCCAGCTACACAACAATATGTGGATGAGGTCATAGAACTTTAGTGCAAATTTCAGTAACTTACTTTTATTATTTCTTGTTCCGACGTGAAGACAGAAGAATGGCTAAGATTTTAGTTTCTTTTGTTGTGCTGCATTAAATATTCATGCTGAATTTTTCTTTTATTAATCTTAAGAAATTTGACACTCTTAATTGTACTTTTGGCTAAGGGTCTTAGCTATCTATTCCAAAGAACATCTTCTTAAGAACGATATCAAATAAACCCCTTTAGATAGGTTAGAACATAAATGATATATAATACATAACATATGCTTATACCAACTAGTTATCAAATTCACACGTAGCCAAATGAATTAATCAAGAATATATTCAAGAATCAATATCCAATGACTTGTAGACTTAAAAATGTTGGAAGGTGGCTGATTTTCTGTAGCAAACATTTGAAGGCTTGGACGATGGACGATAGCACATCTTGGGAAACCATTTGCCAACAATTGCAGAAGAGAAGTTCAAGTTGTTGATCTTCACATAAGGTTGTAATTGTGCACATATTTAAACCAATATCAATCACCTCACAAATCTTATCCCTCATCCGAAGAATCTCTCAACCAAACCTAAGTGTAGGAGTTTTTGAATTGAATTTGTGAGAATGGGGTGATCCGAGAGTTTTTTGTAATTCTTGTGTGAAATTTTAATACATTGTGTTTGCTCTCGTGGACGTAGGCAATTGCGAAACCACGTAAATTTTCGTGTTCTTATGTGTGTGATGTTTTCACTTTATTTTCGGGTGTCTTGGACACAACAAAAAAAAAAACCATAATTTCATGTTCATAAAGTATCAATTTTCAGATTTAAAAATGTATAAATTTTGCAAATTTAATATAATGTGCTTCATTTAAAATCACCAATAACATATAAAAATTTCGTATATTTAAATGCAGACTATTTATATATAAAATAAAAAAGTTATGGAAGACGTAATACAGTACATTTTTTTTTATTCTAAAAGGGGATTAAAAGATTTCACTTCTACCCCAGGATGACTCGAACCCAGGACCTTAAGTCTAAGTAGTGTGGTACTTTTCCAACTGGACTACAATCAAGCCTAATATCTCCATATTGAGAAATTGGTGGTCTAAGGCTAGATCTCAGTCGTGAGGTCCATACTTTAATGTGCAGATCTCATTCTGGAGTCGGTGTCAAGAATAGAAATTCTCCTTCATATTCTTTTGATTCGTCCACCATCCGATTAAAATAAATTTTATGTTATATGGACCAAGTTTTTCCAGAGAACGTGAGATTAAAATAAATATTATGTTGAGTATATGACACCATTCCTAGAAATATTTCGTTCTATCTTTGCTTCCATCGTAATTCCTCATAATTTTATATTGATATTGAAAATATACGTACACATAATCTCCAAGGCAAAACAAACATTTGACTGTAATTCTTGGCCGTGAAGTCTGTCTATTAATCAATTTTTGGTTAGATTTCCACGCATTCATTGCTTTTACTTCCACCGGAATTTCAACGATAATAATTTTAAAAAAAACATCGATTACGTGGATTAGCCCTCAACCATTTGTACATATTAAGCTTGAAATTTATAATTTCGTGGAAACTTAGTTTACATTTGGATTGAATGATTTTATTTCAACAATAGATTTTAGCCGAATAATTTGAATGGATTTGTGTTAAGGATTGAAATCCAACCCATCAAATCCTTCCATCCAAATGAAGTCTTTACGATTGCCTCAAGATATCTATCTTCATCATCTTCCATGTGTATATATTTATCTATTAAGGGGAAGGTGTAATAAAAAACTTGTTAATCTCAATAATAAACGAAAATATACAAAGTATTATGTTGTAAGCTATTGCTAAATTTCATATTAGTTCCTTTATCCGACGCAATAACTTACATAAAAAGCAATATTTCAATGTTCTGATAAAATTGGATAAGGTGCGTGTTAGAAACGATAAAATTATTTTATTGGACATTGATGCTCAAATTCATATTTTGCTTTACCAAACAAGGATTTGTTCGGTACATAGGTAGATCCAACCATATACGGGTGTAATATACCCTATGTTAAATTGTTAGATCTATCTCATGTGGTAGTCAAGAATATTAGTACCCTATGAGATAGCCAAGAATATTTCTCAAAAAGTATTTATATTGAAATCGCAATAATTAATTACACAAATGAACATATACATACATTATATTTATGTATATCTATATCTATATATATCAATATCTGCTTCTTCATATCCTACCCCATACATATTCCCTCCAACTTCCCCAGAATTTCCTTTCTCTGCACAAAACTTCGTTTGACCCCCGATTCAAAGTTTTCAAAAGAACTTAATATATCCTTTTCAACGAAAACAATGGCTGAATTTGAACCTCAACATGAGAATTCTGCGTCAAAAACAATATCTCCAAAGCACTTCTATGATGAAGATAGCTGGAAAACACCAACTAATATACAGCGTGCATGGTTTGCAAGTGGGTGCATCACGCTGCTGATTTCTGTAGCCAAATCCTTAATAATAATTTCTCGTCAATCAACCGGTTTCCGCAGCTGGATCCATCCCATTTTCACTGCCGCTATGGGCTACGTGCTTGGGGACCTTGGTACCGGAATATACCATTGGGCCATCGACAACTACGGCAGCGCCAGAACTCCCGTTTTCGGGTCCCAAATCGAAGGTTTCCTCAATCACCATGATCATCCGTCGGCGATAACTAAGCGCCACATCGCCACCAACCTCTACATGGGGGCAGCGGGGTTCACTATTGCCGTATTACCAATGAACATATTTTGCACCGACACGAATTTTCTAACCTTTGCTGCTGCATTCTTGGGTTGCGGGATGTTCTGTCAGCAGCTTCACGCATGGTCTCACACTCCAAAAGCGAAGCTTCCGCGGCTCGTGGTGGCGCTACAGGATTCCGGAGTCATTTTGCCGAGGGCTGAGCATGCGGCGCACCACCACCAGCCTTTCAACAGCCATTACTGCATTGTGAGTGGGGTTTGGAACAGGTTTTTGGATAAATACAAGTTTTTCTTGGCGATGGAGATGATTCTGTTCTATATTTTTGAAGTTACGCCAAGATCATGGAGTGATTTCAATTCCAAATGAACTGAAACATCAACAATTTCAGGGATACCGCGCCTGATACTTAATAAAAATATAATCATCAAGTATACGAATTATGTTGTACTAAAATGCATTTAATTAATTTCTTGTGCTGTTATAACATTTTATTTTGATTTTTTCCTACCATATACACTAAAAAGTAACATGGGACCAAGAATCTATAATCTGATGACCGATATATGAATACCATAATTATTTTATTTTCAGTTATTATTAAACGCTAGTTCTTCGTTGCATGCGTTGTTTGCATATACAGGTGGTAATTATAAATTCAATTTTTAATTTGGTTTTTGGATGTAATAAACTTTTTTTCAAATTGATTTTGTAGTTTAATACCCTCCCAAATATTTTTTTGATGTTATTGTGGTTATCTAAATTAGCAGGGATTTTGCGGTCATTTAGCACATTAGTTATCTTTGTTATATGACAACAACGTGAGGGTATTATGGTAAGTCCACTTTAGGTCATACCACTAACACTCACACACATTATAAATAGTATTTGATAAATAGAGGCTATTTTTGTAATTTCACAATGACCATACCAAAATTATTAATTTAGGGTGCTACCTCATTATAATATAGTATTGATGAGTCAAATGTCGAATGAAATAAGGGTGCGCTTCGTTCGATGATATGATAAGTGATTGATAGATTAAAAAGTGGTAATGAGTTGATAAGTAAACTAATGGATAAGTTATATTGGTTTTGTTTGGTGTACTTGATAATTAAGTGGTATAGATTAATTTTATTCATAAAATGACAAAAATACCCTTGAATATGTTTTGCACTTATTTCTATTATTTTATTTCAATTAAATTTAAATCTATCAAAATAAATTTATCTATGTAATTTTAAATTATTAATAAAATATTATAATTAATTATTATTAATCAAAATATTTCACATATACAAAATGATCCAGTATTTTCCCAACATGAATTTATTAATAAAAATTATTAATTTTTTTTAAAATAATTAAATATAAAAAGACTTATTAACAATAATTTGATTAAATTATATCAGTTCATATGAACAGATCACCATTTGATATACAAGTAGAACATCCTCGGTATAATCATCTTCTATGTCCATGGCACAAGTGACAGAAATATTCTGCCACATTATTATTTCATATACGAATATATTTAATGCAACTTAGGTAAATAGGAGTTACAAACCCATGAGAAACATATTCAAACACAAAACAAGATACATTCATGAAACAGATTGTAGCTGTTGACACTTGCAATAAGAAACGAGCAGATGAAATCTTTCATGCCAACTTCATTCATACAGCGTGGTTACAATTATAAACATAAACAAATGAATCCATCAATATTGTCGCTATTCAACAAAGGTAAATGTATATATATAATTTGTTTACTGTCATTTCAAGATCATGTATTACTCTAATAAATTTTTGGGGAATGTGGAGTTTTTATATGACATTAAGGGATTCGAGTTTCTGACTGAGAACACATCTTCTTCAAGCAGGCGCCAGAATATTAAAAAACAGTGTTCAAAAGTCATTTCTTCCTAACATTATCAATAACATTTCACGTAAATCCTCACAATCCTGTAGCAAAATAGACATTTTGATTGGGATTAACTTTTGTTTTTCTGTGAGGAGGAATATCTTTGTTTTGTTTTGTCTTCTTCGAATTTGTTGCTGTGATGATTAATATATAAAAAAACATATTTTTCCTCGACTTGTAACAGATATGACTCAAAATATATGGTTAGGGTGTTCAAATATATATATATTGCAGTGGTGTTAGAGAATAGATTCGAATTTTATGAGGCGGATAACAGACAAACGACGAAGACGACGAATATCTACCTTGCGCCGGATGTCTTGCTTCGGCTACTGGACGTCGACTCCCGTGGATCTCGTTTTCTCAGCTCCTTCAGACATAGCAGGAGTTTGACGGCACCGACAATGAATTAGCTTTGTAGGGTTTTCTCATATGGAAGGGTAAATGAGTAAATAAGCGTATCCAATCTTGCTTACTGTTCAGAGAATGAGAAGACATCACACATCAGGCTAGGGATGCTTCATAGTAGTGTTAGCCATTTACTCACGGGCCTTAGAGAGTTTTTGGGCTTTTTAATCAATGAAAAGAACAAATGATTAACCCTGATAATTTAACAATCCTACCTTAATCCTATGAGAAGAACACAGCCTAATGCACCGTTTGGGGTGCGGGATAGGATTAGTAATCTTCGGATTATTAATCATATCCCATGTTTGTTTTATTTTTTTAAAAAAAATTATCCTACTATATTTATCTCATTCTAATCCCAATTTACAACAAAATGACATAAATATCCTTACCACTTTTTTTTACTATCTCAAAATTTGAAATTCCCGCCAAAAATTAAACTTATTTCATACAACTTTATTTTTATATCGTATTATTTTATTTATTTCATTCTTATTATTATTATTTTATTATTATTATATAATGATTATTATAATATAATATATTATACTATTATTATTATTAAAAAATAATAATTTAATATTATTCATTTATATGTGTGCATATATATATATTACGATTATTATATATATTATTATGTAATAATAATAATAATTATTATTATATAATTATTATAATATATTATTAATATAATAATTTTATATATTATATATATTATTCTTATTATTATTATTATTATTATATATATATACACACGCACGCATATATATATATATATTATATATATTATTATATATTATGATTATATATATATATATTATAATAATGTATATAAATTATATACATATTTATATATATATAATATTATATATACTATGTATATTATTATCTATTATATCATATATATCAATAATTATATATTATTATTATTATTATATACGCATATATATATTATTACGTAATAATAATAATTATTATTATATAATTATTATAATATGCTATAAATATAATAATTATATATTATATTATATATATACTATTATTATTACTATTATATATATGTATATATACGCACGCACGCACGCACAATATATATATATTATAATAATGTATATAAATTATATATATATTACTATATTATTATATATGTATATATATATTAAATATATATATTTTTATTATTCTTTATATTAGTATTATTATTATTTATTTTATTTTATTATATTATAATATACATATATACATACACACAATTATTATTATTATATATTATATTATGATATTAGATATAAACTATTATTTTATTATTATAATGATAAGGGTATTTAGATATTATACCATATAATAATCCTTATCAACCATCTTATTCTCCAATCAAACAGCATATAACTTATCACATACTATTTTTATAATCATTTCACAACTTTTTAATCATTACATTACTTATCATATCCATCACTTCAAACGGTACCTTAAGGGTATAAAGTCTCATCCTTCACACCAAATAGTGTCTTATTAGTATTTATCATATATTTTTAGATAGAATTATCAAGAGTTACTATGAACCAACATCGATCAATGGATTAATTAACTAAATCTAATTTTTTTCCATTAAAAATGCAATTTTTTTGAAGAATATCTCGATTGATAACTATGATAAGGAAAAATTATAATTTCGTTCTTGCATATTTGCCTTTTGCCATTTTAATCCTATATGTTGTCAAATTTCATTAATAGTCATGTATTTTTCATTTTTGACAATTTTAATCCATTTTCCACGGGAGTGCTGATGTGACACTGCACATATTAGCATCGTGTTGGTGTCACACCAGCACCAATCACTTCTCGGGCTAAGGTCTGCGCAAACGCGAGTGTCCAAGAATTTTGTTTCCGTAGGTTGATACTAATTCATTCCTGCTAATGAAGATAGTAATCAGAGCCATTGCTCCTCCCACTGCTTAGGAGCTGGTTTCATGTTCTATTTCACTCCCCGATCCTTCTTATCCCTAAGAATTGAATGAATCAAGTTCACATATACGAGTGTGAAAAAGGGAAAAAAAAAAAAACAACAATCAACTTCCCATTTTTTATGTCACCTGATTGTGCTAGTTTACTAAGGAGAAGGGCGTGGGCAGCTAGGTGACCTTAGCAAGGAATGTATTATAGGCTAAGATTTGACACCTATATATCAAGAAACGACTGTACGAAGGCATGCTAGTTTTGAGGAAAATTCTCGAGCTTCGAATCAAACTCGTTCTTGCATTCGAGCCTTAAAATTTTCGGCTCGATTCGGTTCGTTTATCATCATAATTGTAGTCAAACCCTCTTTTCTCTTACACAAAGATGGTATTTATAGGATATTAGAGATTTTAGAATTTCAGGGTTACAAAACTTAAATTATCAACATGAATTACAATAAATATATTCTTTTTAAAATCTTATTATATAACCTTTTCTTCAAAAAAATGATTATCATCAAATAATGTAATTCTTAAGTTGTTTCGACTTAAATTTTTATTCCGGTGTCCTTTCTCCGCCCTAGTTGCTCACCTGTCTGCAGGTTCTCAAACCTCTGACCAGGTTATCTTTCCGCCGCGCTTGGCGCCTTCCTCCGGAATCCTCGGGTTCAAAGGCTTCCTTCTGATCTTTTTTGGAGGTGGCTGCTCGGCCACTAAGCCAACCACCATGAACCTATTATGTTATAGTGCTAGTATATTTGGAGATGACCAAGCATCTTATCGCTTGCCATGCATTTTAGCAAGCCATATCCTATTTTGGTTTTATTCCGATATATTTATCTCGTTCCTTGCTTGTTAATAGCTATGCTCTTTTGTACTTTCCTTATATCCCAACATCTGGTGGTTGTGCTACCCTGGTTGTGTAGGGTAACAATTTGGTTGGTGTTCCTTTTTTATATACTGGATCATCTTTTGTTTGATGGTATTTTTGTTTTGGGCTATTACTATGGGTACTTTTGGGGGCGATACTACTTGGATTCTGGGGTTGTGGTTCTTTTTTATTATTTCACTACTGAGGTACATCTGCGTTTTCACTAATGGGCTATTGGATTTCGCGCGCCCTATAGTGCAGGATTTTGACCATTGGTTATTTCTGTGTGCTTCGGATACGACTAACTGCTCCATTGTCGGCTTTATTTCATTTTTTATCGTTCGTTCATACTTTAATTTTCCTTCATTGTTATTGGAAAGCAATTCGTGCAGTACTAGTGGTTGTTCCCATCCTGAACTATATGGTTTGAAGGGATCTTGGTGGCTTATGATGGTTCCTGCCCGATTCACCCTTCAGTATTGTGATACAGATAGCTTTAACTCCATTCTTGATCCTTATTGTATGTCTTGGTATCTCTGTCAATTGGGTTATCCCAATATTTGGCACAAAGTATGATTGTCATCCTATTAGTGGTTTTCTCTTGTTATCTGAGCTTTAGCATGAGCTTTTATGTAATTCTCAAGTAACTAATATAATATTTATTTATGTAAAAAAAAGACAATATTATTGGCACACAAATATAAATAATAAAATATCAATACATTCAACATGAGCCTGCAATTGAGTGCAATAGAGTTCCCTTACGCGGCACCTGTATCGCCATAATTTTCGTGATAAGAGATATGTCCCACGAAAGCAGCTGTTGGTGCAAACCCACCACACGCCTAATCTTCATCTTCGGAGTAAAGTTGGAAGATTCCACTCCAGTTTTTGCGGTGGGAACATATAAATCGATAGCTAAGCAAAAAACTAATGTCGGTTCTAGGATTCCAGACTATCAATTTCCCATCAGTTAGCCATTGTTGTTCTCGAAGAAACAGTCATTACAACGGCATCAGCATAATACGATGTGGGATTGCAGAGGCAACGGGGGAACCGGCTCCCATGGGGCAGAAGACTAAATACAATGACGGGGTGTTTGAGAAAGTTTTTATGACTCTGTTTGCACGGAAGATGTCGAAATTCGCGAGAGGTGGAGCTAAGGAAAGGGGGTGGTTGGATTATGATTACGATTCGTTTGTTGAAGTGTCCAAAAGAGTAATGGAAGGAAGGTCGCGTCAGCAGCAGCAGCAAGTGGTGAGAGAGGTGCTTCTTTCCATGCTTCCTCCTGGTGCACCTGCGCAAGTATGCCACTTTTTATCCTGCATAGTAACCCTGCTTCCTGTTTCAGATTGATGGCTAAAATCCCTCGTGATAATTTTTTTTTGATACATTTGTTTCTTACAGTTCTATACATTAAATAGCCTTGAAATTAAAATATGTTATTCTGAATATTGTGTTTTGCTTTGCAGTTCAGAAAACTATTTCCACCAACAAAGTGGGCAGCAGAATTCAATGCAGCAATAACAGTACCTTTCTTCCAATGGTTAGTTGGTCCCTCTGAGGTATAATTACATACTCAATTACTTTATTATGCATTTCTATGTTCTATAGGAACTGATTGGTGTTTATCATGCATAGTACAATGGCTTTTGTATGCCAATACTATGATATAGTTGTAGTTCGATGTAGTCTGTAGTAACTAGTAAAGCAGTCAACTCAAAAGCCAGTTTGAACAATATCACGAATCAAGTCAATATTCAGTAGCAATTCAGTAGTCCTGCCCAATACATTGACATTCTTTGGAAACTCAAAATGTTCATAACCTGTCATGTATCGGGCTCAATCCATGTACCAGCAAGTTGACAATATCAATATCTAAAGTGTCATTTGTTTCAAAAAATAATTTTACTTCGACCCACATCTATTTACACTCATTCAGACTGTTGAAAAAATGTTTTCATGCATAAATTAGAAATTATAGTTCAGGTCATTGGAAAGATCCAACAACATGGTAGGATTTAATGCAATCAAATGTCTCGCAACTTGCGATATCATGTCTTCTATAGCTTTCTGTATGCACTAAATTGAATATAAGTGCCTTCTGTAGGTTGTGGAAGTGGAAGTTAATGGAGTGAAGCAAAAAAGTGGAGTCCATATTAAGAAATGCAGGTATATTATTTTACATGTTTGTTGTTGCATGATTTTGGTTGGGTTTGTTTCACATATAATTAACTCATTATGTATATGTATCAAGGTACCTGGAGAACAGTGGGTGCGTAGGAATGTGCGTAAACATGTGTAAAATACCTACACAAGATTTCTTCACCAACGAGTTTGGCCTTCCACTAACCATGACTCCTAGTATGTCGATTTCATCTTTCCTTCATGTGTTATGGTGATGGTGGATTTGTCTTTAATGTTTCTGTTATGGTGGATTTCATATAGAACGGAATGTTCCCAGAAGGTTTCAAACTCGTAAATGATGATATCTAGTTAGAAACCATTTTTTTTTTCTGGAAGCTCAATCTAATTTGTAGGAGGTGGGGCCAGCCGCATATATCAACAATTTGAAATAAATGAAAATACGGGAAACTCGGTGTACGAAGCTCCCTCTATGCTCGGGTTCCGGGAAGGGATCGGGCCACTTTGGGCTATTTTAGGCATTTTTCCGCGACTAGAAACCGTAACCTCCAGATCCCATTGGCAGTAACTTTACCGTTGCCTCAAGGCTCACCCTTAAATGACAATCTTTTATAAAATAGAAAATCACGATGGAATCCAAATGCCATGTGAAATTCCAAAACACAAGTGGATGTTGTGTGTTTGTGCAGCTGTAATCAGTTTCATTCATGTACAGATTTTGAAGATATGAGTTGTGAGATGGTGTACGGACAAGTCCCACCACCATATGAGGAGGATCCGGCATCCAAACAACCTTGTCTCGTGGATTTCTGTGAGTTTACATATATATGTTTGGTTCTGAGTATGTAGCAAACTTTTTCTGATATTTACTAAATTGTAAACAATATGTATTCTCCAGGCTCCTTGGCGAATCCTCGTTCTAGTTTCTGCCACAAACTGCAAGCATGAAATGATGAGATATACAAAAAAAAGTAGTTTTGCCATGCCTGAAAATTAGTATATATATTATACGAATATAGTAAGGTAACTGTTATATAGCTTTTCTGTTTTTTTTTCCAACATTGTAACTGTTGAATATTCTTTTTCAGTGTAATTTGTATAGTGTTTCTTATACCAACGTTCATTGTTTTTAGTTTTATTTTTTAGTTTATATTGAAATGTATTGAGTTGATTTCTCTCATTGGGAACGTATGGCAGAAAGATTTACTGCAATCGGTGTGGAACTTAATAAAATAGGTGAAAATTGGTAAAACCGTAAAAAATCGTAATGCAGATTTGTCATCAGAGAAGAGTTATTTTCAGAATACATACACGGATATACCCCTGGAGTAGTCTGGCGGTAGCATCAAATATTCCGCCTTTGCCTAACGCGAACATTTTCACTTCATGGTAAGTAGCTTCCATTACATAAATAATTAACTCATCAAAGATTTTTCTGAACTTTTAGAGAGCTTTGAAACTTAATTTTATTTGGAATATTCTCAATGTATGATGGATGCACCCCGGGGTAGTCTAGATGTAGCATCAAATATTCCGCCTTTGCCCAACGCGGACATTTTCACTTCATGGTAAGTAGCTTCCATACACTTAATTAATTCATCAAATTTTTCTGAACTTTTAGAGTGCTTTGAAACTTAGTTTTATCCTTCAAAATATATCTGCACTTAATAACTAACTCATCAAAAGATTTTTTGAACTTTCGAAAGAGAGATTTGTTGACTGCATGCCCTTAAAGCAATATTTATTGGCGAATGCTTACAACATTTGTATATTTGCTTTTGTTGTGTTTTTTTGGCATCCATAAGATCACAGGGGCAGCAGAAACGTTAGAGCAAAAAAAAGCTAATAATTAACTTTGGGCATGTCCGCATAGCAAAAATTCTAGAACTATGTAATCTTAGAGAACAGTTTTTTTGTTTTTTTTTAATCCAGAACCAGTAAACCTGTAAATAATAATCATATACAAGAGTATCAGTTTTGAAGGAAAAGTAAATAGAAATAACAAAAAACTAGAATATTTTATGGCACAATCCTAAATCAAAACCTTCATGAAAAGTTTAAAAATACTCAGATCTTAATCTTCAAAATATGCCACATAAACTACACAACAGGCCAGTTTGGGCATTGGCATCTCCAAGATTTGCAAAGCATTAGTGATATTGAAGTGGATAAAGGAGGATGGTGTCTAGCCCATAGATAACAGTTAGAAGATGACCACAAGGGAAAGATAGAAAATAAATCTTATTACACTTGGATTATTTAAAACCCAAGTATGAAGCCAAGTTTTTACGGCACTCCATAAATTTGAAGAAAAATTAGCATTTTTCGTGCATAAAAACCAGATAATTACTGGATGGAGGGAGAATGAGATTTAAGAAGAGGCGAGAGGGCCGAGGGAGTAATCATGAATCTTATCATCTGGAATTGCCGGGGAAAAAAATTAATCAAGCTCTTCTTAAAATATTTTTCGCGGCTAAACTCACTTATAACTTTTGTGTTTCTCCTCCGGGTCGTGCAAGCGGCCTCTGCGCTGCGTGGTCCGATAATGTTAAGCTCTATGTTGACTACTCTTCCCCTTGGATCATCCACTCTACCATTAAGATGTCTCATCACTTTGCTACCAAATGTTTTATCTTGTCCACGGTTTACTGTCCTCTTTACCAATCCCTGAAATCTTTATTCTGGGATGACCTGTCTGATTATTCTTCCTCCTTCACCTTCCGTGGTTGGTTGCAGGGGATTTTAACGCTATTGCGGTCCAATGTGAAAAACAGAGTGGTCGCCCCTTTCTCCCAAATTCCTCTTGTAATTTGCAAAGTAATTTGGATACCCTTGGTTGGTGGATTTAGGTTTTGTGGGCCACCATTTCACCTGGAACAACAATAGAAGTGGTATACATAACATTCAGGAGCGTTTAGATAGGGCAGTTGCTACCGACCCCTGGATTCTTGCTTTTCCCAATGCTGTTGTGACTCATCTCACCGCTCTGAATTCGGATCATAAGCCTCTGCTCATATCTACCAGTCCAAATATCATCTCTAGCCCGAAACCTTCCAGGTTTGAACAAATGTGGCTACAGGCCCCTGATTGCTCTGAAGTTGTTACCAAAGCGTGGGGTGTTCATGTGCATGGTAACCCTCCTTTCAGATTGGTTAAAAAGTTAATCAACACCAAGAATCATCTCAAGGACTGGAACATGACCTCGTCTGGCTTTCTTCATGAAAAAATCAAAGAGAATACAAAAGCCATTGACTTCCTTCAGGCTGGTATCCAATCCACCAGAAGGAAGTTTATCTTCAAGCGAACCTCAATGCTCTTCTCAAAAGGGAAAACATCTTGGGGAGACAAAAATCGAGAATCAGCTGGATTAAATTTGGAGATGCCAATACAAGGTTTTTTCATATCTCTACTCTTGGCCGGCGTAAAGGTAACTGCATCCGTTCCATTAAGTTATTTGATGATTCGATGATTGATAGTTGGGATGGTGTTGGGTCTAGGTTTGTTAATTTCAAACTGCTATTTTATTCTAATTTCAAACACACACCACCCCCATTCCCCAATAACTTGAATGGGTTGTTTCCTAGGATGATCTCAGATGAGGACAATGTGCTATCCTCCCACCTCGGATGAAATAAAAAAGTGTGTTTTCTCAATGGACTCGATCTCGTCTCCTGGCCCTGATGGCTTCCCTCCCCTGTTTTTTAAACATTTTTGGCAGACTACTGGCCTGAGGTTATTACAGTTGTTTAACATTTTTACCCAAGGTATGCTTTTAAAAGCTAGTAACCACACATTTCTGGTTCTCATTCCAAAGAAAGAGTCGGTTTCTAAAGTCAAGGAGTTTAGGTCTATTAGTTTATGCAACGTATTATATAAAGTCATCACGAAAATTATGTCTAATAGGCTTAAACCAATGCTTGATAAGATCATATCCCCTCTTCAAATGGCCTTTGTCCCCGGTAGATCTATAGTTGAGAATTCCATCATCACTCATGAGTTAATGCATTACTTAAATACGAAAAAAGGCAAGAGAAATTTCATGGCTATTAAAATTGATATGGCTAAAGCATATGACCATGTGGAATGGCCCCTTTTGTGCTCAATCTTGGCTAATCTTGGATTTTGTCCTACTTTCATCAAATGGATCTATAACTGCATCTCTACTTGCTCTTTCTCGATTTGATTAATGGGCCCCTTATGGTTTCTTTAAACCATCTCGGGGAATTCGCCAAGTTGACCCTCTTTCACCTTCCCTGTTTATTATTTATTTTGAGATTTTATCGCTGTTTCTTGCATCTAAGGTGATCAATGACAATATTAAGGGTATAAAAATTGGTCAAAGATGCCCCTGGATTAATCATATTATGTACGCCGATGATCTTATCATCTTCACGGAAGCCACTGTTGAGGAAGCCAAAGCCTTATCTGACACTCTGACGACCCTTCAAGCTTGGTCTGGCCTCCATGCTAATATTGAGAAATCTGTTATTCACTTCAGTTGCAACACCCCTGAGGAGACTAAAGATCAGATTATGCATGTCTTGGAATTTGTGGAATGCCCTCATAACCTGAAACATTTGGGTAAACCCTTTTGTAAACCTAAATCTAGAATTGAGGCTTCTAATGACCTCTTGGACCACTTCACTAGTAGTTTAGCTTCCTGAAAATCTCGCCATCTCTCTCAGGCTGGTCGTGCGACTATGATTCGAGCCGTGGCTCAAGCGATGCCAGTGTACCAAATGCCCACCACCCTCCTCCCGTCTTCCATCTCTAAAGCCATTGATTCCACAATCCGTAGTTTTTGGTGTGGGGTGGGGGCGGGGGGGAGACTCAATAAACCATCGTAAAAATAATTGCGTGGGACTCGTTATGCTTACCAAAGAAAGCGGGGGGCCTGTGTTTTCGTCATACGGCTGATTTCAATAGAGCCCTAGTTTCCAAGCTTTCTTGGGCCTCTGTAACGATATTGGCAATAATTTATGCTTCAATCTCCTCCATGGTAAATGGAATTCTTTGGATTCCGCTAAAGTTTTCTCGGGTTGTTCCTGGATTATGCGAGATATTTTACACTGCAGGGATCTCATTGTCAAAGGTGTTTGTTTCAAAATTGGGATGAACTCTAATGTTCGAACCTGGAAGATCCTTGGGTTCCATCGCTTACAAACTTCAAATCCCTTACAACCACATTAGTTGTGCATTGATAATAAAATATGCTCAAGTCTCCCTAATGTTGCCTTGTCTTCTCATTTGGAATTCTAATCTGCTGCACACTCTTTTTGACATCGAGGTTCGTGATGCTATTCTTCGTGTTCCGATTCTTCCTTCCGAGGAACATAATGCTTTGGTGTGGACTCCCTTGAGTAAAGGAGTCTTCTCCACCAAAATCACTTATTTAACCGATCAAGCCCATAGGTTCGCCTCTTCGGATCATATGGACATAGCCAGAAAGTAGCTATCTGGAATATCAACGTTCAAGAGCGTCATAAATTTTTCTTATGGAAATTGGCTTCTGAATCATTACCTATGCGGGCCCGCCTTGGTCAATTGTTTCACACTGAGGACATCTGATGTGTCCTCTGTAGTCAACTTGTTGAAACTTTCGCCATTTGTTCTTGCAGTGTCCTGTTGCTCAACGTATTTGGTTCTTATCTAAATGGAGTTTTAAATTAAACTATTTCGATGGTAAACCCTTTAACACTTGGTTGGATTTTTTAATCTTTGGAAATGACACTCCATTGGAAGGAATACACTTCCTCAAATTCTTTGTTTTTTTCTACCTGTGCTATGGAGGAAATTTGGAATCTTCGCAATTGAATCCGTGTGGATAACAGGGAAGTGAACATGCATATCCTTTTTCCGCATAATTAAGGCAAAAACTGCAGAGCAATTTAATGCCCAAGTCCCTTTGTTTCAATCGAAGCAAGTTACTCAAAAGGTTTGGTCCCCACCGATTTTTGGCCACTTGAAAATTAATTCAAACTCATCTTTTTTTGCAGCAAAATCAGTGACGGCTTGGATTATTTGTGATCACCTGGGTGGTGTTAGGGCGGAAACAACCAAAACTTGGATCTCTGATGTATTGGCAGCAGAAGCCAAAGCTTTGCTTCTTGCAATGAAGGATGCAGTTTACCTTAATCTCCTTGACATTACCTTTGAGAGCGATTTAGAGGACACGGTGAATCAAATCATCAAACTGGATCCTATACCTAGTTGGACGGCCCTGCCAGATATTGTTGCTGCCCAAAAAATATTGTCGGCCAATCCGACCTAGTCCATCGCTCATATACCCAGAGATCTCAATTGTGTTGCTCATAACTTGGCAAAATGGTCGCATATTAATCATATTTTTGACACTGTTCCGACTCGTTCCGACTCGTTCCCCTGTTTGGGAGCACTTATTTTTTACCTGCCTTAAACTTTGGAGGTATATCGTTTTTTGTCCGTTGCTTTTTAGTTTTTAGTAGCTCGGGCGTCTCTTCTCCATTTGTTTTTCTACGTAACTGATCTCTCTTTTTATTGCAATTTTTACCTACCCAAAAAAAAAAAACAATTGAGCACTGTCACTGAAGAGCCAAAACACACTAAACCATCTTCAGCTTGACTGGCTTTTAAAAATTAAATGCAATCGGTCATTCCTATATGCAACAAGAACTCATAAGAAAGGCCATATGAATACCAAACAAAAGGGTTGCGACCATGTCGTCTAAAGGTGGTCTTGAAACCTGTGAAATTACACTATTGATTCAATTCAAGTATACAAAAGCACTTAAAAATGAGAGAAAAAGCACAAAATATGACATCGACCTCATTCTTCTCCAAATATCCTGCATTATGGGCAGCTCACAACTCAAACTCATCATCGAGCTTCAATTGCTCGGCTGCAGCCTCCTCTTCCTCATCATCAATAACAAAATATGGATTGTGAGCCTCAGGCTTGAACTTGTACCCCGTGAATACATAGAATGCCAATGTAGCCAACTCCCCTGCCACAATGCTAGTCCAAAGATATTTATATGAAGTAATAGTTTCCAGTGCATAAACCACGACTCGTGTGAAGTATATGTAGCATATCACCACAATGTAGTACTGCCTAAACAAAGTCAACTTCATCAAATTCACAGCAGCCTTTCCGTCAGTCCTTGCTGCCTCTCGCAAATTCTTGATGGACCAAACAATTGGGAACAGCACAGCGCAACAACATACAACGTCAACAAGCAAAAACACCTGTTTCCATGTCACCCAATCCTGACCGAATGGACCCGTTTCATCAAGCACAACCTGCGCTATGTTCGCAACCACCTGGAGTGGAATCACAATCATGAGCACCTTCTTTTCCTTATTTTGTAGATACGGTTTCAAGAACGACCACCCAGTCCCAATCAAGACAATCAAAGTAAACAAAGTAATACCCTTCAAGAAACTAAAAATGTAAAACAACACATCCCACCCGTGGGCAGACCCCGTACGCTTGATATAAGATTTATCCTCAGCCTCGCACAGTAAATTCAACGCTTTCAAAACCACCACAGACAACATAAAGAAATGTATCCCAAAGATAGTCAACCTCTTCTTGTACAGAACACTGATCCAAATGGCTACCAAAACAAAATAAATCATGAAGAACAGGAAATAAACCCTAGGCAAGACCGTTTTACCCGCCGAGAGATAATCACGTCTATCGGACTTGCCGCCTTCCAGGTTGTACATCGCGGAGCGCACATTCATGGAGATTTTAAGCTGAGGAAGACAATTAGCAAAGACAAGAGTGTACTGATCCGCATCGGATTCAGGGTACAACAAATTCCACTCGGTGGGTATAGGATTGGGTAGGGCATCAAAGGTGAAGACTTTTTTAACTGAATCGGATCCAAGTGCACAGGTGATCTCCGCATCCTCGATTTGCTGAAGGACATGGATCCAGGCATCGCGGGTGCAGAGGAAGAAACCCAACTTGGAAAGGATGGAGGTGTCGGGATTCGGGGAGCCAGACAGAGAGAGCTGGGTGATGTTGAGCTGGAGCTGACCCCGATGGGTGAACCCAAACTCGTCGAAGGCGACTATGGGTCGATCATCGTTCCGGATCTCAACATGGCGGATTTCCCCTACGGTGAGTGAAATGAGAGAGAAGATAACGAGTAGAAGCAGAGACATGATCGGGTGGATATGGACAAGATATTTCATTAATACTTAATATTAACTAGTTCACTTATAAATTTCAATGTCTTCAAATAAATATTCATAAAATTGGTGTACCTTATGTAGGTCCTTGATATTTAGTGAGTTTTTATAAATGTTTTTGCAAACTGTTTATCAATTTTTCAGATAAAAAAAAAGATTTTGACTGTTTTATTTTCTTGCTTCTCTAAAAATAAAGCAGAAAGAGATCATGACATGCTTTTGACTGTTTTAAGTTGTTTGGTGGCAGTTTTGTAATTAATTGAAGTTTATTAAGCTGTTTTTTTTTATTTTAATAGCAAACACTCAATGTTTTTGCTTCAATTTTTTCTAACTTTAACAAAAGCAACATAGAAGTGCTTTGAATAAGCAATTACAAACATATCTTTAATATTTGGGTTCATGTTATATGTTATAAATTTCGATGTTTTCGAATAAATATTCGTAAAAATGTTGCACCCTACGTAGGTCCTTGGGATTTAATATTTGGGTCTATTTTTTTTGTTTGTCCATCAATTGTGACGTGAAGCTTCCTAGAAATTGCGAAATCTATTACTAGTTTTTGTTTTTTTTCTCTTTCTAATACTCTAGCAACCATCCGAGAGGAAAGCTAGCTTACTAGTGAATGCGAGATTCCTAATCAAGTGTAACACGGGTTCAAGGAGTTTGGTTAAAAGTTAGATATTCTTGCTGCACATTAAACTGAGTAAAAAAAATATGTTGATATACGAGTAAAAAGTAAGTAGCGCATGATTTCTCATTCATGGTTTATTTGTTTAAAAATTACCCAATTTTAATCAATTTTTAGGGGATAAAATATTATAAAGATTAGTTTATAGATAAAGGTTTAACTTTAACTTCCAAAACATGGAGGACAGACTAAACTTTAACTTCCAACCAATAGAAAGAAGTATAGTCTAAAGTTTTACATCACCCATTCTCAAATTTCAGAAATTCACTATTTTATCGTGCAATACATGGAGTCAGAACTTGGAACCAACGATTGATTTGAAGATCAGAGAATAATCATTAGCAAAATTACAAATCTACAACCAATGGCTGATGATGATGAACAAGAAGATGACAGTAATATTATACGTCAGAAATACTGATATTGTATGTACTTAACTCAATGACTCTGTGGCATGGAAAGATCAATCCATAAAATCTGGACTGAAGTATCTTCCTAGGATGCAAGAATAGCCCCAGCAAAAAAAGCAGAAAATGAAGAAAGGGTCGTGTCGCCGCCACCAAAATCTAAGCCGGCTTGAGACATTTTGACATTCGACATTTGTCTTACAAAACTTGTAAAACTTACCCAATTACGATATTCGAACAAACTTTTGTCCATTCTAACGAAGTTGAAAGAAAACGAAGGTGTTTCAAGTCCATCTGAGTATAACTTGGACATTTTCAACACCTGTTGGAATGATTCATCGTCCAAATTCCTACAAGAATTTTCTCCTCCCAGCGGAACCTCACAAACTCGTGCAGCCAGCAGAAGTTGTTTGAGATAAGTTTCTGGCTTACTAACTGGATCGGCGTCCGGCATGTCAAAACACGAACAACATAGCGTAAAACCATACCTACCAAACATGCGAGCAATTGGTAGAAATCCATCTCTAATTGAGGTGTTGTAGTATCCAGATGTTAACTCAGATGGATGAGATTGTGTGCCATAATGCCAATGAATCCCAGCCACTTTTCCGGACATGTTAACTTCATTACCCCTGAAAATAGTTTTCGCTTCTATGCAAATCCTTTCCCCATGTTGGAGCAGCATTTCTGAGTACCATTGAAGAAAGAACTCTCCATATGGTGTCTTCCAAGCACCATCGTCTCTGAAAAATTCTGTATTTTCAGGATTTTGCATTAAATCAGTGGCACCCCTGGGCCCTCCACCTTCCCATTCACGCATTCCTATTTCTCGGGCGCAGGCATTCAGAGTAGCAAGCATATACTGGCAAATCGAGCAAAGATAATTATAAATTGAAACTCACTAAAAAATATCGAAAAAAGGCTGTGCCATGTTCAAAATATTTAAATCTAAGGGTACCTTATCATAGCATTGAAATTCACCAAGTTCACGAGGGCGCCAAGCCCATGTAAGCTTCTGAGAAGGGCATGATGGATATCTTAATTCACCTCCAGGACCTAGCCCAACTTGAATCCCCTGAAAATAGGCACTATGAAAACCATATCTTGAAGCTGAGGCATCACATATAATAACTAACAAATATAAACAGCTGATGAAGCCCATTATGAAGGTTCTTCTTACCGTTATAACACCACCAAAAAATGATCTGAATGTTTCTCTGAAGTTCCTCATGAGATCAGCATATGCTTGAATAGGTGACCGTCCATGTAGAATGGGTAAAACATCGCATCCTAAAGAAATATATTCCATATTCCGCCTCCCAAATCTATCAACATAAGCTACATCTGGATCTTTATCCATCTCCTCAAGCACCCATCGAGGGAGAGGAATCCTTGCCCATAGAAAAGAATGAAATTGAGATCCAGTATTGAAAAAACAGTAGAAAAGAAAGAAATAAGGATAACAAAATTTATGCCAAATCTCTTCCACTGAAGATCAAGCAAACTCAAATCTAGACCAAAGTAAACCATTGACCGTAAGCTGCGAGGAAGAAGTGCTATTTTATTATACTTAAGCTGACAAAATAAGCCAAATGCAAATGCAACTTAAGAGTGAAATTGAATGTCCTAAACAGGATAGATAGAACTTCTGCAAGCCCGTTTTTTCTTGATTCAGATCAGTTAATATGAAGAACAGCTGAATTCCCGTTTCTCACTTCTCAACTCGCCCCTCGCTGATCAGTTTCATTTAGACCCTTTCACTGCTAAGAAGTGTGACTTGTTCTGCAGGTCCAACCTATAAACCACTTATAAAATGAATAAGAAGAATCCTATTCCATTATTCATCTTGGACTGAACCAAACAGATTTTGTTCCCCTTCAGCCAGCTAAATTACAGGCTCCTTTACTTTTGGTGGGGCTTGTGGGAGTACGATCTCTGTTAAACTAACATCATTATAAGCTACCTGGTCATCTAGAAAGACTTCCATTGGTGCGCAATAACCAAGGATCAAGGCTCTGATTTAACACTACAAGACTTAGTATTGAACCTAAATGAAAGAGAACACGACAAGATAATGCCATATTACTAAAATACAACAACTAAGCCTTTAATCATAATGTACATAAATAGGCTACATGAACCATAGAACGAATCAAGTTGGGGTCGCGCACATGGGTCAATCTTCTCCAATAGCTTCTTTCGGTCAGAATATTCTCGTTAGTCCCTTTGAATTCTATATCTTTGTATATAACTTGAACCATGTCTTCTTTTGTCGTCTACTTGCTCTTTCGATAGTGCTAAAATACATGAAATTAACTAGACGCACATGTGCATCGTTGGGCCTACACCATACCAACATAAGTGACTTTCTTGCATCTTTTCTTCTATGCAAATCGCATCTACTTCATCTAGAATATGTTTGTTCCTTATTTATCTCTTCTGGTTTTACAACATATCCAACGGAACATACGCATCTCTGTTACACTTGAAATGAAATATGAAACAAAATATGAGCAATTAGAGCACAGGATGATTCTTTTGTTCCAAAAAGAGGCTGAGAAGAAACGCAAGAAGTAGGGGACAAAATTTCCCTGGAAATATTAAGACACCCGGGGACAAAGTCGAAAGGTATAATAACACCTCTGCATCCTTCGTTCTTATCATCTAGCACCTCTCTTATCCATTTATGCTTTTGCCTCTTCTTTTAGTTGCTGAACCTCACCTTGGCCATTTCATGGTGCACTCTCTTCCCCAAAACATATTACATAATTTTGTCTATGCAGCCAAATGGTTATCTATTAGAGTTAATTTAGTCCTTTCAATCTTCCTGTTACTATATTGTTACCAGGCACATCCTACATGCAATCATAGCCTGAATATTTAAACAAGAGATTCAATGTCAAATATAGAAATATAAGTCATAATCTAGAATTTCCGAGGAATAAAACCCACATAAATAATGCTAGAATTTTATTCATCAAATTGCTAATCTAAAATAAAATTACAACTTGAATCTACATTATTTGCAAAATGTCTGGAGTACTCCAAGCAACTTTACGGGTAAACATTAGATCAACAACTTTTTTGTTTCCAAATGACTCAATAAACTGATTCTTTTGCATTAAAGGATACTTAAAATTATTAAGGACAAAAGACAAGTAAAGGAGGAATCTTCAAGGCTAAAGAGTTTCCTTAACAGGATTAAGTCCTAGTACTGAAAAATACCAAGTTGATCATCTAAATATAATAATCTGTCTCTGAAGGAAACTTGAATTGCTTTCTGCAAGATATTCAACACTCAGTTTCAGAAAGATTGACTAAAAATTTCAATTCAGTACATATCAATATCGAACAAGACAATTCAGCAACTGTATAAACTAATGATAACTGCTAAACTTTTCAATAAAATTTACTACATGATAGAGCCTGAAAATCTCCACAAACAAGTCCAAAAATCATTATCTGTAGGTAATGCCACAACTTTCCAGAAGCTCTCGACATTGGGTTTTTGTAAAATCTCATGGTCCAAACTAACCAGCAACAGCAATGGAGCTGGTTTTCGGGAGGATTCTGACTACAAATCCTAAAACGACAAGCTTTCAGAATGCCAGAGCCTGCTGCCCGTCCTAGTATTCAAATATGCCGCTAGATAGATATTCGTTAAGCCACAAAGACCTTAACATATCTGTCAACCATCCAATTGCATAATACAATAAGACCGAATCCGGATTCAGTCCATCGACTTTTGATATATAATCCATAAATTCCGGAGACTCTAAATTTTAGAAGTCATCCAGCTCCACATCAATAATCAATACAATCAAGTCATACTGAATTTTAATAAATAGAATCTGAATACATAAATTAACATGCATATTATGAAAGCCATCACGTCTTAGTCAGTAAAAGTTTTTCCAAGGATGTCGAAGACTTTCAGCAAACCCCATTTATAGATCTTAAACTTAATAGCTATAATACGTTGCAAAGCATTCAACTTTATAAGAAAAAGGGGGAAAACAGCGAGGCAAATGAATTATAGAGATAGTTACCAACCAGCTGGGATCCGCCGGATCCGACCCGCACTGATGAAACGCCATCATTGCCCGTACTTTGAGACCAAAACGCTTCGCCAGTAAAACAATTTCCAAATACCCTTGCCAGTCATAATTTCTTGGAAATTCTCTCTCCACCAGCCCCCACCAAACCTCCATCACCACTCCCTCCATACCCGCCGCCGCTAGAGCCCGAAACGATTGCGCCATCGCCTTCTTCCGCCTCATGATTTGCGCTGTGGGCCCTACCGCGTCCACTGGCAGCGTAACGTAAACCGGGAATGACCCCACACGGCGGCGATGGCTGTGATGAAGCTCGTACACCAGCTCGTCATCGAACGAGGGGTTGAGGCGGCAGGTGATCGAAGGTCTGTCCAGGACACGAGACGGGAATTTCGGCCCGACCCGTATTGAGTGAGGTTGTAAGAAGAATAGGTGATTCAAGGCGGCAGAGAAAGTGGGAGCCGATGGCGACGCGATCGCCATTGTGTACGTACACGGTGCAATGTGTGGTTGCAGGTGAAATTAAGATCAGAATTCAGTCGTCTGCTAATTCGTAGAGATGCACTTTCCCCACTTTAAGCTCTGAATCTTGAATGAATTGATTGTAAATGATACCGTCTACGTGAGTTTTCAATGAAAAAGTTCGGTTTATCTATGAAACAACGTAGACCACCAATTTGAATGAGGTTGCTAGAATTTGACATCTCAAACCGTCATTCGAAATATTCCCTAAAATTGATGGGTAAATGAATGACACAACATGAGCTATTTCGCAAACACACGCCAGTATTTATTCAATGTGTCGCTTTTTATAATTTGTAGGTTTCCACAGCTATTATATTTTTAAGAGAAATTAAGGATTCTAACCCATCTTAAATCATTATTTTTAAAAATAGCCTTATCTATTAAATAGTTTTAAATATAGCCTTTCATAATTTAAAAATCCTAAAATACCCTTTTTTTAATAGATAAGGCTATTTTTAAAAATATGGATTTAAGATAGAATCCTTAAATTTCTCTTTTAATTATAACTCTTGAAGCATGAACGTTACGGTCAATTGAATTTTCAAAAATTAAATATAACACGATAATCTATTATTTAAAAGATTTCCTAGTCGATATGAAGAACCAACTTAAATTTTGCTCAAATTCGATTTTCAATTTAATGATTTGTTCATAAATCGTTAAAGTACTTCAAAAATTTTTGAGTTTTATTTTTCTTTACTTATACATTAATGGTATATACATCTATGTAAAAATCCAAAAAGTGTAAACCGTATGTATAAAATTGATGAAACACTATACTTTAAAAAATCAGGCACATTTGTCTCATATGCATATAGTTTTATACTTGATTTTTAAAAATACTGGGATTTAAAATATTATTAATTATATATTGACTTTATTTTTTGAATTTTCGCAAGTAAGCTAAATATAATTTTTTTTTAGTTGGAATGTTAATCTCTATGTGATACACCTCGATGCAATATCAATGGGTTTAATCAAAAGCAATATCCTATTATAGAGATTTAACATTTTAATAAGGAATAACTTTTTACTTCTTATATTCTATTTCTAAAAATAATATAAACAATATGAATACTTATTTTAATATATACTTTGTTAAATAGTTTTTTTTAAATATTTATATTTACTATCGTTTAAACCAAATACATAAATAAATATTTTACGTGCATAATATTTGCAACTCTCAACGAAACCACGTAAGTTTTCAACACCTTTATCCCAAAACATTCACATATTTTTTAAAACTATGGATTTAAGATGTGTTAGAATTCTTAATATTTCTTCAATACACACAATCAACTAGCTCATCATATAATTCACTAGCTAATTCTTGTAGAGTTTATAAAAACACTGTAAGAAGTATTCGACTTTGATGAAATAAACAATTTTAAAACATGTACAAACTAATTGCTAAAAATTTACAATCTAATACAACTCTATATAATTGAGAAATAAGATATGAAAACACACAAAAAAAAAAGTTAGAAGATGAAAGAAATGTAGAGAAATGAGATTACCTTGAGAAAAATCCTTAGGAATTGGGAGATATTCTAATGAGATTGATGGTGGGAGAAAAAAAATAGGATGAGAAATTGATGTGAGAGAAGAAAATATGGTTAAAGGATATAATTGAAATTTAACATAATTAAAGGCCAATTTGATAAAATAAATTAAATAAAGGCTAAAATTGATTATAGCACTTCCATGGAGGTCATTTTAGAAAATGCCTCTATTTTTAATATATATAGATATATATATATATATATATATATATATATATATATATATATATATATATATTACCTCCTTTTTTGGTTTGCTTTGATAACAAATGAATTTATAGGGGAGAAGGGATGAGCTATTTAATGCAATCACAGATTAGGCCGGAGCCTGAGAAGGTCTAGCTGGTTACGAATCTCCGATGATCAAAAACTGGTGAATCCAGAGGGGCTTCTTGCTAACAATTCTCCTCTTTATAGGGGGAGGGTAGTCAGTGGTCCCGCCTTGCCTGGGGCTTTGGAGACAATGTCTGATGCTGGGGGAGAACCACAGACTGGGGACCACCTACATCTGTTACCTATCTCGTACGACCTTCCTGCTTTTGCGATTCTCTGCATCCGGGGATATGCTTTTCGTGCTCAAGGTGCTTGACCATCCTCTGATTGGTTAGTAGGCCTAGCCTTTGCTTTAATAGGTGTCCGACTCCTGTAACCCTAGTCCCGATACACAGGACCACCATTGGTGTGTCAGGGACCCTCTCGGCCTCAGCTCGGCTGTCCTGTCCAATGACTGCCCGTCCCGACCTATTGAGGAGCCTCATCGCCTCAGCTCGGCTACCTTGCCAATTACTGCTCATCTCGACCTATTGAGGTACCTCCTCGCCTCAGCTCGGAGGCTGCCCCGAGGAATATGGTCAAGGAGCGCGTAATAGGGCATGCTCGGAAAGACCACGGCAGCTGGCCAGAGGTGGTCGTGCCCGGTGTCAACTCGGATCGGGCGGCGGGCTTGAAAACGGGTCCACCCGTTGGGCTGAAAACGGGTCCACAACTGACCGGGCCCAAATAAAGTTCGGGTACCTAAACCTATTGGGCCTCCAGGGCTAGGGATATCATCAGTATCCCCCCCAAGTCGAGCTAGAGCGCTGCCTCGACTAATGGGTTTATGGCGAACTTTATTTACTCCTGACACCTAGGTCCTCTGATTGGTCCTGGTCCCGGGGTCATAGCTGTCTTGTACCAAAACCTAGGGGGGCTGTCAGGCCATGTGCCCTCATCTGGTGCTCCGGCCGTTCAGATTCCTTAATCTGCGCCGTTGGTTTGGGCCCGGCTTTCTCGGCCCACTCGCCATATCCTCTATAAATAGAGGCTCTCGAGTCACTTTCATTCATTTGTGCTCTAGGTCGGATCAGTCGTCTCTCCTAAATCTTGTAAGTCAGTTCTGCCTTTCTTTTCTGTTCTTAATGTCCAACTACACATCTTCCACTTCTGGTGCTCTCTTTCGTGGGGGGGACGAGGATGCCGAGGTGTCTGAACTACCCAGCCCATCGGGTCAGAAGTCGGATGCCCCCGAGGGAAACATTCCCGAGGTGGCACCCCTCCGACAGGTCCCTCCCAGAATATTTGATCCATCTCTCCCCACCTTTGAGGTTTTCGACCCGAGGAGCCTGGCCCAGGCTGGACTTCCTTGGTACGAGATTCTCGACTCGGGTATTTCCCCTGATGCCGAGCACCTTCTCCGTACGTGGTTTATCCCACCGGACCACGACGTCCGGGTCCCTAGGGCTGGTGAGCGTCCGCATCTCCCCCCGCCCGGGTACTTTCCCTTCTTCCTTGAGCAGCTTAAGAGCGGACTCCGCTTTCCTATCCCCATTTCTTACCAGGAGTTCTCCCACTTCCATTGCGTTTCTCTGAGCCAGCTTACCCCCAACTCCTACCAGAGCCTAGTCTCTGTCACTGCCCTCTTTCGATCCTTGGATCTACCTTTCTCCCCTACCCTTATTCATTATTTTTTCCAGGTTAAGAAAACCCAGTCTCCCGGGGTGTTTTACTTCGGTGCCAGGACATTTTATAAATTTTTAAATAACATCCCGAGCTCCCGTAAAGGATGGAAACAAACCTATTTTTTTGTCAAACCACCTCGACGCTGGGCCTGCCCCATGGCCTGGCGAGATTCCTTACCTGCCCCCCGATCCTTGCCCAAAGAATACAAAGAAGACGTGTTCTTCCAAACGGTTATTTCAACCATTGGGGCTCGGCGTTTCGATTTGGCTGCCCTGATCAGGGAGGACGTACTCAGGCGTTTTGGGCTAAGCTCCTATCCAGACGTCCCTGGTGGTACGTTCTTCCTATCTGGCCCCCGTTTATCATATTTACTTGTTCATATGTCTGACCCGAGCCCTTTCTTTTGCAGATAACATGTCTCTTCAGCAGCTGCTGTCCGCCACGGCGTCTCAGAAGAAAGCGGGAAAAGGGGCGGCTGTGTAAAACCCGAGAATTTAAACCGAGATTTGATGTCATCAAATCTACTTAAGGTACCTCATTCAAGTTAAAACTCTAATTATTAATTAGATAATTAAGTATTTTAGTAGGTTTAAAACTGTAATTAAATAGAGGGATAATTAAGAATTTGAGTAGGTTTAAAACTCTAAAAGATGATTTAGAATTCTAGTGGGGATAGAAGTGTATCATGTTATCATCTTTATCTTGACTCACCTACACTTATTAAATACCAAATCATATCACCTTTATCTTCACCCATCAAAACTTAATAAATAAGATCAAAGCACTCCTAATTTCAGCACATCAAGAGCCGAGCTTCAGCCTCAAATCAAGTCCAGATTTTTGGAAAAGTTTGATTAGTAAAATCCAAAGAGATTCAACCACTTAAAATCCTTTTCTAACCAGCTACAAGTCTCGAAACTCTGGACTTGTTTGTCAAGAATTTTCAGTCATAAAAACTCCATAAAAATTCAGCATAAAACAGCAGCCTGATTCTTCGAAAAACTTTCAAAAGTTCCTGCCTCAAACTTTCAAACTTCCAGCATGCAACTCTCGTAATTCCTCCGTTAAACTCCCGAAAAGTTTTGGCAAGAACTTCATCGATTCAGGCTTGTTAATTTCGAAACCCCCAACCTCTCCTCCAGCTGATATTTTCGAAAATAAAATCTGATCTTCACCTCAACAAATTTGCATAGATTCTGTCCAATAATTTCGAAGGACTTCATCTCCATCTCTTCGATTTTGTTCCAGCCAAAAACATTATCTATATATAGGTGCAAACCATTGAAGAATATTTACAACAAATCCTTCTCCTCCATCAACTATTAATTCTCGAAAAGTTTCCTCCACATAGCCGAAGCTTCTGCACAATTTTTCCAGAACCTTTTCAACAGAATCTGTTCGAGTTTTTCAGCCTCAATCACCGTCTGTTTTTCAGAAACTTGTCAGCAAAATCCTTCGAATAATTCCAGCAACCAGCACCGAAGGATAAAGCCGTAGCTTCTGCTTTTGTTTTCATAAACCTTTCCACCAGCATATGTTCGAAAGTTTCCATCAATCTGTGTATAAGGTTGTCGATAAATTTTAACAGAAACTGTTCGAAACCACTAGCAGAATCCGGTTCGAGAAAGGTCAAGAATCTTGTCCTTATTGTTCTGATTGTGTTCGAAAGCCAAGGAAGATAAGAATCCATTCGTGTTATACCTTTGATCAATCAAGCACGTATCAAAGCACGGTAAGTGGGCTTTTGCTATTTATTCGTTTTGTTTTTGAAAATAATATGTATGTTTTGAAATCCCAATCGATATGAACTATGTTGAAACTAAGAAAATTATTAATTTGTAAGCACTTTAAACTTTGAAATCTGATTGGAAATGATTCCTTTATGACCCTGATGCGGTGGGAAATAACCGTTTATATAACCTTATACGGTGGTTAACCGTTGTTTCTGGAGTTTCCAGACCCTTTATTCGTGGGTAAGCCGATGCATGACCTCTTCTCTAGGAGGGATAATTCTAGAGACTGATATCAGTATCAAGAGAAAACTAGATGATTTATTGTGCTTAAGTATAAGAAAAATTATGAATGATATGAGATGTTATGTTATGGCTCGACGGAGCAATTATGTCAAGAGTCATTCATATCAAGATTATGCTTTGATTACGAATTACGTTTTGGAAAATTATGAATATTTATTATGTTATCATATCGATTGTCCCCCACTTGCTGAGTGTTTTCCAAAGCACTCAACCCCTTACTCTACATCCCCAGATAAAGCTGAGGAAGAAGTTGAAGCCGAAGAAGATCACCAATTTTGGGGTTGGTGATATATCCGCTGCGTATTTCTAAGAATTAAGATCCCAAGACTTTATTTAAGTACGATTTTACTATTTAAGATGTTAAATTTTAATTTCGCATTTTTAATTCAGTTGTAAAGACAATGATTTCTTTATTTATGGAATATAGACTGGTTTTTGTTTATTACGATATTACGAGGCTTATTGATTTCAAGTTGTTTATGGAAATCAATGCCGGTGTTATTGACCCCGGTCTCGGGGCGTGACAGGCTGGGGCAGGCCCTTCGAGCCAACCCCCTAACGCCATCCCCAGGGACCAGCCCACCTCGCGCTGAAGAGGTTAGGGAGGAAGCCGGCCTGCGCAAAAGGAAAAGGAGCAAGGGCACGGCCGGGGTCTCGATTCGAGAAGAAGTGGCTACTTCCCCGGTCATTCATGAGATCGACACCCCACCCGCTTCCCCCCCGAGTCATCATTCCGCTGCTCCCACCAACCCGGGTTCACCTGGGGTGCCAGTGGGTTATACTCGAGAGGTCAGCATGATCAATTCTGCCACATCAGGCCTCTCTGCCCAAATCGTTGAGTGTCTGACCTCCGTCGCCGATCAGCAAGTCCTGGCAGAGCTGAGGTGGAAACCCCTAGCAGAGGAAGGGGTATCTCGGGCCCTATCAGTAAGTACTTTTAAAGTTGCCAGGATTTTTTCTCGGTGGATATAGAACTGAGCCCCCCCCCCCCCCCCCCCCCCTTTTCTTTTCAGGGTCTGGTGATGATGTGCGAGAGCCTTTGTCGGGGTGCTAGCTACGGCCAATCAGCCAGGGATGCGAGGAAAGCAGTGCGGGAAGCCAAGTCAGAGGCTGAGAATGCTACTGCTAAGTCCGAGGCGGACGCTGCGGAACTATAGTCTCACAGGGCTTCGGTGACCCGACTCCGAGCTGATGTCGAACAGCTCCGCGGTGCCTTGGTCGGAAGGGAGCAGGACCTGTCAAATGCCTTGGCCGAGCTGGGGAGGGTCAGGTCCGAGTTGGCCTCCTACGTGGCTGGCGAACCAGCCCGCCGGGAGGCCTTCATCAAGTTCGAGGAATTCACGCGCATGTTGGCCTCCAAGGCTTTCGAATTTCTGGACCTTGGTTTTGAGGGGTGCAAGGGCCAATTCCAAGCAAAGGGCTTCCCGCCTAATGACCAGGACCCTGACTACTTCCTGGACCTCAACGCAATCATCGCCAACATCCCTCCCGAATTTACCAACCAGCCTGACTTGTTCTTAATTCCCCCTGTATTTTTCTTACTTTATTTTTCCCTTTTATGCTTGTATTGTGCTTTGGACGCACCCCCTTGTAATGAAGTTATTTTGAATTTTGACTGCTTTCTTTGAAGCAAACCGTTCTATTACTCGTAAGTTAGAAATTGTCTCTTATCGCATTTTATGAACGTCCTGACCACTTTTACAGCCGAGCTGATCCATGGTTTAAATCGGATTGTCCCACAATAATAACTTGAAAATAATCCTACGCATAGAATTAAATGCCGCATAGGGCTGACATGTGGAAACTTCCAAAAATAACTGTGAACACCTCTTCCATGGACACGAGTTCGCGCACGGATGAGCGCATGATTATCGCCTGGTGTGCACCCAGGTGGGGGCCATGCAATAAAGTGCCAGGGTCACTCAAACCCGAGCTTGGGTGACCGGGTTGTCCTGCACTTTTAATTTGTGTCAGGGGCTCATACACTTGGGCTTTAGTGACTGGGCTGACCTGCACTTTTAATTGGTGACAGGGTCTCATACACCTGGGCTTTAGTGACAGGGCTGATCTGCACTTTTAATTGGTGCCAGGGCCTCATACACCTGGGCTTTAGCATGCAGGGCGGACCTGTGCTTTTAATTGGTGCCAGGGCCTCATACACCTGGGCTTTAGTGACAGGGCTGACATGCACTTTTAATTTGTGCCAGGGCCTCATACACCTGAGCTTTAGCATGCAGGGCGGACCTGTGCTTTTAATTGGTGCCAGGGCCTCATACACCTGGGCTTTGGTGACAGGGCTGACCTGCACTTTTAATTTGTGCCAAGGCCTCATACACCTGGGCTTTAGCATGCAGGGCGGACCTGTGCTTTTAATTGGTGCCAGGGCCTCATACACCTGGGCTTTAGCAGGCAGGGCGGACCTGTGCTTTTAATTGGTGCCAGGGCCTCATACACCTGGGCTTTAGCTTGCAGGGCGGACCTGTGCTTTTAATTGGTGCCAGGGCCTCATACACCTGGGCTTTAGCATGCAGGGCGGACCTGTGCTTTTAATTGGTGCCAGGGCCTCATACACCTGGGCTTTAGCATGCAGGGCGGACCTGTGCTTTTAATTGGTGCCAGGGACTCATACACCTGGGCTTTAGCATGCAGGGCGGACCTGTGCTTTTAATTGGTGCCAGGGCCTCATACACTTGGGCTTTAGCATGCACGGCGGACCTGTGCTTTTAATTGGTGCCAGGGCCTCATACACCTGGGCTTTAGCATGCAAGGCGGACCCGTGCTTTTAATTGGTGCCAGGGCCTCATACACCTGGGCTTTAGTGACAGGGCTGACCTGCACTTTTAATTGCCAGGGCCTCATACACCTGGGCTTTAGTGACAGGGCTGACCTGCACTTTTAATTTTGTGATAAGATTTAAAGGAAAAGTTCTTTAAATAACAGTGTTCGTACATCAAATTGAAATAACAACAATAAAATGCCTAGGAATAATATTTTCTGAGGTGATATGCATTCCAAGGTCTTTTTAAGTGTCGGCCTTCGCCCTCCTCCAAGTAGTACGATCCGGAACTCAGTCTCTGGACTAGTTTGTATGGTCCCTCCCATCGGGGGTCGAGCTCTCTTACCTCCCCTGTTGGGTTAACCTTTTTGAGGACGAGGTCCCCCACTTGAAAATTTCGGGGTATCACCCTTTTGTTGTAGGCTTTGACTATCTTGCTGCGGTAAGCCTCCATCCTTATAGCGGCCCTTTCCCTTTTTCATAGATCAGATCCAAATCCAGAGCCCGGTGTTCCTCATTGTTGTCATCATATGCTTGGACCCTGGCAGAGGTTTTTCCGACCTCAGCTGGGAGCACGGCCTCCGTCCCATATACCATGCTGAAAGGCGTTTCTCCAGTTGGGATGCGAGCTGTCGTTCTGTAAGCCCACAACACACTTGGTAACTCGTCCACCCAATCCTTACCAACCCCGTACAGTCTTGCCTTTAACGCTTGCACAATTGATCGGTTGGTGACCTCTGTCTGCCCGTTGCTCTGCGGGTAACCCACCGATGTAAAGGCTTGTTCGATCTTCATTTCCTTGCACCAAGCCATTAACCTCTGCCCTTGGAACTGCCTCCCATTGTCTGATATCAATTTCCTGGGTACTCCAATATGGCAAACTATATTCTTCCACAGAAAGTCCAGCACATTCTCCTCGGCAATCTTGGCTAAAGGTTCGGCCTCGACCCACTTCGAGAAGTAATCTACAGCCACCAACAGAAATTTCTTTTGCTTCGGGGCTATTGGGAAAGGTCCCACAATATCCAAACCCCATTTATCGAAAGGGCTGGCCGATGTTACCACTTTCATGAGCCTTGCTGGCCTTAACTGGAACTTACTGTTCCTCTGACAACCCTCACAAGTGACTACAGTCCTGATCGCGTCATTCCTTAGGTTCGGCCAGAAGTATCCAGCAAGGAGGGTCTTTCTGGCCAAAGCCAAACCCCCGAGATGGTCTCCACAGCATCCCTCGTGAATTTCCCTGAGCACATATTCTGCCTCCTCCGCGCTCAGACATCGGAGCAGAGGTCCGGCAAAGGACCTCTTATATAACACATCCTCTATCAGAACAAACCGGAATGAATGCCTCTTCAACCGCCGGGCTTGGTTCCTATCAGCGGGTACCTCAAGCTTTCTTAAGTAGTTCAAAATCGGGGCCATCCAACCTAAGACCTCTGGGGCCTCTGTGGCGGGCTGAGTTGACGGAACCAACTCAGTTTGAAATATGAGCTCCCTTTGTGACAAAGGAACTAGGGATGTTGACCACTTGGAGAGCTCATCAGCTTCGTGATTATCCTCCCTAGGTGTGATGCCCCGAAATTAATTAATGGCAATTTGGACATTAATTATGTTTATATGATGAATTATTGCAATGATTAAGTTATGTGTGGAAAATGAAGTATTAACATGATTTAATAGTGTTGATTTTAATTATGAGGAAGGTGTAGATTTAATGAAGTTAGTAGCATTTTTGTAAATGCTTTTGAAATACCATGTTAGTGTATTTTATACATCATGTTAAGTGTTGGGGTACAATTTAATTAAACCCTTATAATCCCCACTACCCCACCTTTTTACTCACTTTCCCCTTTATACTCTAAATTCCCAAAATCATTTTTCCCAAACCCTTTTCCCCCTCATTTTCGAGTTTGGCCCATAGGTGGGAAGGAAGTTCTTGCAAAAGCTTCACTCTTGTGATTCTTGGTAAGATTTAAGACCCATGATGTGTATATATCACTCCTTGATGCTTTTGTAAAATTTTATTTGAGTTTGGAATAGTTTTGAAAGGTTTTGAAATGGGTTTGTTGGGGTTGGTATTATTTTGTTGGGTGTTGAACTTATGAGTATATGATGATGTTTATTGAAGGTTTTTAGTGGTTTTATATGGTTGATGTTTTAATGTTTGAGTTTGTTTGAGTTGGGGAAGGAGAAGGATGAATAGTGCCCGAAAATCGGACATACAGGACTCGGTGATCGATCGGCGCCTTCCACCGATCGATCGCGAGCTACGGGGGGTGAAGGCAGTAGCCTTCCGCGATCGATCGCGAGTTTGGCGCGATCGATCGGCGAGGTCGCGATCGATCGGCGCAAACTCGGCGATCGATCGCGAATTGGAAGATTTTGTTGGACGAGGCAGTGTAGTCTCGCGATCGATCGGGGCCATATGAAGATCGATCGCGAGACACCAAAAATTGGTGTTTTTGATTTTTTGTGGGATTTTTGAATATTGGACTATGATTAGCTTCTAATATTGATTTGTATGGTTGTGTAGAACCATCCCAGGTACCCACGACCTCGAGGAGATAAAGTGCTACAACTTCACCACATTTTGAAAAGGTACGTAAGAAACGTACGGGCATCAAACGGTAACATATTCCTAAACTATGACTATGCATTGATTGCATAAGTATTTATGATGATAATTATGATGCATAAGTTTATGATGATAATGTTGTGATAAATGAAGATGATATGATGTTACGATGATAATTATGATACGATGATGATGTTTGAAGATGATGGTGCTTATGAAATGATAAAGCATGTTTAACTATGTTATTTAGAATGGTTGAATGTCCGGTGGCTATTATGGGCAAGCGAGGAAGGTACTTGCCGCTCACATAACTAAGCGAGGGGGTACATCCGCTATCAAGGTGTAGCGAGGGGTATCATCCGCTAAGCGAGGGGTATCATCCGATGAACAAAGAGATACATCCGCTATCAAGGCGTATCGATGGGTATCATACGATGTGTTATGTCGAGCGAGGGGGGCCAAATGTGCCGCTGTCGTAATAGAACCCGGACAGTCCCATTTCTAATGAATATAGTTTGTTGTGAGCATATATGTGAGAATCATGATTTTAATCATTTATATCAAGAACTAATGACCATATGCATAACTATGATACAGGGACAACCAAAGAGGAATAATACGATTAACCAGGAAGTATACGTTACCAATTATTTCTATGCATTTATTTATATGCCATTAACTTATGATGCTAAGTAACGATGTACATGCTCATGATGGGTTGTTCCTGTAGGTACACTTTTGGACCAAGGCTAAGGGTCGGGTTGAGACAGTGAGCTAAGGGAGCATAAAAGAAGATAGATTACAGGATTTCTTTTGGGATAGTTTCTACTCTAGGAGTAGTATAATTCTATCGATACACTTCATTTTGAGGATGTAATTAATTTAATTTTGAAAAATTTGTTCTTGGCGTGTAATCTAATTAGCTCAAAACTACAACCGGAACCCGAAGATGTCATTAATGCATATTTAGTCCTTAATTTGTTGTTGATATGATGTTAAGGTAGGAAGACCCTACATTTGTGATATCACAGCAGTGGTTAGAGAACCCGGGTATGAGTGAAGGGTAGCCTTAGCAATAGGTTGGCTAGGTGTTTACTTTTAACATGTTATGTTACATATGAAGTATATGGTTGTTATGACAACATGTTATGGCTTTCTAACGATGTATATATGAACTGCTTTTGGGTCTTGTTGTTAACCCTTGTGTTGCAGTATGACAGCAAATATCGACATTGGCGACGCGGTAAGTGTTAATGCTAGTGCGGGGCGCACGAACCCCCTACCCCCGCCAGCCCTAGGCGAAGAGCCATCCGAGCAACAGTTATTACCGGGAGAGTTGAGTTTGACTCAATTCCTAGCGTATCGGACCCCGACATTTGAAGGGACTGAAACAGGGGAGCGAGCCGAGGAATGGCTAGAAAGAATAGAGCAAGTATTTGTGGCAGCCCCGTGTGCAAAGACGGCCTGGATAAGGCTAGCAGAGTTCCAATTAGCTAAGAAAGCACTGATGTGGTGGAAGACCACCGTGATTGAACAAGAGGCACAGGGTCAAGAAGTAAACTGGAAACTGTTTAGAACTAGATTTCTAGCCCGATACTTTTCAGCGGCTGCACGTCAGGCTAAAGAGGATGAGTTTACTAAATTGAAGCAAGGTACCATGCCGGTGTCAGATTATGCCCTCCACTACTGTTCTCTACTCAGATATGTACCTCATATCGCCGCCGACACTCAAGCAAAAATGAGGAACTTTATGAAGGGCTTGAGGCCGAAACTTTATGATAGGGTGATTACATATGGCCCCACTTGCTTTGACGATGCACTTACACGGGCTGAGTTAGCCGAACTGGGGGTTGGTGCATACCCTGATGCTGTACCTCCTCCAGCACCCCCTCAGAAATCTATTTCCGACAATTTAAAGCCAAGGGGTGATCGGTTTAAGCCTGGGGGGAACACTTCAGCGTCTAGATTCAGTGGTAGGAGGCCCGAGAACCGATGGAAAGGAAACCGCAGGAATGACGCCCCACCAAGAGGAGGACAGTCTCGGGGAGGTAGTGTTGGGGAGGTCCAATGCTCTCTTTGTGGGCTACCGCATCTGACGAAAAATTGTGTATGATGTTATGTTTGTGGCGACAGAGGCCACTTTGCTCGACAGTGTCACAACAGGGGAAGGCAGCAGAACTCTACGGAGAGGTCTACGGTCAGAGCAGCACATCACAGACCCCCATATGTACCGAGGCAGTATGGAAGTCAGCCTACGGGGCCACCTCAAGGGCAAGTGTATGCATTGACAAGGGAGCAGGCTACAGCAGCTCCGAAGGAGGTTATAGCGGGTACGTGTCTTTTATTTACGCACCCTGCCTTTATATTGATCGACACAGGTGCGTCACACTCTTTTGTGTCGACGAGTTTTGTGGAAAGACACCACATATGCACTTCTCCGTCGCCCACGCCTCTTGTAGTCTCGACACCCGCTGGAAGGAGTTTGATTGCTGATCAGATTGTCTATGATGGCCTCATTTATTTTGAGGATAACAAGTTAAGGTCGGATTTGATCGTTCTGGGAATGTCAGACTTTGACTGTATATTAGGTATTGATATTCTGAATAGGTACCAGGCAGTTGTGAACTGCAGGCAGAGGACTGTCCGATTCAGGTCTGATAAGGGAGTTCAGTGGACGTTCTATGGGGATGGTTCTCGTTCAAAGATTCCGTTGATATCTGCGGTCAAGATGACACGATTATTGGAACGAGGCCATACAGGATATCATATTTATGATATTGATGTTTCTGAAAAGAAGGAGGAATTAAAGGTTGAAGATGTGCCCGTAGTGGCAGAGTTTCCTGAAGTATTTCCTGAAGAGATTCCCGGATTCCCACCGGCGAGAGAGGTCGAGTTTGGAATCGAATTACTACCGGGGACGTCAGCCATTTCTCGTGCCCCGTATAGGATGGCACCAACAGAGCTAAAGGAGTTAAAGGTTCGGTTGCAAGAACTCCTTGACAAGGGCTACATACGCCCTAGCGTATCGCCCTGGGGTGCACCAGTTTTATTTGTCAAAAAGAAAGATGGTTCGATGCGTCTGTGCATCGATTACAGACAACTGAACAAAGCCACAGTAAAGAACAAGTATCCGCTTCCGAGGATCGATGATTTATTTGATCAGTTGCAGGGTACGAGACTCTACAGTAAGATCGATCTGAGGTCGAGATACCATCAGATTCGGGTAAGGAAAGATGATGTGCAGAAGACAGCTTTCAGGACCAGATATGGGCACTATGAATTCTTAGTTATGCCCTTTGGGGTGACGAATGCCCCAGCTGTTTTCATGAGTTTAATGAACAGGGTATTCCAACCATGTTTGGACCAGTTCGTCATAGTCTTCATTGATGATATACTTATCTACTCCCGGACTGAAGAAGAACATGTGGAGCACTTGAGGACAGTACTTCAGATCCTTAGGGATCATCAGTTATATGCAAAGCTTAGCAAGTGCGAGTTTTGGTTGGACAGTGTGGTATTCTTGGGTCATGTTATATCTAGCAGTGGACTATCTGTGGATCCCAGAAAGATTGAAGCTGTTATGGAGTGGGCTGCACCCACTTCTGTGCCCGAGATACGGAGCTTCCTTGGTTTAGCGGGTTATTACCGACGTTTCGTCGAAGGATTCTCTAAGATCGCTAAGCCATTGACACAGCTAACTCAGAAAGGAGTACCGTTCTATTGGTCCGAAGCTTGTGAGGAAAGCTTCCAAGAGTTGAAGCGTCGTTTGACGACAGCGCCAGTGTTGGTGATCCCTTCTGAGAATAAGAAGTTTGCCTTGTACACGGATGCATCATTGCAAGGTTTGGGCTGCGTGTTGATGCAAGATAAGCACGTGGTAGCTTATACTTCGAGACAGTTGAAGCCCCATGAGACCAGATACCCAGTCCATGATCTGGAACTGGCAGCCATCATTTTCGCCTTGAAGATTTGGCGTCATTATCTTTATGGTACGACGTTTACCATCTATACGGACCATAAGAGCCTGAAGTTCCTATTCACTCAGGCTGAACTGAATTTGCGTCAAAGAAGATGGATGGATTTCCTCAAGGACTATGACTGTGAGATTGAGTACCATCCTGGTAAAGCAAATTCAATAGCAGACGCCTTAAGTCGGAAGGTAAAGAGTACTGCTGAGGACGCTATGTGTTTATCAGCTATGATGACTTCGTATTGTCATTTAGGCTATGATTTTGATGTGGACACGTCGCCAGTGCGAGTGTCGACCTTATTGGCTGAGCCAGACATATTTGAGGCTATTAGGAAAGCTCAGAAGTCGGACGTTGAAGTTCAGAGATGGTCATCGATAGTACTCCAAGGGCAACCATCAAAGTTCCGGGTGGCTGAGGATGGTTCCTTGAGACTTGGCAACCGTTGGGTGGTGCCAAGGACACCAGAATTACGCCAAGGAATCTTACACCGTGCCCACAGTAGCCGGTTCAGTATCCACCCAGGAGGAAGGAAGATGTACAAGGATCTATGTGATCAATTTTGGTGGAGACGCATGAAGCGTGAAGTAATTGCTTTTGTTAAGAGATGTCTGATCTGCCAGCAAGTAAAGGCAGAAAGACAGAGGCCTGGTGGTGAGCTGAAGAGCTTAGAGGTACCTAAATGGAAGTGGGAGCATATATCTATGGACTTCGTGACCCACTTGCCAAGGTCGGCCTCTGGATTTGATGCGATCTGGGTGATCGTGGATAGGCTGACAAAGGTAGCCCATTTCATTCCTTACAGTATGACTTTCACATATTTAAAGATGGCCCAACTATATATGCGGGATGTGGTGAGATTGCATGGCATTCCGGTATCGATAGTGTCTGACAGAGACCCGAGGTTTACTTCACATTTCTGGGAGGGTCTCCAGACAGCTTTGGGCACAGAAATAAGGTTGAGTATGGCATATCACCCTCAGACAGACTGTCAGACAGAGCGCACTATTCAGACGCTCGAGGACGTGCTGAGGGCATGTGTTTTGGAATTTGATACTCCGTGGCAGGATTCAGTACCACTGGTGGAGTTCTCCTATAATAACAGTTATCAGGCGAGCATTCAAATGGCTCCTTTTGAAGCTCTTTATGGACGACGATGTAGGTCACCGCTGTATTGGGAGGACTTGACCAGCAAAGCGGTCGGAGGACCGGATATGATCAAGGATATGGAAGAAAAGATCAAGATGAAACGCCAAAAGATGAAAGCGGCCCAGGATAGGCAAGCAGCCTATGCCAACAAGCGACGACGACCACTAGAATTCCAAGTAGGAGATAAGGTTTTCTTGAAGATCTCACCCTTCAGGGGTGTCGTCCGGTTTGGTATGCGGGGAAAGTTATCTCCGAGGTATGTTGGGCCATATGAGATATTACAGCGCATCGGTACTTTGGCCTACCGTTTGGCCCTACCGCCGTCCTTGTCTGGTATTCATGATGTCTTTCACGTTTCTATGTTGAGGAAGTATGAACCAGATCCGTCTCATGTATTGCAGCCTTCAGAGGTTCAGTTGAGTTCAGATGTATCCTATATTGAACGACCGGTTAGAATTCTGGATCGTGAGGATCGCAGGCTACGAAGCAAGATTATACCGATGGTCAAAGTTCAGTGGGATCGTCGGGGTGTCGAGGAGGCTACGTGGGAGACGGAACGGCATATGGTGCAGCACTACCCGGAACTATTTTCTGGTATGATTTATGTTTAGTTTCATTTTGGGTAAGTGCATGCGATTTCGAGGACGAACTCTTATACGTAGGGGAGTAATGTGATGCCCCGAAATTAATTAATGGCAATTTGGACATTAATTATGTTTATATGATGAATTATTGCAATGATTAAGTTATGTGTGGAAAATGAAGTATTAACATGATTTAATAGTGTTGATTTTAATTATGAGGAAGGTGTAGATTTAATGAAGTTAGTAGCATTTTTGTAAATGCTTTTGAAATACCATGTTAATGTATTTTATACATCATGTTAAGTGTTGGGGTACAATTTAATTAAACCCTTATAATCCCCACTACCCCACCTTTTTACTCACTTTCCCCTTTATACTCGAAATTCCCAAAATCATTTTTCCCAAACCCTTTTCCCCCTCATTTTCGAGTTAGGCCCATAGGTGGGAAGGAAGTTCTTGCAAAAGCTTCACTCTTGTGATTCTTGGTAAGATTTAAGACCCATGATGTGTATATATCACTCCTTGATGCTTTTGTAAAATTTTATTTGAGTTTGGAATAGTTTTGAAAGGTTTTGAAATGGGTTTGTTGGGGTTGGTATTATTTTGTTGGGTGTTGAACTTATGAGTATATGATGATGTTTATTGAAGGTTTTTAGTGGTTTTATATGGTTGATGTTTTAATGTTTGAGTTGGTTTGAGTTGGGGAAGGAGAAGGATGAATAGTGCCCGAAAATCGGACATACAGGACTCGGCGATCGATCGGCGCCTTCCACCGATCGATCGCGAGCTACGGGGGGTGAAGGCAGTAGCCTTCCGCGATCGATCGGCGAGGTCGCGATCGATCGATGCAAACTCGGCGATCGATCGCGAATTGGAAGATTTTGTTGGACGAGGCAGTGTAGTCTCACGATCGATCGGGGCCATATGAAGAGCGATCGCGAGACACCAAAAATTGGTGTTTTTGATTTTTTGTGGGATTTTTGAATATTGGACTATGATTAGCTTCTAATATTGATTTGTATGGTTGTGTAGAACCATCCCAGGTACCCACGACCTCGAGGAGATAAAGTGCTACAACTTCACCACATTTTGAAAAGGTACGTAAGAAACGTACGGGCACCAAACGGTAACATATTCCTAAACTATGACTATCCATTGATTGCATAAGTATTTATGATGATAATTATGATGCATAAGTTTATGATGATAATGTTGTGATAAATGAAGATGATATGATGTTACGATGATAATTATGATACGATGATGATGTTTGAAGATGATGGTGCTTATGAAATGATAAAGCGTGTTTAACTATGTTATTTAGAATGGTTGAATGTCCGGTGGCTATTATGGGCAAGCGAGGAAGGTACTTGCCGCTCACATAACTAAGCGAGGGGGGTACATCCGCTATCAAGGTGTAGCGAGGGGTATCATCCGCTAAGCGAGGGGGTACATCCGCTATCAAGGTGTAGCGAGGGGTATCATCCGCTGAACAAAGAGATACATCCGCTATCAAGGCGTAGCGATGGGTATCATACGATGTGTTATGTCGAGCGAGGGGGGCCAAATGTGCCGATGTCGTAATAGAACCCGGACAGTCCCATTTCTAATGAATATAGTTTGTTGTGAGCATATATGTGAGAAGCATGATTTTAATCATTTCTATCAAGAACTAATGACCATATGCATAACTATGATACAGGGACAACCAAAGAGGAATAATACGATTAACCAGGAAGTATACGTTACCAATTATTTCTATGCATTTATTTATATGCCATTAACTTATGATGCTAAGTAACGATGTACATGCTCATGATGGGTTGTTCCTGTAGGTACACTTTTGGACCAAGGCTAAGGGCGGGTTGAGACAGTGAGCTAAGGGAGCATAAAAGAAGATAGATTACAGGATTTCTTTTGGGATAGTTTCTACTCTAGGAGTAGTATAATTCTATCGATACACTTCATTTTGAGGATGTAATTAATTTAACTTTGAAAAATTTGTTCTTGGCATGTAATCTAATTAGCTCAAAACTACAACCGGAACCCGAAGATGTCATTAATGCATATTTAGTCCTTAATTTGTTGTTGATATGATGTTAAGGTAGGAAGACCCTACATTAGGGATCTGCACTATGGTTTTATATACTATTGTCATTGTTGAATGAGTAATATATTATTGTTGCAGTGAGTTGATATTGTTTGGAATTATGTGATGTCGCTATTTAGCGAGCAATGGTTATGATGTTGTCGATGTTGAGCGAACATCGGTTGTGATGCCGCTGCTGTTGAGCATGCGAGATGATGGAATGCCGACGCTATTGAGCGAGTGATGTGATATGATATAATAGCACTGTGAAAACATTGTTGGGATATATGGGATATATATATAATTAGTGTAATGATTTAACTATATTGGATTATGTAATTGGCATGATGAGAATGCGTGTAGTTAATCAATGTAATGATTAACTGATTTTGGAAATTTGATGGTTTTGGTTATTGTGAGAACATGAACAGCATGGGGGATCATATATGATAACGATACTATATAGGGAGTATCTTTTGAATTTACAGCTTTATATTCTGTAAATTATGGATTGTGATGTTGCGGTTATTGAGATTGTGTTATTGGTATGCTCACCTAGGGGTGGGAATCGGGACGGGTTTCGGGGAATCGGGATATTCGGGTTCGGGTATCGGGATTACTAAAGGCATTCCCGAACCCGAACCCGAACCCGAACCCGAATATGTCGGGCACCCGAAATCGGGTTCGGGTACCCGAACCCGGGTACCCGAACCTTGAATTTATTTTTTTTAATTTTTTTGAAGAAACACTCTTTAAATTTAAACCTAAAAAAAAAAATTATTTTTAAAAGGAATTCGGGTTCGGGTACCCGAACCCGAACAATTTTTCTCTCAAACCCCTACTCGAATCCCGTCCCGAACCCGCCACTACCCAATCGGGTAAAACCCGATTATCCCGACCCGATCGGGAAATACCCGATCGGGTCGGGTCGGGACCCGAATTCCCGAACCCGTTTCCCACCCCTATGATCACCCCGTGTGAGAGCTGTTTCTGTTGGGACATGTGAACATGTACAACATTGGCTCTTGAGTTCAAGCTGTTGATTGGAAATGCTTCCAGGGCTGAGGTACCAATGTTGATATTGAGTAGTATACTTTATACATTAGATACACATTCACTTATTCAATGCTCGCCTGTGAGCATTTTGATATGTATATAGGTTGTATAAAGGTTGTTAGATTTCTCTTTTCATTTATGGTTACATGCAATTAATCATGGAGTATGCATGATGAATTGAGAATATGTTAGTGTATTATGAGGTGTATGTTCATGCTAGTGGAGTGGTATTTGGGCATTGAACATTAAGTGGATTAATGTCGAAAATTTTATAGATGACATATACGATGTTCCCTAATGTTATAAAAGCATACACTATTATTTGTGATAATACACTAATAGCGGGTTAAGGCAGCGAGGACCTTACAAAATCCATCTTCAACTAGTTTAGAAATTAAAAATGGATAATTACCTGTCTCCCTTGTAGAATAATTATATTACAAATTCTCCAATCTAGTTTGAACAATTACATCTACCCCCTATAGAATAATTGTATTACAATCACACCCCTCTAGTTTGTAAAATATATAAGAAACATTATAACTACCTCCTATGTGATTTGACATAAAATTACAATATAAAGGAGATAGATGTAATAGTTAAATTAGATAGACTAAAACAATAATTATAAAAAATAAAGGGTGCCTATTTGTGGTTCACCCAAAAAAAAAAATAGCATTCAAGTATTTATTTATTAAGCATTGAAACTTTTAAAGCTTTTAAATTGAAAATTTGACTGTTAATGCTACGAAATATTTTTCTGAAATAAATGTTCTTCAATCGATTTCGACTAACATTATCTAAATAAATAATAGTTGTTTGATCATGATTTTTAAATATAACTGTCTAATATTTTATTTTTTGTATGTTGTTTAAAGATTATTTTATATAAAATTTTTAAAAAAGATCCGAAAAAATGTTTAACAAAATTTATTTTTCAAAACTATCGCTCATGACATATGATGCACGGACACTCCTAAAAATTACTCGGTGTAGTGTCGGACACTTATATGCTACAATGCACAGATAATGACACGACGACACGGACACGACACGTCACAGACACTGCGACACGTATTTTCAAAATTTTCAGGATACAACACGGCTGGACACTTCTATATATTTTTATACACTATATTATAAAATACTAAAATTCACATTTTTTAAATTCTAAAACAATGTAAAAATAACAAAAATATTATTACCAAATTCAAGAAGCATATAAATAAATGCATGTCATTTGCATCATCATAGTATCATTCATACTAACACCAAATACATTTTACTTCAAACAAACACGGCCAGATAAAAGATAAAACCAAAAATATTTCTTACCAAATTCAAAAGGCATATAAATAAACGCATGTCATTGAAATCATCATAATATTACTCATACTAACTAAATGTATATTACTTCAATTAACATAAAGTTTAAAAAACATGTCGAAATTTTATTTTAGCCAAAAACCTTTTTAAATTGTGCAATTAACCCCAAAAGTATCATTTTTCTGTGTCGCACACGCCAATCGGCCGTGTCCAACACGAGTGTACGATTTTGAGAGAAGTGTACGACACGGGTGCACCGTGTAATTTTTAGGAGTATCCTTGCATTATAGCTTTTAGGACACCGACATTCATCGGATACGTGTCGGACACGCCACGTGGCGTATCCTCACTTTTTAAAAAAAAAAATAAATTACGACACTCGTGTCGACACTCCCCTCAAAATCGAACTGTGTCTACACAATCGATGAGCGTGTCCGACACATAATAAACACTTTTGGGGGTTAAATGTACAATATAAAAAGTTTTTGGCTAAATTGAAATATGAACGTGTTAGTTAAACTTTATGTTAATTGAAGTAATATATACATTTGATGTTAGTATGTATGATAGTATGATAATTTCAGTGACATACATTTATTTATATACTTTTAAATTTGGTAAGATATAGTTTTGGTGTTTATTTGGACGTGTTTATTAAACTTTATGTTAATTGAAGTAATATGTATTTGATGTTAGTATGAATGATACTATGATAATTCTAGTGACATGAATTTATTTATATGCTTCTTGAATTGATAAGAATATTTTATTATTTTTACATGGTTTTAGAATTTAAAATATGTTAATTTTAGTATTTTGTAATATAGTACATGTATAATATATATAAAAATATACAGGCTATCACAGCCGTGTCGTATCCTGAAAATTTTGAAACTTATGTGTCGTCGTATCCATGTCATGTTATGTCAATGTCATTATGTGGGTGTTTGTAAATGTTTTTGCAAACTGCTTATCAGCTTTTCAGATAAAAAATAGAATTTGAATGTTTTATTTCATTGCTTCTGCTATTGCTTCTCTAAAAATAAACAGAAAAAGCAGAATCTGGGATGCAGGTCATGACATGTTTTTGACTGCTTTTAAGTTGTTTTGTGATAATTTTATAATTAATTGAAGTTTATTAAGCTGTTTTTTTATTTAAATAGCAAACACTCAATGTTTTTGCTTAAAAATAATTTTTTCGAACTTTAAACAAAATAATATAAAAATGCTTTAAATAAATCATCGCAAACTCACCATATATCAATGTATGTGCATCACACAAGTCACGACTCTCAGATTTATTTTTCTGAAAAAACAATTGAACGGTGAATCCGCTCCTCAGTGGTCAGTCCTCTCCGGCAAATTGAGCCGTAAATCCTCGATCAATAAACCAAAAAAAAAAACGAAAAAGAAAAAAATATTTAAGCTTCACCTTTGCGAATTCGGACCGCTCGTTTCTCCCTCTTATCAACCAATGGCGAGAGCCTCCTACGGCATCTCCGCCCCGCTATACTGCTCGCTCCGCCGTTTAAAGCATTGCCCTATCACTCTCGTTCCTTCCAAAACCACTAATCTTCGTAATCTCCGCACCGCCTTTATGTCGCCCTCCTCCACCAACCACCAACCGTCCCTGGAAGTAATCGGCGGAGGTGTGGACTCATTCCTTCCTGCGTTCAATACCCTTCATCTCCCATACGTTCCTTATCCCGTTGTTGGTTGGAACCAACACCTGGAGACTATTTTCGCTTCATTTTACAGGTCATTCCCTGATGTCAGATTCCGGCGCCAGTGTTTCCGCACTAGAGACGACGGCACTGTCTCCCTAGACTGGATCTCCGGTGATGATCGAAGCTTGCCATCTGATTCTCCGGTGCTCATTTTGCTGGTGAGTCTCAGTACTCACCTATGTAAGCTCTGGTCAAGTCGATTTCTTGCTGACGGGCATTGTAACTAATATCATGCAGTATACTGAGTGACAAAAGTCAGTAATATAGCATCTATCCAGAACCATAGCACACATAAAAAAGACGCAAAAGAATAAACAAACACTAGCTCACCATAGAAAAAAATCATTAAGAGAACAGAACTACCATGCCAAAATGAGAAGACTTCAATGCCTAAAGGTCTCAATTGTTAGATTAAAATCTGCATACTCTCTTGCATAGAAGATCCTCCGTCTAGGTTTTGCCCTTGGCGGGAAAATCTAAATGGCTTCCCGTATGAAAGTTTCCAAGCTTTCGAGCAAATATGTTTTCTCCCTTTTTTCCTTTTTGAGAAGCTCATTTGTGTTTCTAGATCTCATTAAAAAGCAGACCCGTATGTCACACTTAAGGCACATAGTTACTGGCATAATTATTAAAGCTCTCAATGTGTGACTCGGTACATTGGGCATCAAGCTCAGCCTTCGCGCCTTGACGCTAGCCAAGGACCAATACTTCAATGAAATGTGCGTCTTGATCCAAGTTCATTGTATGTTATGTTTCCTCACTTTGGTAATATGAGTCCTTTGTCTTGCCCTTAGAGTTGAACATCCACGCATTTAAGTTTGTCTTGCTTCTCTAGTAACTATGTGTGGGAGTTTTTAAAAGAGATTCCGGAATAAATAGATTTTGTTGGAAAATAATTTATCTTTGTTTTGTGAAAATAATTGGCCAAAGTTGTATAATGAGATCCATAAGACCTTGGACTTGAAAGTAACTCAAAACCCGAGAAGGATGATTATGTAATTGGGTTTCATAGCATATGGTCTGATTAAATCTCCCCTTTCACATTTGATGTGTAACAGGGTATTATAATTCCCCTAGTTTCTGGATTCAATGTTGTTGCCGAGTGTCACATCCCTAGTTAAGTGTTATTCCGCATCTACAGCGAAGATTTTTCTCCAACCAAAGATCCAATTGTGCACTAGATTCTCTAGCGGAAACTTTTCTTAAACTTCCATTTCACATTTTATATGTGGAGTAGCACGCCTTGGCTTGATGAATTGTGTACCGGGAAAAATGTCTTGTATTGCAAGGAGTAGGAAATAACGACTTATAACTTTTGAAGCTCAATTAGTATAATAAAAAATTGAAGAGAATAATCAGTTGCGGATTGTGACGATGATTTACAATCTTTATTTTTTCTTGTCGAGCAATATTTTGTTAGGCCTATAGTGGCCCAATTCCTTCCCTAGCCCCACGCATGGCGTGAGGTTCGTGCATCGGGTTTGTCCTTTTTTAAGCAATATCGTGTTTAGTGGAGTGAAGAAAACTGGTTTTTGACTTGACAATGGGTGGTTGCAGCCAGGTCTGACTGGAGGTAGTGAGGACACATACGTGAGGCATATGTTACTGCGAGCTAGGAGTAAAGGATGGCGTGTAGTGGTGTTTAATAGCAGAGGTTGTGGAGACAGCCCTGTGACCACCGCTCAGGTACTCGTCTTTGTGGGTTTCAATTTTTTCCTGGAATTTTTTTCGATTTTAAGTGCTTACTCTTTTTACTCATCCGAGTTGCATGCAATACTTAAGTCAACTTTTATTAAAAACCTAGGGGAGACACAGTTGACAACTGTAGAAGTTGCTATCATGCATGAGTACTTGAGATATGGTATAAAATAGTGAATATATTCTGGAGAAACTTTTATATTTATTGTCTACTAGCTATTTCATCACTGGCTAATTTCTGCAGTTCTATTCAGCTTCCTTTCTGGGAGATATCACTGAGGTTGTGGAATATGTTGGCAATCGGTATCCCAAAGCTAATTTATATGCTGCTGGCTGGTCCCTTGGAGCAAATATTCTTGTTAGATATGTGGGTCGGGTAATAGGACTTCAGATCTCTGTGTTCCTTTCATGTGCTCTTGTCTTTTATCCTCGTTTTTTTTTTAAGTTTTGAAAATTGTGTATTTTTTGTCGAAGCACATTTACTGAGTTCTATGTCTGTTAATAAAACATCTTGTCTAATTCTCACTGGTGTGTAATTTTTTCTTGAAACCCTTCCAAATGTTTACATTATGTGGTCTTGCTTGGAAGTTGTAGATTGAGATTCATAAGAAGCTAATTTGTTTCGTAGCAGCTTCCAAACATCTCTCCATGCTTTATCTTGTTAAGGATTTACTTATAAGGAGACAAAACCTTTCCTTACTCTTGATAATAAAACAGTTCCCAGCTCTTGACCTTTTCTCCTTCATTTGAAAGTTTGATTAGTTATCTAGTTCCACGAGTTTAATTAGTTACCTATTTCCACTATTGGTCTCGGAAAGTCAGTTGGCTCAAGTGCTTAGCAAAGTCAGTTCCTTTCTCACCCCCTCCAGCAAAAGGTATAACATTCTTGAACTTGATTAGCAAACGATGAACCAGACAGCACACTTACCAGGACAGCTGTTGTGTTTTAAACAATTAGAATAGCAATACCAAGACTAGGTGTATATTGGAGATTTGGATCATAAATAACTGTAAATCAAGTTATGAATTTTTTTTTTTCATTGTGTAGTTCTATTGCAGAATAATTAAAAGATTTAATTACTGTTGTAGGACTAACTGAAATAATTCTGAAGAGAAGATATATTTTGTTCTGAATGCTTCATTCCACTAACACCTCTGTAGTTTTTTGAAGTTGAGGTAGATGAATTATTGAGGGTTTTTAATTCAATGTGAGCTGATTAGCCTTCACTCCTCGTTCATTATATTTGTATGTGTTGCAATCAGCTAGCTTCTCAAAGTGTTATTTGATACTTGATTGATCATGTAATGACTTGGCTGTATTTTAAAGTGTGCAGTCAATCTGAACCCCACAAACACGAGATCGGAAATGTCCACTCCTAGATAAATGATATATTTTGCATCTTTTACCTTCAATTCTGACTTTCACTTGCATGCCATGCATACTCAGGTTATTTTATCTTGAAACTAAAGCCAAATACATTTTAGTTTCCTGAAATTGTTATATCAAGATACTCCCTGAATCAAGATTTGCAATTGAATAATGGAAGAACTATTTGACTACTTGTTACTATCTGTTCAATGTGTGTACATATATGTTTCTTCCATGTTTTTGCTTTATTAATTTCTCAGTTGGTCTTATTCATACTTCTTTTGTTACAGGAATCTAATCCTTGTCCTCTTTCTGGTGCCATATCGTTATGCAACCCTTTCAATTTGGTAGTTGCCGATGAAGACTTTCGTAAGGGCTTTAACATTGTTTATGACAAAGCTCTGTCAAACTCTCTGTGCAAAATATTTAAGAAGTAACCTCGAAAATCATTTGATTATCTACTATTATGTCAGATATATTATGGTGATTGTGCATTATTATATAAAATAAACGACTTATGGCTGCAGACACGCTCTTCTGTTCGAGGAAATGGGAGGTGACTTTAATATCCCATTGGCTGCTAATGCCAAATCTGTGAGAGAATTTGATGAGGGACTAACAAGAGGTTTGCATATACTATACATTTATAAATGCGTGAAACCTTGCACCAACTGCCCAATTCATCACTCTTTCAGTTTCATTTGGATTTGAATCGGTCGATGACTACTACTCAAAGTCGAGCAGCTCAGATTCCATAAGGAATGTTTCAATACCTCTTCTCTGCATCCAGGCAATATATTTTTGCATTAGACTGCTGAATACTTATGTTTCAACTTTCTAAATGAAATATGATTTGTATGGAAGTTAAACAAAATTATAATTTCCAATGTGTTAACATTTTATCTTTTAAGTGGCGCTTTAAAAATCTTGGAATTGGCATATAAGCATACGATAAAGTATTTCCAACAGTTATGGAAGCACAAAAAAGGTGTTTGGAAAAAAACATGCATTGAAAACATTTGAGTAAAGTATTCACGGTGGGTTTCAAGAAAAACTGACTCTTTACTGATAAAAGAAGCTGCAGGAAAACCCTAATATGTTCATATTGAATGCCCTTGATTCTGACTTCCCCCGCAAAATGCTCGTCTACATCAATACCTCAATTCAGGAATTTGTTTCTTCTTCTATGTCTATCCTTCCTTTGCCTCGGCCTCTCATTGTTGCACAATGCTTTTCTTGTTAAATTTCAGGCTGAGAATGATCCAATCGCACCATCTCGTGGAATACCTCGCGAAGACATCAAGGTTTATGAGGCTCTCTTTAGTCTGTTGCATTTATGGTATTTAATTTAATTTATCACCGCATCCAGTTTATGACGCTTCTCTTGTCTCATTTGAAATGAAGTAAGAAAATTTTGCGTTATTATTAGTATTTCTTTGTCCTTGAAGGACCAAAAGGGTACATATTTTCATTATGAAAGTTATGCTACAAGGCAGCATGCAAAATACCATGTGCCAACATCTTGTACATTTTGCAAAAAAATGTTACATCAATTTGAAGTATTGCTTAATCTTATTCTGTATTTTTTTATAAAAAAAACTTTTTTACTCCTTTTGCACCTCAGAAAAACCCCAACTGCATGTTGATAGTTACACCCAAAGGTGGCCATTTGGGTTGGGTGGCGGGTTGTGAAGCTCCATTTGGTGCTCCATGGACCGACCCCGTGGTAATGGATTTCTTGGAATACTTGGAGCAATCTAGATCTTCGTCCACACCACCTTCCACAAAGTTGCAGGATTCAAAGAGTATTCGTAACATGCATGATCTTCACCACGTTGAGGTGTAGATAGATAGATTGTGCAATGAAGTATATCATGCATCTGCATTAGAAGCAACACATACTATGAGCCTTTCCACACGTCTCACATTGTTGTTAATTGTATATGTCAGAAATTGTAAAATATAATTATACTTGTACGATTTGCCTAATTATGTGGCAAAGAGATTCCTTTAACTACAAATTTAGCGAGGTTAATTGCATTTACGGTAATCATCAACAATCGAGGATTGCTTGGTGATTTCTTTTAGTATGTGGATCCCAAATGTCAACTTATAAAGAAGAGTTACTATCGCTATTTAATGGTTGTGGTCATAATATATTTTATTATTTGTCGTGAGTTCCATGATAGACATCGTAAGATAAGAGTTTTGAAACTTGTATATGTGATGAATATATAGTATGAATCTTTTTTATATTATTGACCATCTCCGGTTGATGAAATAAGATAAAATTGTCTACATGAGTTTCTAGGCACTGGGAATCTTCTGCCGCCGTCACCACCGCCGACGCCTCTGGAATTCCTACTGACGGTCCTCCTAAATAAAATTTAACTCAAGTCATTAATTGAATCCAAAATACCCTAGCCACTAAGGGGCAAAGGGGGGCAACTGCCCCCCTGCCCAAAAAAAGAGTTTTTTTTACCTTAAAAAGAATTTTTTTTAATTTTTGCAATTTTACCCTATAAGAATTGTAGTTTACCCATTAAAAATTATATTTTTCCACCTCGTAAATTATATTTAACCCCTAAAATTTTATTTGGCCTAAAATTTTTATTTTAAAATTTTTTGCCCTCCATTCCCAAAAATCTTGTGTCCGCCAAGGCAATCTACACAAACTCTACCTCACTATTTCCTCTTTTAATGTCGCCTCCCAACTCCCCTCCTCCAATGCATGTAATTTACATATAAAAAATTGACTTTGTTAAGTTTTATTCATTTATGAAGTCATTCACGTGATTCAGTATGTGAAACTGAATCCTTAAAATTTGATATAATAGTATTTACATCCAAACTGGAGTAGATATTTGTGGACTTTTGCTCCAAATATATCATTTCATGAACGTATATGCGCTAATTCTTTGATCTGAACTCACTGTTAAGTTTCTTTTGACTGCTGAAAGTTCTTTTATTATGTTGGGTTTAATGAATAACTTGGTATTGGAGCTGGACAATATGACGAGATTAGCCTAAAACTGTAGCATTCAGGTGCCCATGGATGTTCTAAAGTAAGATTTTTCTTCATTGAAATTGCCTTTTTCATAGGCACAATTATTATTATTATTATTACAAGCGGACGAAAGGTGCTTCTAATGGCTCTCACACTCTCGGACATGAGACCTGTTGAACCCATGACTTGTTCAGGAATCGAATATTTGTGTAAGCGTGTCTAAACCTTTTTGCTTAAAAACTAAAGGGGAGCCCACAAACTAACCAAAAGGCTAGTACATTCAAGAGAGTGCGCGCGCGTGTGTGAGTTTAATCTTCATCGAATAAAATAATAATCAAAAAGCAAAATAATAATTTTTATTATTATAGAACGAACTAAAGGGTCATACTGTTCACTTTTGGCATATGACTTCTTTAATTTCCACAAAAAACCTCTTAGAATCTTATATTTTAAACGCTATCAATCAATTCCTTTGGATAATGATATATAATAAATTAAATTCTATTATTTTAAATCATTAACATCTCACCAAAAAAGGAACAAAAAGTATCAATGTGATGCACACATGCTTCTATTGCTAGTGTAAAGAATGAAGAATAACTCCTGTGGAATAGAAGAATACTATGGTACAGACTCTTCTGCCTGGATGCATCAAAATCTACCCAATAGTGTGTTGTTTGCAACCCTTTGGACCATAATGCTGAGAGCTGCGCCTCACCATCTTCCTACACAAGTAGCAATAATGATTTTGGCATGCCCAACAAAATATGTGATTGTTGTTGCCCACCTGTTAAGATTACAACAGAATCAGGCAAAGGCGAGAGTTAAACAAGAACTTAGACAAATGAATAAATTTGAAAATAAATATAACAACCTGATTGAATTTGACCACATTTGATTACATGTGCAACAAAATGAACTGTATTTATACGTCTTAGTTGTTTTGAGATTTTAAATTCAGTACTAGTTTTGTATAGAAAGAAGGCAATAAGAATTTGCAAATACGAGATGATCCAGAGCCATAGTCATGTAAACAAGGGACAGCACAAAACTGTACATTTTTTAATAATTACTGCTACTACTTTAAACAGCCAGTAAAAGAAGCACCACAACGCCAAAATTGACAGTTCTTGCTCATGATCACAAGTTCTTGCGACAACCATTCAACAAATAAAAACCTTTTTTAGTCACGAATCACGATGCACTAACAAAACGAATTTAGATAGATGGATTGTTAGTTATGCCTGCCAAACAAATACCCTTTCCAGGATATTGAAAATGATAATTCTTCCTAAATTCTTAAGGATTTCACACCTACACTTTTCAACATACAGCTTTTTCTCAATATAATCCTTCATTCTTTTCGATCATAATAAAGTTGATCGTAGAATCTTGTGTAGCAGTTGGCTACTTATATTTAAGTCCTCGCTATCTCTTGTGACTTGAGGCATGGCAATGCTGAAATCATTCCTACAAAATCCAACTACTTCGTATCGGTCAAATAGATGAGTTAATACTTTCACTAACCTTTACATTGTCCTGACCACAATTAGGACATGGATGGGCATGATCAGCAAATAGTTGTGCTTGAATTTGTCCAGCAACTTGCCGACCATTCATCTCCTCCCATTTCTGAATTTCTTCCGCTGGGAAAAGTTTACAGTTTCCATCCCTTCGTTAAACAAAATATCATATATTCAGAAAGTTTAACCAATAATTACCGACTGAAAATTTTCCAAATAGATTTGAACTATATTGTGTCCAAGCGGACGGCAAACCTGAAATGATCATATCCAGAAATTGCCTGATTACAACTGTAGCAGAAATATTGCCCACAATTATTGCACACCATCTTATTGCAACCTTCAGTACGAGATATAGCCATATTACAAGAGGGGCACTGTTTTGCAAAACGATTTATCTCCTGGACACTAAGAATCTGACTGATCATATCTTGCTCCCGACGCCTTTGTTCATCTTTCATTTGAGATGAATTTTGTCGCTCCTGATATTAAGATCAAGACCCAGCAAAAGTAGATGCAACAATTCTAGACAGGTACTCGTAAAACACAGGAGAAACAGATGAACAAAATTCATCTTTTACAGTTCAAAACTAAATCAAATTTATCTTTCATGAAATAAATTTTTCATTGGTAAATTTAACTATCAACCATTTTTCATGATTTCAAATTCATCACAATTGAAATTATGAACACAAACAAAAATATATATTTATACAAAAAATTAGGTAACACAAAAACCTATCAAAACTAAAAAATTAAAAAGTAATCCAATGGTTTCCTCACATGCCGAGAGTAACTTAGTGTAATAGTTACCAACTTCTGATTCAAGTGTCTTGGAATTAAAAATTAGAATGTGCCTTTCAAATGAGAGACAATATGCAAGGCCTTCCGTAAAGATAATCATAGTTCACAATTTGCAGCAATTTTCTCATATTGAAATCATCTATACACTGAACATCTTACTTGACTGTTGACACTCTGCTGACTTGTGAAATAATATTATGGGCTTTTCGAAATCATATTCAGATTTGAATCCCAAGTTCTGCTTCACACTATCATAACAATAGTGTAAATAAAGTTAACATAACATGGAAACTCCATACCTGTAGAATAAGTAGTTTCATCTCTGGTGTCATACATGCAACTCCAACATGGCGTCGCTCCCTACAAAGCGAACAATAGCTATAGTAGCAGTTCGAGCACTGTGCATGGTGATCTTCATCCTCTAGGCAGGCCGTCTCACATCTTGGGCAGTTAACAACATCAGACATTAAAGCAAGTGCTTTCTGTAACACAAGGGACTCCCAGTTTCCAAACTCTTCTTCACCCAGTAATCTTTTAAGTAGACCAGGTGGAATTATTCCCCCACATTTCGTGTAAGGGCATTGCAGTTTCATTACTGTTCCTTCCTTTATATGCATGTCAGAAAAAGTTTTCATGCATTTCCAGCAATAATAGTGCTGACATGGAAGCCTGGTGAACTCCGAGCCTAATGAGGGTCAACGATGTAAGTAACTATTTTCAAAGCATCATAAGAAATCCAATTTATGAGCTGAATTATATCTTAAGGTTCTAGTTGTTTTCCAAAAGTTAAACTCCTAAATTATCTTCTGTAACCTCAGCTTACCTGATGTATTTATTATAAGACCATCTTTGGCGCTTTTAAGCTTCCAATGGCCCTAGGTTTCACGGCATGTCTTCAAGTAGAAAATGTGGAAGAAATAATCTTGTTCATTGATTTTATGAATGAAAAATTACATGATTTATGAGCTAATGTTTTCCTTTAAATTAGGAGTAAATATTCAACAAGAAGGACTAAACCCTAGATATATCACCAATTATATCAAGGCTATAATCAAGAAAATAGTTTTAATCCATAAAATCGAGATTTAATTGACAGAAAATGGAGCTTAACTTGGTTACCCTTCTCATTCATGATTTAAGACTTTATTCATTATCTCAAATGCCTCAGCCATTGCAGTTTATCAACTATGGCAAATAGTTGTGCATTCATCAATGATTTGTCTTACGGTACAAATATAGAAAGAATTGATATACCCACAAATTACATACTAGAAAAAGATTCAGACATCTGACATTTTGCGCAGAAATTTGGAAGATAGTGCAGAAAATGGCATGTGTATGCCAAAACTGAGATTACAGAGAAGAAACAGTCACTCAACTGTTAGAAAAATTAGAAAATATCATCGTGGGTGTGCTGCACTGTTGTCTAGTATCACAATGACATTGATTTCAACAATGCTACAAACAAATAGATTCACCGTCTGGAGAAGCAGTTATCTACTCAACCCACCCTACAATTGGCTACCTCAATGCCACCTAAAAATAAAAGACCAATAGTTTATATACTTATTTGATAAAGCTTGATTATGTGAGAGGATGAAACAAATTGTGGGACAGCAATGTCATTATATCACATCCACTCTTAAGATGTTCAGGGACTATGCAGTAAATAATTTGCATGCATCAACCACTCATTACACAATGCAAGTTTCAGAGAGCTAAATTAAATACCAGAAAACTCGCCAAAACAAATTTTGCATTCTTGAATGTTTCTGCAGAAATTCTCATGGCTGTGTTCATCATTGTAACTTTTCATCAAAGTAACATCAGCATCAGGAGACACACTTCCAGAGATTGCCCGTATATCTCCATGCTTGACATCATAAGGCCCAAGAATCATCTCATGGTCAAAACCAAGATATGAGAGGGTACAGCAACGTAACCACTCCACCCATTGGTAAATAATCTCCTGCCCCGCCTGTTCTTTCCAAATAGAATCGAGCTTGCAGCAGAGATCGGAAATTTTAGCAGAATTCAGCCATTGAACAGATAAGGCGATGTAAGGAGCTAGGTTGCCAGGGTATGATTTAGGTAGTAAACATGTCAATATAACTGGTGGGAGATATTCAACTCCGAAAGAGTACGAGAAATCCAGAGAACAGTCATCCCTTTTCTCAAGGCTTTTGGAGGAGCAAAGCTTAGCAATGACGTTAAGTCCCTTTGGCACTTCAACATGAACATGAATCTGCAGAACAAAATCAATGTGAAAATTATTTCTACAAAAAATATAAATTTATCAATCGTGAAATAACCTGGAAAGACTTGAAGCCACTCTGGTTGTCTAAAATGACAATATCATCTCCATAAATGTATTCCATAGCTAGCAGCTGCAAAAATAAAAAAATACACGTTGAGCGAGAGATCACTGCAGTGTGAAGTGTAAACGGACTTACAACATCTACTTGCTCCAAAGACCCAGCCATCATCTATCAAGGTTGAAACAAAAGAAAAAATAGCTGTTCCACTGGTGCATGCTATGACCTTTGTTTATTGACATTCAAGCAATCAAGCACACACTTCACGTGTGAGTGAAAACATCAACTAAAAAAATTTCTTTATTTTTTATAAAATCAAAAGGTTTGTTAAAATAATTAATTTAGAGAGAGAAATTCTTATAAATTTATTGGAAAAAAATTCCTTCCTGCTAAAATTTAAAAACATTGTGGTTGAACAGTTTTTTTTCTGATGAATTTTGGATAACAACACATTCAGAATTACTTTTTTATTATCCTTAATTTTTTTCATCGAGCTTACATTTATTTTTAAATCTACATTTGAAGTCACTATTAATATTTTTTATTTTTTATTTTGGGATAATTTTTAAAGTTCCCAAAATTCATCTTCATGTGGTGATCTCTCTTAATAAATAGACAAAAAGCAGAGTAGATTTTCCAAATGTCCCTTGGTACTATGCTTTTAAGTGGAGGCAATATTTTAACTTTGACAAATAAGATTTTATAGGGTGCTGCCTCTTAATATAGAGAAAGATATTGTAGATATTGATTAAAAAATAAGGAAAGGGTAAGTTCTTGCCAAGTAAAACATTATCCAAGATCGACTTATAAAATAAAAAGCCAATCCAGGGTTTCGAGATAATCTTCAGACATAAGATCATAATTATGAAACTTAGGAGTTCGCACCGTATTTACCATGTTGTATAGATTAACTGGGTAGAACTCCCACCACTGTGTGATTATCAACTTTGAGAATCAAGGAAAAGTAATAGCTATATAAATATCAGAAAGAGGGATCCTAAAGAAAAAACATATGATAGTTTCAACGTTATAGAAAACCTAAATTTTCTAAAAGAATTTTGCCAAATACCAATGCAGGGTTACCGCACTATTCTAAATGTCCTACTTATTTAACAGTCAATTTCCTTCATCATAAAATTAATCAGTGCCTTTTCTTCATTGTGTTACGAAACATTTTGGTGCTCCTTTCATCCACAAATGGAAATCCATTTAGGCGGGCAGGCCCTCAATTTCTAAAATGCTTCACAGCTGACATAACTTGATTAAGCTCCGCGTGCACTTACTCATCAAGATAAGTTTTCCACAATAACAGAGTCTTTCTAGCTTCAATAGCAAATATGTGAGCAAATTAGCCATGTTCTTCCACTTTAGATTAGTTTCAAGATGCTTAAGTTTTGTTGGAGAATGCTACTAGCTTTTTAGTTTAATCATACCAACAAAGATACAACTTGTGTAAAATTTTAATACAACGATTTCACCAGGTAACAGCAATTAGCAAGAGTTTCATAGCGAGACCAAAGCATATAGCTGATCTCGTTACACCAGGCAGAGAGGTGAATCCGATATTGGAGAAGCACGTTTATCAAATAAAAAAAGAAAAAGTCATAGACAAACAAATAAAGGCACAAATTTCTCAACATCGAACATAGTACAAGCATCATTAATGAGTACCTCATCCTCCTGCCGCTGACTATTGACGCTCATCTGCTCCTCCGACAACTCTGTCTCTTCAACTCTAGTTCTAAGCTCCTCCATTTGTTTACCAGTATCATCCAAATCATTATTGTCATTCGAATGTGACCCTTCAACATTCTCCACTCCTTTTTTACTATCAACTGCGCACGCATTTATTTCACCATCACCACAATCAAGATTCAATTTCGAAACTGACACACTTTCAGAATGATCCCCTAAATCGTGCACGTTATCATAATTCGAATCAAGCATCGATCTTGAGCCGGGTCCAGTATCAGAACTCCCAGCTTCTTCGTTTCCTTTCTCAAACTTCCTCACAAATTGAGTTCTGGCACGGTTTCGGGAAGCCGGCCTCGAATTTCTTAGATTTTGAGTACGTTTTTGGTGTTCTGGAGACAACCTTTGAAAAGACTCCGGGGTTGACATTGATGAAGAGGTTTCACAGGCTTGGAAGTCATGATTGAGAATAGGTCTGATCGTCGAGTTTTCATCAGTTCGTGGATGATGATGATATGAGGATGCGATTTTTCCTCCTCTATGGTTTCCTTTCCTAAACGCCATAGTTCAAACGGTGATAGCTCAGAGTTACAGGTTACCACGGAGTTGGCCGAGGCGCCGTGCTCGAATCTCGATCTTCTGACCTTATTTCGATGTCGGTCTATATTGGCAGCTATAAATCCAACGCTTATTTTTTAATCTACATCTTGTTCTGGGTAGAAGTAAAAATAAAATTGTTTGGTTACGAGATCCCACGCCGATGAATAAGAACTTATTTATATTTTGAAAAGACTCGAATTCGAAAAAACAAAAAAAATTGATTGAGAGCCCAATTCCCCACTAAAAAAAAAATTTTGTTTGTTTATGAGTATATATTTAAAAATAGTTTTGTATCATATTCTTGCAGTCATCTTTAAAAATAAAAAAATTAACTAGGGTCATAGAAAATTAACTAAAAAATGATCCAAAAGTTCTTTGAAAAAAAAATTAAAAGAGATAAAAAAAATTAAAATCATGACTTCTGTATTTCAATTTTTGCTTCTATTTGTAAACACATAGGGAGATACTAATAATTTTATTGTTTTGACTGCTTAACCTTTTAGGTATCATTTGAAATGATGGTTGTGATGAGTAATGTAAAGATTAAAAGATTATGAAATGATTGTAAAAATAATGTGTGATAAGTTATATGTTGTCTGAATGAAGGATAAGAGGGTTGATAATGATTATTGTTTGATATAATGACTAAAATACTCTCGTAAAATAATAATATATATGTTATTATATATATATATATATTATAATAATAATAATATAATGAAATAAAACAATACAAATATAATAATAAAGTTGTAAGAAATTAGTTGTAATTTTTTGCAGGAAGTTCAAATTTTGAGATAGTAAAAAAATGTGGGACTGTGTATTTATGACATTTTGTTGCAAAGTGGGATTAGAATGAGATATATATGGTGTGATAATGTTTTTTTCATACATCAAACTAAACATGGGATAAAAAATTTATCCCAAGACTACTAAACATATCCATCAATTCAAACACACCCTTAGGCTTCTATAGCAACTACAGTGGTACAAAATTTTATGGGTGTGTATCTTAGGAAAGTAGCAAACAAAAACAACAAATGGCTTGTATTAGAAATGTCGAGGCGAGATTTGGAATCTCTGTCCTTAAGACAATATTGCCCCGCTACGGTGCTAACGGTTTACTTTGGCAATTTGTCTCCCAAGATACAACGACAATGATTTGTGATAGGAGCACTCCAAATCAAAAAATCATTTAAACCACAAAGGTCTAAAACGCTCAACCATAACAATGATGAAGACTCACAAAATTACTCAAATTTTGATCTTCAAATATGATGTGAATTTCGAAATTCCATATACAATTCAAGTGAGGGATATCTTATTTATAATATGTCAAGAGTTATGTCCAAAAAAACACCATTGGAGGCACCCTATCGCCGAAAATCGCACCCTAAACGTGAATGGAGATAACATTTCACAAAACAGATACAGTGCTCGATCGATCGAGCTACTATTCACAAAAGGCACGAAATTTTTGGTCCGCTCGATCAATCGAGCAATATATTGCTCGATCGATTGAGCATAATTTAGTTCACTTTCACACTTACGTTTTCCAACAACTACATGGTGTGTTAGTGCACCAAGACATATGCAAAAATATACATACACATACATTTACATGTGTCTTGGTGCACCATCACACCCGGTGCACCAAAGACAAATCCCGCACTACAGAGGATTTTTGCAATTGTCAGATGAAAACCAAAACACGGCACATTAATCCCTGAGTACTTATATGTTGGTCCGAAAACACATTCTGGCTCCTTCAAAAAAAAGAAAACACATTCTGGCAGAATTAACCAAAAATTGATCGACAATGGTCAGTTTTTGTCTAGATTAGCCATAAAGTGTATGCATTACACTTGCAAAGCTTCAAGGATAATTCAGGTGGTTTGTTAACTATAAATAACAATGACTCACTTTATACGTGCATCATCGGCTTTTAACAACTTAACACCATCCCTCCCTTCAACTCGAGTGGCCCAACGAACAATGCTCTCAGGAGCAAATGCCTCACCCTGTTAAATGGTCGTCCAAGACTCGGGGCTTCTTGTTGGGAAGGCAAATGAGGATCAGCTATGGCAACCACAGCAACCCTTGAGGGTTGAGATGATAAGGATTAATGAGATGCTCTCTCCCCCATCATTCCAACACCGATTATACCGTACTTTATCATTTTTTTCAGCCTTAACAAACCTTCAATTTATTGTGCAGAACTATTTTAGCTCCAACTGGAAAAGAAGGACGTTTGATTGAGATTGAAATCTAGCTTGGCTCATCCATTAATCAATTTAAACGCTAAAAGAGAGTCATTTAAAAAAAAAAAATCGTGGGTGGGCAACGAAACTTTTGATGCTTCTATATTCTTCTTGCACATCAAAAGATTGTATTCTTGATAAAAGAAAGAGAGAAAATTAAAAACCCAAATACACAAGCTAGGTCCAAAAGTAAGTATGAATAATCCTCAGTTAATTGTATGAATTCCCTTGCTTGTATTTCCTAAACAGCTCTTCAGTTTTGGCATTCCTGAATGCGAAACATCCAATTAAATAAACACAAACCAAACCCACAAAAGTTATGAGCAGTATAATATCTGCTCTTCTCCATTCTTTCTTGAGATTGGCCAATAATCCAGCTTTGCATGAATTGCAGGAATAGCATAGTTGGGTTTGCTCATTGCTCCACTGCAAGCAGTCCATGTCTGCTGCTGTATTTATGGGACTGATCCAATATGTAGGATTCACGAACGTGTACCCGCATTCTGTAGGTGGTTTACAGCATCCAGACTACGTTCAAAATCAAGAGACCATCAAACAAGAGTTGAATTATAGTTATCTCCACACTAGTCTAGAGACCATAAAACAAGTATATGATACAAAATTCTGAGAAATATTCTACAGAGAAAGGGGTATAAGAGTTTTTGAAGAGCAAGTATGGTACCACATCGGCTAACTGATTTACTGATAAAACTTACCCTTAAGCTTAATAAGTACGTTCTTGAAAGCCTGTGTTTTAACGTAAAAATGTAGATCAGTGTATTTAAGTTGACACAATATGTTTTCATATTTTAAAAACACTATAAAAATGCCTCATCGAACATCAAATCTAAAATAAATGATCAAACAATTATACCATCATATCTCATTTGATTATACATTGATCATAAATTTCTTTTTTCTATATTTATCTCTACACTAGAACTCATTCATACTATTAACATATAAATTTATTTTCGTTAATTATTAAGTTTTGGTAAATATCTCTTAGGCACTTAAACCTGCTTGGATCACATCTAGACAAATCGAAGTCGGTCGACGAACAATGACACGAAATGAACGCCAGGGGAAAAATATGGGTGAGTATATTCCAGGCAAGCCAATTACCATAAGACCTGCTGAAACATGTATGGGTTCAGCTAAAGAATTTCCTGAATATTGGGTAGCGGTTGTTAAATCGATGCCAATACTATGTGAAATAGGTGGAGTAATTGGAAATATAGCTAAAAGGGCTTAGATCCCTATATTCCTTTTACCAATCAAATTCATTGGAAAGATTAAATTCATCCTTTATTGTTATACAGTACTATTGAGTAGGGGTGGGAAACGGGTTCGGGAATTCGGGTCCCGACCCGATCCGATCGGGTATTTCCCGATCGGGTCGGGATAATCGGGTTTTTCGGGATAATCGGGTATTACCCGATCGGGTAGTGGCGGGTTCGGGACGGGATTCGGGTAGGGGTTTGAGAGAAAATTTGTTCGGGTTCGGGTACCCGAACCCGATTTCCTATTAAAAATAAAAAAAATTATTTTTTTAGGTTTAAATCTAAAGAGCGTTTCTTTAAAAAAAATAAAAATTCAAGGTTCGGGTACCCGAATTCGGGTACCCAAACCCGGGTTTCGGGTACCCGAAACCCGAATTTCGGGTACCCGACATATTCGGGTTCGGGTTCGGGTTTGGGTATGCCTTTAGTAATCCCGATACCCGATTACCCGAACCCGAATATCCCGAATACCCGAAACCCATCCCGATTCCCACCCCTACTATTGAGAGCTTCAATTTTGTAAGATACGTGCAAAGTAGTGAAAAATATTGTAGATTTTCAAAGAACGTCGATAAAATTATTCTTCTACAATATCAATATCATGATCTGCCGTCTAACACGCTTGGATTCTAAACATAAATCGATTGAAAAAAGAGAATGTTTTCTAAGAATATCGCTTAAAATAATTTAATATTACCTGCGATGGAGTTATATGTGCGTCGAAGAAATCTTGAGCCATTCTGTAACTCTGGTTCAATTCAGCACACATGCTGGATGAGCTAAGGCAACCTCTGATCCTATCCCATTTAAAAGAACTTCTAACCCTTCGTTGGAGCCAACCCGAATAGTCATCAAGACTGTACTCTAAATAAGTTCGACTAGGGACAAGATGACCCGACCCTTTTGACGTTACCATGTAAATGAAAACAACCAAGCATGCAAGTAATATTATGAGAATAATCATGGCTACCAAGTAAACTATTAGCAGCCATGGAACCCTCCAAAACCCTCCTACAAAACCAGCGAGTGCAACAACTAGGACGAGAATTCCTAGGACGATGACTGGCCACTGTAGAATCTTTACACAAGAGTTGTCTGGTTCAGTTGCCAGCCAAATTCCTGTTCCAATAATAGGTATTGAAAGAAGCATTGCAATGAAGTTTATGGCTCCAATCACATTATTACTTAACGCCATAGAAGTTCTAGAGAAAGATCTGTTTAATTCAAACTTGGAGATGGAAAAAAACTATTGTTCGAATATGTTTCTTAATTTGAAGATATACCGCTTGAAAGCTACTAAAGCAATCAATTGTTGTATTTAAATAACTGTTTTTTTTTTTAATCTTTTGGCCCAAGGAGTTCCGTGATTTTAGTAGAACTTTTTGAAAGGGTGGTGGGTAACAGGATGTAAAGCATGGAAAGGTGAAACAAGGAATTATTTGCAAGAAAAAAATAGTCTTGGGGTCGCATTGGATTCTCCAATTCGTGTTTTGAAGTCAAAAAAGCGATTTGCATTGATGGAAGGGAAATTGTCGTCAAAATTTCATTTGTCTTGATGAGAAAATTCTCATTAAATCAATTATTGAGTATATATCTATTTCTTTTATGTAAAATATCTATCTTTTGCAACATTAGTGAAATTAATATACAAGTGCATTGATTAATCATTGGAGTTGTCATAATCATATCGATTGGACATATATTATGGCACGTATAACGCATCTCATATTTTAGATATCCAAGTTCTTGCTTACCCGAGGACAATATATCTGATAGTATCATTGGGCGAAAAAATATTTTGATGTGTGGTCATAAGAAATTTTTATATGAACCAGATTTTGACATACACTAACGTATATATAGATGTCTTGATGTTTGTGTATGGAAGGTGACCCGGTTATACAAGTCCCGAAAAACATAGACCATAGGTGTTTAAACCAATGATTAACGTTGAATTAGCATCTCATTAACCCTTCCATGCACAATTGAAAATAGATCGACCCACATCTGTTATTCATAAATTCTCATTAAATGAATTATTAACTTGTAATTTAATGTTTAATAAATTTCTTGGTGTTGTGGGGAAATTAGACCACATCGGGTAAAATCATTGTCGAACAAGAGAATGCCCGAAAAAGATGATACTCTGCTCGGTCTCATGTGGTCAAACAGTAACATAAAGACCCGGTCATAGTAGCTTGTCAAACCGAATTTCCGGACATACCATGAATAGAATGTGTCATAAACAAAAGAGCAATTAGTGAGAAAGATTAGTAGGGTTAATGGCACAACTGATGGAAGAGACTTTAGCGGGCATGATTAGAGGGAAGTTAGTAGAGGAGTTAATGGCTTAATTAAGAGGCTAAATTCTTGTATTAAAGGGGAGAGGGGCTAGCCATTTGAGGAGGCTGGACACAGATCTTGAAAGTTACATTTCAAATCAAGTCTCGTAGGACGTTATCTAATAGGGGGCAGCTCCCTCTAAAAAAAAAATTATTACTCTAATTTTTTAAAAAAATTAAATTTTACCCCCACAAATCGTATTGCGCCTCCAAAAATTATATTTTACCCCAAAACAAAAATTTAAATTCTCCCTTGTCATACCAGCACATAAGACTAAGTTCTGAATCGGAGTAAAGACTTCTTACAAGATACAAAAAGATCTTTAATGATACTTTACTTTTCAATGTTATTCAGGGTTGTGGCATTCTCGTCAATAAAAACGACATATGTTCCTTCCTAATTTTCTCATTATTCTTGATGTGTATTTTCACGTTCATTCCTAAATATTTAATAAATAAAATAGTTAAGCTTGTATCCGAAGAAAACGAAAAGAAAGAAAGGAGAGAGAAGCATAGGCACATCTTTGCCTACACAGAATCAAGAAGGTGAACAATTGCAATGTATATGAATTCAAACCATAATAAGAATGTACTTGAGCTGACTACATTAGGGCAATGTATCTAAACAGTGAGAATGAACAACACTTGAACAAAAAGCATAAAATACCTTGCCACGTAACTAATTCGTCTGAGCCTTGTTCTTGAATCCACGGCTTTGTAATGAATGGAAAAACAATAAATTAAAAACAAAAGTGTTAAATGAGAATAGAATACTTACTTTTTTTGTATTTTTCCAGTAAGATGTTCAGAAATCATTCCGTGTTCAATTTTCACAGATATCAACTTAGGGATTCCCCAATTTCATGAAGACAACTGTCGGAAACACTGTCTGACTAAACAACTTGAAAAGAATGATTGATCTCATACTGCATCTCAATCGATGCCCCGTATTTTTACTAACCAGGCATTACCAATTCACCTAGTAACGATATCTGCATCTTTGGGAGGTGGGTTGTGTTTATGGTATGTAATATGATAAAATTACATAAATATTTGAGTGAATGGGAAAGGATGAGAGTCTAATGATTAGATTATATTTTTAGTTTTCCATCAGCAAAGCAAACTAGTTTGTTTTTGCTAGTCTTGTAAATTGATCTTCACATCATTGGAAAATGCTACTCACAGAACAATCATCATGGACTCGCCATATTGTTTCACCCAAAAGATTAGCAACCGATAGAACCGTCAATTGTGGGAAATAGTTCTTCTCCATTACTGGAACAGTATTTGTAATAATGACCTCTTGGAAAAGGCCACTAGACAGCCTCTCGATCGCAGGTGGGCTGTAAAACACATTTATACATGAATAGCATGCACATGGTGTGGCAATCGAATATATATCTTTTTTACATCAGAAAAGAAAGTCAGCATTTATTAAAGAAATTATTAAAGAAACAAAGAAGTTCTTCACTGCCATCACATAGAAAAATAGCTGAGGCCCCCTAATCTTTATTTTATGATAATTGTCTATGCTTTACGTGAGATGCATGCCCCATGGTAATTTTTTTCAGGTATCAATAAAGTGATTAAATTCATCCTACCCCGCAAACAAGGAAGGAGTGGCATTAATGACGATAAACATAAATAAGTTGGATAAATAAATTCGATTATATTGTGCCATCGCTTTACCATGTGATACTCTTCCAGTTAACTATATTTCATAATTATAGATATTCTATTCCCAAAAAGTTATTGCAATCCATCCTGATACTTGAGCATTTCTTTTTTTTATGCATTGTATGCAAGAAAAAGTAGCACAAATGTAGTGCCAAATCACTTATTGGAGTGTGAAAATCGGCATCCTGGAAAAACTGTTCAATAACATATGAAGCTGTTCAAAAAAGCAGCTAGCACATGGAAGTTTGTTCGGGTTAATCACCAAACGTGGAACTCTAATAGTTACCTGAAAACAGCATGAGTGCTGCATGCATACACTTCCCTAGCACCTTCCTCATGAAGTAAAGCTGCACCTTTGGCAATAGTTCCTAAGAGCCAACAGTAATATATCTCAGCATTTGAAGGTTTAAATGAAAGAAAAAAGTCGGCATTCAGCTTCTCATTGAAACCACAAGGAGACATCTTTCTGACTAAAAAACTTCTAAAATTATAAAGTAAACAAAATCACCCCCATTCTTAGATGCTAGAGTCCTGGCACATCTACATATTTATGTGCAAGTTTGTTAATGGTTTATAACTTGTTCACAACAAAAAATGTTAAATAATTTGTAGTTAAATTGAAATGGAAGATAACATTGAGATACTAAATCAAAAGGAAAAACAAAAATAGATGATAAAATCAAAACTTATGCAATTGATGTGATTTGCTATAAAATTAAATATATTATAAATTCAAATTGGAAACAGAAATACACTCTTTAACTTTGGTAGGAAATAAAATCCATGAAAGGGGCACTTTTAAGCACTTTCTATTATAATTCAAGCCTTTAGGTTGTGCTACTTTGACAGATAACTTCCATTTGAATGCAGCAGTAAGTGCAGAAAAGAAAATATGTGAAGCAACTTATGACGACAAGATGAGCAGCAAAACCGGCTTAGCCGAACTTTAAAATCTTGTGAAATGCCTCTTGAAGATTTCACATTTTTACACACTGATTAGTGCTCCCAAGTGGCTATTATTTCATGTAGAACATGTATGGTGCAATGAACCAATCATCAAAATGACAAGATATGGTCAGAAGGTTATATTCATATTTAACACGGTAATACATCTGCATATTCCAATATATAATTGTATCAACTTGTTTGGTGTATGTAAAATTTCTTGTGATCAAAATTTTAATCCCTATCAAAATGGTTTAATCATTGTATCATTATTCATGGAAGAATCAAACAAAGACCATGGGAAAGCCCTAGCTGTTGAAATATCATTTGTGCGTCATACTGATATTTCAGAGCGGTACATTGTTAATGTATGAGTTTGTCCGAAATAACAGGGCAAAAATGCCACATTATTCAAATGACTGTATTATCTAAAGTGGCTACACCACTTCATATATTTGTATGAAATTACTTTTCCTAGTTATTTGCATAGGTCCTCCATGATCAGAATACATAAGCTTCAGTCCTGTATGATGTTTTTTAAAATTCCAAACATGATTGTGTGGATTATTATCCATAGACTTCTTCGATATTACCAATCTGTGATTTAGCTAGTTTACTTTCTCACATATTAAACCCACAGAGTCACTGATTCATTTATTCTCAATTTGCTGTCCTTAATCTTAGATATAAGTCTACTAAAGAAATTTCTGAATTTCAAGCTTCTTCCATGATTGTTTATGTGGTCATACACAGTCCTGCTTTTTATTACTTCATCCTCTCAAACAATAACTTCAAATCCAGGGAAAAAACATTATCTTGAAAAGATAGTAGACAAATTGCAGAAAAGATGAGACCTACGGCTACAGTTTTCCTGCACTACCAAGAGCAATGCACGTAAAATTCCATTTTTCAAGTTACATTGATCCTCGTCGAGTTCAAATTATTAACTGGCAGACAAATCCTTGCAGTCGCAAGCTCTTAGCACGATTGCTCTAATGGCGCTTGATGGTTTAATTCATAAATTATGTCTTGATGCAATTTTCAAGATTGGCGGGCATGAGAATGTGGTATTCGAGTTCAATATTACACCATTTTTAAGAAAGAATACCATAATGCAATTAGATAAGCCTCTACCTGCCGTGTCAATCATATCATCCACCATAACTGCAACTTTTCCTTTAACATCACCTATCAAATTCATTACCTGCAAAATAGGGGGGAAAAGAAGACCAAAAATCAAAGAACAAATCACAACGGAGGATTTAGAAAAGAATAAGAAATGTGCTTAAAGTTTTCCAATGACAATAACTGTGTCAGATTTGTCAGTGGAAATTTTCAAAAAGAACACTGGGCAATGTATACAATATCAACAAGGAATTTTAACATTGAAAGTTGTTTAACATGATGCTAAAAAGGTACAAGAAAGATAATTTAGTATTTCGGTTAGTCAGTTTGAAGCAGATAGATTTGATAAATGACCTTTTTTAATGGCAAATAGGACCAAAACAGATCCCTATTTATCAATGGGTGGAACCTGTAGAACCCATAGATCAAACATAATTGTGGCACATTGCACGAAGGTCTTTAAAATATAAACACCATGTGGTATTACTAGCATCTACAAGTATAAGATGCCACATGATTATCATCTGCATGCGTAAAACCACCAAAGAGAATTATGTGGTATCTTGAATGTGCTTTGCCTATAGTATTAATACCACGGTTTAGCCAGTTTAACAACACATAAACTGATCTAATACAGCATTCAAGCAAATTGCACCTCAACTCCTCAAGGAATCCTTGTAAAACTTAATGCTAAAAATTGTGAACGTTAACTCAACACATTTCATACATTTAATCTTTAAATAAGTCAGTATACATCTTTAGCCATTCAGATTATCCTGGCTTCTTAATTAAGAGGTCAAATAGGAGAAGATAAAATTTATTTGTGGCATATAAAATATCAATTCAAGGAATTATAGAAGAGTAGGTTACCAGGAAACTACCTCCGCAACATTATGGCCCTGACGTCTTTTATCTACAATGGCTAGAGGTGCATCAGATAGTTTCTTGGCGAAAGATCGTGCTCTTGCAACCCCCCCGACATCTGGAGAGATCACTACCAAGTCATCGGAACATATTTTCTTGCTCGCAAGATAATCGAGGATGACAGGCTTTTGCAGTGAAACAAACAGTTAAAATAGTGACTAAATAATAGAAAATAAGTAGTGAACAGAAGACTCTATGCAATTACCTGACAGTATACATGGTCCACTGGAATATCAAAGTAACCCATGGACTGGCCAGAGTGGAGATCACAAGCAAGCACGCGATCTGCACCTGCCTCAGTGATCAGGTTGGCCACTAGCTTGGCAGCAATAGATTCACGTCCTTGGGTCTAGTGTTAGAAAAACAAACCAGATACGCAGGGTGAAATGGAGAGCAAATGAAAATGCTGAATTCTTATCATCACTCAATAGGCTAAATACTCGTTAAATTCAACAGTCACCATATTCATCAAGCGTGTGCGCATGCATCATTAAGAACTATTCTAGCTCGAATATATGTTGAACTCACCTTTCTATCAGCTCTAGCATATCCAAAGTACGGAATCACTGCAGTAATATTTTTGGCTGAAGCCCTTCGGCATGCATCTATCATTACCAAAAGTTCCATAAGATTTTCATTGGCTGGAGGACAGGTGGGCTGGACCAAGTACACATCACAGCCTCGAACACTCTCTTGCAGTTGAACATAAATTTCTCCATCAGCAAACCGCTTGACATGGATTTTTCCAAGATCGAGGCCCATATACCAAGCAATTTCCTAAGTGATACAAAGCTTCTATATCAGTTAATATAGGAGTGAAACAATGAGAAGGCAAGTCACCGCAGAAGCAGAGAGAATGTTAAGCTGATTGCCTGATACAACTATAGAAATCAAAACATGGATCAGCTGACTATAAGTGCTATAAACTGCCCCACCCAAGCAGGAAGAACACCTGATGGTTTGAAAAGTTACAACTGAAAGAGAGTAAAAGGGACCGACAAAGTTGGAAGCATAAAATTAGTTGTCTCGTTCATCCAATTCATTTCACATTTTCTATGTCTCATTTATAATTTTGACCTCATATTCTTATGTTATGAGATAAGAAATTGCAACTGGAAGTCAAAACAACATAGAAAGTGAAGAACACCTGATGGTTTGAAAAGTTACAACTGAAAGAGAGTAAAAGGGACCGACAAAGTTGGAAGCATAAAATTAGTTGTCTCGTTCATCCAATTCATTTCACATTTTCTATGTCTCATTTATAATTTTGACCTCATATTCTTATGTTATGAGATAAGAAATTGCAACTGGAAATCAAAACAACATAGAAAGTGGTGAATACAATAACATATGTTGTGTTTTTGAATTCACAGGTGACCCTTCCAGGGATTCCCAAAATTTATGCATTAAAGAAGAAGAATGAACAGAGATTGAAAAAGAAGTGGAAAAACAATTTGCGCAGAAACTGGGGGAAGGTACTAGCGAAATGGAGCATCAACAAAGCAACTGTTTGATTGCAATGTGCACAAATGGAACCTAAATGGTGCTCGATCAAATACCACTAAGAGGATGATGGTTTTTGTTTGATTGTGACGGCATTGGGTGTTGTACTCTCTAGACAGAGGACTTTTGGCAAGGGCTAAATGCCTTGGGGGAAGGTACTAGCGAAATGGAGAATTAACAAAGCAATATTTTGATTTCAATGTGCACAAATGGAGCCTAAATGGTGCTCAATCAAATCTCACAAAAAAGATGACGGCTTTTGTTCGATTGTGAAGGCATTGATGTTGTAGTCCCTAGACATATGACTTTTAGCAAGGGCTAAATGCCTAAAATGGTTAAATATTGGAGTAACCTTGTAACAATAATGAAAAACATGGATGGAAGGTGGTAATATGATACAGATGCAGAGAACAAGAGATGAACCAGTAGAACATCCGTGGCCACCTATCACAAAGAGCAAGAAGAAACCTGTATAGCTTGAGTTTGTAACTGAAAGGCAAAAAACGGGTAGTTGATAGAAGGAGAGTAGTTGTTTGATGCGACTTTCATGAGCATAAACAGCCTTTGCTGCAAGGAGAAATGATGTGCAGAAAATTTGCCCAATTCTTCTCAACCTTTCTCGATTCTGCTCTGTTCTTCTTTCTTAGCAGTTAGCACAGAGACCAAAATAAACACGAATTATCTCAGATATAATCTTATTATTATCTCTCAAAAATATAATCTTAAACACGAACGTTGGATGAATATCAATGTCAATAAACTGAACCTGCTAGTTCAATTCAATCAAGTGAAATCTAGTAACCAACTTAAATTGGCACCATATTGTCAAAGCCCACATGTCTGGTCAAACACTGTAAAATGGAGGCTACGAAACTGGTGAGGCAAGAAAGGAAACAAGCCAACTTGATCTCCATAGACACTACAAGTCACCTGAGAAAGTGCAGAATTGGCAGTGCCAGAGAATATTTTGAGCCTGGTATTACCGCTGTTTCTGTTTATCGCTTTCTCCAGGCGCTTGGATTGCAAGAACTTGGGAAGTATATCATCATTGAGAACCGGAACGCAAGGCTTCCCATTCACTGGCTCCATCCGTTCGCATTTCTAATTATACCAAACAACAAAACATACATATAAAAGTCCCAATTTCAGCTTTCAACCCATTCAGATAAAGGAAATTTAAATTACGTTTTTTGCTCAGCAAAACTGGAATTCTTTTCGAAAAAAAGCAGAAACTTAAACATTTACTTTCAGCAACAAAAATCGGAACCATGTACTGACAATGAAAGTTGACGCGCCAGCTATTTTAATTAACATGAAAGCAGACTACATGTTTCACGAATAAATTCATCAAAAAAGATCAATCATCGTGAGAAAAACAAACATAAGAGGCTTCGGACGTACGACGGTGTTAGGAGCAAACGTTCGTAGGGAAACGTTGCTGGGATGGGTGAGGTAGCCACGAGATAACAGACAGGTAGCTGAGGGTGGACAAGGTGCTCGCAATACCAACGACGCCATGCTTACGACGGCGGATGTGGCGGTGGCGTTTGGTTCTCTCTCAGTGTGTGGAAATTTTGGTTGTAGTTTGGGGATTTGGTTCCTTGGGAGAAGGCCTCTCTCATGAACAGGTGGCTTTTCCAGGATGATGTATTTGCCTTGCCGAATAATCACTTTCACCACCCCTTTTCCGGGATTTTTCTGTTGTACCCCATATAAAAAACGATCGACCCAAATTAAATTTGAGTAATATCAAATATCCGATAGGATAGTACCGATAGAGGTCGCGTAAAATTCAGGGGTGTTCATGGGCCGGATCGGACCGGTCCCGGATTCATTTCGAGTGGAACCGGACCAATCCGGTTCTGAACCGGATTGGTCCGGTTCCGGTTCCATGGCAAATGCCATAGAACCGATCCGGTTCGGAAACCCGGATCCGATTTATCTGATTGGACCGGGTTAAACCGGTTCCAACCGGAACCGGTTTGGCCAACCCGTTTTTTTTTTTTCAACTCAAATCGTAAAGGAAATATATCATTTATTGAATATAGAAAACAACATAAAAGATACATCATTTGAAATTCATAACAAAAATACATTACTCATCATAATTTATAAGTATAGTCTTGGCCAATTCTTCTTCTTCTTCGGAACTTTCATTGCAGAACTCGTCGATTCCTCCTTCTCTCTTATTTCTTCTCTCAGCATCGAACCAATCTCTTAGCAGCGTAAGCATGCACAATGATTCTGCTTGTAGAGAAACTCTAAAGTCTCCAATGAGCCGAGCACAAGTTGAAAATGCCGACTCTGATGCAACACTGGATGTTTGGACTGCAAATACATCTCTAGCCATTTTGGCTAAGACTGGATATTGTCTTGCGTTTGCTTTCCACCACTCTAGTACGTCAAAATTTTCATCTGTAATGAACATTTGACCCAGGAAGAACTGCAACTCATTTGAAGAGGTAGATGACACTCCGCTTCCTCTCTGCTTCTTTCTTCCAAGGCTCCGCAACAGATTAATCCCTCCGCTTCGTGACTGACTAGCATCTTCTTCTTCTCCTCCTACTACACGCGCCGATGAGCTCTGTCCATGTTCACTATGGTACAATCCAAACATATTTTGGAGAGAATGCATGATTGACGTCTTTTGATCGTCAACATCCTTATCCAAAAACGTACTGTAATATTCAAAGAAAGTATCGAAAGATCCTACACCCTGACTTGGGTCTAACAATGTAGATATACAGTGCACGTGTGGAATTTGTTCCCAATATTTTTTAAACTTCTCCTCCATACGATAAACGAAGCGGCAGTAGTCGCGGATGACCCGCCAGGGGCCGGATTTTGGGGGGCCGCCGGTTCTGCAACGTGTTCCGCTTCTTCCACATCATAAGCATTATCAAACTCGGCAAAAATATCATAATTTTCTTGGAATAAATGTGGATTTGAGGAACCACCACGACCACCACGACCGGTAGAAGAAGATGCCATCGTATTAGTGGAAATATGGAAAAACGAGATAATTGTAATCAAGATTAGGATTGTAAGAGTAAGAGAGTTGGAGATGAAAAATTGAAGAGGAAAAATGAGGTATATATAGAAGCAAAAAAATTTTTTTTAAAAAATTTTTTTTTTTTTTAATTAAGCCGTTGGCCAACGGTACCCCCCCTTTTTTTTAAAAAAATTTTTCACCGGTTCTGGTTCCGGTCCGGAACCGGAACCGCCGGATTGGCGGTTCCGGATCTGTGGAACCGATCCGATCCGGGTAAAACCCGGATCGGATTCCGATTTATAACCGGATCAACCGGTTCCGGTTTGGAATCGGAACCGACCGGACCGATTCCGATTGATCCGGCCCAATAAGCACCCTGACGTAAAATGTCCCATTTTCCCTTCTTATGCTTATGCTTGCCTTTTATTTTACTTTTTTGTTGTTTTTTTTTTTACGACCACAAACAATATATTAACTAAAGAATACGTAATATGATGTTTACAACCAAGTGCTGGAATAAAAGCCACAAAGACCACAATATCCTAAAAATAAAACAAGTGATCCAACTACAGTCAAACTTCAACTCACATGGAAAGATATACAACCAGGTGAAATCGGAAAGTGAAGTATTGCATATACACTAGACTTTAAGTTTGCCATAATTGATCTATTTTTCCATACCTTATCCAAACTAATTGACTAGTTGGGATCGAGAAACTTTCTAATTAAGTTATTTTTTAAAAAAAAACATAAAATGATAGATTTATTAAATTTGATTTGGTGACTCATTTTTAATTTTTATTTTGACGATTTTGTTAACTAATTTTCTCATTCTCGCAGCTTGGCCGGTGTTTCTTTTTCTCCTGCAAAACATTTGCGGCGGCTTTTTCAAGGGTTTAACCATAATAGATACTACCTTATTTTAAATGGAGACGCTATAGTTAAATACTAAAAATTCACACCTATAAAGAATAAAAGTTTAATATCATATCCAATTAATATATTAAGGTTGTCTATGATAGCTTATTATGATTGGTCCCTAGTGAATGTGATTCAGCTAAAGATTATATGCTTAAAATAACAGCAAACAATGAATTAATTTAAGGTTTTAGACTTGAACAAGACCAAGTCATAAAAGCTTTTATGGCAAGTTAACATTATATAAAAAATGAACAAGATCAAACCATAAAGTTTTGGCAATAATATATGCAAAACAACACTCAAATGCAACAACCGATAATTTCTTGGCTATCATTTTAATAGTCTACGAGATGAGATAGATCAATGATTCAAATTTATTAATGGATTGAATCCCCACACCGACCAACATCTACGCATCAATTCATTGACCGACTGTGCAGCCACAAGTCCGTTTTATGTCTTCTTGTATCCACAAGCCTACGCTTTTTGTGTCTTACAATTGCCATTTCGTGACATTGATCTCGAACTCCTGAAATCCCTTCTTTTGTGGCTCTCATGTTCCCTTTTTCTTGGGCCATTTGCTTCTCCTTCCTTATTGTTGGTGATATTCGTGTCGGACTTGGCCCCATTTTCGAGGAAACCCCCAAGGTTGTTCTTGAAAACTGATGAAGATTTGAACAGAAAATCACTGAAACCCATCAGAAAACCATGTGAAGATCCCGTTAGCTTTGATTGGTTCTTCGATAAGTCAAGGAGTGTTAATGGTTTTGGTCGTCCCTTGATTCGGATAAGTCAACGAGTGTTAATTTCATTTAAAAACCGTTAATTTAATTATATCAATTATCATCACTTAATTGATCTTTTATCGAAATACTAACAATCATTACATTTCTTAACCTCTTATGAAATAAAAATATATCTGAGGATCTTGTCATTTCACCAGTGTGTATATATATATATATATATATATATATTTATTAATTTTTAATAGGCGCATTAAGGCGCACCCGCACTTAATTTTTTTACAAATTGACGCACTCACGCATCCGCATCCGCATCCGCTCCCGCATCAAACTTATGTGACTTAGGTTTGGGCAGTGCAGTATAGTAGTCCAGAATGTTGAAACTAGTGCTTGACTGTGCTGTAGTGAACATGACTTGGATGTGGTTCTCTACCTTCATTTCTCATGCCCCTTTTATTGCATAATTTGAACTTTTCTTTATAGAAATGATTCATGCGACAATGTGGGAAATTAGAACGAATAGGTAAGATTATTGAATAAATCAAACATGAATTCATTATGAATTCCAAGAATGTACTTTTTTGGGATACAAAGGTGAGGGAATGGTTTGGGCTTTTATGGTTTTGCAGGAGTAGGAAATTTTGTAGCTGAAGGTGTGTAATTTTTTTTTCCTTTTTTGAGATGGGATCTACCCCCTTTTTGTGAAATCGTTTTCTTAATTTGGAGAGTTTTGTTCATCCTATTGGGATGGTTTAGTAGAGAATATTCATGTGTACATCAACGACAGAATCATGGATAACAGCCAGTCAGCCATTAGTCCAATCCTCCATTGTTATGCTCCACTTTTATTGAGCATGCAGCTCTTTCCCCCGCCAATATATAAAGCTAGATTCTAGTTCTTTTCTTGAAAATGCAGCAATTAGTATTTCTTTCCATCTTACTGGGCAGTCTTTTCCATCAGTCGGTCCCCAATTCATATCAATCCCGTCACTAGAAATTGATTAAATAACGGAGCAGGCAACCACAACATATGGGAAATCCTATCTGCCATGTATTGGGATTTCTTTGATATCCATATCAGATACCTTAAAGGAGAGAGGGTGTTTGAATGCCAATTTAATGTACAAATAAAATTTAAAACGATGAGTTATAAGCGTATATCCATAAGAAAAGTCTACTTTAAAGAAATGTACCATTTCGTTTTGGTAGACTAGTCGGGTCTATTGCTTTGATTGCGTGCGTATCACTTTAAGTGGTTTGTTCATAGACACACCATTTATACTATGTATACCAGGGATTCGCCACTGACTGAATTCACCCACCTAAATATTGGTCACTAACGTTGGTTTTTGTGGTGTCACATCCCACTTTGAATACTCATAAAAATGTTGAGAGATTCATTTACTTACATTAAATCAAAAGTTAGCCTAAATGTGAATGCATGTTTCGATTCACTAATAACTGTGATTGTTCATCGGATAATTCGATTACCTATCGAACCGAAATCAAAATTTTTATTTACAAAATCGAACCGACCGAACTTGTTTACAAAACCCGAACAAACAAATCGGTTAATTCGGCCGATAACCGAATTTACCGATATTTTTAAAAATTAAAAATAAATAAAAGCTGATTTAAAAAAATAAAATAAAAATCGATTAACCTGTATTTTTAAAATCAAACTCGATAACGGATATTTTAAAAAATTAAAACCAAACTTCCAAAATGATCGAAACTAATTTTCGAAATTTATTTATTCGATTGATTAATTTGATTAAACATGATTTTTGCTCACCCCTAACTCCTCGTGACATATACTTGTTGGTAGAAAGTTTATTGCCATTTATTAATGTGAGATAGACATCAGAATCTACATCAAACATCGAATTTAATTAATACATAAAATGATATCTTTTTCAATATACTCTCATGAGTTGCATAAGACCCAAACCTGATTCACTTCAAAAAAAAAAAAAAAAAAACCCAAACCTGATTGGACCTTTGTAGATATTGCCCAATTGGATTGAAACACGTCACTTTTCATTTTAATTTTTCGAAAACACCCTTTCCCTGTCTGCAATTCAGTCGCGGTCGCCAGTATTCACGATTTGTTCTAAAAAAAACTTTCGTTTCCTCTCGTAAAGAAACAAAACTGATACCTCTTTGTATACACATGTTTGTAGCTAGGTACGGCGCTTTGAGGTGTAGAAGTTGAGGAATAGAACGACGTTATTTGGGTGATTTTGGGAGTTTACTTAGGAGTTTGGAGTGTTCTGGGCTAGGGTTATGAAGGAAGGCGTGGTCTTTCAATTGGGATTATATTGGTGAGGATTTCGTCCCCGGATGGAGGGAGGTAGCGTCTCTACACTTACTTCTTCTGGTACTCTTCATTCCTCCTTTTTTACAGTATTGTTAAGGCCTTTGACTATCTGGTATGTATATTTTTCTGGGTTTTGTTAGAAAAGTGTGAGATGTAGGGTATGGGTTTCAGAGTTTCGTTTACTGCTTTTGTAGGTGCTTGAAAGTGGGCGGTTTTATGTCAGTAAAATTGAGGATTTTGGTAAATTGTGGAATGAATTGTGTTTTTAGAAGAATGAGCTGATTCTGCGTAATAAATTCGAAACTTTTTGTTTCTTCTTCTTTTTTAGGGACTAAGAATAGTTTTTTTTTTCCTTGAAGCATTGGATTAGGGTTTTGAGATGTGTTCCTTTCAGTTTCTTTCATACTTTTGTTGAAGTACAGTAGTATACTAGTTTTATTTTTTACGATAGTTTCTAACCTTCAACATGGATATACTGTATCCAGGTTTCGTTAAATGTGGGTTTTATTTGTCCCCTGTATTGCAGTACTTATCTTTGGAGTTTTGACTTAGCTTCCTTTTGTTCTGTCTCGTAGGACATTTGTCTTTTTCTTCTAGTCTGTTCTTACGTGGGCCTCAATTTATTTATTGATTTATCTACAACTTGTTGAATCAGAATGCATACCTGTACGTGTGGTTTTTGGCTTATTGTGCTGATAAAATATTTTACCTGGGTGACCGTGGTTAAAAGTCTATAAATTTTTTGGGCTTTTGTTTGAAAAGGGTCCGTCAAAGCCCTTTTTATTTTAGTTTTGGTGTAACTGCACCATGGGTGAAGTTTGTTAAATTGGTAAATAATAGATCGCATATTAAAAAATGTTACGGATTGCAATCTGACAGTCAACTGATGCAGATTATATAGTTGACTTAAAATGCCACATGAGTGGTTGTGCAGAGAAGATTTGGAAATTATTTTTGTTCCTTCATTCATTTCTAAATAAGTATGGAGACCCCGAATATCAACATAATTTGAAGAACTAGCCTTTTGATTCATTTGTAATCCATGATTTTTCATCTTGGCATGGTTGTTTCAGATCTTAGATTGTGAGTTCGAACATAGGGTGTGAATGATGAACTGTGGTACTCAGTTAGTATAGACAATTGAAAATACTCGTTGGGATGTAGGAGTATGAGTGCCTTGATGGATTCGTGATGGTATTCTCCTATATGTTTTATATAATTTCTTCGATTATTGTATTCCATACCTTTCAATTTTAGTTTCCCATCTCTTCTCAGTACATTTTTACTCTTAGGGATACACCGATGGACTATGATGACAATGACTGTGTAGGTCAGAATCATCCCTTAGCTGGTGAAGAGAGTTCTAAACTTTCCTCTGTTTTACGACCATTTTCTCTTCCCAAGTTCGATTTTGATGACAGTAGTCTTCACGGGCATTTAAGATTTGATAGTTTAGTTGAGAATGAAGTTTTTCTCGGTATTCCAAGTCAGGAAGACAATCATTGGATTGGGGATTTTTCTCGGGGAAGCAGCGGAATAGATTTCAGCTCCAATGCAACAGAATCTTGTGCTTTGCCGAGGCATGACAATGTGTGGTCTGAGGCAACATCATCGGAATCTGTTGAAATGTTATTGAAGGCAGTCAGACAGGAAGAGGTGGCCCCAGGTGAAACTATCGTTGAAGGTTCAGACCCTCAGTTGGGTAGCTCGACGAAACAAATGGAGGTTAACTTGAAGAATGACCAGATGGATTATGCGCTTGAAGGTGAAGGTTGTAATTTAAAAGTGACCCATGAAAATTTGCACACAGACCTGAAGAGCTCCATTGACAACCAAGCTGATTCGATTGGCTTTCCAAATGAATCACTTAGCAAGCATGAGCAAGAAAATTTACCTGTCCCGCCCACGAGAATTGATAGTAAGGAGAGCTCTTCTCAGATGATTACTGAGAACATTGTGGAGACCGTTGATGCGGATAAGTTCTGTAATCCCAATTTTGTTAGTACAATTAGTGTAGCGAAAGATATTTCTGTGGGAGTGGAGTTACGAAAGGAAGAGGGTGGTACGAATTATGAATTAGTGGGTGGGAATGATACTGAAGACGTTAGTTTGGATATGCCTTGTCATCTTGAAATTCCTTCGAAGTTGGAATCTGCAGATCATGCAGTTGTTGTTCATGTTATTACCACTGGTGGGACTTCCGGTATTTCTGTGAAGGGAGAATCTGTGTCTACATTTGAGGGTTTCAATGAGGCTTCTTTTGTTGCTGCAGGTGACAGTGATTGTGAACATGCGGTCTTCTCTTCAGGTACACAGATCAAGCAGCTGCCCATTGGCTGTGATATGTTAAGTGAGAAGCCATCTTCTCCCATTCAAGAAGAAGCGTCTGTTGTGGGAATGGGAATAGAAGGCAGTCAGGCAGATGGTCTTGGTAACTCAGCAGATTTGTCATTTATCGGTGAGGGCTGCATGGAGAAAACAGTGATTGAGGATATCATACATGAAGAAAATTTAGAGCCTGGGGATCATGTTCCTCCTGCCTTGCTAGCTGGGAGCATACAAGATGTTCACGAATGTAAACTGTATGCTTCTAAATGTGAGAAGGATGACAAGAAGTTACCTCTTGATTCGATGATTTTGGTCTGTGAGGATAATGAGGGGAGGTCCCTTTTTTCAGGCGAGGCAGTTGAAGTAAATCTGAAAGCAGCTTCTGGATCCCAATCCAATAACTGTACTGGGGATAATCCAGGTATGTTTGTATGGACGTTATTTTTTATCTTGTTTTTTTCATCAATGTTTGACTCTGTCTGATGTCTCAATCATCAACCCAAAATATGCTCTGATACATGTTTTACTTTCTATTACGTGACAGTATTAAACTCAGAGGTTTCGGGTACAACTTTGACATCATCAGGTGCCATAGGAGGTGATATAGCTGACTGCGATGAGTGTGGCACACCTTCATATGATATACAGAACAGGGATCAGAATAAAGCAAGTAAGTTTGAAGCAAATAAAAAACCATTTATATCAGAGACGAAGGTGTCATTCGTAGTGGCTGATGAGTTTGCCCCTGCTATTGGATCTGAAAAGGGCACACTGTCTGATTCTACTCCGGTCAGAGTAGCTAAGACAGTCGATCAGTCTGCTATCCTGATGGAAGCTTCCAGTGCTGCCTCGTCCGACAAAGCCAGTAAGGATTTGAATGAAAATATGGAGCATTCTGCCACTGGCTTGATTGTGCAAGATTATGTAGCTGAAGCTGCACCTTCTGAAAGGCCAAAGGAAACAGGAGAAAGAAGCATTGGAGAAAATTCTTCAAGAGTTTCAGGTAAGCTATTCTAATTTGTATCTGACATGCTCTTTTATAGAATCAATAAACACAGTCTTTGGTTTCAGACCTAGATTTCTTGTTCTTTTTGGCCTATCATGTCTTCCCATGATTCTAGGGTGCACTGTGCAGTAGAATTTGCCATCACAGAGTAAATTATGCAAAGATGTTGGAGCGTTGTGGGAATGGATTGGGCCTACATGCATGCAAGATTCATGATAGGCACGGAAAAATTTAGATTAAATCAGTTGTTATAAAATGAAACAAAGGTTATTTTAGGCTCATTATTGTTGTTTGAGTAATTGAACGATTGCCATGCAGACTGTAAATCTGCTGTCAATGTAGAAACTTCTATGAAATACATGATAAAACTATGTTCAAGTAATATGAATGAAACTACTTTGGGGTTGCTATAAATCGATTTATTTAAATATGTAAAGTCATACAAGCAACTTTGTCAATTAATACAAACACTTATTTTGCGTAAAGTCGTACAAGTGACTTTGTCAATTAATGCATACATTTTTTTAACTTATAGTAACTTTGAATTCATCCAAACCTTGTTTTACGGAATTACAATGATGGGTAAACACATAACAGACCAATATTTAGGTAGGAACTAAAGGCCAAATGCTTTTGAGATGAGTTTTTCACTAAACCAAATGACGACTTTCTTCTAAGTACTCATGGTGAAGTAAAGGAAGATCACGTGGTTACTCTCTCTTTATATATGTCTCTTTATCCCTCAATCGAATGACTGGAATGCTATCCCCTCTAACAATTTTGTTGTAAAACTAAAAAAGCTAGTGGCTTAGATTTTCTATCTGATCGTTTATGAAGCCTTCTATGCCCGCGCCGAAGGCGCCCGGGGGGCAGGGTGTCCGAGGGGGTGGTAGCCCCCTTGCGGGGGTTCGTGGGCTGAGCCCCAGAAGATTTTTTGAGTGCCGCTAGCCCCCGCTCGTTTTAATACTGTTGTAAGATATCATCAACTAGCTACAACTTTGGAGCTATAGAAGATTTTTTGGGTGCGGCTAGTCCCCGCTCGTTTTAATACTGTTGTAAGATATCATCAACTAGCTACAGATTTGGAGCTATAGATATAAAACTTTCTATCTGCTACAATATCAATTCCCTCCCATAACAGTAAGCATCAATATGTGGTCTTTAAGATCTTTTTATTGTTCAACGATTAGGAGCTGGACACAGCATCACTGCCCATATTATGATGAAGAATATTTAGGGTCTCAAAAATGATACTGGAGATATGCATTCAAATCATCATTAACTTTGTTTCAGTATAGTTATTCCCGTCAAGATCCACCCCAAAAGAAAGACAGTCATCTTTGGAATCTCGTCCAAATATAAAGCCACAAACTTCAGGCTTCAAAGTCATTTAAACTTAAAAGTTGACTCAAAAGAACATCATAAACTGCAATTAGCAAAAGTACTTCTGCTTCACGATATCAGGCAAGTGATAAAATGTTATGAAATGCAACTAATCGAGCTTAATTTATTAGTGTATAAATGGGAGAGTACTTATGTGTTGTTGGATTGAAAACTGGGCGCTGTGAAATTTTTCTCGCACCACATTTATGAAGCAATAGTATAAACAGTACAGTAAATAGTTATAGGGAAACAATGTTCACAATCTTTTCCAAGAGTAGACCAGCAATGACATGCAGTTCGAAATATCAAACAATGTGTAGGTACAAATTATGGCAGAGATAGAAAAGGCTTCACAAACGATCAGATAGAAAATCTAAGCCACAAGCTTTTTTAGTTTTACAACAAAGTGTTAGAGGGAATAGCATTCCAGTCACTCGATTGAGGGACAACGAGGCAGATATAAAGAGAGAGTAACCACGTGATCTTCCTTTACTTCACCATGAGTACTTACAAGCAAGTCGTCATTTGGTTAAGTAGTGAAAAACTCATCTCAAAAGCATCTGGCCTTTAGTTCCTACCTAACTATTGGTCTGTTATGTGTTTACCCATCATTGTAATTCTGTCAAAAAAGGTTTGGATGAATTCGAAGTTACTATAAGTTAAAAAAAATGTATGCATTAATTGACAAACTCACTTGTACGACTTTACGCAAAATAAATGTTTGTATTAATTGACAAAGTCACTTGTATGACTTTACATATATAAATAAATCAATTTATAGCAACCACAAAGTAGTTTCATTCATATTACTTAGACCTAGTTTTATCATGTATTTCATAGAAGTTTCTACATTGACAGCATAGTTACAGTCTGCGGGGGTTCAAGGGTGGAGCCCCAAGATTTTTGAGTTGCCGCTAGCCCCCGCTCGTTTAGCTACAGTGTCGTGTCAGGCACGGCCCGTAACATGGGCTGTGCCGGCCATAGGCCGTCCCGTGAGCCGGCACGAACTGTAGATTTTTTTTTTAGTATAGCGATCGATCGGCAGTTATGTGCCGATCGATCGCTAAACGACGTAACAATGCTTGCCAAAAAATTGTGCTTGACCGATCGATCGGCACTATTGTGCCGATCAATTGGTAAAGCCAAAAAAATAAAAAAACTTAAAAATGGGCCATGCCTATTCTGGAATTGGGCCGGCACGGCACGGCACGACCCATTTCCAAACCATGCGGCACGGAGGCACGGTCCGTTTGACACCACTAGTGATGCTATATGTCGAGTTGTATTTTTTCTTTTGCAAGATGGATGAACCTGTATTAGCTTTGAAGATTTGAGTGGTAGTTTACTGGTTGTGTTCCTGATTCATTTCTATTAACTCCGGATTTCTTCTGTTGGTCTGTGTAGCTACCATCCATGCTGTTGGTATTAATGAATCCAACCAGCTTTTTTTACCTGGCATTAGTTGTACTGAGCTTTCCCAAGGTAAAGCAAGCAAGAACAGTGTCTCGAAAAATGTTGGAAACGTTTTATCATCACCTGTGGATGCAAAAGTGAAAAATCTCTCCAAAGAAGAGGGGATATTTACTTCAAATATGAGGCATTTGGGAAGTCTGACCAAGTCTACTGGAGATTTCAGCACTGGTTTGCAATCAATTCCCACTATTCAATCAAGCAAATTCCCCGTGGTATTCCTTTTCTCTGGACATGTGCTGATTATTTTATGATATTATCTTTCTATCTATTTCTTAGATTTGTACTCTTTTTTACTATGAACGTGTTTGAAGACTGAGAGTGTATCCCCGTCGACATCTGGTGGCACTGATCTTGCAATATTGAAGGGAATTTCTCATGAAATTTTTTTAATGTCTGATGGGGTGCCACCATCTGGAGGCTTTAAAGGTTCAACTGGGCGTAAATCAAGATGTGGAAGCGGTAAATCTGTGAAGAGGAGTGCAAAAAAGGGAAATCAGGTGAAGGAAAAATCACCTTTGAGGCAAACCGAAAGGGGGGACAAATCTTGTAGTCCATTGTGTCCGCTGATGGCTAGCCAACTCATGACACTTGAAAGCGTTGTGAAGCCAAGGGCCACTGTTTCTGTTCCTGGATCCAGTTTGCCGGATCTAAATACTTCTGCTCAACTATCTGCTATCTTTCAACAGCCTTTTACAGATTTACAGCAAGTGCAACTACGAGCACAGATCTTTGTTTATGGATCTCTTATGTAAGTTGTCTCTCTCTCTCTCTCTCATCGCTGCACTGAAACATCTTGCGGAGGCTCAGAAATTTCTCGTTTCAGATTCTTATGAATTTTTTTTATCTTTAGTGCTTCATTTTATCCTCCAGTTGGTTTACTTATGGCTGAATGGTTGCTTCTTGCAGACAAGGAGTAGTGCCTGATGAAGCTTGTATGGTTTCAGCCTTTGGTGTGTCTGGTTAGTTCCGGTCTTGCTATTATGCTTTATAATGAATAGATTGTTGCATGCCAATTGAATTCTGATTTTTTCTCTACAATTACAGATGGAGGAAGGAGCATTTGGGAGCCTTCTTGGCGTGCTGTTGTAGAAAAGCTTAATGGTCAGAAATCCCTGGGATTTAATTTTGAAACGCCTGTACGGTCAAGCACAGGTACCTTAGCATTTGTCCACTCTTTGTTGTTTCAATTTACTGTTGACTGACTGTGACTTGGAGCGGAGTGATGCAGGTGCTAGCGCTCCAGATAAAGTGAATAGACAGATTTTTGCTGGAAGTGAAGTTCTTTCATCTTCTGCTGGTCGAGCTAGCAACAAAGTCATCTCTCCTCAGGCTGTTAATCCATTGATCCCTATCTCTCCACCCCTGTGGAATATATCTGTCTCATCTTGTGAGGCTGTGACATCCAGCAGCACAGCCAGATGTGCTGGTTTTGATTATCCGTCTGTTTCACCCTTGCATCCTTATCATACTCCACCCATACGGAATTTGGTGTCACATGCAACCTCTTGGCAAGCACAGGCTCCCTTTCCATTACCCTGGGTTACTTCTTCACAAAGTTCTCCATTTGATATCAGTTCTAATTATGCTGTGTTTCCGATTTCGGAACCAGTTAAGTCAACAGCTGCAGTTAAAGGTTTATCAATTTCTGTTTCCTCTGGTATAAAGCATGTATCTCCCACTCCTGCAATTCAATCTACTGCTCTACTTCCTGAGGCTTCCTCTCTTGACTTGAAAAAAGTTGCCTTGTCAACCACCCAGACTTCTGCTAATACAAAATCTAGAAAGAGAAAAAAAACTTCTGGTGTTGATGATGTTTTACAGGCTTCTGTGACTGCTTCACCGGCAGATTCTTTCTCTATACCTGTAATAGATAACCAATTGTCGAAAAAGGCTTCTGCAATGGAGGATTTCAGTCGAATCTCGATTTCAGATTCAATGCCCATACCTGTAGCTAGTAGTCATTATTCTACATCTATTGTTTTCACGACCCCTTCTAGCTTTGTGCCAAAAGGCAAAACCAATCAGTTAATCTCTGCTGCATGGCCCTCAATTTCTAATTATTACCATAATAGTGTTGATTTAAGCATGGATAAAAGGGCACTGGTTCACGAGGAATTCAGCAAGGTTGCGGAGGCTAAGTTACATGCTGAGGAGGCAGCTATTCATGCTGCTGCTGCGGTGAGGCACTGTCAAGGTTTATGGAGTCAGTTGGAGCAGCAAAAGAATTCTGGCTTGAAGACAGAAGCCGAGGCTAAATTAGCATCTGCTGCTGTTGCTGTTGCAGCAGCTGCTTCTGTTGCTAAAGTTGCAGCTGCAGCTGCAAAGGTCGCATCAAATGCTGCTATGCAGGCAAAAGAAATGGCTGATGAATCAGTGACAGAATGTGGAACTCTCAGTGCACTTGAATGTGATACCCAGAGCTCCGTGAACACCTTGGCCAATGCAATTCCTGTATCGATTCTGAAGGGTGGAGATTGTAACAATACTTCCAGTTTTGTGATATCTGCTGCCAAAGAAGCTGCTAGGAAAAGAGTTGAGGCTGCTTCGGCTGCCACGAGGCATGCTGAAAATCTTGATACTATTGTAAGGGCAGCAGAAATGGCAGCAGAGGCCATTTCACATGCTGGAAAAGTTGTTGCCATGGGTGATCCTTTCACATTGAGTCAACTGGTGGAGGCCGGACCAGATGGTTATTGGAAAGTCCCGCAGGTGGCTTCCGTGCCAGGTTCAAAATCAAATGGCGTGAATAATAACAAATCTGACAACAGCAATGTAGCAGAGATGTATGCTAAGGATATGCATGTTAATAGCCATATCATATCGCCTGCTCAAAGGGAGTTATCTAAAAATATTGTGAATACTGGTGTCACAGTTGAAGAGGCTCTTGTATCTTCTATCAAGCATGGGGAGAAGAATTCAAAAGCTCCCAAGGATAAACGAGTGATAGAATCAGATAAAGCCAGGGGCGTTGCTGCCGAACCATTTGTTAACTCGAGATTAAAATCCTCCACTTCTGTTGCATATGATAGTATTGAATCAGATAAAGCCAGCCGCGTTGCTGCCGAACCATTTGTTAACTCGAGATTAAAATCCTCCACTTCTGTTGCATATGATAGTACAGCAATCATAAAAGAAGGTTCCATCGTTGAGGTTTGTGAGCTTTATTGATTTTGAAGTATCTTATACTTATTTTAGATTACCTCGTTTAGCCTATGTGCCTGTCAGCCTGTGTCTTAATTCCTAATGTTTCTGTTGCTTAATGTTCAATTTTGAGACAATTATCCATGGTGTTGATACTTAATATTTGCCATGTCGTGAGGAAATGTGGATTGCTTCTACCCTGTAGGTTCTGAAGGATCGCGGCAATTTAAAGAAAGCATGGTTCTCAGCTAGTGTACTGAGTTTGAAGGATCATGATGCCTTTGTTTGCTACACAAAACTCCAATCGGATCAAGGTCTGTGGCTGATGTTTCTCGTAGTGTAGGAATACTGCTAATTGTATGTATTGTTTTGCATATATTGTTTGTACCAAGGTGTCATAGATTTAAACAAAGTGCAAGGATTTTCTTATTTCTTTATAATTAAACTGGGATGACAATTTACAGAAGTATTACTGCAAAATAACAGCAGTATCACATTGTATGTCACATCATTGTTCTTTTAAAACAACAGAAGTATCGTTTAGAGTGGAATTTCCACTTCACAGAACAGAAATATTCCTTGTCAACAATGAAGATTAGGAAAAAACACATTTCCGATACCTCGTAAGTCTTTCAACTGTCACATCTGTATCCGGATAAAATGGTTCGATGACATCATGTTGTGTTTAAGTATTCGTCTGAAGTTTAGGTCGGTTGAGTTATGGTGTTGACAAAATGCCAAGAGAAGTTGGCTTATGGATGTTCAGTCTAGATTGGAATCGTACGAGCCTTGTGTAAACTCATGTAATACGGCAGTTCTGGAATGCAGTTTGTGGAGAGATTATCAGAACTTTTGAGTTTCTTCGTTTTCATGATTTTATGATGAAATTAAATAGTCAGGTGGAATTTCTGAGAATCTGTGTTAACAGTATTTCTTCTCTTTTTCGTTTTGGTTCTTAAAAATATTACTGTTTCTAGATTTTTACAGAGAAATCTGGATCTGATGGAACAATTGTAATGCACCAACACTTGCTCATAGGAGTTAGTATGCTGATATCGGAATCGTGTTAGTGTGTTTTCATTAGTTGGTTTTCTGTCGTGGAGGGAGATATTGGAGATGATGTTTCTAAGAAAGCTAGGGTGGTCGTGTGGAGTTTTGAGGATGTTATATTTATGATGATCGGGCAAGTTTGTGACCTGGAGGATTGCCTCTGGGGTATGTGTGATTGATGAATTCATTTTTATGTTTTAAATCGGTATTCAATGAGTGATTTTTATGGGGCCATATGTTGTGCATAAATGGTTTGAGACCTGTGTTGTCTCTATCAACTCCTGATTTAAATAGAATCATATAATGGATTATCATTAAACTTGATGGCACAAACCTGACCATTATCTGCTTCTGATATTTTGGTCATGTTCAACCAAGACCATCCAATGGACCTTGGTTCTCGAGTGTACTTCGTGAGAGAATACATGTGCGGTGGGCCATGGGTAAGTGTAGGATGAGATATTTTTTTTATAGCTGAATGATGTTGGTGTTGTTTCTTTTGGTCATGTAAACGGAAATAGTGGAGGAATGTGTGACAGTATTCATATGGGATAGTGACAGTCAGAACTGGTTGTTCCGGTTAACTTCTTATTGGAAGGAATGTTGTTCTGGGAGTTGTTTGAATGTTTTATAAAAATGTTGGTTTAAGCTGTTCCATCACTTTTTGGTACGTCTCAATTCAACGAATGTAATTCGGTGTTCTCTCATCTTTGACACACTAGTTTTTCATCAAATCTGAATTATATGCGATTCTGGGCTAATACTCTTCATGTGCCTAAATCTTAGTTGTGACTGATTCAAAATTTATTCCTTCTGCTGAGGAGTAGGGATCCTGATATCTTTTCACTTGGATGTGCTCCTCTTTTAGGCTCGGAACAGCTGAAGGAGTGGGTATCACTAGGAGCCAAAGATGGTAACCCACCAATGATACGGATTTCCCACCCTGTGGCTGCAGTGCGATTTGAAGGGACAAGGAAGAGACATCGAGCTGCTGTGAAGGATTATTCTTGGTATGTTGGAGATAAAGTTGATGCTTGGGTACAGGATTGGTAAGATTAATTTGCTTTATATGATAATGGCTTGGTATTATTGCTTCACTTTGCTTAGATATTGTTTTCTTATTTGTTTCTTGTAAATATTTGATGCTCTGTTTTATCCTTGGTGTCAAGTTTATTTTGCTATTCCCGTGGATAGCAACATCGGTCAAAATGACGAGCCTGCTGGAGTCACTCATCGTTTACCAAGTGGGGTCTTAGGAAGTTAGCAAGTATTTGGTTAACTCATATTTGATTTTTGGGACATTAAATACCTTAAATCATTTTGAACCGTTCATATATGCAAGATCTTATGGAGCTTAATTTACATTCTGATCATGCATGTGCCTGAATGGCACACATTTAAAGTCAAAAGCGAGACATTGAAGCTTCTGTAACACGTGGAGAATGTTAGTTGAATCATATTTTGTTCGTTTTAACTAGTGAGAGTGTAAGATAAATATATTTGCTCGTGATTGTAAATGGGGTTCTTCATCTTATTTGGCTTGTGAAATGACTCCGAGCCCTGCTCGTTCACTGTCTCAGTTGGCGTGAAGGGATTATATCTGAGAAGAATAAAAAGGACACAACCACATGGAGTGTCCATTTCCCAGGTATTTCTGGTTTGCATATATGAATTATTTAAAATATTAGGTACTTTTTGACATGTAACCTTAGCTCGACTGGAAAATTATTTACCTTTTCTGGTGTTCTTAGCTCAAGGGGAGACATTAGCTGTGAAAGCATGGTATCTACGACCGACTGTAATTTGGATTGATGACCAATGGGTTGAGTGGTGCAGATCAGGACAGGACAGGACTTCCCAGGTCTTATATTGTACTTCATTATATAGTTTAGAATGTGGTCTCACAAAAGTGGGCTTTAGCTCATCTTACTCAGCTGTGTGTTTCCATTTCAGGGAGATACACCAACAGAGAAGCGACCAAAGTTGGGAAGCATCGACATGGAGACAAAAGGGAAGAGTGAGCTGTCTAAAACCATCGATTCGGCAGAAATAGACAAAATTGACAGGTTGCCTTTGTCCGCTGAAGAAACAGCTTTTAATGTTGGCAGTAGTAGGGATGGTAAAAAGGCTGACATGGGCAGGACTATGAGGTCTGGTTTACGGAAAGAAGGCTCAAGAGTTGTAATTGGTGTTCCTAAGCCTGGAAAGAAGAGAAAATTCATTGAAGTAAGCAAACATTATGTTTCTGATAGGAGCACCAAGACTGTACCTGACGATTCAGTTAAGTTAGCTAAATTTTTGACGTCTCAAGGACCAGGATCCAGGAGATGGATAAATAATTCAAAGATTGATTTGAAGGAGAAACTAGTAGCAGAGGCTAAATCCAAAGCTCCCAAATCTGGGAAACCTCCAGCCATCCCAAGTAGAATATTACCTCGGAAAGATGGCTTGACCTCTTCCCATTCTAATACTAGCGATGCTGCATTAAGCAATAATGATAATGAACCAGTTGAGAAGAGTCTTACTTCCTTTTCCAATGTTCCTGAAAGTGCAATGGTATTTTCTTCTCGAGTTCAATCAGAAAATCTCAAGAAAACATCAGTAGTGAATACTATTTCTGAGCGGCTCAAGAAAGGGAAACTTGCTCCTTCCAGTGGGAAGTTGGAAAAGAATGAAGCAGATGAAATTTTTGTATCTGGTGTTTCTGAACCCCGCCGATCAGTTCGTCGAATTCAGCCAACATCAAAGGTACGTCATTGTTAATCTTTTATTGTTTCCCCCCTTTCTTATCTTACCTGTTTAGTCTAATCTTGCAGTTGCCATAAGATTTACACTCTTGCACGTTTAATTTTGCTCACCATAAAGTCTGATATAAATTTCTAGTTATTGCTGGAAAATCAAAACATATTCCGGTTTCGGTCCATCAAGTCCTGATCCCATGTATTAAAATCCTCTCACAATCTGTTGTTTTCATACCCTTTCATTTCTATTTCGATTCATGTTTCTTTTAAATGTATCCATGTTTTCAATATTAAGTCTCCTATAAACTTCACCTTATTTTAATGACATTATCAAGAAAAAAGGTAAATATTTTCACCGAATGGTGTAAATAATAACTGGTTTTTACTGAAAGGTAACCTTGATTCATAACATGAAAGTTTGATTGTATCGTTAGATTTAGAAGAGTAGCTCATGACAGAAAATAAAGATGGTTACGGTTATTGTACATTCCGAAGAAAGTTGTGCCCGGAGTGGGCTGAATTATGCATCATTTTCATATGAAAAGGGTTGATATCATTCTTTATATTGAATGGGCCGATTACAACCATATCAGTACCCATGCTGAGCATCATGATTGTGCAAAAATATCTTTGATAGAGGGCTCTTACATCTTTTGGGAGTTCTAGCTTTTATATTGTATCATTTAGCAATCTGTTGATCTTCTACTCTTCAGCTTTTGGAAGGGCTGCAAAGTTCTCTTACAATCTCGAAGCTCCCATCCTCTTCACATGACAAAAGCCACAGAAGCCATACTAAAAACACATCTAAAGGTAATATTGAATGAGTAGTCTCACAGCTCATTAATGTTGTACACTTCTCTCCACGAGCACTTAAATTTTACTGCACGATTTATTACAGGGTATAGTAGCAGCAATTGACAGGGGAAAACGGATATCAAGGCCAAGTTATCTCGCATTATATGCAAATTTCTTGTTATACCGAAGAAAAATGAGAATGGAAGTGCTTTTATCCATTCTCATTTTTTGACGTTTCAGAACTAAGATTTAGTAGTGGTAGATGTTGATATTTATTTAGGACTAGAGAATTGAAACTTGTATTTCTCCTGGTATAGGCTGTACATGGGAACTGTGTTAGTTTGCATAATTATTGCAGAGATGTCATAAATCGTGGATCCTTTTGTATTTTTTAGTTTCTGAACCCTTTGTACTTTTCTGTAACCTGTTAAGTAAATTATGTGAAGTGAACAAGGATAAATAAATTTCTTGTCCCTTGAAAAGTCATTTAGAGGTGAGTTTTATCATAAATTAGGATTAAATAACCCATGATCCTATCGGGATGTGAAAGACCGTTCTATGTGGAAGTAATAATTAAATAATTAAATTTAAAAAAATGGTATTAAAAAAGTTTCAAATTTTTTGAAATAAATGATCTCTTCATGATTGAATAAAATGAATTTTTTTTTTGAACAGAAACAAGTATGATATTAATTGAAGAACGAGATACAACGACTATTCAGCCACGATATCTATTATTAGATTTCTTGACAACTCGATTTCTTCATCGTTTTTGCGTCAGAAGTGTGTACCGAAACAAGATTTTAAGCTTCCATCCAATGTCGTCTAACACCAAAAATCTTGCCACGGGTATGACAGGTGCTCACCAGGATCAAACATAGAATGTGTCCATTCCAAGGATCTGAAGAGAAACAAAGTTCGTTAAAAAACCTAAACAAAGTTATCGTTCAGACATTAATGATCTGTTTTAAGTGGACGACTGAAATATGATTTTCTTGGGTTAATTTTAATCAAATGTTTGGTTCATTTTTTAAAAAAATTATCCCATGATATTTATTCTATTTTAATCCAACTTTATAGCAAAACACATATATGTTATTTCCCACCTTTTTTACTATATCAAAATTTGAAATCCATGCAAAAAAATTCAACTTATTTCTTATAACATAATCCCAAAAAATTTAAATTCCCTCCGAAACTTGGAATTCCATAAAAAATGTGGCATTCAAATTTTCGAATGTATTTTAGTCATTATACCAAACAATAATTTTAATCCACTATTTCAAAATCATACCAAACATCATATAAATTATCACATTATATTATTTATCAAAATCTCATAATTTTGATAATTATATTACGTATCCCACCCCTAAAGGGATATATTGTCCAGCAACTAAGAATATGATGACAAAAGGGTTCGATATACAAAACAAGATAATAATCTATCATGGTTCGTCAGCACGTCCGTTCCAAAGGAATGACGATGTATGCATTAGTGTGTAAGTAGAAGATATAAAAGAAGCGTGAGAAGCAGGTATCAGTGTATGTGGGAGAGGCATTCAAGTTCACATAAATCAAAGTAAAAGTTCTGACGGTAGAGAGTGAGCTCGCATCCAGCATTCTGAAGCTCTCGAATAATATCCTTCATCACATCAATATGTTAGGATCATCGAGCGTCTCGAGTCAAGTACATACTGATTAAATTTGAGGGTGAGAACCCTCAGTCTAGTAGCCGAAGTGCTACCATACATGAACTTAAGAACTTCCCATAATGGATGCTTCTCAAACTCCCTGATCAGATTATCATGCATGCAGCTTAACATAGTAAAGCGCACACTTTTATCATGGTCTACTGATTTATTGTACGTTTCCATATTGTGACGAGATTGGGCACTCGATCCATTTTTCGGCTCGGCTGGTTCGGGCGTAAATGTTGGTGAGATGATCAAGCAACTTTTTGTGTGAAGTAAAATTGAATTTTCTATTCCGCATCACACAGTTCTAGCCATCAAGCCACTACCATAAAACTTAGAGAAAGCTCTTTGGACGTCTGTAACTGTTTATAATGCACAATAATGTATTAGTTCACAAATATTTTATTTCACATTCAAGTAATTTTATTATTTTCTTTAATTCATTGAAATCGAAAAATTTGTTTACAACTAGTAATTATCTCCCTCCGAATTAAAGATCATAATAAGAAATTATCAATCTCAAAATAAAATAGTTCATACATCTTTCATACATGCATGATAATTTTATTTGCATAATCAAATGTCATCGATTGCATGCAGAAATAATGCAGTAGTTCATATATGACATATACTAATCAAATTATAAAACCATGAATTGCGCAAATAAATGCAATAAATCATGTATGACATTTAAAAATCAAATGATAGATTAATGAATTTCATAAATAAATCACACATGACATATAATAATTTCAATTATCATATTACCAAATTGCTTTATCAAGGTAACATAATTTGCATAACCACGTGTCATGCAATATTCCTAAGCCATAATAATTTGTTTCAATTAAACATATTAAAAAAAAATAAAAAATGCATAGCGGGGTTGGTCAGGGGCGGGTTCGGCCAATCCCAGGACCCGCCCCACCCCGCTTCCAAACCCGATTGAAGCGAGTACAGACCTACCCGGCGGGTTAGGTTCAATGCGGGTCCAGGTCTGGATCCGTCCCATTACCATCCCTAATATCAACAGTGATATAGGGCTCTTACATCTATTGGGAGTATATAAAAATGTTGTGAGTATCATAGTTCTAGCTTTTACATTGCATCATTTAGCAATCTGTTGATCTTTTATACTCTTCAGCTTTTGGAAGGGCCAATCTCGAAGCTCTCATCCTCTTCACATGACAAAAGCCACACTAAAAACACATCTAAAGGTGATATTGAATGACTAGTCTCACAGCTCGTAAATGTTGTACACTTTACTTCTCTCGACGAGCACACTGCAAGATTTATTACAGGGTATAGTTTCCGCAATCGACAGGGAAAAACGGATGTCAAGGCCAAGTTATCTCGCATTATATGCAACTTTTTTGTTATACTGAAGAAAAATGAGAATGGAAGTGCTTTATCTATTCTTATTGTTTTGGCTTTTCAGAACTAAGATTTAGTAGTGCTAGATGTTGATATTTATTTAGGACTAGAGAATTGAAACTTGTATTTCTCCAGGAATAGGTTGTATATGAGAACTGTCTGTTAGTTTGCATAATTCTTGCAGAGATGTCGTAAATTATGGACCCTTCTGTATTTTGTTTTAGTTTTCTGTAACCTGTAGTAAATTATGTGAAGTGAAACAAGGATAAATAATTTAATGTCCCTTGGAAAGTCATTTAAAGGTTGAGTTTATCGTAAATTAAGATTAAAGAACACATGATTCTCTCGGGATGTGAAAAGAGGCTGGTTCTATGTGACAGTAATAATTAATTAATTAATTAATTATTTTAAAAAATGTATTTTAAAAATTACAAAATTTTGAAAATATATTCTCTTCATGATTAAACAAATTGACAATTTTTTTTTACAATTCCTAAATTAGAGAGACGGACTCGAACTCGAGCTATCTACAAGGATAGTGGGGCAACGGCCATTAGGACACAACCCCGTTCGTCGATAAAATGACATTTTGAAGTACTCAAGAATTCAAATGATAGTCACATCATCATCATCGTTATTTGTAGCATTACGCATAGTAGGCTATGTTAATGAAAACGAGATTAATTTTTAGCCGGTAGGAAAATATAGGCTAATTTAAAAAAAAAATTGCAAATGTTAAAGAAATTGAAAAAATAATGTACAATTTTTTTTACCAAAATATGGTAAAACGCATTATTGGAATTAGTTTTTAAAAACGCATTCCTAGAATGCGTTTTTATTTATTTTTTTAAAAAAAATAAATATGCAAGCTTTTAAATTTAATTTCGATGTTAATTTTTTGTTTAAGAAACACAGTGGATCACAGTGGTTACTTATGGCCTATGAGAAAATTATATTCTATAGTCTAGAAAATCATTTTTAGCGACTCCATACACATTTTATTATTTATTATTTTCAAAAATATTAATTTATCTATTAATATATCTACCAAATTATACACCAAATAATTATTCAAAAACAAATTATACATCAATTTCTACCAAAGTCGGTTAACCGATATTTTTAAAATCAACACCGACATCGGTTAAATCGGATATTATATATTTGTTAGTAACAATTTTGCCAAGTGCGGTCATGTGATCTACTGGTGGGGGCTTTGCATCCCTAACCCAACAGCACAAGTTTGAATCTTGCTTGACCTTTTTTTTATTTTATTTTGTTACTTTACAAAATCTTTTTTCTGAGTAGTGTTTAGAAGTGAATAAACACTAGACTCAAATTCGATTCTTCAGATTGCAGCAGACTGTTAAGTACTGCAATAGCTTCTCAATTGATTGCAAGTCGGCAACATAAAAAAATAATACCGTAGCCCAAAAGCACAAAAAAATAAAAATAAAGAAAGAGGGCCCAAGCCATCCGGCCAACTATTTGAAAAAAACACAAAAAGAAATGCAGTTATAACCGTTAGGTATTGGCAAAAATTGTTTTGAAAAAGTTCTAATTTCTCATTCTTGAATCTCCTGTAATTTGAAAGTAGCCGTACGTCGAATCTCCCATAATTTTCCAACTTCATTATTACATTTTCAGGGAAAAAAAATGGATGGCAGCTGTTCTGCTTTCCGAAACTTGAACCTTGTTGAAAGAAATACATACTTCATGGTAATGTCCACCCCCAACTTTGAAGAAGCAACGAAGAGGATATTGCATATCAAGAAAGAACCGAGAGATGAGGTAATTTTGTTGATCACTTCTTTAATGCCACTATATATATATATATATATATATGAATCTTTATACGATATATTTTGTATTTGCATGTAATATTTATATTTATCATTTCATTTTTCATTATGTCATTTATCGATTAATGTAAAAATAATAATCATCAAACTGAATATGAGACTTACATTTTTTTGAAAGTAGCCATACAATTCCCATAAGTTCTAATTTCTCATTCTTGAATCTCTTGTAATTTGAAAGTAGCTGTACGTCGAATCTCCCATAATTTTCCAACTTCATTATTACATTTCCAGGGGAAAAAAAAATGGATGGCAGCTGTTCTGCTTTCCGAAACTTGAACCATGTTGAAAGAAATACATACTTCATGGTAATGTCCACCCCCAACTTTGAAGAAGCAACGAAGAGGATATTGCATATCAAGAAAGAACCGGGAGATGAGGTAATATAGCATATCAACGAAGAGGATATTGCATATATATATACATATATATATATATATATAGTGGCATTAAAGAAGTGATCAACAAAATTACCTCATCTCCCGGTTCTTTCTTGATATGCAATATCCTCTTCATTGCTTCTTCAAAGTTGGGGGTGTACGTTACCATGAAGTATGTATTTCTTTCAACATGGTTCAAGTTTCGGAAAGCAGAACAGCTGCCATCCATTTTTTTCCCCCCTGAAAATGTAATAATGAAGTTGGAAAATTTTGGGAGATTCGATGTACGGCTACTTTTAAATTACGGGAGATTCAAGAATGAGAAATTAGAACTTTTTCAAAAAACATTTTGCCAACACTTAACGGTTATAACTGCATTTCTTTTTGTGTTTTTTCAAATAGTTGGCCGGATGGCTTGGGCCCTCTTTCTTTATTTTTTTTTTTTTGGGCTTTTGCGCTGCGGTATTATTTTTTTATGTTGGGTTGTTTTTTCAAGGCCTGCTCATGTTACATTTTCACTTGGTTGGTAATGAAATAAGTTCCATTATCTCAATTTTGCTACAATTCGATATTGATCCTCCATTGATTCAAATATTATTCGCAATACATTCAAATTATTATTGGGTTTGAATTGAATACCGAATATTTCAAATCCTAAATTATTTATTGTTTGAATTAATTGTGAGCATCAATAATTTAGTAATATTTATAATTTTTATTGATAAGTTAGATGACATAAAATATTCATGTATCAGCTTGAACTGTTACGTAAAACTTGATAACTAATTTTTGGGAAAGTTCTCAAGCATTCTACATAAGCTTCTAGAAAATTTAAAAGTTTTAAATTGATATCACCAAAAAAGTGTGATCTTTAATAAATATCGAGCGATGATGCAACAAACGATTTATCTTCAATTAAACCGTCCCCCAAATATATCTGTGTATCAAAGAGCGAAGCCCCTCCCAATATACAACGACTATGACTTGTGATATGAGCTATCCAAATCACAAGTCCTCAAACCACAAAGGTTCAAAGCACTCAAAAGAAGAAACTTGATGTGATGCTCCGATATTCGATTAAGTTAATTACATTTAATTTTGTTAAATTAATTTAGTAAATATCAAATTTGTATTAAAATCAAAGATTTATTTTTTCTGATTGAAATAGAGACACGAAGTTAGGGTGTGGACTGTACATGTCATGTACATGCATCAGTATACCGGTGACATCCAATGTTCATAATTGGTCGAGAAATAATATATACCGGTTTAGGATATAAAACACATATTAATACACGTAAAAACACACAGATCACGAAAAACGCACCAATTAATTGAATTTTGGTGTCCGCAAAGTGGTTCGATTTGGTCTGAACGAAAGAAGTCGCGCGACCTAGGGTTTCTGCGCTTTTGGTTCGATTTCTTCGATTCTACAACAAATTGGACGAAGCCATACACCGAATATATTCTCCTCACCTGTACAAAGGTTTATACACCGGTATCCGCCTTTACCGCCGGCGGAGCTCGCCGGAATTAGAGGAACAACGTGTGTAAGACCCTCACTGTCATAAATCCGTTTTTATGATAATATAAAAACATAATTATATTATACTATAGAGTTGAGTCGATTCATTTTACAATCAGTCATTCATTCATTACATGCCATAATTAATTACATTTCAAAATAGACATGTTTGTTCATTTTCTCTAATTGACTACTCTATCCGCATCAGTGTAGCAAAATAGACCCACACTCCTGGCTTCCCTCGCCCAAAAGAGTCCCTACAGAACAACCCACAAAACAACACGAACGCCATTGTACTATAAATCATATATTGATAACATATATGCAACAAAGAGTACAACAATTAACCGAATACAATAGTTATCAAAACTCCTTGTATCTCATTCATATCTCGTGTTCTTCAAGTTGTTCCTGTAGCATACTCAAGCATAATATAATTTTCAACAATTATATACAACGTATATGTCATGACATGTCATAATTTCATCTCAATCTCAAACTCATAGCAATCTCATTCCAATGAATACCCTTTCCTCATCACATTCCATAGGTTGCATATAATATCAACTCCTTATATGGGTAGCATATATAACATTGCTATTACGCTCCCTATGATCTCATCATATGAGTAGCCAATGTATATTGCATTTCAACTCCATATAAGAGTCTCCGATATTATATTACGGCATACATATCCCAATTACACAAACACGCCTCAATGCGTTGGTATTTACTAATCCACTTCATACATAATCACAACATTGTATGAATGAAAATAAAAGTGTCTGTACGTCCCATGTGCCTGATAATTTCCAAAAGAGGTAGAGCAATCATGAGCAATAACCTTCACCCTGTCCGGTGTCCAAAAATATGTGATGGCTCTACACAGATAAAATTGTTCGTACGTTCCATATGCATATTGCTCTGCAACTTGGAAAGATTTCAGAATTGCTATCTGTAGGGAATTATCGCTGATCGAACAGAAAACTTGGTGCAGTAGTTAGAAGAGTTGATTTCTTGTATTCTTGAGTAATCTTGAAATCATTTTCAGTTCTCAAACAGAATACTAAAGAGGATTTAGTTACTGCATTAACTTGGCATTTAACAAGGAATTGAGTTGTTAAGCGTATGGATATATTGAATAGGATTGGTGGATCGAGGTCGAGATTCATAACAGTTTGGAATTCTACTTCTGTTTTTTGCATTTACCAAGATTTTGGAATATTTTAAATTAAATCGAATTTAAAGTTAAATTAAAGAATAATACATTTGATGTCCATTTTCCAAGGGATGTAGATGTACTTACCCCTAAAATCATGAGGTATAAAATATGGCTCATGCACGTACTACATACTAGTAAAGGAAAAGGTCAAATTAAGCATTGTATTTATAACGATGTAATTGTGGTAAACGAAATATATTCACAAATTTAAATAAACGATTAATTATAATATATTTTAGAAGCACATATATATTGAATTCGAAAATCATTTAAATAAAAGAGGAATTGTGAGAGGTATTAGTTAGGAAATAATTATTCAACTAAATACTGGCAAAAATCAATTTTCTTTGACAATACAATTTTCAAGAAACGTTTTTCATATAGGACCAATTTATTGACATATATTTTTTAAGGTACTTTTTGTTGACAAAAATATCCCTCAATTTAAAAAACTAGGTCAAATCTCATCTCCCTCTTCTCCGACCATTCTCTTCCCCTTTATCTCAGCAAAAAAAAAAACCAAAGTCATTCCCTGTTCTCTTCCAAAAAAGTATCACAACCATTCTCCTCAAAAAATCTCGCAGGGTCCGCGCCTCGATTCTTTGCAGCGGCGGCGACGACGTCTTCTCCAGACCCTTCTCCTCCTCCTCTTCTAGGGTTTGCAGATTCTCATTGTAATCGCCATTGTCGTCTTCATCTGCTACCCATGACGATTATAACTAACCAGGATATGATTAGCGGATTTTGTTTTATTTCAGGAGAAATTATTATTGACGTTTCTACAATGGTTTTGTGCCCTCCATTTTGACGGACCATGAATTTGATATGTTTTATATATATATATATATATATATATATATATATATATATATATATAACTTCTTGTCTGCTACAATATCAATTCCCTCCCATAACAGTAAGCATCAATATATAACTACTGGGCAACCCAAATTCTACATAATGATATTTTAAAAAATTATTAATGATTAAGCACACATGATGCGTGTGAATAAATTCTGGAATAACTGTGATATAGTAATCCAATGGAAGTATGAAACCAAAGAATCGAGATTCAGTGATAGAGGATGACAAGTCTTCTACGAATTTTGAGACAAATGTTAATTTTCAAAATTATATATTTAGTTTCACCAGCAAACAGTTAATATTGGAGGCTAAAGCTTTATTATAAAAAAAATTTATTATTAGAACAATTATTATTATTATTATTATTATCAAAACAATTTACATACTCTGTCAATATCGTAACATCTTTATTATTACTAATATATATTTGAATCTATCAAGCTTGTGTGTTGAGACTGTTGAGTGAGAGAAAAAAGTCACATAGCAATGGGACTTGATAATTTGTCCTTGTATTTGCTAGAATTGCCGACAACATAATATTTTACGTACGTTAATAAAATCAAGATATTATTGTGAAATTGGAGAAAATCGGTGACAAAAGTAGGGTTTCATCGTCGCTGGGTCAACCCAAAAATTCCCCGGTACCCTTCGCATTGTCGTCTTCATCTGCTACCCGTGACGATTATAACTAACATCTATGCCTCCAATGGAAAATGGGATGATACTTGTGGCATGAGGGAAATGATGAAATAGTGGACGTTGACAAAGGAAGCTGGCTGTTGCTGGATAGAAGTTGAATATGTGATCCCAACATCCTCGATTACGTGATATGCAGATGCTAATATGTGCACAATCTTCCCGAAGAAACCTGTTATCGTTCAACATTGTGGGATATAAGCTTGTGAGAGGCTATTTTTTGGGTTTGGACTATCCTGTTAGGCTCACGCTAGTAAGGACGAGATCGTGGAGTGGTTTCAAGGTGCTCGCAGTTTTGATTCTTACAGAAAACTTGGATGTTTCTCTTTGTATCAGACTATGTATCATCGTGGGGCATGTAAAGTAAGGATGGGTCGTAGTAAAGTAAAGAGAGAGGACAATGTTAGTTCGAGAATATAGTATGAACAACTTCCCTACATCTAAGCTCGATAACAGTGTTTTTTAAATGTTAGCTCAAAGATGTTATATGGATAATCTTGCTCAAGTTTCACCTTCCTTATCGAAAAACTTTGCAATGTGATTTTGGAAATGAATGCTGCGGGTAACAAAATAGATAAATTCAATTTGTGAAAATACTGTTGTGTAGTTGATTGCAAATTTCTCAATGTGTAATCCAATTTGGTGAAAATACTTTTACATTTAGTTGGTTTTTTGTGTAGCGGGGCTGGTCCCGAGTTTGTCCAAACTCGTCTGCCATCTAAGGTATTATTTGATAAGTCATTCTTGACACCATCGGAGCATAAGGTTGAAGCGTCAACCTTCAAATGTTTAATGTTGAGGTCAATAATTTTGACCCGAGAAGTTTGACAATCAAACCTGACATCAGGATTGGACTAATATAGCATCTATTCTATCGCCCCAGTCCCATATCCTTACAACCCGACCCAGTCGGTATCCCAAGTCCAATTTACAAACTCAATCTTCGAATAACTACAATCAAATTGTCCTTTACTTCTCTTTTTTTGTGTGTGTGTGTACACTCTTCTTTGTAGAGAAGAAATAACATATAAATGATAAATGATGTGTATAACAATCACTCCTAAAAGCTTAAAAAACTTCAAAAAATAAAAGATCATAATCCCAAAGAAAGTAAACTTGCCACTCCAACAATAATCCCATTCATCTTCAACATTTTTTTTCTAATATCCGAACCAATCCTCCAACTTGATGATATATCAGATTCCAACCTCGAATCATACCTATAATTCGGGTTTGACCCGTATAGGGCCTGTACGCCCGCCACGTCATCCTCCCGGAGCTCCACTTTCTTTTTCCTCGGACTCAAACTCGGGTACATAATCGCTTCCTTCATGGACGGGTGAGCCAACCCCAGCACATGTCCAATCTCATGCGTCGCCACCGATTCTAAATCCACCGCCACTTTAGATTTCTCAGCCGTGAAGTCCACTGCCCACCTCTCTGTTGGATTTGGAAGTAATGGTAGGAAGAAAATGATGATATAATGATTTATGTTTCAATGAGAATTGCTACTGCACATTCTATATTTAGTTGCGGATTTGTTAACTTATTATTCTGCACTTACTTTCAATTACATGGCAGCCAATACTTATAGGATTGTATAGAAATTTCTAGACACATTGGGATTCTAGGGGTTGGTCAAAGCTATGTTAATTACTTGAAGCATTCTAGGAGTTTATTCCAATTTCTAAGAGCTTTCAAACTTCCAAGGTTTGACTCCATATTCCAAAGTGAAGATTGCAAATTAGATTCAATTAACACCCCCTCTTAATTTGTGATCTTGAGCTGCTTCTTAAATTTATCAAACTTGTCAGTAATAACCGCCTTTGTCATGATGTCTGCTGGTTGATCATCGGTCTTGACGAACTTCATGCCAATTTCTCCTTGATTCTCTAACTCCCTGATGAAATGATGCCGAAGTTCAATATGTTTAGATCTAGCATGAAACACTGGTTTTTTTGTCATTGCAATTGCAGACATATTATCACAAAATATTGTCGTTGGCTCCTTTTGTTCAAACTTCAAATCTTTCAAGATTCTTCTAAGCCATATTGCCTCGCAAGCTGCATCCGTAGCAGCTATGTACTCTGCTTCTGCTGATGACAATGCCACCGATTTTTGCTTCTTTGAACTCCATGAAATGATATTTGTTCCAAGGCAAAAAATGTAGCCATAAGTGCTTTTTCGATCATCTATTGATCCGGCCCAATCACTGTCAGTATAGCCAATTAGCTCACAAGTGCTTTCCTTTTTAAATTCGACCCCTTGACTTATTGTACCTTTAAGATACCTCAATATTCTTTTTGCTGCTGTGAGGTGAATTCTGCTTGGTTCATTCATGAACCTGGAAAGTAGACTAACTGAATATGTGATATCAGGTCTTGTGTTGAGGTATATCAAAAAGCCAATCAACTTTCTATATAGTGTTGCATCAACTTTTTCAGCATCATCATGGACTTGAAATTTTTCATTTAATCCCATCGTAGTGGAGACTGGCTTACTCTGGCTCATATTGAATTTCTTTAGGAGATCATCAATGTACTTCTCTTGAGAACGATAAATTTTTCCTGGATTTTGCTTCACTTGAATACCGAGAAAATACCGCATTTCAAAAACTTTCATCATATTTCTCTTGAATTCATCCACCATGCCATTTTTTTTGCTGAAATATATAAGATCATCAACGTAGAGACATACCACAAGAAAATCTTCAGCACTTGTCTTCACATAAAGGGATGATTCGCTTGTGCTTCGTTTGAAGCCATTTTCAATGAAATAGCTATTGATTTTACTATTCCATGCTCGTGGTGCTTGCTTCAGGCCGTAGAGCGCCTTCTTCAGATGATAAACTTTGTTTTCTTGGCCTTTAATTTCAAATCCTTCAGGCTGCTCAACATATACTTCTTCTTGGATTTCTCCATTCAAAAAAGCTGATTTTTCAAGTTGATAAACACATACCTCCAGTTGAGCTGCCAATGCGAGAATAGTACATATTGTTTCCATCCTTGCAACCGGAGCAAAAGTTTCTGTGAAGTCAATACCAGGCTGTTGAGAATAGCCTTTCGCAACAAGTCGTGCTTTATATTTATGGATTGACCCATCCTCATTGTATTTGATCTTGTAGATCCATTTCAGCCCAATAGTCTTCTTTCCATTTGGAAGATCAACAAGCTCCCAAGTATTATTTTTCTCGATGGTGGACATTTCTTCATTCATTGCTTTGGTCCAACACTCGTCTTCTGATGCTTCTTCAAATGATTGAGGTTCACAAGAGAACAATCCAAATTCACAAGATTCATAAATATCTCTAAGTGAGCGTGTATTTCTCGGAGGACTTTCTTCATCGGACTCATCTCAATTCTAGGATTGGTGGCTGAATCTTGCTCATGATTTTGAACTTGTGAAGTGCTGGGATGAGATGGATCATGATATAAAGTCGAGTCCATGACTTGCTTTCCTTTCCAGTCCCAAGTTGCATCTTCATCAAAGACAACATCTCGGGAAACTATTACTTTGTTAGTAATAGGTTCCAACAATCGATATCCTTTGGACACATCGCTATAGCCAATAAAAAGAAGTTTTTGGCCTTTCTCATCAAACTTTTCACGATTTTGTGATGCAATAAGAGCATACGCAATGCTGCCAAAAATCTTGAAATGATCAACAGACGGCTTTTTCTTGTGCCATGCTTCAAAAGGAGTTTTATTTCTGACAGCCTTTGTAGGAGATCGATTGAGAATATATATATAGATGTATGTACAACTTCAGCCCAGTATAAATTTGGAAGCCCTTTGCCTTTCAACATACTCCTTGCCATTTCTACAATCGTCCGATTTTTTCTTTCAGCAACTCCATTCTGCTGAGGAGTTCTGCTAACGGTTAGTTGTTGATTGATGCCATTTGCTTTGCAATATTCAATGAAGGGATTAGAAATTCCCCTCCTCGATCAGTCCTTAAAGTTTTCAGCAGAAAACCACTTTGTCTCTCAGCTAGCGCTTTAAATTGAAGAAAAGTAGAGAATGCCTCCGATTTCTGATTAAGAAAGAAAATCCACATCATCCTTGTATAGTCGACAACAAAGAGAATGAAGTATCTCTTATTTCCATGAGTGGGAGTTTGCATTGGACCACATATATCAGAATGGACTAGTTCCAATGGTGCTTTGGCACGCCAAGATGTTTTTGGAAATGGAACCTTGTGCATTTTTCCAAAAATGCAGCCTTCACAGACTTGGTTCATCTTCTGAATATCAGGAAGTCCAATTACCATATTTTTCTCCTTGAGCAGATGAAGACCCATCCATTTAGATGACCATACCTCAAATGCCATAGATGAGATAAATCTGTTTTATCAACTTTGAGAGCACAATTCTCATATAGCGGCAACATAAAAGAGAATGTCTTGTTTCTCATTTCAATATTTGCAATTTGAATATTTTTATTTTTATCAAAAATTTTGCATCTCCCATCATCAAAATGGACAGAGAATTTTTTCTGGATAAGTTGTCCAACACTAAGAAGATTGTGCGAAAGGTTAGGCACATAAAGAACATCAGTAATGAGATTCTTGTTACCTCCCTTAGTCTCAACAACAATGGTGCCTTTTCCCTTTGCACTTCTTCGAGTGCCATCACCGAGAATAATTTGAGAAGTGATATTAGGATTGAGCTCCACAAAAAAATCTCTATTTCCTGTCATATGGTTGTTGCACCCGCTATCCAAATACCATAAATTTTTGGATTCATCATCACCACCAGAAAAGAATAAGATTTCTTCTTGTGATTCCTTAAAAAAATTTGCATCTTCTTTTCCTTCAGTTTTCTCTTTATTTTGGAACCAACAATCCTTTTGAGAATGGTTAGGAATCTTGCATCTTTTGCATCTATAGTAACAATCTTTTGATTCATGATTTGATCGATCGCAAATAACACAAGACGAATCCTTACCATAATTTTTTGATGATTTGCCTTTCCAATTGCCTTTCTTTTCATTATGTCTCCACTTGCCATTTTTTTGGTTGAAGCCTCCTTTGTATGCTCCTTGATTATTTGGATTTAATTTTGTTGCTTGTTTTGATTGAAAGGCTTGTTCGGTTGGTTGGTTGGCCGAACGATTGATCCTTTGCTCATGTGCAAGAAGCGATCCAGTCAACTCGTACATAGTCATTTTTGATAAATCCTTTGATTCCTCAATTGCGGCGGCTACATGATCGAACTTTGGCAGGAGACTTCTAAGCACTTTTTCCACAACCCTTTTGTCTTGCATCGTATCTCCACAACTTTTGATTTGATTTACAATCTCCGAGACTCGTGACGAAAAATCTCGAACCGACTCCCTTTCTTCCATTTTGAGATTGTCGAAATCTCTCCACAATGATTGGAGTTTCAATGCAACCGTCTTCTCCGTGCCTTGAAATTATTGTTTTAAAATTTCCCAAGCATCTTTGGCTTTAGTAACACCAAAGATACGAGGAAAAATTGTTTTTCCAACACCTTGTTGAATATATCGCAGCGCCAATGCATCTCTCTTTTTGTACTCCTTTTAAAATTTTTCGTATCCTTCATCATCGTCACTTGGTTCATCGAGTTCTTCATCATCGATCACATCCCAAAGATCTAAAGAGATGAAGAACGTCTGCATTTGGCTACTCCAATACTCGTAATGATCTCCTTCAAATATAGGCACTTGACTTGGTGAATATGTGAGTAGTGAAGCTGCCAGATTTGATGCCATTTGATAAATCTTACTGCCTTGTGAAAAAAAAACACAGACACCGGCAAGTGTTTAATGGATTAGGCTTTTTCTTTGTCGGTTGGCTCTTCTTGCAACCTTCACGAAATCTTCAAAAAAAATGGTTCTGGAATCCTTTCAAAACAGCTTTAATTTCTGAAATTCTTGTAGCCTTGCTCTGATACCAAATTTGTTGGATTTGGAAGCAATGGTAGGAAGAAAATGATGATATATTGTTTTATGTTTCAATGAGAATTGCTACTGCACATTCTATATTTAGTTGCAGATTTGTTAACTTATTATTCTGCACTTACTTTCAATTACATGGCAGCCAATACTTATAGGATTGTATAGAAATTTCTAGACACATTGGGATACTAAGGGTTGGTCAAAGCTATGTTAACTACTTGGAGCATTCTAGGAGTTTATTCCAATTTCTAAGAGCTTTCAAACTTCCAAGGTTTGACTCCATATTCCAAAGTGAAGATTGCAAATTAGATTCAATTAACACTCTCCGCAGCGTCGAGATGAAACCGTCCGTTCTCCGGAGAGAAAGCATGCGCCAAAACCCCCAAGACCCCATCAAACGCCTCCCCGTCACCGTGGTCGCCACTGTACCATCCAATCTCTATATCAGCGGACGAGGAGCTCCTCACTTCCGTGAAATTAACCGGGATCACCGCGGACCACCTCGAAAAAGCGCTCCTGAAAGCCGACTTCACGTCCTTCGAATTCCCATAGTCGATCATATGTTCAGGAGAGAAAACGTAGGCTAACGTCATTGGAGATGATCGAACCCACCTTGGCTTGCCGTAAAAGTACGTGAAGTGCCTAGTTGCCTTGAACCTTCCGCTGGTGGTGAGAACCACATCACTAACGCCACACCTCGGAGAAACGATCACTCTCATCTTATCATAATCCAACTTTCCCGTCTCTTATAAACCCAGATTTTTCTGATACGAAATCAAAGCCGATTCAAACTCCTCATCGAAACAATCAGTAAAATTATGGTCTCCGGATGAAAAGGGCATGTATCCAAAGCGGCCGAAATAGCGCTTAAGCTCCGCCATGCCGTCGTGGCGGGTACCTTTTCCGGCGTCGAGGAATCGCATAAAACCATGCCACGAGCTGTTTGTTAACCCTTCGGCGTTCAGCTGGGACATAGGATCGGGTAAAAACGTGGCGGGAAAAAGGGGGAGAGAGAAAATGAAGAAAACAAAAGAGGCCCAGGTACGATGATTATTGTAATAACTGAAAAACGGAAACATGGTTAGTTGATAAATCTTGTGTGTTGGATTCTGAGCTTTTGGGATTCTGTGTAAATAAATGATGATTGGAGAAATATTTATGGGAAGTTTAAGAGAACTAAGGGACAAATGGATTAGTTTGTATCGATATTTTGTAATTGTATAAGATAATATTTTACTTGGTGGGAAAAACTAGGTTGTATTGTAAGCATAGGTAAGATCGATGAACAAGAAAGTATGACGGACCTTGGAAGATTCTTTTATGTTAATTTCCCACGTTGATTTGGTGGGTTAACAATGATAAATACTTTTTGAAACGACTCGGGTTCGAGTTAGTGACCCAAAAAATGTTTACAGATATCCTCCACCCCATATAAAAAAACATGCGTGAAAATTTAGATCAATTTAATTTCATCAAATATAATTTATATAAACTTTTTCAAAATTAAAAACATTACTAGATTAGAGAATATGGCCATCCCTTTGTAAATTTTAACCGGTTTTTCCCAAAAACCTTTTAAAATTTAATATGCAATACACTATACACGACGAGAGTGGAAATAAAATGTCACGCCCCGAAACCCAAGCGCATGACACCGACGTTGAATCCAAATATGAAATTCGGACATAACAAGCCTCGTGTACAGATATATGATAAAACCAGTCATTTTATTCCATAATCAATAAAAATTGTCATTACAATTTCGAATACGAAATACAAATGTGTCGTAGTAAATAAAAATTGCGGGAGCGTAAATAAAATAATAAATCTTCTTGAAAACTCCTCGTGGATCACCATCCCCAGAATTGTTCTTGTTCTTCTTCCTCGATCTCTTCCCATTCGACTTTGTCTGGAAGGGGAGGTAAGGGGGTTAATGCTTGGGAAAAACACCCAACAAGTAGGGGCCGATCGAACATACGAAAATACACATACTTTCATAATAAAAATCTTTTAAACATTTTCTTTAACGAATCCATAGATCTTGGCATATAAACACATATCTTGCACATATCCACATTACAACTTATTGGATTCAAGAGGTGGCTCCCGTGTGTATAACACTTTGCTCTTAAGGATCAAGATGTGACTCACATGCATGTGGCACGCCCACATCATGTAGCATTTTGCCCCATCGAATCAAGTGGTGACTCATACACACGTAACACTTTGCTCCGTAAAGTTCTTTCATTTATGAACATGTCACATACTTGTTTAGATTTAAAAACATAATTCTCATGTTTGATGTTCAATCGAGAGTTTAAATCATAAATAATGTTTTGAAAACGAAATGAAATTGTAGCAAAACCCAATTACAGTCATTGGTTTTGTGCTACAGTGCCGCACGAGGGTTAACAGGAAATTGACTTAAATGAATTGCTGTTTTTTTGGGGGACTATATTGAATTCTTGTTCACCAAATAGTACCGGCCCATAAGTGCCCCTAAATAGAATAACTATGTGTATCATGATCATATTGGCCCCACTACGCGAGCTAATTATTGGAAAAACTCCCGTATGGAACGGGTCATATCATACATAAAAAAACACATATTTATATATATTGTTGTATAATAGGACACGATCCTTACAAGAATTTATCTTATTGTTGTTGCTGTGTTGTGAATTTGGTAATCAAATACATGCACGCCCAAGGCCCTAACTAAAAAGATCAACATTAACCCAAAAATAGAAAATGATATTGAAATACTTTCTCTTTTGGTTTTTTTTTTAAAAGTTAAATTACTCATTAATTACCATAATATAAAATAGAAAATGGTTTGTAATTATTAGAATAATATACACATACAAGGAAATCAAACATTTCAGCTTTATTTTTTTATTTGGATACATTTCATGCGCATTATCATCCCCAATTGAAGTTTAGATGATTCATGGGCCGGATCGGACCGAACTCTGACCAACCTGGTCCCGGGTTCTTCTTTATTCATGCATTCAAACCAGAAACACCTGGGAAATGGACACTCCGTGTGGTTTTCTTTTTTATTCTTCTCAGAAATAATCCCTTTGACACCAACAAAAACAGTGAACGAACAGGGCTCAGAGTCATTTCAAACTACAAGAAATTGAAGTTTATAGGCGAAGGTGACAGACTTCAAATAGTGGCCTTTCGCGAACAAATCACGGCGATTGCTTCACAAATCCAACCACAATTTGTAAGTAAACATCCACTAATTCAAAAAAAAAAAATATGCGCAAACCAATATAATTTTCATTTAAACTTATGTTTCGGAAAAAAAATTGTTGATTTTGATCTGTTTGTCGGAAGGTCCAGATGAGTTCAAAAAAAGATTTAACACAACCAGTTTACAACTTCAATGTGTCGCATTTCGTCGATCCAAAATGTGCTTCAATTTATTTGCGAGATTTGAACGAGAGGAGTTTCATTCAACAAAGAGGACTGAATGTGTCATTACAGCCTTTTGTTGCGCAGATTGCCTATCATAATTTGGAGAAATTGGTACTTAACCCTGCACCGGCTGTGACATCAATAGTGAGGGAATTTTATGCAAATGCAACCCACTTTGGAAATGAACAAACTATTGTTGGGGGCCGACAAGTCTTGTATTCACCGAAAGCTGTAAAGTAACTTACTGGGGCTTCCAGTTATCGAAGTTGATGATTACTTTGAATGGTAACAATATAGATTGTAATCAAATGCTGGAGTTCATAACCGCCGACCGTTCGACTTGGACTTGCGAGGAGGATCACGTAAACGTGAAAGCCGCAGCATTGAACTACATTTCGTGGGGTTGACATCATTTTGTGAATGCACTATTCAGCCTTCGTCTCACAAGAGTGATCTTGATTTAGATAAGGTTGTTTTGAATTACTGTATACAACAGAACAAGACCATTGATTTTGCAACCTTGATTTCTGAGACAATTTGGAACATTACACAGTAGTTGTTTGATATTTCCTTCATTCATCACATCATTGTGCAAAAAGGCAAGGGTAGAGTGGTCTGCAACTGAGGAAATGCTACATCCGTTACCTCCTATCGATGACAAATTCATCAACCATAAGACATTACTTCGACCACCTCGTGGACACGGAGGTGCAGAACTCGCCTCAACATCTCAAGGACTTCCTCGATCAATAATCAATAACAGCATCGAAAAGTTAGAGAGGCAATTGTCTTCCGTCGTAGTAAATCAGGAACGAATGTTGGCATGGATGAAAAGACAGGATCGATATTACTCAGATTTCAATGCGTCATTAGAGAGGTTGTTGAGAAATTACACAATCGATGCAGGTATGCCCACACATTTATTCCCAGAATTTCCCCGGTACCCTTCGCAGGACACAAATGTTTTTTGTTGATGCAACTCATAATGTTCCAACTGAAAATGTAGCAGAAGAAGAGTTTGAGAGACTGATGAGTGACAATATAGAACATAAACGAACCCCAAGTTTTTGACTGCATACGTTGAATGTTGTTCGTTTTCTTTTTGCCAAACGATTTACAATTGTGTCTCTTCGTAATGTATATTACTCGATTTCTGTTTATTATGGGAAATGTTAAGAGTACTGATTGATCAACCATTTGTTTTGCCTGCTATGCAGCATTTGATGCGACCTTCACAGTTGCAGCTGCAACAGAAGCAGCTGCGTGTAGCCTCGGCTTCTGTGTTTAAGCTAGAATTCTTTTGCTGCTCCAACTGACTCCATAAACCTTGACAGTGCATCACCATACGAAATTAAGACTCGATTGCTACAGATTTGTATATATATATATATATATATATATATATATAACTTCTTGTCTGCTACAATATCAATTCCCTCCCATAACAGTAAGCATCAATATATAACTTCACGATACTGGGCAAGTGATAAAATGTAGTGAAAGGCAAGTAATATAGCTAAAATCATTAAATGTGATGAAAGGATAGTAATATAGAAAATCGTAAGCCACTAGCTTTTTAAGTTCTGCACAACAAAAGTTTTGAGGGGCTTCCATTTCAGTCACTCAGTTGAGGGGACAAAGAGGCGGTTGCAAAGAGAACTTTACTTTACCATGCGTGCTTACAAGCAACTCCAGCTTGTAATGCGTGCGTTCTTCAAATGCTTTTGAAGCATGTCGCTCCCAAGCTCCTCAGTTAATTCCTGCAAGAAAAAGCCATTAAGCAACCAAAAAAAAAAAAAGGTTGATAAGAATATGAAAAAAACAATGTAATTCGCACCTTTTTCAGAGTTGCAGCAAAATATGGGTGGCGGAGGAGGTGCCCTCTTCGTTCAGTTGAATGCGATTTAACACATTCCATTTTTTTTATAAATAAATCGGCCAAAAGCCATATTCCGCACGTTATTATATGGCGATTGGTGAATCTCATAACATTCGTCAAGGAAAGAATCCTCGAATTTTTTGAAGTAAATTTTTTCTTCTTTACATAACTGTTTGGCTAAGAAAGCGTAGTATGGTTGGTATGTGTTTTGTACACAACAGCACCTAATCACAATTGAGGAGACGTACATCTGCATCAAGAAAATAACTATTCATAAATACGAAATGGAAACCCAACTGTCATTCTCAAGAAGTACATTTATTTATTTTCATTTTATTTTCCTTCCAAAGAGACAAGCTATTCTGATACAGTTTCATGCAAGATTTAATCAAAATCATATATTGATTGTATAAAAAACATCGAAATTTAAGCTCTCAACATTAACAGAAAGAAAATCCTTAAAAATATAGCATGAAACTGTATCAGAATAGCTGGTCTCTTTGGAAGGAAAATAAAATGAAAATAAATATATGTACTTCTCGAGAATGACAGTTGAGTTTCCATTTCGTATTATGAATAGTTATTTTCTTGATGCAGATCTACGTCTCCTCAATTGTGATAATGTGTTGTTGTGTACAAAACACATACCAATCATACTACGCTTTCTTAGCCAAACAGTTATGAAAAGAAGAAAAAATTTACTTCAAAAAATTCGAGGATTCTTTCCTTGACGAATATTATGAGATTCACCAATCGCCAAATAAATAACGTGCGGAATATGGCTAGGCTTTTGGCCGATTTATTGATAAAAAAATGGAATGTGTTAAATCGCATTCAACTGGACGAAGAGGACACCTCCTCGGCCACCCATATTTTTGCTGCAACTCTGAAAAAGCTGCGAATTACATTATTTTTTTCATATTCTTATCAACCTTTTTTTTTTGGTTGCTTAATGGCTTTTTCTTGCAGGAATTAATTGATGAGCTTGGGAGCGACATGCTTCAAAAGCTTTTGAAGAACGCACGCATTACAAGCTGGAGTTGCTTGTAAGCACGCATGGTGAAGTAAAGTTCTCTTTGCAACCGCCTCTTTGTCCCCTCAACTGAGTGACTGAAATGCAAGCCCCTCAAAACTTTTGTTGTGTAGAACTTAAAAAGCTAGTGGCTTACGATTTTCTATATTACTATCCTTTCATCACATTTAAACATTTAATGATTTTAGCTATATTACTTGCCTTTCATTACATTTTATCACTTGAAGTTATATATTGATGCTTACTGTTATGGGAGGGAATTGATATTGTAGCAGCAAGAAGTTATATATATATACTAGTTTTTCTTGGCACCGCGCAGGGAGTAATATCTGGTGATATTATGTATTTGATGACCTACTAACATTTTTTTAAAAAAAAATTTAGAAAACACTGTTGTATAGCTAATGATTCAACTATTTTGTAACGATGGGTGACACATGCTCGTTCCAAATAATCAAAGACAAGCATGCATCTGTTAATCACAATAAATAGAAAGACAACCAAATTCAGAAATTTTAACAAAAAAAAAAAAACAAAGAAGACAGTAAACCAACCGAGAAACATTGCACGTAAATTTGCCAAAAATAAAAAATAAAAGGATTTAGGTGGACCGAATTAAATAACACACATTAACCATATTCAAAAGGGAAAACCAAAACAAATAGCAGTCAACGAAAAGAAACAGCGAAATCAATAAAACAAATGCGCACGGTACGTATTTTCCCCCCTTTTTTAAAGAACAACGAATCAGCCATGTTCACAAAAACACTCTACATAAGTTTTGTTAAAAAAATTTAAAATGTTGAGAAAGACATTCGAAGTCACCTAGGAGCATCATTTATTTCGAGGGTCAACACCCCAGCAAGTTGAGGGCTTAAGAATTAACATGATTGAGAATAGCTAAGCATAACTTACATTCACTACAATCCACATGAAAACATAACAAAATAAATGAATAAAAAGGTGAGTCTTAGTGTCACCATAGGCCACATATACAAAAACAGATGCCACAGTACTTGGATAAAAGGAGGAAGAACGGGAGGAAAATGTTTTTTGAGCCAATTATAAAATCGATATTTGGCGCATCGAAAATTTAATAAATCAATTTCATAAATTATTGATTGGCAAGTATAGCAAGCATTAAAAGGTGAAAAACTCCACATGAATGTGATAAGTACTTTTAAAATCATTTTCCAAGAAACAGATACGTTAAGCGTAAAAACCAAATAGTAGCTCAGTTACCTGCATAAATTGAAGCTTCACGAGCAGCCACAAGCATATTTGAGGTGTTAGCTACCAGTGTAATACACTTCATGATGGATTCCCCTCAGTCATCAGGTAGTGTCATTGTCAGTTGAGGAAAATCCATAAACACCTGTATTTGATATCTAGTTTAGACTTTGAAGATGCTAATGTAATTGACTGGATGAGAAAGTGAACTACTGAAATATATTCCTCGGCCAGATTATTTGACTTGTGCACATTCCCCGTTCCCCGTAATTTAATTGCTGCAACGTCATAAGCTTCAGCAGCATCCTCGTGAGTACCTGCATTATTGCATTATGCATATTTGAAATTTTCATTTCTCAAGCCCAAATTATAATCAAGAAGAACGACTATTTCATCCTCTTTACCATTTTTTCTCGTACAAACAACCTTAATAAAAGTTCAATTTCCACTTAAACCAGCAACACAGAGTCAAAGTTGTTGTATGGTCAGCCTTATAAAAGCGTACACCAATAAAAGGAGAAGCATGAAAGCAAATAAGGACATAAAATTGAGTCCGATAGATCCTGAATAATGTTGGAATCTAGAAGCACAAACAATAATTCGTATATATTCCCAATTTACAGACAATAATTCATGCCAAAATAAAATTTCCATTTGTCGAAAAATGTGAAAATATCAAACACAGAACTTTTTCTGTTACAACTTACTGAAAGTTCCTAGATAAAGGTCCTTTTTCCGGCTCCTCGACCAATCCTTGCTTGCCATCTGCGATGCTGATGATGGCTGTTGGCAAACACAAACCTCACTTTCATCCACATGATTCTTAACATTGTAAAGATGAAAAACACAATCTAATTACTTTATACAGAGTTTTTTCAAATAATATATATGCACTGATTTTCATTGAATCATATAATAAAAGAAAAAAATAAAATTGAAATCAACCTTGTGATGCCTCTGTACATAGAAGCAACTCTTGAAAATCCACCACTCCTCCTGAGAATGAAATTTGCAGTTAAGGCTAGAATAATAGTGATTTTACTGTCTAAAAGGTTCTTGATTGTAAAATGGACTGTCTACGTTTAAAACCATGGCATCATTTGAGGAGCGGTGATGGCATATTGATGAGAAGCAATCGTTGCACCCCCAAGGAGTTCTCGAGTTTTGGGGAAGAATTAGGCACCATAGCTACACCAAACATGACAAAAGAATAGTGAAAACCACAGTCATCACTATATGTCAACCATTAAAGCTGAAAACTAAAACTCAAAGAAGAAAGAAGATCTAGAAACTGACCTTCGGATTGTGATCTAGTAAGAGCTTCCATTATGCAAAGAGAGCCATCAGATTTGAGTGGCATTGCTGACAGTGAGGAGTGAAATACTCGATTTTCAGCTACACCGTAACACAGTGCATAATAGTTAAAGTAATCCGAATCCATGAGGGGAAATGGCCTACTCAGCCAGGTTAAAATCTGGGCAATAGTTCGAAAACGACCAACCAAATAGAGGAAGAGGGGAAAATAAGACGGCTAGCCTACTCACATAATACTAGACTCTGAACAGCTCTTCCAACCTTGTTCACACAGAACTAGACTAGGAGTTTACCTACGATGATCATCCGTTGCACTAATCTTCTACTTGAGATCTACTCAAAAGAACTGAAAGCTGAGCTCTGTGTCTTTAAAAGATTGATACAAACTCACTATCGCATGTTCCAATCCACACATGTTGCTTACTTCTTGAATGTTGTTCAATGTGTTCCATTTCCACTAAGCAGTCTATGATCTTTTGGCAGTAAAATTCCGAACATTTCTCACTTTACTGTTGATCTATCTCAGCTTCCGTGCTGCATCAAATACTCAGCTTAACTATTTGGCTAACTAGTAACTCATATTCACCACTTTAATTCAATTCCAGTATCATCTAACAAGTAACTTAGGAAACACACCGTTTCATCATCAAGCATCATGTTCACCAACAGAAACAAGATAAAGATCCCAGGTAGTTGTACTATTTTTTGCAAGATATCCAGTAATATAAAATCTCCCAAAACTATATGCAAGAAACGGATTCGAAATTTTCAAAGAACGTACAAGTTTCCATCAAAGTCAATTGTTAAGTAAGCAGTATATATCGAAAGCACAAAATCTTTTCTTCTAGAAACATTCAAGCATGAAACATTTGATCTCTGTTTTAGAATGCCGCCATGAACTATCTTGTTCATCCCTTGATGACAAACTTTTGATCTTCTCCAACAAACCTACTACCTATCCTAAAAAAAGGGACCCAAAACAATGGGCTAATTAGCCAACTAGTACAGGTTAAGCCTTCATGGTACGTGCCCAGGATTGCACAAGACATCACCTAGCAACCTTGAGAAACAGCCCAAAAATGGCACTTCAAGCACAAAATTACCAAATTACAAGCATTAAATGGCGACTGCTTTTTTCATTCGACTAATCTGCCACTGCATAGCATGCCATCAATTTGCAAATACTGGCATGCAAAACACAAACAATCAGCAATTACTCGGCTCAAAATTCCCACTAAAAATATCTCATTCATTGACAAATGCAAGACAAATACCAGAACTTTCCACGTTTCCATTATCTCCTGACCAAAAAGAAACTCAAAACCTATTCATTAAAAAGAGGAAAATTCATCAACCTTCGCAATTTTGGAAAAAAAAATCAGATCACAATCAAAGAAAACATCGGACTTCAATCCTCGTCCCCCCGTTTCTTGGGATTGCGGTAATTCTCTTCAATATGCTTTGCGAGCACAAAGCCGGTGTTGAGGAGTCCCTGAATATTGGGGACTTTGTAATTCTGGGCTAAATAGACACCGAACGCTGTGCCAACCATGAATTGGAAGCTGCTCCTTATGAAGCCCATTTCAGATTTCGACGCAAAAAATTTTTGGAGAATGGGATTATCTTCTAGGGTTTATGGGGCTCGACCTGCGAGTGCTATATACCGCTCATATGTCACAGTGCCCCTTTCCCAAGAGAAATTGGCTAGGAAGAAATGCGGGAACCTAACAGCGTCTACATTCAAGGATATTAGGGTTTTAAAATAACTAACCGACAGACGTATACATGCTGTGTGTATAGCAAAATAAATCTATCCATTAGTTTTCTCAATGAATTAGGATGAATAGCATTATCCACGCACAGATATGCACGATCCAAAAACATGACAAATATTCGAGGTGACACCAAAAATAGAGTGGGATATCAATAAAAGTGCTCAACAATCGATTACGTCATACCGAGGAAAGCAATCTATCCATTAGTTTCCTCGGTGAATTAGGAGGAAATAGCATTATTCACCCACATAGATATATACACGATCCAAAAATATGGCAAAAAATTCGATGTGACACCAAAAGTAGAGAGCGATGCCAAGAAAAGTGTTGAACAATCCAATAAGTTGATACCAAGAAAGTGATGAGCAATCAACTAAAATCATTATACAAATATTTCTAAACGTAGAACCAATGAAAAATTCACAATATTGCTCCTAAAATGCTATATTACAGTTGAGCTGAATCAAATAACTATTGGCTAAAGTTGAAGTTAACATAATTGCAATAACAATATTTCACCTAAACTGCTATATTATAGTTAAGCTGAAAATCAAATAACTATTTGCTAAAATAAATGGTCTTCAAGAGTATAACCTGGCAATGATTTACTGTTAATGCTTGATCGGACCTAAAGGCAATATAATGGGAAAGTGTGAAACATGAAAACACGAATTTAATATATTAATTGTTAAAAATTGAACATAATTATAGAATTCAAGAAATCTTTTTCAACACACAAAGAAAAGAATGGGAATGTCTTGCCATTTTCACTTATATAGATGGGCTAACGCGCCTTGTCCTCTTCTATTCCTCCTCATTCATTAAAGGCAGTTCTTTGCATTGTAGATGTGTTAAACAGGGGATTCGAGAACATAAGTCCACAGCGTTTACGCCAACTCCAAGTTCTTTCTCTTCTTTCTTTTTTCAAAGTCATGATCAGAATGAAAGGATCCGAAAGAAATCTTCAATCATTAAAGTTAACAAAATATTCAGATGCAACATCAATGTTCTTTTGAATTGCCAAAATAGGGACAAAAAAATCGAGCCATGTCTCATTATTTAAAGGAAATGAACACATTGGAATCTAACCCAGCTTCAGAATGTGGCAATGAAGTTGTTGGGCATGAGAAAACAAACCAGTATTAGTACAAGCACGGATCAAAGAGATTATGCTAGAGATATTCGGCTTGAAAGCATTTGTAACGGCCATATCTGAAATTAAGGAACCCGAATCCATGTATGAAAAATTTGTCAAATGATTTTATTAAATGAAAAATGATTCCATCTTGAATAATGGGATTTGACTATGGTGCTTAACGGATCGAACCGGTCCGGTCTGAAACCGACCGATTTCGGATCCGTTAAGCACGGAACCGATTCGGTCCGTTAAGGAATCGGATCGGGTCCGATTCGGTTCCAGACCAATCCGATTCGGTTCGGTCCTTTTTTAAAAAAATAATAATAATTTAACACTTTTGAATTTTTATTTTTGTTATGTTGTAAATGTTTCCACAATATTCATCACAAATTCAATATATTTCTTCTTCATTTCATAATATAAATTAATCAAATAATTGTAAAGATATGACAATTGAAAATCTAAATAAAAAATACTATTATTTAGCACTATTCATAATTGATAAGTATTGTTTTGTCGTTATCTTCTTCTTGCTCGTCATAATGATTTACGAATTCGCCAACCGCCCCATCTCTTCTATTCTTACATTCTGCTTCAAACAAATCTTTAAGTAATGTGAGCATGCATAACGAATCAACAGATAGACTACTTCTGTATTCTCAAATAATTCGGCCACATGTTGAGAATGCCGATTCAGAAGCGACTCTTGAAGCTTGTACTGCATACACGTCTCTAGCCATTTTGGCTAAGATAGGGAATTGTGTTGCATTTGCCTTCCACCATTATAAGACGTCGAAGTTTTCTTCCGTTAGAAATTGATAATTCAGATAAATTTGCAACTCAGTCGACGTGCTAGTAGAATGTCTTTTGCCATTAAGTTTTTTCCTGCCCAGCATCCTAAGCAAATTGATGTCCCCCTCTAGATTGAGCTTGGGTTTGTTCTCAACAACCTTTTGTTGTGATGATCACTTTCATGTTGATTATAATACAATTGAAACATATTTTGGAGATATTGCATTGTAGACGTCTTTTGATCGTTAACAACCTTCCCCAAAAATTTAGCATAATATTCAAAAAATATCACAAATAATGTGACGGCCCGCCCAGACGGGTCGCCCGCCGTATTCAATTGCTTGAATACAAGGCTTCACTCAATTCAAAACTTTTGTTATCACTTTGAATTTATGTTTAGCGGAAACGTTTTTATTCTTATCGGATGTTTGACTTAATAACTTTTTACCCGTGACTTTTATCTTAGAAAAATTTGGGCAGAGTATCCTCTGAAAAATAGTGCCCTGTGATCTACCAAATCACTACAACCACAATAACAAAACCATAAAAATTCCAAATAAACCAAAATCAGTCTTAAATACCAAAATCAAACTAAAAACATAATAATTCATGTTTTCAAACATAACTTAAATTCTCAACATAATTAAACTTGCATTTCATATCTAAATATCCTCCGCATCATCTAAGTCTTCAACTCCATCTGTAATATGTCACATTACAGGTAAAGGTAAGTTGCAGCATTTTTATAGTAAGCATAATAAACATTTGATAAAATATCAAAAACTTCATTTTTCATAATGTGACGAAAAATAATACGATTTCATATCAAAATAACTTTCACACGTATATGGTTTAATCCGAGCAGTTAACGGAATCAAATTTCACAAAACGAAATCATAACAGAAATAACTGCACAGATAACCAACGAAACGTAACAGAAACGAATAACAATATCATAATCATATAATATCTTAGCCATATAGAATAAACAATTAGCCATAGCCATGCTGTAATGAAACAAATGCATACTCAAATACGGATGTGACACAATGATATCATTCCAAACTATACCCGCTGGAAGGGTATCGACAGATATTATACCCCCTCTGTCTTCGGGCAAAACGAAATGCGTTTCTTTATTCTCGTCGTCAACGAGCCGAAAGTATGCGCGTTTTTATCCTCGTCGCAATGCGAGACACAACGAAACGAAAATATCCACAGTTCACAAACCTCAAATCGTATTCACCGATTCAAGACAAACATGGCCTTTCAAAATAGTTTTTCACACACAATAAAATGTTATTCAAAATTCTATTTTTCAACAAAATACATTTCTTACCAAAAATAATTCTTGCATGCTTACTATCCGAAAATCATTTCAAAAATAAACAATACGAAATACTTAAAATAATTTGCGGAAAATTGGAACTCCCTTTACGTACCTCAAAGCTTCCTATCAACGATCAATCTACAAACCTCCCAAAATCTCCAAGATATCAAGGATTTCCTATTATCCATTTCAACATTATCAAAATCATATTCATTTAACTTGGTTCTAAAACAACCTACATAATCCTAATTTATGTTCAAATTTAGATTCACTATTCAAATTACCAAAGCCTACAAGTATTGTTCAATTTCTATTTTAGTGTATCTTACATCTCATCATTAGTACTCCATAAACTAATACCAATTATATCAGAATTTTAAGCAAAAAGGATCGAAATCTCCGAATTACAAACAAAGAAATCGAAATCATACCATTTTCGAAAACAAACGATTTCAATCTTCGAATTCCAATAAAATTTTCGAACTCAAATTCTTCGAATTCCATTATCATATTCGAACTTCAATTCCAGAAACATTTAAACGACATCAATTCTTCAAATTATCATATTCAAACTTCATCAAAACCTTCGAACAAAATATGAAGTCTTCGAATTCCATCCTTAAAAATTTGTGTTCTTAACAAAAAAATTAACCCAATAAACTTCAATTTAATCCAACTACACTAACCTAGCCATTTTAATTTCGAAAACAGAAATCAAAAATCGAAACATCGAAATTTAAACATCGAATTTATACTTCGAAATTCATACCGATTTTTATGATTTCTGCTCCAATTCCGATTTCTTCTCCGATGTTCGCTACAACTCTGATTTAGAAGGATTTTCGAAACTAAAAATCGAAATTTACAAAACCTGAAATTTCTTTTCGGATCTCAACACCGACGGGAATGGTTTTTTTTTCGATTTTCTTGTTGGTAGAACTAAATAAAGATACTGATTCATACTTGTTACAAACGTGAGTAGGTGAAGGGGTGAGGGAGACGATCGGTTGAGGAAAAATTAAATGGACGAAGTGACGAGTGAGGCGAAGGAATCTGAAGAAACTAAACGGACATGCTGAAGAAGGTGAAGCAAGCGAAGGAACTGAAGACATGAAGAGAAGGCAGTGATGTAATTTAAGGAAGAATCGTTTTCAGGTTTACACACTTTTCAGCTTTACACGCTTTTCCCACATTTTATTATCAAATTATTATTATTATTATTATTATTATTATTATTATTATTATTATTAACATACTTTTCTAAAAAATATCGGGTCAATAATTCCTTTAAAATTGAGCCATTACAAATAAAGATAAACATTGACTAGGATCTAACAATGTTCAATGTTGCGATGCAGTGCATGTGTGAGATTTGTTCCCAATACTTTATAAATTTAGTTTCCATTGCACTAGCAAAAGCATGCAAGTCATAGTCCTCTCTAAATTCTATAAACTTATCAAACATGTTAAATACTAAAGGAAGAAAATAAACGGAAGTTGGATAAGTAACACAGGAGAAGCGTTCCGTCGCTCCTTAATTTGCAACAAATTCACAAGCCTCGCCAGTCAAATAATTACTTTCATCGGTATCAGGCATTTGATTTAAATTATAAAATGGAGTTAAAATATCTTTGTAAGGTAGCATAGCATTCAACATATTGTACAACAAATTCCACATAGTTTCAATTGGTGATGGAAAAAGAAGATGCTTTAAACCATTAGATAAACATAATTATTTACAATCAAGCTAAACACGGCTCGTGCGTAACCATTTAGCGTAGTATTTCATTTTCTCAATCATGTTGATTGATTGTCCTCATAACCAACTTTAACATCCAAATTATCACATGACATGCACATCTAAAATGAAAAAAAACACCATCAAGCATTGGTTTCAGATAGGTCTTTAAATCACGCATCGCAGCATTGTTATCGCAGCTTTGTCTAATGTGACTGAAAATGCCTTATCCTGAATTCCATAATATCTACAAGTGTTGAATATATATTTAGCAATTATATAACCAGTATGTGCACAATCTAATTCATCTAAAGATAAAATCCTTTTTTGCATACACCAATTATCATCAATCCAATGACAAGTGTGTAAGTAATCCAACAATCATGGAACGCAGCGGAATTTAAAATTTGGATTACTATAACCGCGGATCTATACATAGGTTGTTCATATCGGATAAAGGAATAAAGGTCTCTGTTGGGGTTCAACAATTGCCTCTGCTTTGTAATCGGTCGAACACGTGGCGCTTGTGCCAGTGTATGGTTGAAAAGATTGATGTTGTGCCATTACCCTTAACTATAGTTATTGGTAAAACGGTAAGCGCTCGATCCTACAATTGGTATCAGAGCCAAGGTCGCGTGTTCGATTCCCATGAGTTGCAGAGAGTGCAATTATTGGGGGAGGGATTGTTGGGGTTCAACAATTGCCTCTGCTTTGTGATCGGTCGAACACGTGGCGCTTGTGCTAGTGTATGGTTGAAAAGATTGATGTTGCGCCATTACCCTTAACTATAGTTATTAGTAAAGCGGTAAGCGCTCGATCCTACAGTCTCACCCTTGTAGCGCGTTTGAGCAGATTCCACGGAGCAGCACCACGTCCAACGCCTCCTCCGAGTCACTAGCGAAAACTTAACAAGTTTTGCCTCAACGGTATCCACACGATCAAATCGGGTGAAGGGATAGTTTAAGAACAAGTTGCTAGACAAGTTCTTAAACCGGAACAAGAAACACACTCGATTCTAAATCGAAAAGGATGGCACAAAACACCAAGAACCACACGGCTATGAAGAAGCCGAGAGCTCAAGTTGATGGTGCGGCCGTGTGCTTTTTGTGGTTTTAGGTTGGAATGATATGAATTTGTCTCAAACAATTAATCATATCCTTGTATTTATATTATAAGATTTAATTAAGGTTTAAGGCTTTCTTAAAGCCTCATGGGCCCAAACCCATGATTTAATTAAATCTTTATAATCTTTTAATTTTTTAATTAAGACTCTTCTTAATTAATTAATTCATCCAATAAATTTAATTTCCCTTCTCGGTTTAATCTTTTGTGCGACCCGATAGGATCTTGTAATGTTGGCAGTTACATAAAATCTTATTTTACGTTACAAGCAATGAGCGGTGTCTAGCAACACATCGAGGCTACCCAAATTACAAGAATATCAATGACTCGACATAACCTTTAGAACTTGTGATAATATTAATCATGTAACTTAATCCCTTTGTCCTTTGTGTTTAGATTGAACACGAGTCATGGAATAGTCATACTCGTATATTCAATCTTTATTTCTTGATCCCCAAGTAGAACTAGAATAAACGAATAAGCTCGATATCTCATATCGACTCATTCGAGCATGGCCATGCATTTTAGTTCTCACTTGATCAAGGGCCAAACACATCTCCTGTTATATAGGAGGGGCAAATCCTATCTCGATCAGTCAACATCCCTCTACATAATTCGTAGTGTATCCAATAGTCGCCTTTATAGTTTACCCTGTCACGGGTAACGTTTGACAATATCAAGATACATAACTCCTTATGTTGGGATCTCTGATGATCACAAGTCGTAAGGATTGCATACATTATTATCACTGTGAGAATTGCATATGACGATCATATAACTATCCATGTTGCATTCTCATGGTGGGTCTGTCCAATACATCGTTCTCCAACATGTACCCATGTGTTGATTTGATATCTCATATCAATGAACAATTTATCAATCAACACATACTAGTCTCTACGTATTATCATTATCCATATTCATGATAATACTTGACTAGGGACATCTTTAAGAATAATACAATATTATTCTAAGGACATTAACATATATATTAATTCATATTGCACAGTTAATCGAATAATATATAATAATGAATTGCCATTCATAAAATTATAAACATTGTATGTCAAAACAATCATCTAATGACTTATCTTAGGGCATATCCCAACAAAGTGACAACAAGATATGAATCCAAATTTACAATTGTTCAAATATTGGTTGTTAATTTAACCCTACAAGGCAAACTAGAAAGATGTTGAAACAATGTATTTCTATATTCAACAAATACGTCCATACAATTTCTTTTTAGTGTGACTAGAAATATGTTTAAACATTGGTTGTATAGACGAAGCAAATTCAATAAAACTAGCATGTTCAGCTTGTATAAAAGGTAGTTCACATCTAATCACATATCTAACAAGTGAACTACGGTTAATTTCAGCAGTTAACATAAAATTCGTGCCAGTGAGAACATTTTTGTGCTTTTGTTGCTTCTCGACCTAATGGTTGTAATGTTGTCTCATCAAATTATGTGGTTTACTAAGTATTTTTTAAATGTTCCGGTGTCTCCATTGGAATCACCAGCTTTATATGAATATTGTATCTTACATAATTTACATATTGCAACAGATTCATTAGTACCTTCTTTTTGAGCGTGTTCAAAGTGATCACATATCTTACTTCTTTTGGCACTAGTCGGTTGTCTACCTGCTGTTGTAGTGGCTCCGGATGACCCCACTTGTTGTCTCTCTTGGGCTTGGGCAGCAGGAGGTTCGGCAGGTTGTCCGGGCTGTTGCGGTTCGACGTTCATAGATGAACCACCAACATTGAGGTCAACAAAAAAATCATAACTTTCATTTAACTCGGGAATTGGCACAGACAAATTCATTGCTGAAGATGAACTCAGTGATAGATGACCCGGACGAGACCCCGACTGCCACCCCGGCTACGACCAGCGTCGCTGCTAGATGAAGATAACATTATTATATAAGTAAATTGCAGATAGCACAATGGAGATAAAATATATGAGATTGAAGTATACAACTTTGCAAGAATGAATTGTGGGGATTTACAAAGCACAACACACATATTTTTAGATTTTTAAAAAAAAACTAAAAAAAAAATTAAAAACTGAACGTTGGCAACGGCTAAAGAGCCGTTGCCAAACGTTGACATTTATTTATTTTTTCAAAATTTACTGGTTTCGATTTCGGAACAAATGGTGCTACCGATTTGGATCCCTGGAACCGCCCGGACCGGTTTGGATCCCCTAGATTTGACCTTATTATTATTTTTAGAATCAGCTTAGTTTTTTTTTTGGTTTAACTATCCAAGCTTGCGCCTGACTAATCTTTGAGTGACAACCACATCCCCTCAAGATCGCCACCAGGTAAATTGATGGATGTGTACGGATGGCAGATTACTGAGGGATCGAACCAACATTACCCGAATTCAGGACAAACTCCCACAATATTTCAATAAAGAATTTGTTTCACACGTGATTCGAACCTACAATATCAGGGAATTTTTCTTCATATCACCTCAACTCTTACACCTTGGGGAAGAATCAGCTTAGTTATTCTAATATCACTTGGTTAGTAAAGTTTTCTAAATAGTAATATTCGCCTTTGCCATTTGCTGCCATTTCCAAAGCACAAGCTGTCCTTTACTTTGTCTTCACATTAAATGATGTCTTTATTGACTCTTACTATCCATGTTTGGCTTTGGTTATTGCTATTTTGAAAGGTTAGTGTCCGGTATATAATACTTTTGATTAGAAATATTTTCATCAAATATCAAGAAATTATAATTGGTTTGAGGTAATAGATATTTAAGTTTATATTTTTTTATTTAAAATACTAAGTGTTTGTCCCTTTAGATGCACAATTGAGCGCACTGTATATACATTTAGGCTTTTTCAGTATACATTATTTCAAAATAAGATATTTATTTATATGGACATTATATATTTCTAAAAAAGAGAGAATGTAAATCGAATTTATATTCGTTTAAACAAATTAATTTATAATATGAATTTTTAGCAGTATTATGACACAATATCTAAAGCTCATAAATGAGTTCGATACGCACGAAGGCGTAGCTCACACCTAATTGACCTTAGAAGTTTGACTTTCGACTGTTGGTCTATTGTGATGCTTGTGCCCAGAAATATTTATATATATCTGATATTTATTTTATTTATACATCAAATTAATAATAGAATACAATATATTTTAAGTAAAAAATATATACTAACATACCAATAATTTAGATCAAGTATATTGAGTTTATATATACATATAGAATGCCTACCCAACTCATTTATTTCAGTACTTTCTTTTTTTATTTTTAAATATTGAATACTTAAAAAATTAATGGATTAAGTTATTGTTTGGTGCAAGCGTACGTCTTTGCTTGTGGATTTAGGTTTATCAAATTCAGATGCAAACACGTCTCTTAAATGCATTTTCATGATTATTCTTTCCATTTAATTCAGTCTGTGACATACGGAAACTGACTATAAATTATTGGTATTTTAGTACTATATGACATATGGCTGCTTAGAGAATCGAAAAAACCCGAAACCGATCCGGATCAACTTGTAATAATTGCTCAAAATATATACATATACGCAAATTTTGTTGTGTTAATTAAAGGTGGGAATCGGGGAAATAATTTGAAAAAAATAAATTTGATCAAAAGTTTATGATATAAAATTGGCAGTAGCCTCCAAAGTACACTAAATTTAAAAAAGATTTTTTGGGATGCAAACAAATCGTGGAGCAGAATTGCACAAATGTCATTTCATATAGTTTTTTTCCTATTTTTTATAATAATCAAAATGTGACAAGTGTCATATTGTAATCTAACAAATATAATATCATTATTGTCCACACAACACTTTCCTTTTCTTTAGATTCATTATCTCAAAAAAAGTTTAAATATTTAAATTAAATTAAATAGTAGCATATCATGTTAATTAAATTCGTTTACATATATCATATATTAAAATTTTAATACATATTGTTGATTGTTAAAAAAAATTATTGAATTATATTAATACTAATAAATGTGACTCTTTGTAAAGTAACAAAACTCAAGCCCGTAAATTAATTGCAAAGTTATTCGATTATGCTTTTATCTTTGTCTTTAGATGAGAATATTTTCATCTAATAGTTGTCATTACGTCTATCATAACAACCTATCAACCCAATAAAAAATGGCAAGGATTTCAAAGATTTTCGGACATAGTCGAGCCTCAAGGCATCTCATTTGAAGGCAAATGGTGACAATCAACCGTGAAAGTCCATGGTGTCCCGTTGACGGTATTCTTGAAAACACACGCAAAACACTTGTTTTGTTACGATTCAATGCGTAATGTTAATGATTTTTGTCTAAAATCAGAAGATGTCTTGGTACATACAATACCAACATTGTAGATAAGAATAAAGTAAACAAGAAAATTTAACCCCAAAGTGTTAAAACTTGAATCCCAGCTCCTCCAAGAAACTTCGGCTCCAATCACCCTCCCCCCTTTAAACCTCCCTCGCTCTCAGTGCTGTCTCTTGAATATGAATACATATATATACAATAGAAAGGAAGGAACTTCATAGCCAAACAACTGCACCATTCCCTTCAATGGCTTCCCTTCTTTTCTTACTTCTCATCATCACTTTTTCCTCCTCCCAAATCTCTCTCACCCACTCTGTTTTAGTTCTTCCATTATCCCACTCATTCTCTACTACACAATTCAACACCACCCATCTCCTCCTCAAGTCCTATGCCGCCCGCTCTGCCCGCCGCCATCGTCAAGTGTCTCTGCCCCTCTCCCCCGGCAGCGACTACACCTTTTCTCTCTCTGTTGGCTCCCAAACGATCTCTCTCTATATGGACACAGGCAGCGACGTAGTCTGGCTCCCCTGCCATCCTTTTGAATGCATACTCTGCGATGGTAAGTACTCCCCCTCGTCCATCACCAATCCCGGCCCGCTTAACCTCACCTCCGCTACTCCTGTCGGATGCAAATCCGCCGCCTGCTCCGCCGTCCACTCCTCCCTTCCTTCCTCCGACCTCTGCGCCATGTCCAAGTGCCCCCTCGAAACCATTGAGATCAGCGACTGCAAATCTTTCCACTGCCCCCCTTTTTACTACGCTTATGGGGATGGGAGCTTCGTCGCCAAGCTTTATGAAGATAGCTTTTCCATTCCCATGTCAAGACCTCCCCTGAGATTGCCCAAGTTCACTTTCGGCTGCGCGAACAGCGCTCTTGGCGAGCCTATAGGTGTTGCTGGATTTGGGCGTGGCGTGCTATCGTTGCCTGCTCAGCTTGCCAACGAGTTACCTGATATTGGCAATTACTTTTCTTACTGCCTTGTATCACATGGGTTCGACCCCACCCGCGTCCACCGACCTAGCCCACTCGTCCTGGGTCGATACGTGACAAAGAGCAGGAAAGAATTTACCCAGAGTCTTGTCCTTTACAGCTACACTCCAATGTTGGACAATCCGAAACACCCATATTTCTACTGTGTGGGGTTGGAGTCACTGTCCGTAGGCAAAACAAGAATTCAAGCTCCGGAGAATCTGAAAAGAGTCGATGGAAGAGGCAATGGAGGAATGGTTGTGGATTCCGGCACCACTTTCACCATGCTGCCTAAAAAGTTCTACAACACGGTGGTGAGTGAATTCGCCAATCGACTAGGGTCGGGCCACCGGAGGGCGATCCTGGTTGAGGAACGGACTGGACTTAGCCCCTGCTATTACCGAAACCGTGGTGAGAAATTCTTGAGTAATGTGCCTGAACTGGCATTCCATTTTGTGGGCAATTCAACGGTGGCGATGCCGAGGAATAATTACTTTTACGAGTTCTTTGATGCTGATGCAAAGCGGAAGGTGGGTTGTCTGATGCTGATGGATGGCGGAGATGAGGCGGTTTCCGACGGTGGGCCCGCGGGGTTGCTGGGTAACTATCAGCAGCAGGGGTTTGAGGTGGCGTATGATTTGGACGAGAAGCGGGTGGGATTTGCACGGCGGAAATGCGCGTCTCTCTGGGATACTTTGAATTAGGAATCTGTTACTGCTTCAGCGGCGGGGTAATAATAATAATTTGTAAATTTTGTGGGTTATTGTGTAAATTCAATTTACTTGTCAGAATTTGTAGATATTATAATCTATTTTAATTTTCATATTATTATTGCCTAATTTATTTGATAGGATCGAACAAAATTCAATTGGACGTTTGCATATGAAACAATAAAATAAAATACTTCAAAATATAATCTACGTTCTTGTGAAATATTTCTGAAAATAGGTACAAATTATAAGTAGTTACCACGGGAAATTCTTTGGTGTACCGAGTTTCATATACACTCACACACATAAAAATATATACATACATATAAATATATTTATATGTATATATCAGATCCTATGCATAAAAATATATTTTCCCTACCACCAGCTTAAATTCAGATGCATGCATAACTATTTTTGTCTTGGCAACCAGATTTGGACGTACGACAAGATGATGACGGCTATGTTTGCGACTTTCATAGTATTATTATATGATTGACTTGATTATAGGCTATTATTTTAGCAAAAGAATTTACATTGTTCACATCCAAAAGAGTAACGATTGTGCGTTTATATCCTTAAAAAAAAGTAGAATAAATAAATATTTATATATATATATAGATGTATACTATTAGTAATTATTAATGTCAGGGGCGGAGGTAGTAGGTCGGTGGGTGGGGCTATAGCCCAACCACATTTTTTTTAAAAAAAAAATTACATTTGTTAGGGGAAAAAATTAGTGTAAATTTTGAAAAATTTATGTTTTAGACCCACCCTTTGAATCGATATAGTCCGTTAATACTACGTCTAGCTCGACCAGCCCCAGGTACAAATTTATCCTGGCTCCGCCCCTGATTAATGTTGAGCATATCATAGAAATCGATACAATTTCATTTTAATAGTTATTAAGCCATATCATTAATAGCATCCTCCTAAAATAAATATTTTTAATAATAGACAAAAATATTTCGTCTTTCGTTTTAATAAAAATACACCTACGACTACCATATATTCCTAAAATTCTTAAAATTACTAAAAAATATTTATCTATATTTTAATAAATTGTATTTAATTTTAACATTGAGTGATAATTATTAAGTTTAATCAAAATTATTATATTTAATCACAAGGGCGTGGAGAAAAGGACAAAAGTCTCCGCACGTAGGGCTGTTACAGCTACTGGCGGAAAGGATCTGCTCATATCCAGCTGTATGCCAACAACCACCCCGTGTTCGTCACCCTATTTTAGCCACGTGCCATATCTGTGGGTTGTGACGTGGTCCGCGAGCTCTGAACTGTGCACGTAGAATTACAATTCTTTTTTAACTACGATACATTGTATTTGGTAGGGGTGATTGTTCATGTTGTATTTATTGTTTGGTTCGTTTTTTAATAAATCATCCTAATCATGTGGATATATGATAGAGTGGTATTAAGACTTGATTAATAAACATACCAACTGCCATGAGTTTAACAATCTATGTTTATACAGTATGCATGATAATGTGTACAAATATCAATAATGCCATTTTCTTCATTTATATTATTTTTATTTTATGGTTTAAAATTTCTGTAGTATCCGTTTATTTATGCATACTCTTTTTGATTCATTGTAATATTTTATTAATAATTAAATAAATTGCATTATTTAAATTCAATGTTTAATATGTAAATATATTGTGGTCGTTTACTTTTTATCACCAATATTTTTAATTTAATATTATTAATGTTTAATTGGTTATTTTTGATTCGCTAAAGTGAACTAAATATTTAAATAAATTGAATTAATTAAAAAATATTTAATATGTAAATATATTTATAAATTTTTAAATCAATTTTTGATAGAATATAAGGACTATTGTAAATAAAATAATTTGAAATATTATAATTAATAAGTGAAAACGTATTCAAGGATATTTCGATCATCTTAATATCTATTTTACATTTATACAATGTTTAATCAACTACACCGAAGTCATTATTATTTTATATATCTTACTGATCATAGATACCAAACACAATATTATTTATCCATTACTTTAATAATCATATCTGTTATTCACCAAATTATATATCCATCACTTATCATATCACACTATCAAACACACTCTGAAGGTTCAAGCCAATACAATAAGGATCAATATAAGCCATCAAATACCTAAGTACAACAATCCATAAACGAAAGAACAATCTCTGACAAAGAATAGATCAAAGCTCACATTCATTTATCTTATGAAATTTAGACATCGACTAAGATATTTATAAAAATACATGTACATAATTGATATTAATTGAAAATATTATGTGTTGGAGTATATTTAATTGCGAGTAAATAAAATTGTAAAAATTCTAAACTTGATATCCAAGACTCCAACCAGCTTTGACTTGACCACGACTCGCTTTTCGTCAACCTTGGTATCTTGACATGACAAAAAAAAATGCTTAAGTTGTAAATAGAATAAAAACAATGAGTCAATCACCCAGAAAGTTATAATAGTTGCTCGGAAAAAAAAAAACAATGAGTCAACCATCCGTGTAGTGTGTAAGACACCAAAAAAGATCGAATAAGATTGCTAATTAAAGAAATTGTTCACACTTATTTATTATTTATTTTGATATTGGGAGGGTGATATTTAGATTTTTGGGCCACTGCCCGAAGTATAACCCGAATCGTTTTAAAGAAGGACATTGTCATTTACCATCAGACTAATGTTGAAGGCTCCACTTTAAGACGATTCGGGTTATATATATATATATATATATTGTAGGTATCTTAGTATATATTGTATCTTAGGAATAATAACATGCAAAATAACAATGGTTGTTTAGGATGTCGAGGCAAGAGTGCAGCTTTTTGTCCTTAAACTTTGCCCCGCTATGGTACTAACGGTTCAACGACAATTCATTTTCCAAGATACAATAATTATAACTTGTGATATGAGCACTCCAAATCACAGGTCATCAAACTACAAAGGTTTAAAAACACTCAAGCTATGAACAAGGAAGATGATGAACAAGATGCACATATTTTGCTTTAATCTTGTGATTAATAACTGGAAAAAAGTATGTTCAATTTCACTTACAGGTTGTTCTATTTATACTTTTGACAAAGGGACATCACCAAAAGACATCATTTGGTAGCATAACTTCATGAAAAATCGCACCTGAATGCCGGGAGCTCGAGCGCTGTAAGACCCCAACCCCTTATACTAGTCCTTCGTGCATTTATTACGTCGTATGAGTACAAAAAAATTCATTCTTTAAAAGAATCCTTCCATGCTTCACATATTATCAATGACATCAATAATACTCAGCAATAAGACTCAAGGTTCACCCATTATCATCCCCATTACACCACTTTTACATTGTGGGTTTAAATAAACATTTGGGCAGAGTCTCCCCATAAATTGAGATATCCCAAAATAAAAATACGTCACACAATATAACTCCCAACCAGGGACAAACACACTACGAAACAGAATACTGAAACTACGTAACTTCCCCGCCAGGGAAACCACCATCCTAAGAATAAGAAGACATCACAAGTGGGCTTCAACACCCTTATACAGTCCATATACATGCTTCCAGTTGCTCACATACGAGCAACAAATAAATGAATACCAATCTAACTGAATAAATAGCATATACTATTTACCCCCACTCATATACGCTTCTGGAAGCAGCATGATCCAACAAGCTCGAACCAATATCCCAAAGTAGCTTAGTACCTGTTGTACCTGTTTCAACAGAAACAGCCCCCACACGGGTGAGCATACTCCCACTCAATCAATCACAAATCGATATACAAAATCATAATGCAACAGTTTAGATTATTCAAAACTCATAAAATATACTCCCAGTACAATTCCGAGTTTGTATAGCTTCCACACACTGTTCCTGTTTCAAACTCACGCACATTCATAATGTCAAGTGTAGTATTAGCATTGAAAACATAATACTCAACGATACTATGAATTCACGACAGCAACAAGATATTATTTATGTTCAACATAAATAATTCAACATCAATGTAAACCTGGTTATCTCACTATCTCATTCTCGACAATTTCTCATATCGCTCATGCCCAAGGCATCAATACTCAACTAGTATAATCGGATCACGTACATCGACGTATCTACCATTCCACGTGTATTAAACTCAATTATCAAACTCAATCACTGAACCTTAAAACATCACATTAAAATACATGTATGCATGAATATATAAATACTGGGATACCTGCTCGTACGTCACCACGTACCTTATAGTCGACAACATGATGGGCTATCCCGACATCTTGATAATCATGAAGAATCTATATCGAAATTATCACTGAATATTAGTTCATTTACAATCTAATCGATATCATGCATATCGATTCAATATCTTAATTCAACAACTCAATATTATCATCATTCACTCACCCAAGTGATATAAATCACCAATTTATGCTATGTCACGTATTCAAGCATATTCATAAGTAATATTTGCTTATAACACACATTGACATGTATCTAACTCTCCTATGGATATAATGACACAGGCTCGAAGTCATTAGCATCTCACATCATAGCTCAACACTCACCAAAACACTACAATATTCTAAGTTATAAAAGTAGACTTTCCTACTACATAACTTATAGGGCTTTTGAGCCAACACGTGAATATCACTTAAGTATATGACCAAACATCATACAGGCATGCTTGTCAAGCCCAAACAACCCCAAAATTCAGCAGTTACGTCCCTTAAATTTCGGCCATGATGTAAACCCCAAAATTCAACAAGAATTTGGCCTAAATACCAGGTTAATTCAATTCTCTACAACAGTCTATTTTAACTCATTTCAGCAGACTCAGTCAGCAGAAAGGTGAAACCAACATAACAAGATTTGAATCAATTGCAGCAGATTTTCAAGCAAGGATAGCAGTTCATTTATGAACTCAAATTAACTGGTAATTATCGAAGCAAAGTCGGAAAATCGGATATCAAATTCTCACACAGTTCACGCACGCACCACACAGTACACGCACGCATTTCGTGCGATTCCGGCGGGCTCCGACGGCGATAGAGGCGGCGGCCGGTGTAGAAAGTTTCGTCCAGGGGAGGAGAAAAGATTTGGTATATGGCTTCGTCCAATTCGTAGAAGATTCGAAGAAATCGAACCAAACATGTTCAAACCCTAGTCTGTGCGAGTTTCATCGTTCCAGGATAAAATCGAAGCACTTTTCGAACACCAAAGTTTGATTATTTGGTATGGAAAGATTCGCCTCTGAGTTGTGAACACGGTGGTAGGTCGGTCTCGTCGTTAAGTGGTCGGACGGCGGCGAACGGAGCGGATAAGTACACGGTGGTCGGTGATCGCGCGAGAAGTGCATGTTTTTGCACCTTTTAGTAGGTGTCCGCGATCTGTGTGTGTTTTACACGTTTTGGTATGTGTTTTACATCCTACACCGATATATATTAATTTCCGACCAATTATGAACATCGGGGTGTCACCGGTGTACTGGTGCATGTGAAACACATGTACAGTCCACACCTAACTTCATGTCCTTATTTGAATCACAAAATTAAATCTTTCGATTTGATGCAAATTTTATATTTAATAAAATTTCGGTGTTAATTATCATGATAAATTCGATCCCGGAATTATTTATCCCAACTCCGCTCCGAAATCCAATACTCAAGAATTAAATCTCGACATATCATATAACCACCATAATTACATCAATTGCACCATAAATAATTATTTCGGACATTACAATAATAATTATTTCGGACATTACAAGCGCCCAACCCACTGCCAAAAAATTGGGCATCGTCTGAGCTGCCCGATTTTTCCCTGGCAGTTGGTATCGTAGTATAGATGTGTATCTTAGGAATAATAGCAAGCAAAATAACAATGACTTTTTAGAATGTCGAGGTAAGAGTTCAACTTTTTGTCCTTAAATGATATTGTCCCGCATGGTGCTAACGGTTCAACAATAATTTGTTTCTCAAGATACAACGATTATCATTTGTGATAGGAGCACTTCAAATCACAAGTCCTTAAATCACAAAGGTTTAAAGGCACTCAAACTATGAACAAAGAAGATGATGAACAAGATGCACAGATTTTGCTTTAATCTTGTGATTAATCTCTGGAAAAAGAATGTTTAATTCATTTAAGGGTTGTTCAATTTATACTTGACCAAAGGATATCAACAAAAGATAATTTGGTAGCATTACTTCATTAAAAATCACACCCGGACGCGAAATGTTTTGAGAAAAACCAGCCATGTTAATTTTCGAGTAGAATGCCGGGCGCTCGAGCGCCCAACCCACTGCCCAAAAATAAGCGCTGCCCGGTTTTTCCTTGGTAGTTGGTATCATAGTATGGATGTGTATCTTAGGAATAATAGCAATCAAAGTAACAATGACTCTTTTGGATGTTGAGGCAAGAGTTCCTTGAAATAATATTGTCCCGCTATGGTGCTAACAGTTGACCGACAATTTGTTTCCCAGGATACAACGACTATGACTTGTGATTGGAGCACTCAAAATCACAAGTCTCAAACCACAAACGTTTAAAGGCACTCAAACTATGAACAATGAAGATGATGAACAAGATGCACGGATTTTGCTTTATTCTTGTGATTAATCTCTGGAAAAAGTATGTTTAATTCACTTAGGAGTTGTTCTATTTATACTTGACCAATGGACAACACCAAAAGACATTATTTGGTAGCATTATTTCATGAAAAACGCACTCGAACATGAAAGGACACACCATGTTGAGATAAAACCGCTATGTTAATTTCCGGAGAGAGGCTTGGTGCTTGAGCGCCTGCATCCAGCGCTCGAGCACCTAGCCCACTGCCCAATAGTTTGGGCTGCGGTCAGGTGCTGCCCAGTTTTCCCTAACAGCTTTTTCTCGTCCATTTTTTGCTCGTTTTGTCTTTATCAAGTATCCGATTTTTCATACTTAATTTCAATTGATTAAGCACATTATTCCAACACACACAAATATATATATATATATATTTGTGTGTGTTTGTGTGTGTTGGAATAATGTGCTTAATCAATTGAAATCGTTATTTATTTGAACAATAAAATATCATAGTGTAGCGCAATTTAATCGCAAGTGCACGGTGTCAAGTTTTAGTATAATGATTTAAAGTAGGGATGTCGTACCCAATGGGCTAACGTATAAGTACCAAATAAAATCAGATAAATTATATTTAACCTACGAAATATATGAATTATTAACTAATCAAAATAAATACTTAAAATCTTAAAATTGAATCAACTACTTTGAAGATCAGAAGGAATTCCACGAGAAATTATCAAGACGTCGGTTCACTTGTGTTATCGTCAATGATTCGTTTGTGAAAACAATTGCTATCCAATTAATTCTTAAGGTGATGGGTTCCCTTAAAATATCCAATACTCTTTCTCAAGCTATATTGAAACTAATATCAAATTGAAACAAGTAACTTTCATTCACTTAATCACCAATTTAATATCGCATAAATATCTATGAAAACCTCTAACATTAGATCTTCCAATCTAAAGTTTTCACGTATGTTGATTTCATCACTCGATCTCAATCTTGAACATACAACATGATTTATTATAGCATATTATAATTTAATCTCTCAATCTAATTTATAATTCTCACAAATCAATCAAAGTTAGCAAATCTTTGAAAGCATTAAGATTTTAAATCATGAACAAAAGTATCAATCCACAAAAGAACATTCAAATCACCAACTCAAACACAAGCTCCCATAATCTTGATAAAATAAACTTAGTTCATGTTTAAATCAAAATAATAAGATGTAAAAGTGTTTCTCAGCCAAATCCACATCATGGATTCTAAAATAATCAACAAAACAAGTGTTCAGAAGTACGATAAACAAGGCGTCAATTACGTGCGTTGCAACGTATCTTCTTCTCTTGTTTCCTTCCTTGCACTTCAACGATTTTTCTTAAGGTTATTGGATGTTGGAGGAAGATGAAAAGCTGTTATGTATTGTGTAATATGATGTTCAACAACCAATTTTTCGTGCCCTATGTCTGGTATATATAGGAGAAGGATTAGATGGAAGTGTTCTCAATTCACCAAACTCAGTCTTTTTTTTTTTTTTCTGAAACTTCTGCTGGCCGATTGATCGAGCACTCAATATTCTCGTTCATGAAATTTTATGCCACGCTCGATCGATCAAACTCTTCTACCGATCGATACCGTAACGTTCCTTTTTGTTAGCCAAATTCTCTGCATCACTCGATTGAACACTCATTCTCGATCGATCGAGCATGTGAATTTTACATTTCTTCGTTGGTTGCCTCGATTTGGTTTTATTCCATCATTTTAGCTCATTTTCTCTACTTTCATGTACTTTCACATAGATTCCTGAGACCAAACAAATATATAGCAAAAAAAGTAAAATCATCCAAAAATCAACACAAAAATCAATATAAAACTATATCAAAATAAATGTAAAATTCACACTTATCAATATATTATTTAATTTGACATCAAACCCTTCTCACAAATATTTGGTTGTCTATTTAGTGTACCATATGTCGTGATGGTTGCAACGTATCTTCTTCTCTTGCTTCTTCTCTTGCTTCTTTCCTTGCACTTCAATGATTTTCCTTAAGGTTGTTGGATGTTGGAGGAAGATGAAAAGATGCTATGTATTGTGTAATATGATGTTCAACAACCATTTTTTCGTACCCTATGTCTGGTATATATAGGAGATGGATTAGATGGAAGTGTTCTCAATTCACCAAACTCAGTCTTTTTTTTTCTTCTGAAACTTCTGCTGGCCGATCGACCGAGCACTCAATATTCTCGTTCATGAAATTTTCTGCCACGCTCGATCGATCAAGCTCTTCTACCGATCGATACCGTAACGTTCCTTTTTGTTAGCCAAATTCTCTGCCTCACTCGATCGAACACTCCTTCTCGATCGATCGAGCATGTGAATTTTACATTTCTTCGTTGGTTGCCTCGATTTGGTTTTTTTCCATCATTTTAGCTCATTTTCTCTACTTCCATGTACTTTCACATAGATTCCTGAGACCAAACAAATATATAGCAAAAAAAGTAAAATCATCCAAAAATCAACACAAAAATCAATATAAAACTATATCAAAATAAATGTAAAATTCACACTTATCAATATATTATTTCATTTGACATCAAACCCTTCTCACAAATATTTGGTTGTCTATTTAGTGTACCATATGTCGTGATGGTTGCAACGTATCTTCTTCTCTTGCTTCTTTCCTTGTACTTCAATGATTTTCCTTAAGGTTGTTGGATGTTGGAGGAAGATGAAAAGATGCTATGTATTGTGTAATATGATGTTCAACAACCATTTTTTCGTACCCTATGTCTGGTATATATAGGAGAAGGATTAGATGGAAGTGTTCTCAATTCACCAAACTTAGTCTTTTTTTTTTTTCTGAAACTTCTGCTGGCCGATCGATCGAGCACTCAATATTCTCGTTCATGAAATTTTCTACCACGCTCGATCGATTAAGCTCTTCTACCGATCGATCGAGCAACGTTCCTTTTTGTTGGCCAAATTCTCTGCCTCACTCGATCGATCGAGCACTCCTTCTCGATCGATCGAGCATGTGAATTTCACATTTCTTCGTTGGTTACCTCGATTTGGTCTTTTTTCATCATTCTAGCTCATTTTCTTCACTTCCATGTATTTTCACCTAGATTCCTGAGACAAAACAAATATATAGTAAAAACGTAAAATTATCCAAGAATCAACACGAAAATCAATATAAAACTATAGCAAAATAAGTGTAAAATTCACATTTACCATTATGTTATTTAACTTGACATCAAACCCTTTTCACAAATATTTGGTTGTCTACCTAGTGTACCATATCTCGTGATAGTGTCCATATAGCTCGTTCAAAAAATAAGGAAGGAGAAGAGGAGAAATTCATGGTCCGAGTGTAAACCACGATCTATGCAGGGGCGGAGCCAGAAATAATATAAAGGGGAAGCAAAAAAAAAATTCTCAAAAATTTAGGGCAAATTTTTTTTTAAGGGGTCAAAAAACAAATTAAGGGGGGCAAACTATATTTTTTGAAGTTAAAATGTAATTTTTAGGATTAAAAATGCAAAAAAAAAAATAATAATAATAATTAAATTTTGGGGGTAAATTTTTTTTTTTTTTTTGGCAAGGGTGACACTTATCCTTTACATATGAGTGGCTCGGCCACTGGGTCCATGTACATATATATATTCAATAATGATTTATCAAATCATGGTCAAATATTATGTGTGTCGGTGTCCACACTATTTCTAGAGAAGGAAGCCATAGTAATCATAGAACTTGGATATTTTTCTCATTTTAACATTCTAAATTAGGTTCGACAATGATTTAATTTCATATTCATGTTTACCTTGATCTATTCTTCGGTTTAGTGAAAGATCAAAGTTATGGTACTCTCGTAAATCAAGTCCCAGATGAAATACCGAAATATTTATTATAAAAATCTAATCACAAAGTAGACGGAAGAGCCAAGCAAACAAAACATACAGAAGAAGATCTAACACAAAGATTTATATAAGACTTGCGAAGATCTCAGTCGACACACACTTCAATCATATCTTTCCTGTCTTCTCCGGTCACTTTGGGCACCACAACCTTCAACACCCCATTCTTCATCTCCGCCTTCACGCCATCCAGCTTATATACATTCCATGGCAAATCCATTCTTCTATAGTATCGCCTCCTGTATTCTTCCCCATCCTCTGCAACTTTGCTGCCTTCCCCTTTGATCACCAATGTGTTCTGCTCCACCCACACCTTCACTTGCTCCTTGTCCAGTCCTGGCATGTCGAGACGAAGGTAAAGGGCAACGTCGTCCTCCTTCAAGTCGACCCCTCCCCATCTTTTACCGATTCTAGTTCGATCAGAGCTCAAATCGAAGGGGTTCGCCGTGAATCGATCCATCATGTTCAACATTTGGCTCAAGCTTCTTATTGGAGAGAATGGGTCAAATATGTCTAAAATAGATATCAAAATCAATTAAAACATTATAATTCTTGGATACCTACAATTTATGAAAAATAATTCTTTGCGGAACTTAAATAATAAATTCATTGTATCTGATAACAGATGTACCGACAGAAACACACCTGAAAAAGATTCGCCACGACGACCAGTAGAAACTCCAGAGCGCCTATCGACGTCAACCTGCTTACTCTTGTTGTCATGAGGAATCATTCCAGTGTCGGTATTGAAATAACGTTTACTGTGAACAGCGGCTGGAGCAAGTGACGAAGCTCGCACCAGTCTGGCTAAGTGAACGGGGACACAGCCAGCGGCTTTTCTGAGTACAAGTGATGAAGCCATCACAAAAGCAGTGTTATAATTTGCTCTAAAAATGGAGAACTTAGGTGACTTGGTGATAATCTTTGGAATGTACTGAGAAAACAGTGAGTTGGTTGTGCTTATAAAGTGAGGTGGGACTTGGGAGGGATGACTCAGACAAGAGCCGGTGATTCGTGGGAAAGTTCTCAAGCATTCTACATAAGCTTCTAGAGGTTTCATTTTTTTTTTCTTTTTATCGGAAATTAATGACTATAATAATTAATCAGAACAGTGACAATAGAAGTAGTCTATTTCAAGTTTGTGATAAAAAAAATTTTAACAATTAAAGTGTAAATGTATTAGAATAACAATAAGCATAACACAGATTCGACCCAAATACACTAAATACGACACAAAATAGATTAAAGACACATATGCCAAACTTGGGTAGTGATGAAGAGACATCGATTAAGAGGTTGACGAGAATGTGTATTAGTATAAAGGTTCACAACAAAAGCATAAGAATCTGACCCATTCATCAGAGTCAAACCAGATTCTCTCTGTCACGCTCCGAGATCGGAGCGCGTGACACCGGCATCGAATCCAAACATGATATTTGGACACAACAAGACTCGTGTACAGATCTATATTAAAACCAGTCTTTTATTCCATAATCAATTAAAATGTCATTACAACTTTAAATACGAGATCCAAAAGTCTCGTTCTAAAAATCAAAGTGCGAAAACGTAAATAAGTAATAAATCTTCTTGAGACTTCTAGTGGATCACCATCCCCAGAATTGCTCTTGTTCCTCTTCTTCGATATCTTCTTCCTCGATTTTGTCTGGGAGGGGAGGTAAGGGGGGTGAGTGTTTGGGAAAACACCCAGCAAGTAGGGGCCGATTGAACAGTAAAAACCCATATAGCTTTATAACAGAAATCATTTTAAACAATTCTAAAATCATAGATCTTGGCATAAAAACACATAAACACATTTCTCCACATATTCACATATACTTATTGGATTCAAGAGGTGGCTCCCGTGGCATAGCACTTTGCTCTTAAGGATCAAGAGGTGGCTCCCATGAATGTGGCACGTCCACATCATGTAGCACTTTGCCCCGCCGAATCAAGAGGTGGCTCCTACTCACGTAGCACTTTGCTCCGCAAAGTCCTTCGTTCATGATCATGTCACATACTTATTTGATTTAAAAACATGCTTTTCATAATGTTTGTTCAATCGAAGTTTAAAAACATACATAAGGTTTGAAAACGAAATGAAGTTATAACAAAAACCCACTTACAATTGGAAGTACGCGTGAAGGATGAATTCCGGGTTGCGAAAAAGCACAAGAGTTCTTCCTCCTTGCCTTGGGAAAAATCGAAAATCTGAGTGTGTGTAGTGTGTGAGAGTTTCGAATTTTAGGTGGTGATAGAAGTGAAATTTCTCTCTTCTTTGGTATGATATATAATGGTAGAGGGTTGGTGGGTGGTTAATTTAGGCTAGTGTAGGAAATAAGGGTTTAAATCCCATGACACAAGTTTTTTTAAATCCCACAACCCAAGTCTCCCATTTAGGATATTTTTAATTGGTAAATAAAAGTTAATAATGTTAATTGGGTAAAAGTTTAGGTGATAAAGTTGAGGGCATAAATTTGGGGTTTTACACTCTCAAACTATCCAACCAGTATGATCGAACAAGGGAATTGACTGCCTAATGTTTGTGATAGCCATTAATAAATCGATCGCGTAAATAAAAATAAATTAAAAAACTCAGTAATCACAACTAAAGGGTTAAATGGTAATTCATGTATATTTAAAAATATATCCAAAAAAAAATTCTATTTTAACAAAAAATAACGCATATCTAAAGTTGTAAATCCATTGTTGAGAAAAACAACACTATATTCGAACGACTGATTCTCAAAGGCTGGAAACTTTGGTACAATATAATGAAATCTTTAAATTTATTATTAAAGAGAATCGATTTATACTTTTGTAGTTGAAGCTAATTATCGTGGATGATAATTAATATATTTGTATTGCAACAAAATATTTCATTTTATTCATAAAATTATTAATTTTAATCTAATTCTTTGCCATTTTCACAATTATACCATATCTTAGTCCAGTATATTATTTTTTAAAATTATTAAACCAACTTATATGTTAACCAAATGGATATACATAATGTTTTTTTAACTTATATTTTTTTAACAATCCTAACTATGTGGTGGAAGAGACTCGAAATCGAGTCATTATATGAGGATTTGGCTGACTAATCAATAGGCAACTGGAAGGAGGCAAATCTAGTAATAAGAGAGGCAAAAAATAATAACATAAAAAGGGATAATAAATTTATTTAGGGATCAAAATATAATTTTAGGGAGGGCAAATTATAATTTTTAATATTTTTTTAACGCTAATAAATTTTTTTTTAAGGGTAGCCACATAGATTCGACCCTAGCCACTGATCTGGTTGTCAATGAATATACATAAAAAAAAGTCGTGGCATATATAAAGATTAACAATATATTTAATTTAAAACATACCTAAAGTCCGTATACATCACATATTCAATATAATCTGTTAAACATGTGATATATTTGGGTTTTTATTTCAGCATTAATATTTTTTATTTCCAAAAAAAAATTCTTATCATTTTACTTCTATTTATGTCAAAAATATATTTTTCATATCTTAATACTACAGTTAATAATATAAATTTAAATTTTCTTCATTCTGGCCCCAAATAAGCATATTATAAGATTACATTCTAATTAATTTTTATAATTTTCTATTTTTTAAAATTACAGATTCCTGGTTGGAACCTGTTCAACCCGGAACCAATCAAATTGCACTGATTCGGAAACCGGATCGGTGTCCCATGGAACAGGTCCAGTTAGAAACACCGGATTGGTCCAGTTCCTCATTTGGAAGCACAAGCACTGGTTGGAAAAGGCCAATCTAGTCCGGTAACATCCTGACCTCAAAACTCAAGCCATTTCCGCCCTTTTCAATGCCAACGATTCTATATCTTTCCAGGTAATTAAGAACCTATCCTTGGTCACATGATATAACCGGTTCGGTTCCGGGCCGAGTCCGGATTGACCCGGCCCGATAAGCACCCATACTCGGCTCCAAGGAAGCTGAATAGACTTAGTCAGTTGTCTTGATTAAGGATACAATCGAGTTGAGCAGATTTGCGAGCTTTTGGAACTGGAAGAAATAAAATTCATCATGTATATGGAATTATCGAACTTGAGCCAAGTGCAAATATATTTGAAATTTTTGAGCCAAATGCGAATCAGTTATAATAGTTCAGGAACTTTAATAGTTCAACTATAGTTTATGAGTACATTAAAATTACACGACTTCGAGCCTGAGTTAGAGTTTTTTTGCTTATTAGAAAGCAATAATTAAGTTTAAACATAATGAATGAGTTCGAGCTTTAAGTTAAGTTATGAATGAGTTCGAGCTTTAAGTTAAGTCAAACTCGAGCCCAAAATAATTTATTTTTCGAGCTTTGAGCTGTCTAAAAAAACTCAAGCTTGGGCTCGAACATGAAACAAATGGCTAATATTCAACTAGATTTGGTTCATTGGCACCCTAAGCTGAGCCAAATTAAATCGTGTGAATTTTTGTTGATGTAACCAATATACTCTTCGTCTAGAAAGAGCTGAGCAGTGATCTTCCAACATGACAAGTTCACATCTTTGTGCACATGGGACACAACTTAATCCAAGACTTGAGCCTACTCACATTATACTAGACTCTGAACAGCTCTTCCAACCTTGTTCACACAGAACTAGACTAGGACTTTGCCTACGAGGATCATCCTTTGCACTTATCTTCTACTTGAGATCTACTCAAAAGAATTGAAAGCTGAGCTCTGTCTCTTTAAAAGATTGAACTAACTATCACATGTTCCAATCCACACATGTTGCATAGTTCTTGAATGTTGTTCAATGTGTTCCATTTCCACTAAGCAGTCTATGATCTTTTGGCAGTAAACTTATGTTGATCTATCTCAGCTTCTGTGCTGCTTCAAATACTCAGCTTAACTACTAGTCTATTTGACTAACTAGTAACTAATATTCACCACTTAATTCAATTCCAGTATCATCTAACAAGTCACTTAGGAAGCACACCGTTTCATCATCAAGCATGTTCACCAACAGAAACAAGGTAAATATCCCAGGTAGTTGTACTATTTTTAGTAAGATATCCAGTAATATAAAATAACTCATAACTATATGCAAGAAAGAGATTCAATGTACAAGTTTCCATCAAAGTCAATTGTTAAGTAAGCAGTATATATCGAAGGCACAAAATCTTTTCTTCTAGAAACATTCAAGCATGAAACATTTGATCCCTGAGTTAGAATGCCGCCATGAACTATCTTATTTCCCTTGATGACAAACTTTTGATCTTCTCCAAGTAACCTACCACCTATCCTAAAAAAAAGGGACCCAAAACAATGGGCTAATTAGCCAACTAGTACAGGTTAAGCCTTCATGGTACGTGCCCAGGATTGCACAAGACATCACCTAGCAACCTTGAGAAACATCCCAAAAATGGCAATGCAAGTACAAAATTACCAAATTACAAGCATTAAATGGCGACTGCTTTTTTTCATTCGACTAATCTGCCACCGCATAGCATGCCATCAATTTGCAAATACTGACAATCAAAACACAATCAATCAGCAATTCCTCGGCTCAAAATTCCCACTAAAAATATCTCATTCATTGACAAATGGCAAGACAAATACCAGAGCTCTCCATGTTCCATTATCTCCTGACCACAAAGAAACTCAAAACCTATTGATTAAAAAGAGGAAAAATCATCAACCTTCGCAATTTTGGAGAAAAAATCTGATAACAAATAAAGAAAACATCGGATTTCAATCATCGTCGCCGCGTTTCTTGGGATTGCGATAATTCTCTTCAATATGCTTTGCGATCACAACGCCGGTGTTGAGGAGTCCCTGAATATTGGGGACTTGGTAATTCTGGGCTAAATAGACACCGAACGCTGTGCCAACCATGAATTGGAAGCTGCTCCTTACGAATCCCATTTCAGATTTCGATGCATAAATTTTTTTGGAGACTGTGATTTTCTTCTAGGGTTTATGGGGCTCGACATGCGAGTGATATATACTGCTCATATGTCACATGTTGCCCCTTCCCCAAGAGATTCATGGCTAGGAAGAATTGCGGGACCCTAAAAATCGTCTACATTCAAGGATATTAGGCTTTTAATATATAATCACTTAATTCAATTAAACATTTTAGCAAAGTAAAAAAATTTGTACATAAAGAAAATACAAATGATTTTATGATTGTAAAAATATAAGTAAGTAGCACTTTATTTCATGTTATATCGCTAATATATATTTTACTCATATATATTATTTGTAATGTAAATATAATGTCACATGAAGAATGAGATTATAGATATTATTTGTACAAATATTAGAAAAGTAAATCGATTACCAGCCATCGTCAATCTATTGGCATAATTGTATCTTGAGAGAGATCATGGATCTAAGCCCTATAGTATATATATATATATATATATATATATTGAAATTTAGATTATCACCTAGTTGTTCCTATTAGTTAATTAGTAAGTTAAATGTCGCAAAATTTTAAAGATGAAATGTAAATTTCAATTTTATATATTATTTTCATCTTTAATTTTTTTTTTATATTTGATGTTCATAATCTTGATTATATATCTATATTTGTATATGTGTGTTGGTGTATGGACCGGGTCTACACCCGATTGATACAAAAATTTCCCGTAACTACTAATTATCACTCAATAACGCCACTAAAAAAATATTAGTTGAGTTGATTACGACGCAGCAAGCTTAAACACAATAAATAATGGCAACATTATTCTTTTTCTAATGTTAGTTTCATGATATAAAATCTAATAAATTCCTAATTCTCTGACACATGATAATTAAAATCTTAAGTAAAATATAGTGTATATTATTACATTACATTACAGTAATATAAGAAACGTAGTATTTGAACAGTAAAAGGCTTTTTTCATGGGCTTTGGTATGGGTTTCGTGTGTGTTATTACATGGTCCACTGATATTTATTTTTGGGAAAAAATTAGGCTTGTCCCATAAGGTGAAAAATTGTTGATCCTATTCAGGGAAAAAAACGTTAAATCACTTAGGTCTACTTCGGACCAAAAAGATAAACGTACCCTTACTTTTTCATTCGCTCTCCCCCTTTTTGATTTCTCTCTCATACTTTTGTCATTCTCTCTTATCTTTTTCAGATTCGCTCTCTTCCATTTTGGATTCTCTTTCTTACTTTTTGCATTATCTCTCCTTTTAAAATTATCTCTCTTCCTTTACACCAGTTATATTTGCATTCATCATTTATAATTACATGCACCAGTTATAATTTGCATGCACCAGTTATAATTTGCATGCATCAGTTATAATTACGATGAACTGGTTATAATTTGATGCACCCGTTATAATTTTATATTAATCTGTTTTTCCTTGTTGATTCTTGCCCTTTTTCCTATTGTGTACATTTAAAGCGGCTCAACTTCTTGGGGTTTTGTCACGGAAATCGTTGAGTCTATTACGATACTGTGTTAGATATTTTATTTGATGGTTTTGATTCGCAATTGCTTGTGCGAAATTTTTTTGTTGTTGCTTGTTTCGAGATTAGAGTTTTGTTTTGGTTCTTTTGCTGTTTGGTTATTAATTGCTGGAATATAGTCTGCAAATCGATTGGATTTGTGAAGTGGAGAAGAAATATTTATTTCTCAATTAGTTTATATATTGATTTTTATGCAAATTAGTTTACGTCACTTTTGGGAATTGTTTAGGATTTGTTTCTTGTTTTGTATTTTAGTCTTTCTTGGTGTCGATTTTGATACGGCTTTGTCAAGTTCAAAGTCATGCCTTTTCTTGATGTGGACTTTGTGAAAACCCGATTTTCCAACCAAGTCAAAAACTAAAGTTTTAGTAAACCAACTTACTCAAGGTTATTTATTTAAATAAATAACTTAGTGTTTAGATAATATTAAATTGTATTATAGTTAATTTGAATTACATGATATCAATCAATCTTATAGATTCTAAAACACTTATTTAAACAAATAATTAGAGAATTAAGAGTTATATCTTAATTTATAGATAGTAAAATAATGTGTAACTGATTGAAGATTTTATCTAATATAATAATGTGTTGTTAGATAATTAGTAATCATGCCAGTGATATCTATTAGCCAACACTTGATGAGATAAATCATATTCACTTTAATCTTGTAGACTTGTAGCTAAACCAATGACTAATTATTTAAACAACTAAAGTTTTGGTCAAATTAGATTCCTTAAGTTAATCCAAACACTTGATGTTATTTGGTCAAACCAAATACTAAGTATAGATAATATTGAAAAATAAAAAGATAATATTTAGTTTATATGATTTAATCTTGTAGAGTTTTAAAACAATAAAAAGTGAATAGAAAATATTGAATTATATAGATAATATCTTGACATATAATATTAAATTATATTATGATAATATTTTAGATATATAAATATAACCAAATCCGAAGATAAAGCACAATCTAAAGATAAGTTTGGAAGATATGATTGAATTTCAGAAGTCGTAGGAACCGAGATTCTCGAATTTTAAGCTCTATAAATATAAGACTCTTCTTCATAGTACGTAACTCAAAAATCTCTCACAATTCACACAATTTTCGAAACACACACTAGCACACACTAAAAGGTGTGAAATTTTCAGCAAGGAAAGGAGAGGAAATTCACCACGTTTTTGCCACCCAAATTCATTGAAACACGCAAGAATCGTTTCTGATCTCGGTAAGTGGGCTTTTGTTAAAATCATTCTTTCGTTTTTTTAAATCATAAGTATATGTTTTAAAATCCAATCGTTATGTGAACTATTTTCAAATTTTGAAATTCTGATCTTTGAAATCTGAAGCACTTTAAATATCGAAATCCAATTGGTAAGGAATTCCGAATTTTGTTTCTAACCCTGATGCGGTGGGATTATAACCGTTTTTCTGACCTGATACGGTGGTTAACCGTTGTTCTGGGAAGTCCAGACCCTTTATTCGTGTGTGATCCGATGTTCTGACCTCATCTCTAGGAGGGTTATGTCTAGAGAACTGATATTAGTACCATGAGGAAACTAGATGATTTATTGTGCTTACTTTAGTATATGGTATGAGATTCTGATATGAAGTTTCTGTTCTGTTCTGGCTCCGATGAGCAAATCTGTTAAGTTTCTGTTCTGTTCATATCGGTTTCTGTTCTGATTTTTGAACATGTTTCTGAAAAATTATTATAATTATATGTTGTGTCACATACGATTGTCCCCCACTTGCTGAGTGTTTACCAAAACGCTCACCCCTTACATCCACTCCCCAGATAGAAGCGAATAAGAAATCGAAGACGAAGATCAAATCAATTTTGGAGATGGTGAATTAGATGATATTGTTCAAGATGCCGCTGCCATTAATTCATGAAGCTTCCGCTGATATTTGTAAGAAACTTTTGTTTTTGGAATAATAGACTGGTTTTCGTAGAATTCTGTATTACGAGGGTTGTTGATTTTGAATTTTATTTAGAATCAACGCCGATGTTAACGACCCGGGTCTCGGAGCGTGACATTTAAGTGGTATAAGAGCGAACCAGGTTCCATAATCCCGTTGGGAAAAGACTTCTAGCTGAGATATAACACTAGATTATAAAACCCAATCCAAACAGACCAACTGAAAAGGAGATTCAGTTGGGCGATTCAGATTAAAATAAGAAAATCGAATCAGATTCTTTTTTTTTATATAAAAATAAATAAAATAATAATCTGAAAATACAAAAAAAAAAAAAAATTGAAATTTCTTACCCCAACAGGCCGGCGCCGCCTGCCGCCACCATAACGGACGGCCGACACACCACCAGAATCGCCATCCATTGACGAACGAACTCTCCAAATTTCACAGCCATCGGAGTTCGATTTCCCCTCCAATCGCTCGACTAACACTTGCCGAAACCCTTCACGCTGCCCCTGCTCCGATCTCATCACCGAAGAGGGTATCTTGACCAATCCGACATGTTACCTGGACGAGAATCACTCATGGAGTAAAAGCCCTCAATCAATGGAAACTTACAGTTAGCGGACAATGGCCGATTTTCGATCAACTCCAACGCTCACAAGAACCCTAACAGCCATGAAAATGCAATCCCCGATTTCTGAACGACCGTAACACATTTTTTCAATTAACTCTGGTATTCTGATTCTTGTCCAACAATGATCTAAAGCCCCTTATTCATCACGACTCACAGCTACCGGAATGTCACCGATTTTTCAATTTCCTCTCGCCACTCACTTGAACCCTAGGCCGAAAATTCCAACCCAGATTTCTCCGTCATCGTTACGTATTTTTCCAATTAAACCAAGATGATGAATCATCTCAAAGTATACATTAAAAACCCTCTGCTAATTGTAAATTCCAGTCGGCGATTTTGATAATTTCACAACCCTAATTCCAGCCTCATGAACCCTAAAAAGGAGAAAATTCAATTTCCGATTTCTTCGTCACAGGCGCACCAAAACTCAATTCCTTTTCACCATAGCCAATACGTCCCATGGGCAACCCAATTCTTCAGTCAATTTCTGAAAATGACTTCCGGATTTCTCGATTGATACTTCGCCCTATCGGAAGCAAACAGAAGAAAAATTCCCGAAATACATTTCGCATTTTATACCTTAAACTTTAAAAAATATAAATTAATTAGTAAAACTTTTAATTGGACATGTCTTCTTAAATCTCATCTATTTAGGCATATGTGACAATAATGTGTAGTTATTAGATAGAGAATAATACACTAATTTGAAAAGAAAAATATTAAATAAATTAATTAGAAGAATTTTAATAAGAACAATAAGAAATAATTATTTGGTATTCTAGCGGTAAGCTTATTTGTTTAAGATTATGTTATGAACCTCTCAACTTAATTAATAAACTTTTAAATTACTCTCCGAACGTATCTCGAATTGTGTATCACGCCCCTATGCAAACCATTGCTGCTAATATCTTAGAAATTATATCCATCTTTGTAAGTCATGACTAATTCAAATGAGAATCTGAAATACGAGGAAATTTTCATCCGAGATCGTGGATTCAAAGGGCCAAGTATTGAGGCCAATGACCATTCCATATCAATTGTCAAATCATACTGAGTGAGAAACTACATGGGATGTAGAAGAAAATATGCGAGAGAAATACCAGTATCTTTTCCATGGTCAACGGAGTCAAGTTTCGAGGACGAAACTTCCAATAAGGAGGGAGGAATGTGAAAACCCGATTTTCCAACCAAGTCAAAAACTAAAGTTTTAGTAAACCAACTTACTCAAGGTTGTTTATTTAAATAAATAACTTGGTGTTTAGATAATATTAAATTGTATTATAGTTAATTTGAATTACATGATATCAATCAATCTTATAGATTCTAAAACACTTATTTAAACAAATAATTAGAGAATTAAGAGTTATATCTTAATTTATAGATAGTAAAATAATGTGTAACTGATTGAAGATTTTATCTAATATAATAATGTGTTGTTAGATAATTAGTAATCATGCCAGTGATATCTATTAGCCAATAAAACACTTGATGAGATAAATCATATTCACTTTAATCTTGTAGACTTGTAGCTAAACCAATGACTAATTATTTAAACAACTAGAGTTTTGGTCAAATTAGATTCCTTAAGTTAATCCAAACACTTGATGTTATTTGGTCAAACCAAATACTAAGTATAGATAATATTGAAAAATAAAAGATAATATTTAGTTTATATGATTTAATCTTGTAGAGTTTTAAAACAATAAAAAGTGAATAGAAAATATTGAATTATATAGATAATATCTTGACAATATATAATATTAAATTATATTATGATAATATTTTAAATATATAAATATAACCAAATCCGAAGATAAAGCACAATCTAAAGATAAGTTTGGAAGATACGATTGAATTTCAGAAGTCGTAGGAACCGAGATTCTCGAATTTCAAGCTGTATAAATATAAGACTCTTCTTCATAGTATGTAACTCAAAAATCTCTCACAATTCACACAATTTTCGAAACACACACTAGCACACACTAAAAGGTGTGAAATTTTCAGCAAGGAAAGGAGAGGAAATTCACCACGTTTTTGCCACCCAAATTCATTGAAACACGCAAGAATCGTTTCTGATCTCGGTAAGTGGGATTTTGTTAAAATCATTCTTTCGTTTTTTTAAATCATAAGTATATGTTTTAAAATTCAATCGTTATGTGAACTATTTTCAAATTATGAAATTCTGATCTTTGAAATTTGAAGCACTTTAAATATCGAAATCCAATTGGTAAGGAATTCCGAATTCTGTTTCTGACCCTGATGCGGTGGGATTATAACCGTTTTTCTGACCTGATACGGTGGTTAACCGTTGTTCTGGGAAGTCCAGACCCTTTATTCGTGGGTGATCCGACGTTCTGACCTCATCTCTAGGAGGGTTATGTCTAGAGAACTGATATCAGTACCATGAGGAAACTAGATGATTTATTGTGCTTACTTTAGTATATGGTATGAGATTCTGATATGAAGTTTTTGTTCTGTTCTGGCTCCGATGAGCAAATCTGTTAAGTTTCTGTTCTGTTCATATCGGTTTCTGTTCTGATTTTTGAACATGTTTCTGAAAATTATTATAATTATATGTTGTGTCACATACGATTGTCCCCCACTTGCTGAGTGTTTACCAAAACGCTCACCTCTTACATCCACTCCCCAGATAGAAACGAATAAGAAATCGAAGACGAAGATTAAATCAATTTTGGAGATGGTGAATTAGATGCTATTGTTCAAGATGCCGCTGCCATTAATTCATGAAGCTTCCGCTGATATTTGTAAGAAACTTTTGTTTTTGGAATAATAGACTGGTTTTCGTAGAATTCTGTATTACGAGACTTGTTGATTTTGAATTTTATTTAGAATCAACGCCGATGTTAACGACCCGGGTCTCGGGGCGTGACAGACTTTGTATGAATTTTGCCAAACTTTGTTTTTTATGCTCATAAAGAGGTTTTTGCCATTATTTAAGAATTTCTTCGTTTCTTCATATTGATCCTCTGTTGGTGCCAATTTAATCCGGCTTCTTCGAAATCTGCTATTCCTTTGAGGTGATTTCGCATGTATATAAGTTGTTAGTGTTTCTTAGAAGTAGGCTTGGGTCTGAAACCATTGGGTTTCACTAAATTATCCCAATGACTAGATGCTCTTTACAACTCAAAAGATTAATCCAACATTCATGAATAAACGAATACCAAATCCCACCAGCTTTGCTTTCGGTTCTTTGAAGTTCTTCAACTTTCTTTTGATAGATATTTTCACAGATTCAAGTTTCACACCCCAAATCCCACCAGCATTGCTTTGAACCTCCATTCCTTCGTACACAAGTGTTACTTGTAAATAATCACAGAGTCCCTCTCAATCAGTATTGGTTATTATGAGCCCTTGCACATTGAGAAACCTATTTTCTTGGAAGAAATTATTTGTTGCTTTTGTAAGAGCATTTCTGCTCCTCATTACAGATACGCCCTTAGAATAATAATCAATTTATGGAAAATAAGAAATCCTTGAATATTATTTTACTGGAGTAGTTTTCATTCGAACACCAAAATTTGAATATGCGTTAGAAATATTGATTTACAATTGATATAAGCTACATGTATTTTTACAATGAAAAATTTTCACAAATGGAATCATGTCATGGAAATATTTGACAGAACTTAGATTCGGATAATATATATGGATTACCTAAATCCTACAAAATGATTTTCTCTCCATCTTTCCAGTGTTATTCCTATTTTCCCACGTGTTCGGTAGATGTTGAACCTAACCACTTGGAAAACCATTAGCAAAATCAATTCACATCACATGAATGTCTTTTCTTTAAATTGAATATGGGTAGACAAACTCATATTTTGAAATCTTAGTATGATCTTATTGTTTGCAACTTTGTCGTTGCCTGTTATGATTTTTCTGTGTTCTCTGTGTTGTAGCTAATGTTGAGGAATAAATGACAACAAAGAAAAAATCATCAAGAGGAAGGGTGATCAAATGCAAGATATTCGACTATAAATCTATAACCATCATCTTTCGAAATATTAAACTAAAATTATCATTATGAAATGAAGTTTTTTGGTAGTTTTTCCTCATCTTGTCGGTATGATACGCATTTGCGTAAAAGTCGTATTTTGTTTGCAACTTTGTCGTTGTCACGTTTATCTGATAACTGCTTAAACGGCTCCACAAGCATTTTCATTATATGATGATACTTTTTTTTGTTAATTTTTATGCTTTTTTCTGAACAAATTCATTGACTACTGGCAATACGCAAGGTGCTGTGCAAGAATAACTAGTATATATATATATATAACAAATTAAGAATATAGATGTGACATGTTAAGGGTTATCGTCGCGTAACCCGGTTGATTTGATGTTACCTTTAAAGAATTGTCGTACATCAAATCAATGGATGAGAATATTCTCATAATATTTCCATCTATGGGTTGCTATCCTCACAAGGATAATGCTCATGGGGATATCAATTAGGGGTGCTTAACGGGTCGGGTCAATCCGGACCCGGCCCAAAACCGGACCGATTAGCCCGGTTCGGAATCGAAATCGGGCTAACCGGTTCCGAACCGGTCCGGAATCGGTAAGATACCGGTCCGGAACAGGTAAGATACCGGTTCCGGACTAAACGTATCCGGTTCCGGATTGAACCGGAAGCGGATCCATTTTGTAATTTTTTTTAACCTAATATAAGTTAGATTTTTTTAAAAAAAAATTACACAAACCGATTTCGGGTTGGAACCGGTCCAAACTGGAACCGGTTGGACCGGAACCGAATCCGATCCGATTCCTTAACGGATCGGATCGATTCCGAGATTATCGGATTCGGAACCAGCCTGTTCCGAACCTGATCAATATGTTAACTACCCCTAATATCAATGGATAACCGACGGGGATCAAAACGACAATCATAGTGAAATGATTGTGATTTGCCTTAATCATGAACCAATCAATCGTCAATTAGCAAAAAAAAAAAAAGTAGTTGTAATCATTTATTTATTTTATTAACTGATACATCTTTGTTTATTTTTTAAAAATAAAATATATTTATTCGAGTATTGTGAAAAAAGATATATTTTTTTATAATGAATCTCACTGACTCAACTTTAAATTACTTTGGCACATTGTTGATACATATAACTGCTTGTATGTATGTATACATAAAATAATAATAATTAAATATTTTAAAGTTAGGAGAAATTTTTTTTGAGGGGGTTGTTGTGGGGAATTTTCATAAACATATTTTTGGACATTTTGTCCTAAGTTAGGATAATTTCATGTGTGTATGGACTTTCCGTCTGCCCAATGCCCATGATGTTGCAAGCAAACTGAACTTTACTTTCTAAATATAATATCTCGAAAATGGATCAATCGTCAATAATGAAACTGGTACCTGATCGGCATAAAAGTAATACCAAAAATTAAATAAGTCAGATTTTATAACGATGCATACCTTTGGATGATAATTCATAACTTATTTAGTTAAGTTATGTTTGTCTTTTATCAATTAATATCTCTCGTTCATATTTCTTTGTTCCTTAAAATATGTTGGAAAACAGTTTTTTTATTCGATCACATCATGGATAATATGGTTTGAGAGGACAAGATTTTGCTATGGTGGTCCATGCTCGCTTCAGCTCACGGTCTAATGTTTCAATTGTGACTTATCCTACCATTTGTCTGCCTTGTCTTAGGTGTGTTTTCGTTTAATCCACGGTTGGCATGTGCATTTGTCGTCGTTTTCTTGATTGTTTTATCGTGTCATGTGGGTTTTAGTTGGATATTCGATATACCTTTCGTTTAATTAATAAAATTCATGTTCATGTTTAAAAAAAAAATTATTTTGATAAAGTAATGAATAAATTTCTATGTAGATATCAACGCCTGTCAAATAAGAATAGCTCAAACTTGAGACACATTTTTAAATAATTGTTGTCGGTGAAAGTTGAGATTAAACAATTTTAGTTAGCCATATATTGTGTATAATATAAAGAATGCATTTGAGAAAATAATGATTTGCAGTTAAGAAAAAGGACAGCTCAACGAAATGAAACGTAGCAAACCCATATACATTGTACTTGAATAATTTCATTTAAATTTATTTATCAAAGAAAATTGGGGCACACACATTAATTAATAATAATATAGAGGCCCGGAGCCGCTAAATCATGCAATGATTTTTAGACCTAGTCAAAATTATCATTGTTAACAATAATTTAGTTAATTGTCACAATAAGAATTTAATATGGCCAAAAGATAAATTAAACAAAGTTTTGGTTCCCAATTGTAAGTTTTGACAATAAGGTCTTGGCAATTGTTAGATATATCGGTTTCGAATCCTCCCCACCCCCTATATATATATATATATTTAAAAAAGTGAATTACAGGCACACTCTAGTTTTCATAATTATTATTTTAGCCATCAATATTGTAAATAATAACATCTATCTCTCATGTTATGTATTGTTATGTCAAATCACAGAGGATACATCTATAATTTTGTATTCATCTGCTACAAACTAGAGGGAATGAATTCGTAATACTGTTATTATATCTAATGTCCATCTATTATTATTCAAACTAGATGGAGGAATTCGTGATACAACTATTTCACTTGAGATCTTGATTTTCCATTAAAAAAAGATTAAAGGAAATGATACAAAGCATTAAGGCAGATTATAAGCTTGAGCAAGTGGGTGTATTTAATATTTTAATTGGAATTTTTTTAATAAATTGAGATGTACCTTTTTAGAACATATTATAAATTTTTTGAACCAACCTATAATGTATAAACTAATGATATGAGAAGTTGTTGACAAAAAGTTCTTATAAAAATTCATTTTTAATGAAGACTGACGCAACACATCACTACTCAATAATCATCAGTGGAGGGAAGAACTAATTTAATGAAGCTCCATAAATAATAATAATTTTTTTGTCCTGGTTCATTGTATAATCATGTTCCCCTAAGTTTAGTCACTAAAATATATCGATTAATACAAGATTTGGCCTAATTTTCCTTGACTTAAATACGACGTGGTAAGTATGAAATTCATGCCCACTTGCTTTATACCCATTCTTGATATTTGCACAAATGAAAATTAGATGGAGCTTCCGACTTTGTCGGAATAGAAAAGGTTTATTGTCTATTTTGGGTAGCCTCATGTTTGAGTCACGTTTTGCGTAAAAAAAAATACTTTAATTCTACCCTTAATATAAAATAAAAAAATAGATTGAGAAAAAAGTTAACATGTCCAAAATTGACAGGCCACCTAAAAACAAAGTAAAATATTAAAGTGTGAGATGGAATCAAACACGACCCATGTGATGTGAGGAAGTTTGATGAATAAAAAATAGTTTTAAATTAATCAATTTCAAGAAATTATATAATAAATTGCACTAAATTCTATTTTAGGAACGTTTTAGCATAATAATCACTGTTTCACAGAATGTTCTCCATAAATTTGAAGGAAAAACATCCTACTGACATTAGGGGCACTCATTTTTTATTACAACGAATGGTTCGAAACTAATGTACTGTTGTTTGATACAATGAAGCCCATGAAAATAATACCATAAAAAATGAATACCACTGTTATCCGGATAAAAGTATGAAGTCTGCAATTTCTGACTTGGGCAATACCTCTACCTCGACTATCCCAGGTCGGCCTCCAAGTAGACATACAGCTCGGCCACCCAAGGTTGGCCTCCAGGTAGACCTCCAGCAATGCCACCCAAGGTCGGCCTCCATGTAGACCTCCACCCAGGTCACTCCTTTAGGTAGATCTCCAGCTTAGCCTCCAGGTAGATCTCCACCCCACGCCACTCCTCAGGGTAGACCTCCAGGTCGCTTCCCAGGAAGGCCTCCAGCTTGTCTTCTCTAGCTCAACCTTCCCAATGTCGGTCTGAACATTAAGTTCGGGTTTATATTACTTGGCACCTTAAAATCATGTGAATAAGGTTCGAGCTGGGCTCCGAGGGGAGTCATGTCCAGTGCTCCAGAAGATGAAGAGATGAATTCCCTGACAGCACTTTGTATTTGTGCCCGTGCTGTGCTCCGAGGACAGTCCTGTCCTCTACCCGATAAGATGAAAAGAAGAGAAACTGGAGGACAACTCTTGGTCAGCCCCATGACACCTAGTGTAATCCCTCATGCTAGTGTTATACTAGGGCTCATTTGTCATGGCCGTTTATGTCATAACCCATTTTACTATGGCCTATTTCCCTTAAACAAAAGGAGAACACATAATTTCTAGGGCATGATTTTTTCCCTCATTGTTCAGCCGCCTCACTCTAGGTTCATACTCTCTCATTCCTCCGTTCATATGTTTTATTTGCTTGATGATTGAACAAAAGACGCTGTAATCATTTGTTCATAGTAGGAATGTCATACAGGATTCGGTCCCATGATTTTTCCTCTCAGAGTTTTTCACGTAAAAAATCTGGTATCTCATTTAGTTTTCGCATATTAGTTTGTTATTGCTATGTGACCAAAATTTGGGGTAACAGTCACCAACATATTATATTCCGGAAAACGACTTTAAAATATATTATGTGCTCTTCAAGAAATAAGAGTATTTTAAATTTCTTAATGTTACTTGATGGGATTAAAACTGGACTGTAACTCACATAGAATGTGACCAAGTCAAAATCTTATGTTGCCAATAACTTCAACATTGAACACTCTAATGTGTAAGTGGTCCCTTCTTAACAAACCAGCCAAAAAAAAGATTATCCAAGAGTTTAATTTGAAGAAAGTCGAGACTGAATGATTGCTCTAAAAACTATAATTAGCATGACCAATATCTTTAATCGTACCGTAGACCAAACACCTAAGATTTTACAATGAAGCAACCAACATCATGACACTAGCCTCGATGGGGCATATGTAGGCAGTAGCCAACATGGACTCGATCAATAACCGAGCCTGTGCCATGAGAGCATTTGTTGTCATGCATAGGCCAATATTTTTGGACAAGGTGGGACAAAATATCTGAAAAACAAGGTTGGGTCATGCATTTTGACCGAGTTAACACCCAGAAGAAAAAAAACAGCACAGATGCAATGTATCCCTTGCATGAGCAACCAATCACAAGTAACTTTATGATATAAAGCTTTCTGATGGCAAAATCTCCCAAGTTTGTATGCAAATATTTCGTTTGAGAGAATGCAGCCACAACGTCCTTTATAAGAAGTAATTCAAACACAAAACTAGACATCAGCTTAAGATGAAGCAAGTACTATTGAAATGAGGAAAGATTGCATGCAACTAAAGACAACAAAATGAAGTTGCAAAATATATCTTTCGCAAGGTACAGTCTGCCATTCTATTTACCAATACTTATGGAGTAAATCAGTATCTGATCGATGCAGCACGAGAGAATTGATGAAAAGTGCTGAGATATCAGAATGAGTCACAAGTTTGGAAGCCAATAATTTATTTCACTAGATAATAGATAATAAGGTCCTCCAAAGTCTAGGCTACATGGATATAAGGATATAATTACGAAAAAACAGCAAGTAACTCACATAGGAGTTGAAAACATCTCAGCTCCAAAGTTATCAGCATGATTAATATGGCCTTTTCTAAGCAATCCAAGCATCTTCAACAAGTCCAAGCCGAAACTGACATAAGCTCGCAATGTTGCCAGCATAGAACAAGTGATGTCTCCCGCCTCTCTACGCTAAATCCTCTAACTTGGGTTCTTTTCAGGACGCATTCAGCCTGAGTTTCCGAAAAGTTACTAATCTGTGCAGGCAATAAGCCAGCAGTAGTAAATAGGTTTTTCCATGGTGGCATTATGTCGGGGTAGAAAAGGCGACCCAAAACCGTGTTTTCAATCCTAGGTTGGAAAAGGAACTTCTCAACTTTGTTGGCAGCATCAGAAGCCATGTCAGCAGCATCGACCGAGTCAAGTAAAGCTTCATAGTACCGAAGAGTGTGAAAAATATGATGTGAGAAAGGGAGGTCGATTCTCTCAAATCCACGGTCCAATGTGACAATGATTTTTGGTGAAAGCTTCTTTATAAGACAAATATAAGAAGGGAGTGAAGGGAGACAACTTGTGAAGGACCATATGGGGAAATTCACAGCAATGGTCTCACTCTCTGATGACCTAAACAAGGCCGCAGGGCTAGAATTTGGATCGAAAGAATCAATATTCACCAAGTCAAGCTCAAATTTAATTCCAAGGTCATTAGCAAAATGTGCCAAGGTTTCGTGCATAAGGCTAATCTCAATTGCATGGTAAACACATGGAGAAACAAAGGCAGTTATCTTTAAAGAAGTCAACCCTCCATTTGTTCTTGGAAGCTCTTGAAAGAAAGAAGACCAATGAGCACCAAAACCGATATCAAAATCTATTATATGTACCCGTTCTGCATCATCAAGTGCTTCGAGAAATGCCTGGTTAGCAGTAAAATTCGTGAATTGGATAACTGGAGAAACTTCGGAGAACACCTTATAAGCACCCATCCTGAACATACCATCAAAGGGTGTCGGAATTCTTGGAGGTATGGAAACAATGTGGTTGGGCACCACCAACACCGACTGCAAAGCCTCTTTGACATAAAAAGCAGATCTTAGAAAGGGTTCCGCAATTGGAGAGAGTAATTGATTGAGCCGCGCCAATATCCCTTGCGCGATAGAGAAATTTCCAGCCATCATCGACTCAGCCGCCTTGTAGAGAAGGTCACATACAATCTGCTGCTGCTCATTCGGATTTGTACTCATTTGCCCCAAGCAACCATCTACCGTCTCATGTTTGGGAATCAATAATGGCTTCTTCTCGAAGTTTTCCAAAGGTTGCAGAATTTGAGGCAACTGTAGCTGTTTCATCATCAATGGCTCAAGACCAGAATCTACAAATTTTACACTGGGGTTTTGAGAACATAACTTTGAATTAAGGATGCCGACGTTCTGGTGAATTTGACACGACTGTAGCCTGCGCTGCTGCTCTTGTTGAGTACCAAAAATTGATGGGTTAAAGCTAGTCATGCTCAAATTTGCTGCATTTTGAACCAGGGATGGATTTAAACCTACTTGTGGATTAAAATTCTCAGCTTTATCCTCTAAAGTCTCACGCTGATGTTCAAATGCTGTACCAGGAGCCAAACATGCCAAAGTGTTGTCTTTGTTATGGCTAAGCACACAATTTGAATCCAAACCAAATAAATCCTTATTGTCATTAAATAAAAACCCAGACTCAGAAAGGCCTAAATTATAGCTAGACAAATCATTACTCACAGCTGCAGAACCAGAGACACCAGTAAATTCATGGCTCCTATCCATGGCTCCAAAACCCATATTGCATTGAAACTCATTTTGATTTCCTGCTTGCAAAAACAGCTTCAAGATCTCACTTTGACAGGCAGCAGATTCAGACAAGTTTTCCCATTCTTCAACTCCGAGATTGAATTTTTCAGATGGTCCATGGCCGCCTAGGTCGAGGCCACCATTATGAACGGACTGTGGGTCAATAAAATATTCCTCTTCTCTACCACTGCCGCCGCCGGTGGTTGCAGATGTTACCAGTGTATGCTTATTCGCGGTCATAATTCCTGCTTGAATGGAGTTATTAAATGCAGGAATAGTAGATGTGGAGGTGGAGGGGCTTGGACTTCTTGTGTCCAGCACAGAAATTGGCTCAATCTTCGTGAAGGCTCCATCTTTCTTGAAATTTTCTTCAAAAGTTGAAGAAGCAAAGCCACCACCAGCACCTTTGGCTTGTAAATTCTTGTAATTATACTGCATTTCTATCATCTACGAACCCAAAAACAAAAAAGCAAAACAAAATAACAACAAAAATAAACAATAAGGTCAAAGAGAGATAAGAATGGGCACGAAGAAACAAGAAAGTACCATATACATCTGGGTCAAGTTTACTTCCTCTTGAACTGTTTCTTCTACACCCTCTTCTTTTACCAAGATTTGGAAAGGGTTTATTGAAGAATATAACGCGATAAAAATCAAACCCAAGAATCACTTGAACAACCCGTTAGCCCTAGGAGAACCTACCCCTTCCACCAGTCTTTAGAACTTTGCATGATGAACTCCATCCCAGTCTTCCTAGTCTCTTCCCCTCTCTATAGATATATGAATCTTTCTAATTCCTCTGACATTATAGTTTTAATTAATAATAAAAGTAATATATCTCATCCATCTCAATCCAGTATAGAATACAGAGCCTATATATTAAATTTGAACTGTTTTCACTTGTTTCTTTTTTGGTTTTCCCCGGGCTTTTACTTTTTTTTCTTTTCACTTATGGGCTAATAGGGACAATAGCGGCAGTAGTGTGTACTCTTCCCTGTTTTGCCATGAACGAGTGTATCATAAAAAAGGCAATAAAGTGGACCTCCCTCCTTGCCCATTTCCCTCTCTAGTCTCCATCTCTCGTTTTCACCCTCTATCTGCTCTGCCACTTTCTCTATCCACAACATTTTGTTTGTTCGAGGCCTGCCCGCCTCTTGGAACTTCGTGTACAGTTTGCTTGGCCCGAAATTTCGAAAAATGTCATATATTTTAATGACATAATCTATATCAACATGTTATATTATATTATATTTATATACATATAAAATATGGATCATGAAGTTTTCCAATTGTGCAAAGACATAACGATCCAATACATATGAATCAATTAATTATGCATTTATCATTATATTTATCATTATCATCATTTATACATCCTCTTTAAATTTTTCACCATAATTCTTATTGTTTATATATTATTATTATAAAAATGTGGATCACAGGAGTTGTTTTTCAATTGTGAAATGACAAAATGACATCATCATCCATATAAATCGATTAATTGTGCAATTATCATTATATTTATCATTATCATCATTTATACATCATCTTTAAATTTTTTCACCATAATAATAATAATAATTAATGAATTAAATAATAATATATACCATCTAAAAAATTAGAAGATATTCATAGGCTAACTTATTTAATATGAACATTAATCTATCTATCTATCTATATATATATATATATATATATATATATATATATATATATATATATATATATATATATATATATATATATACTCCTATAAAAGTGAGGAATAAAGTACAAATTTTTCATTGTGAATTAACAACTTTGCATTTTTATTCTATAGTTATAAATAAAAATAGTTAGGATATAAATGTAAAAATATAATATCAACCAAGGACATAAAATGAAAAAATAAATTTGGTCTAATAATTGAGTATTAATTAAGTCAATTCACTCTTAGAACTCCCGATTTTATATTTCTCCTACAATTGATTGTACAATATTGTTATACATATTTTGTTTATTGTTCTTTATATGAATTAGTACTTATTACTTAAGATTAGATGATAACATACAAACAAGTACTTTTTTAGCTCACACCTCATGTTAATGGTGTGTTTGTATTTGCTTATTCAAAAAACACTTTTATATTGTTTTGCATAAAGTTTGAAAAATTGATTTTAAGCAAATTATTAAAATAAAAGGTAATTTAATATTTCAAATACATGCACGAGCGGAGTATGGTACACAAAGATATCATAACAAGGACCATACTTCTTGACTCTAATTTGAAGCCCAATGTTCAAATTTATCTGCTACTAGAGCAACTTATCGTTCCATCGTGTTAAAAGTTGATGTTTTTTTCTTTTGGTGTCGTTCTTTTGGAAAGTAAAAAATAGAGCATAATAATTACATCATTGAGATCTACAAATACTATTGTTTTAAAATATTATGTTTTGAATATAATGTAATAATAAATTAGCCGGAAAGCGGCTTTCCTTTCCAAGCCAAATAATTAATTGGTTGCTGATGTTATTTATAGCTTTGAAGTTGCAAATGGTCTCAAATACAGACACGAGCTGTAAAGGCCCCCGTGCCCTTAACCATCATTAGTATATTAACCTCATAACCATGTGCATAGAACCATATATGTTGGGAAATAACCATATGCTAACTTAGCATAATATACCAATAATAAAATTTCTCCGTTTATTTCATTCCATGTCATTTCCAGTTTCCCCAACCAAAACCATTTAACATATCATGCACCCTTGTAATACACTAATTACATTCTCAATTCATCTAGCAATTCCCAATTAATTGCATGCCACAAATAAATGAAAAGGGAAAGGCACTTGCCTTTTTATACAACTCATATACACATATACACTGCTCACATGCGAGCACCAAATAAACGTATGTGTACGTAATGTATAAAATAACATACTCCCATCTCTGGTACCTCGATCCTGGAAGTACCTCAAATCCACAGCTCGAGTTCAACTCCAAAGCCAACCACGAACCTGTTCACCTGTCCCAACAGATACAACCTCATATGGGGTGAGCATACCAATACCACCAAACCAATAATCACAATAACATAATTCATAATTTACAAAAATGTAAATGCTATGAAATACAAAAGATACTCCCTGGATGACATCATCCTCATCCGGGATCCCCTGTATAGTCTATGTTCTCAAAATAACCAAAATCATCAAATTCCTAATAGCCAGTTAATCATTACATTGATTAACTAATCCTTTCCAAGTTCCAATATCAATCACATTAGTTCATTATCCAGTAATCATAGATATTCCAGATATCTAACCAATGGTTCCATTTCCTCGCTCGCTCAATAACAGCGGCATTCATATCCGATGTTCGCTCCATGGCGACAACATCCAAAATATCGCTCGCTCCATAGCGGCACCATACAATTCATATTATCGACCAATTTTATGTAACTGTATTCCATTTTCGTTATCCATCAATTCGACACAATTATGTTATATCATGCACCACAATTGCAATAATATATTAAATATATGCTCGTACGTCATACGTACCTTAGAATTCCGTAGTTCGAGTCCAACCTTGCCTGAGTCGCACGACCCGATGAATTATGTGCTAACACATAAATAACTCACAATTAAACACAAGCATGCAACCACGTGCCCAAGCACGTTCACAACTTCCAAATCTATCGTCCATCCATGACGATCACCAAAATAAAATCCCCCCGGCTAAGCATGCGTAGTACCCAAAATATTCCATTTTATATGTTTAGAAGATAGCCAAAAACTCAACCGAGAATTTCGTTTTATTAAACTTTGGCTCAAACCAACCCATTTTACAAGTATGGCATTCCCATTGGAATGTAGACATTGACCGGAAATCGGTTAATTAAACCCCATTTCCAAAATCCCGACATTTTCCAAAAAATTTCCAAAAAACAAAATCTTACGGGTGGCGATCGATCGCCCCTGTCCAGTGGGCAAAAGCGCCTTATCGCGATCGATCGCGAGTCTCCGCGATCGATCGCCAACTCGCTCGCGATCGATCGTCGAGAACTCACGATCGATCGCCTGCACTGTTCATCTTCGCCAATTTTACAGCTGCTCGTTGCGATCGATCGGCCCTCCTCGGCGATCGATCGCGACCTGCGATTTTTCGAAAAACTCGAGTTTCCATGTTGTTTTTGACACCCAAACTCAAAACCAACACCCATAACTTCCTCAACACCTCCAATACACCAATAAACTCAATAAAAACTCAAAAGCAACATTTTAGATTTTTAACCAAAACCTCTAAAACTCAAATCCAACCCAATACTTGACCAACAAGCACAAAACCATAATCAAATCGAAGCTAATGGTGAGGAGAAGAAGATTACCAGCTTTTCTTCAAGAAATCGGGCTCCCAAGACGACCCCCCACCGATTTGTTCCCAAGAGAATAAGAGGGAATGGTTTGGGGTGAGAGAGAGAGGCGTGAGGGAGAGGAGAGGGGGATAGATTCCGTATAATGACGGAATACCGAGTCCATTTGGTATATATAGCACCAAGGCTCCAAAATATCAATACCCCCACAACTACATCATGATTAATTAAAAATCATCTATTTTCAAAATCATCTCTCCAACTCAAATTCCATTACCAGCCCCAGTACAAAGTACTCCGGGCCCTAGATTCCGCCAAAAACCAAATTCCAAGGTTATCACCACGATGAGAATACAATCTCATCCCCTGGATCCAACGACTCCAAATGCCGAATTTAAAAATCCTGGGAGTCTCAATACAGCAATTAATTCATAATTGCCACAATTAGAATCATTTAAGAATTATTACCACACCGGGACTAACACCATAAATCCCCGGGCATCACACATCACACTCAACCATAATTAAATGTTATCTATAATCATCGAAGCCTTGAAAAAATTGGTGCAACTATTTCAAAAATAGAAGATAGCAAGAAAAAAGAAACATCAGGAAACAATAGATCACACGACAAAAAGATGAAAGTCAATGAAATCATAAAAAAAAAAAGTTAAAGAGATGCAAATCGTTAACGACCAGAAAAATTTAGCAATAAAAATTGAGGATGATGATAAATGAACAAGAAATATAACAGGAACACAAATTGAAATAATTAAACTTAAGAAATAAAATGCTTACAACATTTCTGTTTCTTTCAAAGTTAATGTCATATGAGTGATTGTCATTAATTGTCAAAATATTTAATATATTTTCAATTCAGTTAATTGATTTTAACTCATTTTATTTCAAGTCAAATTGTTCTCACGTGCGACGCACGTATCTTTTCCTAGCACACTAAAACGTCCGTATACTTTCAGTTTATTACCGCTCCCCGATATTAAGTCGGGCATGAGAAACAAACGAAGAGTATCGATTAAATCGGATCTGGTTTATTCTCAGTACAGTTCCTAAAATTTCAAACATATCTTACGATCGACTGAATGTCAAATATTGATTTGATAAATTTTTAAAACTTCAGGGATTAAATCGGGTTACTGAAAATTTTTGTAATTGAACCTGTAATATACTCAAACTATAATGACATTATAATGTATTTCTCCTATTTTAATAATAAAATAATTTTCAGGAAATATTTTGATGATCATCATAATGGTAAGTTACAGCTTCAATCAGTATTGTGATTTGTTATCTCCACCAAACACCTCGTTGGAATGACGATGACCACTCCTGAGGTTTTATTTATTTTTAAAATATATTTTCTTCAGTAATGACAATTATTCGAAATTTTAATATTTAAAAATACAAAAAAAAGCAAATATATATATATATATATATATATAATAAATTTAATAAGTGTACTCAATAGTTAATATAGATGGTGTTGGAGAAATCGTATTCTATTTGGAAAATCCCATCTTGACGAGGAAGTGAGAATAATTCGACCTATACTGTACTAAAAGCTGATCGATTGACCTCATCAAGTGCGGAAGGTTGCCTTGTCTAATTGTCATTGGAGGTCAAATCCATGATTCACGTGGGCAAAATCTACGCTGGGATTGCCCCTGCTATCTTCCATTAAAACGTCGCCCTTTAATTGGATTTTTGTGTTTGCTTCCAACACTGCCTACTTTTATGAGCATGAAAGGCGAAGACATGAAAAAAACAGTAAAAATATATATTTTTATAGATGTTGATTAGCTTATCGAATCACGATATTACATAAAAATTAGAACAAGAAAGACAATTAGGGTGTGCATGGGAGTTGTTGACTTGTCAAATCGTAATGGTACAATAAATATACAAAATCGCAATGTTCGGATGAATATGTGAGTGGGTGGGTGCTGGCGATTAGTGATTCAAATAAAAATAAACTATCTTACAGTAAAATATTACTTTATGTCGACGATAATAAACAACACTCAAATTTACATAAATAAGAGAGCAACATAAAAATAATAAAAATATTAAATTATATGGACAAAAATACTATCTGAAATATAATTATCAAAACATTTACAATTAAATATATCCGAATCATGTACGAAATATGAAACTGAATTTCCTAACAATACGAAACAAAAAAACAAATAAATTAAAGTATTGAAATCTTCCACCATCAAATTGAGATTTTAACAACTTTAAATGTTTACATGTACAAGAGAAAACGACAATTTATAAGTTCACAAAATTAAAAAAAAATATTGTGTATAAGATGAAGTTAACAAAATAAAAAAAATATTTCTTATTACTACAAGATGCATAATAAAAGAACTTGAAACTATTGTTTCTCAATTAATCTACAACTTTATTTTAATCTGCCAAATAAAATATATTAAAAAGATGAGTACAAGTTACACTCTAAATAATACACAAAAAAGCATATGCGTTTAAAAATTACAATTTGTAACTTAAGCCCCCTAAAATATTTATTTATAATTTAAGACATCTTTAAAGTATAAATATGTGGGCAAATTGGGTGGTAGGTGGATGGATGTGCAACAATCTACTACCTGCTCACATAAATGCGTGTTGCTCAAATTTTCAAACTGCAACTCAATTTTTCGAATGTTAAAATAGACGGTATGAGTGGATGAACGCGGGTCAGACGGATGAGTCTGGTTGTGTGGGTTTTTTTGTACACCCTAATTAGACAATATTTCGATCTATATATATACCTAGAAAATTTTTAGTCTTTCTAGACAAGTTAAGAATAATTTTGATCCCTGAACTTTCGATGCATCAACAACAAGAGTCTTATATATTAAATCGCATGTTAACTTTAATGGCAAATGGAGATTAAGGTTTTATAATTTTTCTCTAACCTTTAAGCTTATTTCGCCTTTGAAATCCTACACTTCCATACCTACTTACCGCCATCGCCACCTTTTCTTTGTCGGCCATCATCGTCATTTGACTCATTTCCCTACCGCAGAAGTCGCACCAACTTTCTAAGAAAGATTAGACTTTTTTCTTGAGGTGTGTCATGTGTGTCGACATAAACATGGGTTTCTTTTGTTGTTAAACATTATGTTAAAATCTTGAAAATTTATTGGATGATTAATATACGTCGCTGAGCTAAGTAGATGTCTTCATGATGATGTGAGGACTGAGGAATTGTTATATGATAATACGAATTGTATACTTGAATAAATTAAGACAAAACAATTGGGCTGAAATACACTTGTAAGACATCGAGATATATAAATAAAATACATAATATAAAACACTACCCGGGAAGTGAAGGGATACCAACCGGGAAGAGAAGAGACCCCACCCGGGAAGAGAAGATACACCATCCGGGAAGAGAAGCGACCCACCCGGGAAAAGAAGAGACACCACCTGGGAAGATAAGAGACCCACCGGACCACCCGGTAAGAGAAGATACCTCACCCGCGAAGAGAAGAGACACCACCGGAAAGAGAAGAGACATGACAAGAAATTTGATATGAAATTGACACATGTACACTCATGCATGATGACACCTCGCATTTCAAGTTCCAATAAAGTGTGATGATGGACAAAAGCATGATAAAGACATGTCAGATGAAATGATTACATTGACTTTCAATTCCTTCAATTATATAAAGAGAATTACCGATGGTTTCAAAGGGGCTTCATCAATAATACTACACAAAACACCATTTTTACACCATTTTCTCTCCACTTTATTTACCATTTTATTGTACAAAAAACATTGTAACTCTTTGATATTATAGTGAAATTTATACTGGACTAGCTCCCGTAGTTTTTTCCTTCGATTTGAGGGGTTTCCACATAAAATTCTTGTGTCTCATTTAATTTATGCTACCCGATAATTTATTGAGATAACATTGACGCCGTCTGTGGGAAAATTGAGCTAAGGCGTGAGACTATGAAGACATGGCTACAAAAGAGGAACATAAGCGGGAGAAATTTGGGGAATATGAGTTGAATGAGTTAAAGCATGGAGATCTGGGAAGGGGATCAACTTGATTTTCATTCCAACAAAAACTTGTCAATAAACTTCATCCATAATACCCGCAGCTCTCCATTGGATTTTTTCAACAGATAAGTATTGATTAATGCTTAATTACTTTATAATCATTATGTGATTGACAAAGGAATATGTGTTGTGCCAAGAAATAAGAGTAGCCTATATCATATATATAATGTTGTACATTTATGAAATGTGTTTGCTATTATGAAATTTCATTAATTTGATATTTTACTGTTATCATTCCCTTTAAATGAGAGCTCCTCCACTGAGAGCCCATCCATTGAGAAGCTCATCCTTTGGAGAGCTCATCCCGTGAGAGCTCGAGAGTTTGAGACCATGAGAGCTTGAGAGCGTGAGAGCTTGAGAGCCTGAGACCTTGAGAGTTTGAGAGCCTGAGAGCATGAGATCTTGAGAACTGGAGAGCATGAGAGCTTGAGAGTTCGAGAGTCTGAGAGCATGAGAGCTTGAGAGTTTGAGAGTTTGAGATCATGAGAGCTTGAGAACTTGAGAGCCTGAGATCACGAGAGCATGAGGCTTGAGAGCATGAGAGCTCGAGAGCCTGAGAGCTTGAGAGTTTGAGAGCATGATAGCTTGAGAGGTTGAGAGCCTGGGAGCATGAGAGCATGAGAGCTTGAGTGCATGAGAGTTTCAGAGATGGATAGCTTGAGAGCATGAGAGCTTGAGACTTTGAGAGCATGAGACCTTGAGAGCTTGAGAGTATGAGATAATGAGAGCCTGAGAGCATGAGAGCTAGAGAGCCTGAGACCTTGAGAGCTTGTGAGTTCGAGAGTTTGAGAGCATGGGAGCTTGAGAGTTGAGAATATGAGAGCATGGGAGCATGAGAATCAGAAAGCATGAGAGCTCGAGAATCAGATAGCATGAGAGCTCGAGAGTTTTAGAGCATGAGAGCTTGAGAGTTTGAGAGCATGAGAGCTCGAGAGCATGAGAGCTTGAGAGTTTGAGAGCTTGAGAGTTTGAGAGCCTGAGAGCATGAGAGAATGAGAGCTTGAGAGCATGAGAGCTTGATATCATGAGAGCTTGAGAGTTTGATAGCATGAGAGCTCGAGAGCATGAAAGCTTGAGAGTTTGAGAGCGTGAGAGATCGAGAGCATGAGAGCCTGAGAGCATGAGAGCTGGAGAGTTTGAGAGCATGAGAGCTCGAGAGCTTGAGAGTTTGAGAGCATGAGAGCTCGAGAGCATGAGAGCCTGAGAGAATGAGAGCATGAGAGCCTGAGAGCATGAGAATCTGAGAGCATGAGGGCCTGCGATAAGAAGAATCTGAGAGCATGAGACTAACAGAATGAGGCGAGGGAGGGCTTACCATACCGAATGAGGCGAGGGATGGCTAACAAACATAATGAGGCGAGGGAGAAATGATATACAATATCAACTTCGTGAGAGTTATGAGAGTTCGGATATCTTTTCTTTACTCGAATATAATGAGCTTTATTTGCTCAATATCTTATTCGCTTGGAATATATGTTATTGGAGTTTGTACGAGCTTTATTTGCTCGGGATATTTTTTATTTCCGGAATTCGGATGAGCTCTATCAACTTGCGAGCTTTATAACTGTAATTTGGACGAGTTTTATGTGCTTGGCATATCATTATGGAATCCTAATAAATTTTATTTGCTCGGGATGTTCCTTGACTCGGAATTCAAATATGTTTTCTTTTATGTGTCTCGGATATAATGAGCTTTATTTGCTCGGGTCTTATTATTAGCTCACGAATTCTATTGATTCAATTTTTTTTTGTCGGTATGGAAAATCTCATTATGACTTTAATTTTTGTGCTGATGATCGATTATCTCAGTCAATCTAGCTATCAGTTCATACTCGGTTATCTCAACCTCAGTCTCCCCGGTCAGCAGTTCAGTTTTTGACAGTTTTTGACGCTCAGTTCATCTCAGTGTGAATCTATGTGAAGTCATGCTACAAGTGATTTTATACTAGACATTCAAAGTATGACATTCAGAAATTCCAAGAAGGACGCACATATACTTCTGGCCTAATACTGGAGTCGAGACAACGAGTTACACTCTAGCTCGACTTGGGGGGATGCTAGTGTTATACATTGAATAAATTTTAAGACATAACAATTGGGCTGAAATGCAATTGTAAGACATCGGGATATATAAATAAAATACCTAATATAAAACACTACTCGGGAAGAGAAGGGACACCACCTTGGAAGAGAAGAGACATCACCCGGGAAGAGAAGAGACCCCACACGGGAAGAGAAGAGACCTACCCTGGGAAGAGAAGAGACATCACCCAGGAAGAGAAGAGGCACTGTAATGCCTCGATATGACTCATACATGTTTAATATGATTATGGCGTAACTACGTGAGAATTACGATCGGATATGGATTCGAGGTCGGGTTGAATTGGGTATGATGACTACACACAAGTGTATGCTTAGATGTTGAGTAGGGACAAGTTAATACATTCATAAACTTACAGTGAGAATTGATGTACATAGTTGTTGAACATGTAGCAAGACAACTAGAGTTACATGTAGTTGAATACCAAATTGATATGCATTTGGCTTAACATTTGATGTGCATGTAAGAGTCATTTGGTTTGGCATTTTAGATGCATTTGAGTTGCATTATATATATATATATATATATACATATATATGAGTCTATCTCAGAGTTCCAACACACAATACACTACTTTTTCACTCACAAATCTCTACCCAAGCTCCTCTCCAATTCTTGCTTGCTCTTGCACTCTTGTCTTAGCATGAAGCTTGGAATCACAAAGCTTGTGACCAAGAAGTGAATTCTAGTGGGTAAGAGCTATGTGTATGAGCTTTATGTGCTTAGGAAGTATGGATTGGTAAATTGAGTTGGAATATAAGCATATGAAGTGGAAATTCTTGAATTCAAATATGATTCCATGTAATAAATTGAGGTGTTTAGTTAAGGAACTTTACTCATATGATAATATTGTATGCGTGTATCATGTTTGAGTAGAAGTAATTGAGTTGAAGGGTTGCACCATGAAAAGAAGCTCAAAATCGCCATGTTCTAAGAAAAACAGAGCATCGCGATCGATCGCTCCATACGCGGCGATCGATCGCTTGAAGCTAAACACAAGTGAGGCGGTGTGTTTAGCGATCGATCGCTTAGCTTGTACCGATTGATCGCGTGAAAATAGAGATCGACCGCATCAAGGAAGAATGTTTTATAAAGGGTTAATCGATCGATCGCCTGAAATATAGCGACCAACCGCTAATGGCCAGAACGTTTAAGCGGTTGATCGCATCAAAGTAGGGATCAATCGCTAGGGTTCATATTTTGAAAAATGTGATATTTTTGTCGACTTTGATTTTGAAGCCTATTATAACATGGTTTATGACATTATACATTGTTGGTACTTATGTAGCATCATCACAGGGGACGGGACAACGAGACGGTTAAACATTGACGCCTGACTAGTATATTTTGTGTCGCACAACATATACGTGTTGATGTACGAGTATTGATATTATTGTGATGATGATATTGAGATTGGATTATATGATTGATGATATCATATGAGTATACAGTCATGATGATATACATGCATGTTGTTGAGAGTGATGCCACGATAGGTATGCTATTGTTGAGCATATGATTTGGCATGAGAGGTATACTCCGATTGTGTATATGCTTGGACTGTTATAATTAGTGAGGACGGAAATATGGTTTGTGCTGCTAATATGAAGATGTGAGGAGGTTCCACTTACATATTGAGCTGAGATAGGCAAATCATATTTATCCCGTTATAACATGATGATAGTTCATGACATATTTGCATATTGTGATGCATAGTATAAAACAATCACATTTGAGATTATACAATGGTTATTTACCGTATGATGTTTTGCTTGTTGATATAGAACTGAGATAGTTGTTATCAATACTCATATTGTGTGATTGTTTCTGTAGGGACTCATAGACATGGGTGGACTGGTTGTGAGTTGATTCTACTGCGAGCTGAACCATTGATTAGGAGTTGAACTTCTTTAGGTTGTTAGTATGTACATGTGATGTATATTATGTCAGAGTTGTGTTTTGATAAATGTTGACTGACATAGACAAAACTTTAATCAGTGTATGATCTTACTTAATTCTTACTCACATATGTATAAACAATGGTTACAAAATTGATTAAGTAATGAGGACCCCACAGACACCCGATAAGAGAAGAGACCCCAGAGAAGGGACATCACCCGGAAAGAGAAGAGACCCACCCGGGAAGAGAAGAGACATGTCACGAAATTTGATATGGAATTAACACATGTCCACACATGCATGATGACACCTCATATTTCAAGTTCCAATAAAGTGTGATGATGGACAAAATCATGGTAAATATATGGCATATGAAATGATTACATTGACTTTCAATTCCTTCAATTATATAAAGAGAATGATCGATGGTTTCAAATGGGGCTTCATCAATAACACTACACAAAACACAATTTTTCTACCATTTTCTCTTCACTTTATTTACCATTTTATTGTACAAAAAATATTGTAACTCTTTGATATTATAGTGAAATTTATACTGGACTAGGTCCTGTGGTTTTTCCCTTCGATTTGAGAGGTTTGCACGTAAAAATCTTGTATATCTTTTAATTTATGCTATCCAATAATGTTTTGAGATAACACAAATATATGAGGATTAATAATATAAAATAATATCCAGTGTAAAACAGTTGAGCTTTTAGAACTTTAGTTGCCAAACAGGGGCGTTATCACTTTTACTGGATTTTGGAGGTAAGAATTGTCATCTCACATGATACGAGAGAGGGGCAACAAATATTACTGGGATGACCAATCTCCTCAAATTAATGAAAATTAAATTATATATATATTTTAAAACTTCATATTTCACCCGAAAAGTGTGCAATAACCTTTCCACACTTCACTTACATCTCGATATATTTCTTAACCCGTCCTCAGATGGTTCTCCTACATGTCGTGGATGGCGTTTAGGGGTGGTTACCGGATCAAACCGATCCGGTCCGGACCGGAACCGGCCGGTTCCGGGCCCGTTATGGGCGGAACCGGTCCGATCCGGTAAGGAACCGGATCGGATCCGGTTCCACCGGTTCTGGGTTGGACCGGTTCCAACCCGGAACCGGATTTTTGCTTTTTTTTTTTTTTTTAAAAAGGAAAAAAAGAAAGGATTTATCGAATTTTTTTTTTTTTTTTTCAAAAAATGGATCCGGTTCCGGTTCAATCCGGAACCGGATCCGTTTGGTCCGGAACCGGTAAGATACCGGATCCGAAACGGTAGAACCGATCCGGTCCGGTATCAAACCGGTTCCGGACCGATTAGTCCGGTTCCGATTTCGGACCGGACTAACCGGTCCGGTTTCGGACCGGGTCCGGATCGACCCGGTCCGATAAGCACCCCTAATGGCGTTGCACATATTATTGTTCCAGTTTCATTGCCATTTTACGAAACAGACGTAGTTATTGGACAAATTAAAAATGAATAATAATTAAATAATTTGGATAAATTATTAATAAAAAAATAAAAATTGAAAAAACTGGAAAAAAAATTAAAAATGTTTCTTAACGGCAGTTCCGAGCAGCGAAATGGCCTTCCCAGACCGCGAAATCGCAGATGGAACTTTACTGCGACAGTTGCAATTGTGGCCTACATGATCTACCCCGAAATTAGAGAAACCAAATATAACTGTCGTGTTGGATCATTAATCCAACGTTGGGCTTATATGTAAATAATTATGCATTGTAGAATGTCTATAACGTTTAGCCCATAAAAGTGATCTAATAATGTTTCAGGTTATTCGGGCTTTGCCTTTAATGTATCTATGAGGGTGTGAACCTTTAATGTGTAGAGATAAGTGAGCTTTCTATTTATATGATAAGCTTAAATAGAAACCCAATATTTATATTATCTATAAAGGGTGAAGGTGTCAGAGTAACTAATTTGATATGGCCAATATGATTTTACATGTATATCCTCAATTTATTATTTCTATTTATATGATAAGCTTAAATAGAAACCCAATATCTTACTATCTTACTATATTATAATGCATAAGCCCCTTATAATAACTACATTGGTATGACAAATTTGAATTTACCAAACTACCCCCTCCAATGGTTTGTTGTGGTTTTTTGTTGCATCTTTTGAATTGTAATATTAACCAATGTATATGTCTCATTTATTCATTACACGAATCAATTCATATGCATTATATATTAAGTTACACACGCAACGCGTGTGCGTCGTCTACTAGTTTATATTATCTATAAAGGGGAAGGTTATGAAAGTAAACTTAATAATTAACCTCCCATTTCGTATCATCTCGATTAACTTCCTCATTATGCTAAAAAAATAAAAAATTAATAACTTCCTCAATCCCCCCATTTTCTCATTTTGTCAGCGTCTTTCCCTCTTCACGCTTCTAATTTGTCCGTCCATTCAAAATTTTCTTCGTCGAAGTCACTTCCACCGCCCTCCCACATTTTCCATCGATTTGGTTTCCCCTTTCTCCATCTCTCCCGTGAGGCCGTGACATACCCCTAAACCCATCGTATGCCTGGATCTTCAAATGCTACTTGAGGTGTGAAGAATCATATGAAAGTTTCAAAAGTGCAGCCATTTTGTTTGCAACAATGGCTGAATGAATTAGGGCATTTAAAATTATTTTACAGGAACATAAGGCTGTTATTGTAATTTGAGTAGCCTTTACTTTCACGATTGCTGAAATGTATATATTGTGTTTTGAAACCACCCATTTCTAATTGCAGTTACTCGGATTGCACGATTTTGTCTTTAATAAACTTTCATTCTCAATTGAAGATCTCCATCCTAAATTAACTTACCCACCCCAGTTTCTTCATTTTTTTCTTCGTGTGTGCGGTAGTTTTCCCCCCTCTCAAGATAACAATCATATGTCGGAAGGTGAGAACAAAAAAAATGGGGACAAAATAGTACGATAGCAACGCCCTTGAAGGTAAAGTTTATATTCTCAATTTCTCATTTCTCCTTATGTTTTGGGTTCTTTATTTTCAAATTGAACTTTCTGCTCATTGATATATGTTTCGGGTATTTTGATGTGGCTTTCCCAAATATATCTTTAAATTAACTGAATTATGTTGTTTTAATCATAAACTTCATCAATTTCTATTTGCATTATTTGTTAGTAAAGTGTTGTCTACATGCTTGATAAAATGTGCAAAAGGATGGATGTTTGATCTATTAACAGTATATTTTATCACTTTCAATTTGATGGTATTGTAGATAAGTTCACTTTCAGTATGTAATTTACTGTGAACATATATTCCCGATTGTTGTGATTTACTTTGAATTTATTTTATAAACAAGTCTTGATTTTATTTCCGTGGAAAGATGGCTAATATCATGGACGTAGTGATATTGCATTATGTATGCATTGTTTTGGTTTGGTATACGCACTTAATTACCAGTTACCTTTTTTATCTCCCTGATGTATATTTGATGATCTAATTATTGTTTTTGTATTTATAGCGTATGATTTGTTGTTGCACTTGCCATTTTTCTCTATATTATTATCTATTTATGTCACAAATGTTCACTAAAAATAGTGGATCACATTTGTTTGTTCTTTTGATAATGAACTTCATCTCTAATGTTTGTGTGGTTTCTTTTTCTACAGATACTAGAAGAGGATGTTGCAAGACAGACAAAAACACAGTCGTGGGGATGATATTTCAATAGCTTTGGATGCTTTTGCAATAATTTGATTATCAATTATGTGGTCAAGTCTTGAAGGTTTCTTGAGTGGACTATCGTTATGTGGTGATGTGGTTTTGTAAGATTTATATTTGTTTTGAACTTTGCACATGTTAACGAAATGAAGAGTGGTATCATCCACGCTTTCAAGTTTTGTATGTGGATTGATGACGATGTGGAGGATTTGATTTCTGAGAATACGATTATATTTTGTTTTCAAAAATTGAACTTTATCAGTTTTTATCTTCACGTGCACCATTTATGCACATAACTTCTCAATTGTTGATGTATTTCATCATACTTCAATAAGATTGATATAGAACATCAAAACACCCATATTTTTCCAATCGTTCTCCTCCATTCCAATATTGGATAAGGAAATCTCTGTTTTTCTATCTATTATTTTTTTACTTCATGCATTCAGTATTTTAAATTGTTTTTCCTTCATTATCATAACATGCCAGTGTCTGCTTTCTGCGTGTATCTCATTATTTTTTACGATTTTTCATTAAATTCATTTTCTGTAATTTTTTTTTGATCTGCGTTTGGTTTGTTTTGTCTACGTTTGCTTTGGTATTAGTTTGATTATTTCTTAATCATTTCATCTGCGATTATTTTTCACTTTCATGTTGATATTAGTTAATTTTTTGTTGATGTTAGTAGACTTTTCTTCAATAATATTTGATTTTGATTTTCCTTTTAGAGGATTTTAGAAAAAAGAACCACGTAAATTTGGATTCAATTTCTTCCCTGCTAATCTTTTGTAATCTGTTGTTGTTTGCCTTCTGTGTATGTGAGAATTAACTTAAAAAAAGTTGCGATTTCTTTATTGCTATTATTCTTCTTGATTTAGCTATACATTTTCATTCAGTGTGCATAAAGAACTTAATCTGGAATCACTTCTTGGGCCATATTGTATACTGCATTCATGAGTATAAGACAATGGCAAATTATATGTATTTCAACTTGATATAATTAATTGTATCACTAGGACACGATGCCTAATTATGTTTGTGCTAGCCTGCTAGGCATTTGGTGGTATTAAGGTTCAATGTGATGTGTTAATAGTGACTTTGTTAATATAGATAGTTATACCTTAAATTTTTACTATGCATTTGGATTTAGAATCATTGCTAGCATAATGGATCACAGACTCACAGTCTACACAAATTTATTTTGATTAATAATTAGTTGTTGTTTGTTTAGCATAATTGCCACCTATAAAATCATTTTATTAAGAGAAGTTGCTAGGCGATCATTTTAAAAATGTCTGCATTTCATAAATAGCTTTCATATCCGAGGCCTATAAAATTTTATGGCTAATTAGGTTTGTATATGGCATCAAGATCTATCCATTCAAATAACATTTTAATATTTTTTGGTTGACTAAGTTTTAGATTTGTTTAATCTGTAATACTATCAATCTTTCAAATTTGTAGTACTCTAATTCTGTCAAATAACAAATTTTAAATATTTTTGTTATTGCTTAAAATAGTTTAATATATGCTTAACTTTTAGTATTACACACATCATAATCTATAATCATTTTCTTATATATTTTCTGGTGCCATATTATCTTGATTTGGTTTAATTGATTGTTTTATCGTTATCATTAACGATAAATGACATTTCTTTTTTAATTATAACATATCAGATGATTGATTTTTCCGTTTCAACTAATTTTGTAGGATGCCATATATAGACAAAATATTTAAAAATATAAAGTATTACACAATATATATAATATTTATTCATTATATTACACACACAACACGTGTGCGTCGTCCGCTAGTATATATAAATGGTTATGGTCCTCATGTCACACGGTGTGCTTCAGTCATTCTATACTGCTCCAATCGACAGGTAGAGAGCGAATGAGAGAAACTAAAGGATTATCAAGGCTGACCGTGTTGATCTGGAATGCCAACGACTCAGATCTACAGTCATAGTATTATGGATTAAGGTACGCTTCTGCTTAAAGATCTATTTATTTTTAATGATTTAACATGAGTTTCTGGGTTTTAAAGATGATTCATTATCGTAAGGTTAAGTTTCTAACAAGTGGTATCAGAGCCACTCCGTGTTAAATCTTTGAGAATTTGTTGTGTAAATAGATTTCATGAATTTGGTAAAAGAAATATGGATTTAAGCTTCAGATTGTTAAAATTTTTGGGGAAAATTTTAAAATTTCAAAATTAGGGTTTATAGCCGCCGGAATAAGGTAAAATCGGCTGGACATCGAAAAATATAGGAAAATTGGCTGGGAAATCGCTGACGCGATTGTCGAGCGATTTCGAATGAAATCACCATCGATTTTGCCCGATTTCTGCTATTTAGCGCACAACTCTCGAAATATTATACGTCGATCCAGGAAGAGACTGTAGCGTGTCTACTGGATTAGTAGACACAACAAGTAGACCTCGAGCGCTGCTGACTAAATCGATCATATCTCATAGCACGGATATCAAAACGACCTGATTCCAAAGGGGTTGGATATCCAGTTCAATTTTCTACCAGTCATATTTTAGGCTAGCAGACCTGATTCAAAGGTTTACATGACGAAAATATGTCTTCAAGAGCTTGCTGGTGCAAAGCTGAAACAACAGCTGACAAATTGTAGCAGATGTGGTATATCGGCCATTACTCTCAGCTCGCTTATCAAAATGGGTCGATTCAGTTCGGGTTGAAAAGATAAAACGAAGATCTCCAAATCATCTTTAGAAATCAGAGACTGAATTGGACGTTAAGATGGCCAAAAAGCTTATGCAAGGCGCGCCATGTGCAGACAAAATCAGCAAACTTACAGCAGGAGCATCGCCTGGTATTTCGAGCATAACTATCTCCTACAAACTCGAAATCGAGCAATTTTTGATTCCATGGAAAGCTAAGAGAAAGGGCTACAACTTTTATGTTGATCACTTTACCCAGAAACCAACGAATCAAGAGCCATAACCAAGAGAACAGAACAACAGACTTTGGACAGCAAGGTTGGCAGTAGACCTTAAGCAAGCGGACTTTGAGCAGTAGAGTTCGACCAACCAGTAGACGTCGACCAGTAGACCTTGAGCAGTAGACTCAACCAATAGATGTCGACCAGCGGACTCGACAAGTAGACCTGCTTTACTAGAACAAATCAGCAGACTTACAGAAACAGCCCAGAAGCATAATATGACCGTTGCAATGTTTGAAAGCTTACCAAAACTGCTCCCGACGGCTATATTCTTGTATCTAACATATAATATCATCACTTGGGGCTATATATACATGATTTGGAAGCTCAATAACAGCTGATTGAAGATCATTCCAAACCTTACAAAGCAAACTCAATTGGGAAACAACAAAGACAAATTCTGCTTAATGAAGAGCAACTCCCCAAACCTTTTGACACATCTTTCAAGCTTATATCAGATATGTTACGAGATCATTTGTGCCTTTGTAGTCACTCGTGATCTAAAATAAAAGAGTGAATACCATTGTAACAGTTGGTGATTTATCACAACTGGGTGATGACTTTGTATGTGAGACATTAAAGAACATGCTCTTTGTGAACTATGTGGGCTAGAAGTTTAGGTTATCTTTGTGGTATTAGCCTAAGTGGGGTTGTACAACGGGATCGTATTACTCAAAGTCTTCTAGTGTATCATTCCATGAGATGGGAGAATGGGAGACGTAGAAGGATTACACCACCTTCGAACTTCCATAAACAAATGCTTGTGTATTTACTTTACTGCATTTATTTACCTTACTGTTTTTACATATTTTCTTTTTCTTACCTTCAAAATCCATTTCAAATGGTTAATCGGTTATAGAGCGGGTTATGTCGAGTGTTTTACGCTCGATTTTGAAACGAACTCGATATAATCTCTCGGTGCAATTATTTCAAGAATACGAGCTATTGAAGCTCAAGTTGGTTGAACTCGGGTGTGGATTGACAACCCACCCCCAGAAGCGATCCTAACAAGTAGTATCAGTGCAGGTCGTTCTTGGAAAGCATTTTAATCGATTTTAACCGAAAATCTTTTAAAGAAAGCTTTCTCATGAGCATGAAATTATTTTCATAGCATAATTTTCAAAAACTTGGTGTATGAAAATTTTTAGCATAAAAATCAATTTCATTGCACTCATTTTGCACAAAAATAATTTTTGAATATATTTTAAATGTTCAAGTTTTTGTTCAATCTGTTTTAAACTCATTTTAAGTTTAACATTGTTAATTTGAAATTTTTTCTATCAATTTTTGAAGCATACAACTTGTCTGGCAGCCTGCAGCGATTTTGGGAAAATAGCATAACTTCTTGCTCGGATGTCAAAATGACAAACCGTTTTTGCGTTACAAACTAGACTCTTATAGGATAGCAGTGGTATAGGTCATGCAACATAATTCTTCATGAGAAAAAGCAATTTATTTTGCAAAGTTGGAACAAGTGTGCTGCCATAGAAAAGATGAATGAACATTGTTGAGTTTTGTCAAGAAATTCAAATTTGTTGCCAAATATAATTCATCCATCATCAAAAGAGGTTATTTTTGTTCAAAAATTAAATGTGCATTGCATTTTTTAATTTGTTTTAGCCTACCTCATTTGCCCATCACTTGCTCAAATTTTCAACCTTTTAAAATCAATGGGGAGATTTAATTCAATCCTTGAGGGAGAAATTTTTATTTGTCTTTCTTTTTTATTCACACAAAAAAGGGGAGAAATATGCTAAAATAAAAATATGGTTTCTTGTTATGCAACATTGTGCTTTAATGTTCGTATTTTTATTTAAGTTTTGTGATCATCAAAAAGGAGGAGATTGTTGGGTTTTGGAAACCCGAATAATCTGGGTTTTGATATTAACAAAACTTGTTAAGATGTTGCTAATATATTTCATCAAGTGTGCAGTGAATAAATTATTATTATGAGCTTGATGGTTAGCAAATAAATGGGTTGAAGTAAACTGGACCAGTAGACACAAGCCAAGGTCTACTGGACAAGTAAACATAACTAGTAGACCCCGAGCACTGCTGACTAAATTGATCATATCTCATAGCTCGGATATCGAAACGACCTGATTCTAAAGGGGTTGGATAGCAAGTTCAATTTTATACAAGTCGTATTTCAGGCTAACATGCCTGATTCGAAGGTTTACATGACGGAAACATATCTGCAAGAGCTTGTTGGTGCAAAGCTGGACAACAGTGGACAGATTGTAGCAGCTATGGTACATCGGCCATAACTCTCAGATCGCTTATCGTAATGGGACGATTCAGTATGAGTTGGAAAGATAAGACGAATATATTCAAATCATCTTTAGATGCCAAAGACTGAATTAGACGTTAAGATGACCAAAAAACTTCTGCAAATCACGCCATGTGCAAACAAAATCAGCAAACTTACAGCAGGAGCATCACCTCGTATTTTGAGCATAACTCTCTCATAGGAACTCCAAGTCGAGCGATATTTGAGTCCATAGAAAGCTAAGGGAAAGGGCTACAAATTTCATGTTGATCACTTTACCCAAAAATCAACGAATCAAGAGCTATAACCAAGAGAACAGAACATCAGACTTTGGACAACAAGGTTGGCAGACTTTGGACAGCAAGGTTGTCAGTGGACCTTGAGCAAGAGGATTTCGAGCGGTAGAGTTCGACCAACCAGTAGATGTTGACTAGTAAACTTGAGCAGTAGATTCAAAAAGTAGACGTCGACCAGCGGGCTCGACAAGTAGACCTGCTCTATTGGAACAAATCCGCAGACTTGCAGAAACAAATCAAAAGCAGAATATGGCTATTGTAATGTTTGAAAGCTTACCAAAACTGTCCCGATGGCTATATTGTTGTATATAACGTATATATAATTACTTGGGGATATAAATACATGATTTAGAAGCTAAATAACAGCTGACTGAAGATCAATCCAAGCCTTCCAAAGAAAACCCACTCGGGATTCAATTGGGGGATTTCAAAGTCAAATTCTGCTAAATGATGAGCATTCAAGCTTATATCAGATCTGTTACGAGATCATTTGTGCCTTTGTAGTCACTCTATTCATTATATTTGTGAGCTAAAATAGAAGAGTGAATATCATTACAACAGTGGTGATTTATCACAACTGTGTGAGGTCTTTGTATGTGAGACATTAAAAAACATGCTCTTGTGGACTGTGTGGGCTAGGAATTTAGGACATCTTTGTGGTATTAACCTCAGTAGAGTTGTACAACGGGATTGTATTACTCAAAGTCTTATAGTGTTTCCTTACATGAGATGGGAGAAGGGGAGACGTAGAAGGATTACACCACTTTCGAACTTCCATAAACAAATGTTTGTGTATTTACTTTACTGCATGTATTTACCTTACTGTTTTTACATATTTCTTGCATACCTTTAAAATGCCTTTAAAATAGTTAATCGGTTATAGAGCGGGTTGTGTCGAGTGTCTTACGCTCTATTTTGAAACCGAACTCGATATAATCTCTCGATGCAGTTATTTCAAGAACACGAGCTATTGAAGCTCAAGTTGGTTGAACTCGCGTGTGGACTGATAACCCACCCCCGGAATCGATACTAACAAGTGGTATGAAAGCGGATTATTCTTGGAAAGCATTTTAATCGATCCTAATAACTATTTTCATTAGTAAAATTTCTATTTACAAAAATAGACTTTTATAAATTCTTATTGTATGTTATGAATATTGAACCGAGAGGGTTAGTCAACATAATAAAGAACAAGAAAACTTGTTTCAAGAAACATTAAGGGTGCGCTTGGTTGTTGTGATATGATAAATGATGGATATATTAGAAAGTGGATAATGGGTTGAAATGGGTTGATAAATAAACTAATGGATAAACTATATTGTGTTTGGTTCGTATGATTAGTGAACTATGATAAGTAATATTGTGTTTGTTGTATTTGATAATATGTGGTAACGATTTGTAAAATGACAAAAATATCCTTGAATAGGTTTTGCACTTATTTTTATTATTTTATTAAATTAAATTTAAGTTAATCAAATTAAATTTATTTAATTTAATTATTAATAAAATATTATAATGAATTAAATAGCATGTGTAAAATATTTAAAATATTATAATAAATAAAACAAAATTAACTTGAACTTTTAAGTTATCTCAAATTATAATGAATACATGTTAATCAAATTAAATTTAAGTTAATCATAATTAACAAACAAATACATATGAGCACCATATCAACAAAAAATTATGAACAAAGTGAATACTATTAAGAACACCGAATAGAAGCACACTGTGTATAAAACAATAAGGTTCAAATACTCTTTCATTTCATATAATTTACATATCCATAGTTGCAAACACCTACTCCAGTAGGTAAGTCAAAAACATATCTAAAAAACATTGCAGATGTGTCCAACCAACAAGATATTAATAACAATGTGGGTGCACAAAACAGGTAGCCCAATATTTACAAAATGTCATTTTTGCCAACAGTCATTCCATTGACAATGGGTTTGCAACATAGACATTGACTCACAAGCTGCCTCAACTTCATGAAACATATGATGCACGCCAGTATTGATGTCCAGTGGTACTTTGTGACTCATGTTCAGTACATATTGTGCTACAGCAGCAAAACTCTCCACATGTTCCCTATGACACGATCATTTCCATATATCTCACACTGATCATGCGTGCACAACTAGAAGAATACCCTCTAACCATCAATTAATAACAAAGGTGAGTAAGAACTTCCTGAAGTATACTCCTTACTGCATAGAATATTAAAACATGACAGATCAACCAAGAATGAAACTCATATTCTTGTGCAAATATATCCTTCTCGAGGGAGCATCAACAATTGGAGAATTTGGGGATGGAGATGTAAATGATATCTCATCAACAAACTTTGAAGACCTCTGTGGATCCCAGAACATTGCATGCATATAAATATGCCCAAGTTCACACTAGCCCACCGAGGACCTCTACATGTGAAAATAAAAGAACACAAAAAGATAAACTATGCTAACATTTGGAAATCTAGAAAACTATATGTTGAAATCACAAGACATGAAAGAAGCAAGATGCCATAAACCTGCGCCTATCCCTGAAGCACCAAAGCAACTACAAATCCCATGCAACAACAACAAAATAAGCTCCGAATTTTTTAAAAAAAGGGTTAAATTCCAAGTGAAACGAAGTTCACAGATTTACCTTAAGCACATCTCACAAAGACTAGGGAATCATCGTTGCCCAAAATCTGACTGGAGCAAATCTCACAAAGCTCCAACATTTAATATGATGGAGCTTGACATACCTTTCAGTTATAAGTTGATCAGACATGAATACCTGCGAGTAAAACCACAAAAATCATCAAAAAACATACCTAGGCTGAACAAGACCATCCAATACCGAGCTACATTGTGCAAACAAGTCAAGATCATTGCAAGTAAATTCCAATATCAACATTATCACTCAGTGTTTTTCAGCAGTATAAAAATTTGTCAAGTAACTAATGCAGGTTCATCAAGCAAGCAAATACGCTGTGGACAATTAAACTGACATAATCATAAAGTCGGAAGCCCATCCGAAGAATAGAAAAAATCATATCTTACAATCAAACTCGGAGAACCAAAGCAAATAGTATCTTGCAATAAAAAAACTTAGCAAATGTACCTACAAATGAAAGGTTACATGTAGATCATACGTCTGTAGTAAATAAAGATAATGTGCCGTGAAGCACACCAAACATTCTACGTAGCATATTCCACAACCGAAATGAAAGGAATTTTCGAACCAAAGTTGTAAAACTCATAAACACTCGTCATCAAGAAAATTCCAATAATTTGCAATACCAAAATTTAGCCAGTGAATTAAAAACAAAAATAATGATCTGATAATAATTGCAAAAGGGTGATCATCGCAATCAACCAGTGATTTAAAGCGTGAAGCCTAGAATCAACGTCTAAGATTTCCATACTCACCTTTGGACTTTGATCATCCTCATCAACATATTCTTCCAAATTTTTCTCCTCGACTTCATCATCGTCAGAATAATCATATGAATCAGAAGCTCAAGTCCTTCGCGACTACGTGAATTAACCCATGGCTCAGAGTTTCAGGCTAATCCAATAACCGAGTCACAAATTAGGGTATTTTGAAAAGAAAAAAAAAAAGACTAAAATCGAGAATATCCAATCAGAGAATTGATCTCAAATCAACCATATATATAAGTGCCAAACAAATATCAGAGAGTAATTAAAGTAAAATCGGATAAAGCCAAACAAATTGTAAAATACTTTGTAAAGCTCCTCCACCGATATCTTCCCACGAAGCTTCCCTCAGCTCCTGTCGCAAGCCGGCTTCGCCAAGCCGAGTCGATCGCGTGGAACTTTTCCAAAGAGACACACCATCTTTTCATCCCCGAGTCCCCGACTGAAGAATGGCGTGGAAGAAATGGTCAAAATTGTAATTTTGTGATCTAATCAATGTCTATTTTACAAAAATTGATTTGACAATACCTAAAAGATGGAAGGATGTATTTTCAAGTTTCTACAGTGCAAAACTAGGTCTAATACCGGGCCTCTTGGAAAAAAGTAGAAAATTAATCAATCAAACCAAACATTTGATTATGACCTAATCAACTTTAATCAAGTCAACCAAACCCAGCCTAAGTTAACTTATCTTCCGTTTTTGTATAAAAATCATAAATTAGGCCAAGACTTTGAATATCCAATTTGTTTTGGATAATTATGTCACTTGAAGTGCGTGCGACGCACACAACGAGATTTCCCTAAATTTTCTATTTCATATATATATTTTTGGAGTAAACAAAGTGGGATAATGATTATAGTATTTTTTTTTTTTTTATGTATATGGTGTATAAATGATCATCATCATCAATTTTCGAAAACCAAATTGAAAAGCAAAGCCCATCATTCAAGAATTGCTTTCTTACACTTCTCATCTGTTTCCTTTCTTCTTTCTTAAAACAGTCGTCTTTCTCATACATAAGGTTCGGTTCGTATTTTCTTTTTTTTTTTTTTTTCTAATTTTGATCTTTCATCTATCTCAAAGTTCCGCCTTTGCTGATTTTTGCTGCAATTTCACTAAATTATTGGTGGGTTTGTTTGGGGTGAAAAGGTGAATCATAACTTCATTTGTTTAAATATTATAATATAGCGGTGGGTTTAATTTTTTAGATAATCTAAGTCGGTTAAAGGGTTTTCTAGTTTATTCCTCCCCGTTATTGTATTAGTTAACTATCCTATCGTACAATTTTCCGATGTTCTCAATGAATTGAGTTTTTGACTTTTTTCGGGGGTACGAAGTTCCATTGCTTGTCTTTTATTAGTTGATGTTTATGAGTTAAAGTTTTGATTTTTGAGCAGTGATATTGAGGTGTAATGGCAAAGAGTTCATTCAAGCAAGAACATGATCTCGGTATGTACTGCTGTTCTTGTTTGTTCAATATATTTTATAATAATTAAATTTCCGTTCCATTTCTTGTGGGTTATTTTTCTTCGAAGTTCTGATATGTTTCATTTTGTATATGTCAGAGAAAAGGCGTGCTGAGGCTGCTAGGATTAGGGAGAAATACCCCGACAGAATTCCTGTGAGAATTGAGCAATTGTTTTGTAGTGCTGCTGTTTGATGTTTTCTTTTGATAGTTATGTGATTGACTATTTAATTTTTTGCTACATGTTTATGATTTTTTTTCAGAATCACTTGCTTTTCAAACTTATTTGACAATTTTCTTGGACCGTATCAATATTTGTATCTTATTACCAATGAGTTCCGAGCTTTAAGAGAGATGTTTATGTATGAGTTTTGTGAACATAAACAAAAGGAAAACGACTGTTTTCATTACACATATGTTTTTAGTGTCAAAATTTGCAACCTTTTGAATTGCATGCTTATTCTTTAGCCGGTTATTGCCCATGTCAGCCAAGATCACTATTGTAGGAGAAGCCTAATGATGAATTAATGTCAGGCACACTTTTTTGCTATAATTTGGAATTTCCTTATGACATTCTTGAATCTATAAGAGTCTCCCCTATCTCATTTCTTGTTTTGCCTATGTAATACCTTTCTGAGACATGTAAGAAGTCTTGCTTCATGCAATTGAGGCCATATGTCATATCTTACTGTTTGTGTTGTGTCAGCTATTAGTGCCTTGACTTTCTTCTCTTTTTTCTCTGTCAAGTGTCAATAATAACCTGAATATGGAAATCTCTGCATTCATGAAGTTGAAGATCACAGCGGGAAATCTCATGTAAACTCAATTAAGAGTAAATTAATGTTACTTGTGTTCTTGTGATGTAGGTGATTGTTGAGAAAGCAGAGAGGAGTGATATCCCCAACATTGACAAGAAAAAGTAAGCATTGGCTCCACACTTAGTGATTTAATATGATTCCATTGTAACGTATTGTTTGCATTTTATTATTTACAATCTCTTAGATAAAGCTATAGTGAGATGGGATTATGTTTATCTGGAGATGCTCAAAATTGATACTATGAAAGGGTAAATATTTGTTTTCAAAAAAGAATTAAAAGGAAAAGGAAAAAGAGGTATGCACAAAGGGACTGAATTTGAAATTCCAATTACGTGCTATTGCTTAAAGATTTATGCACCACATGCTGTATAAGATTTGGAAGTTGTTTCTATCAAAGGGTGGTTATGTCGACTATCGCCTTGAGCTCAACCATTTGCTTTTATTCCATCGGAAACCTGATAGTTTTACTTGCTTTGTTGATTTGTAAATATGATTTCACATAGATCTTACAACTACAAAGTTATTTAAGTTGACTGTTATTTGGGGGTTATAACTTATTGTTCAACCTCAGCACTATTCTGGTTACTTACTATGCAGTGTGACATTATTTGAATTATCGAATGATTCTCATGAAAATGTCGGCTGTATCATGACATTCATTACCTTCTCTAGTTGAAAATATAACCAAGTGTTTTCTCTGATGTCTATTGACATAACTTTACTTCTTTATCAAAATTTAGCCCAACTAATGCTTTTACTGCTTCACCAAAATTTAGCCCAACTAATGCTACAAGATCCTCATTTCTTCAAGGAGATATATAAAATCCGTTTCAAATTTGATATTTTTTTTAATCCAAAATAAAGGCAGAAAAAAAAAAATCGTGGTTTGATCAATATGGTAATGAACAAATTTCTGCTTTTTTAGATTCACATGTTTGTCATTTTTAGTCAGATCACGTGTAGACATCTTATTAGCTGAGATTCTATGAATTTTTTAACACATAAAGCCAAGGAATGGGTTTATTTATATACTTGGGAACATGGTAGTAGTTTCAAATTTTGATATCGGCACTGCGTGGGTTTTATTACATATGTTTGTGCTTACCGTTTAGAAAGTCAAACATACATTTAGTGTTTGCCAGGGCTTTCGTCCACTCACAACTAAGTTTTTTGCAAGAGTTGTGTATTGTTGTTTCAAGATAAGTGTAAATTGTGTTTCAAAATGATTTTGAAAGTTAACATGTGTTATGAAGTGATGTTGATTAATGGTTGTGATCATGTTTGTATGGTTGGTTTCAAATGTGAAATAATATTCTAATAACTACATTAAAAATATCTCAAGTATTTCGAAAAAAATATGAGTTGGAGCAAGTGTTACATTTTTAATGGAGAAAAGCTACTCAAAAGGCCAACAAAGAAATCCAAAGCTATTTCTTTTGGACACGGATGATCAATATTGTGACTGTTGATTGATTATCACTATATTGTTCATTAAGTTGTCAGTCTAAAGGTAAACGCCTTTCTCTTATTCACTTCTCTATTTGGTTTGCTTTTCTCTTTCTTTTTCATATTTGTTCGTGGTTTGAGGTGAGATCATCTAGTTCCTTTAAGGCAAGAATTTGGCTGGTCGAAGGAATTATACCCGCACATTGTTGATTGCATCACCTATATGTCACCATATCTGCACAAAGTTGTATACTATGTCATCGTTTTCTGAACAATTACAGGTATCTCGTGCCAGCTGACCTGACAGTTGGGCAGTTTGTCTATGTTATACGCAAAAGGATCAAACTGAGTGCAGAAAAAGCAATTTTCATCTTCGTGGAGAATGTCCTGCCCCCTACAGGTAACCATTTACTCGATATCTTTCCGTTTGACGATAAAATACTGTTATGTTTTATATAAGCTTCTTGCTATCTTCATTGTTCAGGTGCTATAATGTCAGGAGTGTACGACGAAAAGAAGGATGAAGATGGTTTCCTCTACGTAACATACAGTGGAGAGAACACGTTTGGGAACCATTTTCTGCCATAATTGCCCTTAACAATTCAGGCTTTCATCTCTTTGACAAGGCTTGCTCTATTTCATTATTCTGATAATTCTCTTTTCTCTGCTTACTTACTGTATAGCATTAATCTGTGTATAGTTTCCTTTTTCTCGAAAACGGTTGAATGATGGCAACAATTTCCTGGTTAGGAATCAAGAACAATTTAAGAATCATTCTTATTCATGTTTGTTTAGTTGATTCTCTGCTCTGTTTTTTGTTTCTTTTACCCAAACACATACCTGTTTTCCTAACACACATAATGCGAAATCGAGTCCGTCGCTTTGGCTGTTTTCACCCTTGTCCATCCACGACTCGAGTAGTCCGACTCTATGTAACAACTAAGCTTTTAATATCAATGAATTGGATAGGCTACATGAACAATAGATTTGATGATACAATAAATAAAAACTTTTTATTTAGGATAATAAAGTTTTTTTTGTCCCACTTGATGATAGGACTCCTCGAAGACGTAAAAACAAAAGTATAAGAAAACCACGGGGACCTCGCCTGACATCAGGGTTGGACCGCGCTGAGTGCGAGAGGTAGCCGCCCCGTTCAGCCCCGTTCAGCCTTTTTTTTTTTTTTAAACTTCTTATATAATTTTATATCATTTGCACCACCAGGCCAGAGTCACAAGTCAAGAGAGACGATATAATATATTAGGGAAAATATATATATATATATATATATTTTCCCTAATATATTATATCGTCTCTCTTGACTTGTGACTCTGGCCTGGTGGTGCAAATGGCTGTTCAGGCGTACTGCACTGTTTGTTGCATTAAGTGTCCATATCTCCCATTCTCCTCTGTCCCCATTTTGCTTCAAGCCCGCCCTCTTTAACTGCGCAATGCAAATTCCCCAAAATGCCTCATCCAGGCTTATAACAAGTGTTTGATTATCTGCACCACAAACCTCTGGTCACGTCCAAAGTTTTCTACTTGTTTTATCATGCCATTATACAAGAAACGTGAAATTCTACATCTAATAGCGTAATACAATATTCGGCACCATCTCTATCTATATCTTTGTACTTCGATCAATTTTAATTTTTTCCTTTTGGAAGGGACGAGACAAACATGTGTTTAGGCGAGAAATTTGTTATTTAAACAGGTATTTGTATGGATGATAATCAGGGTGAAATACATTAGACTTTAAAATATTGCATACTTGATTGAAAATTTGTTAGTTGATGAAAATTGAATAGAATGTGACGATTATGTTGGGAACTGTAGAAGTTGATAAAAATGTATGATGGAAAAAAGATTGATTTTTTACAAAACAATTTATTCATAGAGTATAAAAAGAGGAGACATTGGAGGCGGCCAATATCTTCAATATTATTTCCACTCCTGTATATAAACCTCAAGTTGTTGTATTTGTGTTTAATACTAATACAATACACATTCTCTCTCAATGGGTTCATCTCTCTCGGTAATATGGTATCGGCAAATATTTTTCTTCACTCGGTTGTCTGAGGCATTCCCGATCTTTTGTTTTTCTGAGTTGATTCACATTATTTGATTCAAGCTTCTTTTCTTGATTTGTTGTTCTTGATCGCCGAATTCATGGCCTCTGCATCGGGAACTTCGTCTTCCACGTCTGGCAAGTCTACCATCGACAATCCGTTGAGCCCTTACTTTCTTCATCACTTTGACAATCTAGGTATTTCTCTTGTTACGCAACCGCTTACCTTTTATAGGCGATAATTATGCCTCTTGGAGTCGTTCGATGCTTATCACCTTTTATGTGAAGAACTAGTTATGATAATATAAAGAGAAGTAAAAAGTCAATAAGAAATTGATTTATTGACTAATACTAGCTATTGGTATTCTAAGCCTTTTTAGGCTGCGTTTACTTCGAATGATACGATTATATTAATAAATTATACTGTGATTATTATATATGGTAAGGAATATTGATGTATAAATAATAGTATGTTCAATTCAATGATTAAGATTGAGATTGTAAATATGATTCGATGACGAATTATCGTTTTGCTCCTCGGATCCTTGTTAATAATATTATTTTTTTATTATATAATTTTCATTGTTTTTAATACTATTAATAAAAATTCTGATTGAAATTATTATAATAAAAAATATACAAATTTAAAAGCATAAACTTAATTTTATTAATTAAAATTTATTATTTTTAATATATTAATTAAATTCATTATTAATAATATTAATAATAAGTGTAAAAAAAAAGTTTTCCGTAAAAAATCACAAGTAAAGATTAATTATCCGACCATTTTTATGAGATTATTTATCAACTGTTTATGCCATGATTGGTGGACCCATGATTATTAATAATTAGTCAATGTTAAGTAAACAAGCTCGATAATGATGATAAATAGTTAATCCCGAGACTATTTATTGAAGTATAAACAGTCTTATATCACTAGGTTTTAAAAACTATTTGATCAAATACTTACAGCACCAGGTTTTAGAAGGTTCGAGAGTGGCAAAAATCCATTTAAAATCACTCATGTGTTTCTACCATGCATTCACATATCCGGTTTGATCAGACGGTGTCAAAATTATATAATTGATTTGTTGGCCCTCACCACAAAATATGAAGGGAAACAATGTCAATGTCAATGTCATGCCAGCAACCTTGGAATGGACAAAAGAAGGGAAATTATATGCCGTGGGGTGGGTGGAGTGAGCACACCATGTGCGAAGATTCCACACTTATCTTCTCGAACAACATACGGATACAAAGTGCCGATGACTTATAAGCCATGTGGCACCTGTCACAATTGCAATCCAGAGATCTTATGTTCGAGTCTCCATCTCCCTCCCCCAAACAATTGTAATAGGTGCACCAAAAAAAAAAAAAAAACATTCGGATGCAAAGTTACGATTTACGGATATGCATGTGAAAATGGAGATATAGATACAATATGATACATATATGGTTATTGACAACGAACCCATTGGTTTTTCAAAAGGATGGAGAGATTGACAGTGACGTTAACCACATGATTCAGGCGGGTTGGTTGAAATTGAGAAAGACCACTGGAGTTTTATGAGATAATATCCCGCTGAAATTGAAGAGAAAATTTTATAGAACAACAATTAGACCTACAACGTTATATGAGACAGAATGTTGGGCACCCAAGTGTATCTAAAAGATAATTGTGACAGAGATGCGTATACTTCATTGGATGTGCGGTAAGACCAAAAGATATAAATAAGAAAGGAAGATATTTGAGCTGAAGTTGATGTAGCTTGTATAGAAGAGAATATGCAAGAAAATCGCTTACTTTGGTTTGGCTACGTATGACGTAGACCCATCAATCACATATGTGTCAAGTGGATTCCATGGATTTCGACCATTCCACGAGAGCGAGAGGACGGGGAAGAAAACATGACTCAATTACATATAAAGATTGTGAGTTCAAAAGGATTAAAGAGGATATTTTGACCGATAGAAACGCTTGAAGAAGACTGACGCACGTGTCCGACCCGACTTGATTCTCTTTATTATTCATATAGTCTACCACAATTCATTGTGGTTAAATGCTTAATTATTTTTGTTGTTGTTGGATGTGTAATTGCTTATTAGGGATACCGTATTAGGGGTAAAATACATATTGGGTAAAGTGCTTGTTATAGATATCGTATGAGGTAAATTGCCACTAACTCGATATGTATACAAGATTAGATAATTTTCAAAATATTTATGATACATTATGGAAAGATATAATTGATACATGCAAATATACAATATATTCAAACAACATAAATACAATTTGTCTGTCGTTCTTAAATATCATTTAAACAGTCGGTGATTAGTCCAAATTGGCCCGAAAAGACGTTTTTTACTATTTTTACTAAGGTTTCTTCCACCCGTACCACCATAATATCAATTACCATACCAGAAAGTGACGTTAAAAAATCAAAGCGAGGGCAAGTCTGTTAAGACACTTGCAGATTTTTACTTAGGTCACCATCGTATGATATGCGGATTCAGAATTTAGGGTGAAAGAGTTAAAAAAATATTAAAAATGAGAAAATATTTTAAAAGGGCAAAATGGCAAAATATAATTTTAAGAAATTCCGCAATTCCAGAGACTCTTTCATATATCAATAGGGGATTTACTTTGAAAAGCTGTTTCTCTTTTCCTGCTAGGATTGAAAATCTTGTATTTTACATCTCCATACGATTGCAAAAAGAAGTGAAACGAATAATTGTTATTTGACTCGGACATGTTCTAAAAAAGTCGAGGTACTTTGAATTGTTTGTTGATACGAGCAAAATCAGCGAAACCCCCTGAAATTATTTCTATAATGAACCTTAGACATATAAGAGTTTCGAATTGAATCTCTTTCTTCCGAATTGAATCTTTCTTCTAAAGATCTTTCGTCTCATGATAACCTCTCCGGTCCCTCAGGAAACTTTAGTTATTAAGATAGCCATACATTTCACATGTTTCTAACCACAGTTAGATTCTGGCGTGCTTTAACTTTTTAGTTATTGAATGGGTAAAACACAAAAAAAAATCTAACAAGTTCCATTGCCTTCACGGTGCGTCCACAGCTTCTTAGAAAGTCTTGCTGCTCCCATTGACGTTGAAAAATCAGCGCGACGGCGAGTCTGTTTCCGCCTCTTCCAACCCCTATATAAGCGGCAAGGCTAGTCACAACATCCTCCACCATAGACGCTCATTCATACATACAGAAACTCACACATACACACAATTCATTAGTCATTACACATAATGCAGAAGAGTATATCTACCTCCTCCCTGGGCCCTGACGGCCTGGACTTAACACAAGCCTTTTTCAGCGCCATCACTGGAGGCGCCCCTCCGTCCCCCACCAAGCGCCACACCAAGATCACCGTAGTTGGCGTCGGGAACGTGGGTATGGCTATCGCCCAGACCATCCTCACCCAAGATCTCGCCGATGAGCTGGCCCTCATCGATGCCAAAGAAGACAAGCTCCGAGGCGAGATGCTCGACCTCCAACACGCCGCCGCCTTCCTTCCCCGTACTAAGATACGCGCCTCCCATGACTACTCTATCACTGCGAACTCCGACCTCTGCATCGTCACCGCCGGCGCACGGCAGAATCCAGGGGAAAGCAGGCTCAATCTGCTGCAGAGAAATGTGTCTCTCTTTAAGCATATTGTGCCACCATTGGCTAATTACTCGCCGAATTGTATAATATTGGTGGTCTCGAATCCCGTTGATGTGCTGACGTATGTAGCCTGGAGGTTGTCCGGATTCCCACCTAATCGGGTTATCGGGTCGGGTACGAACTTGGATTCGTCCAGGTTTCGGTTCTTGATCGCCGATCACCTTGACGTTAATGCGCAGGAGGTGCAGGTGAGATTATATTCATTGATGTTGTTATTTAATTATTACCCTTTTTTGGCTTTTGAAAAAGTTCTCTGCAATTCTCAACCAAAGTATTATTGTCAGAGTAATTATTATTATTGTTGGTAAAAATAATTTTCATGAAGCTAATATAAAAATTGTTTGTACAACTACAATAATTTATGGGCAATAACATTTCCACTTTCTAAAACCGGGTATAATTACTTGAGCAAAAATAAATTTCAAATATGAAGTAGAAAGTCAACAATATTTTAATACAAGTCAATTTGCCCTTTTCCCAAGCCATGAGATCAACCTACTATATACCTTGTTCCACGTGTCTTTAGGTTTCGATTAAAATGCAAAAAATAATAACATAAAAAACGAAGGATAAAAAAAAATTAGGAGAGTCAAATATGATTTTTTTTCTTTTCGGGAATATAATTCTTAAATTTCTTCTAAGGTATCCGTTTTTGACTCGTATGTCGGTCGGTAGTCCGTTGTCTCATCATCAGTTGTCGAATTAATTTTAGGGGCAGCTGGCCGACCCTTTAACCTGCATTCGCCCCAGTCTTTTTACTTCATTTTTTGACAAATTCAATTGCATTTTGGTAAATCCATTTGACAGTTAATTTTAAATCCTAAATTATTTATTTTCGGAACCATTGTTGTAGATTTCAAATCCATCTCAATATATGGTCATTCCAAATTTCCCTTCAAATATTTTTTCAAATCAAAATCCATCTCAACATATAGTCATTTCAATTTTCCCTTCAAATATTTCCTCAGATCCAAATACAACATAAGGGTGCATTCGTCGAATGATTTGAAATCAATGATCTAAAACCAACATACTTGTTTTTAATGATTTGAAATTTCTTCATCGCTTGTTAAATTTGTTTTATAAATTAATGCGGTGGATTTCAAATTCTCTTGAAATGGAGTCATTTATAATCCATAATCAAATTCTTCGCTCAAATTCAAACACAACCTAAGTTGTTCTCTAAGCCGCCTCTACCTAAATTAAGATTGCTTAGTTTCCATAACCAATGATGATTGTGTATTTATTTTAGCCCTTATTTAGCGACATTATGTGGTAACAATGGAGGATTTCATGGTGCTATTTGATAAAATTTGGGGGAGAAAGATCATGATAAAATTTACATTTATTGATGGATAAATAATAGCATGTTTATTGTACATTCTGTTGAGTTGGCCAATGCTAGTAACCTGGATATGAATATCCTGCCTATGTATTAATTATTCATGCATATGAGATTCTAGGCCTACATTGTTGGGGAACATGGTGACAGTTCAGTGGCTCTATGGTCAAGCATAAGTGTAGGAGGAGTCCCAATACTGAGCTTCTTACAGAGGCAACAGATTGCCTATGAGAAACAAACCTTAGAAAACATCCACAAAGAGGTTGTCCAAAGTGCATACGAAGTCATAAGATTGAAAGGCTACACGTCCTGGGCGATCGGGTACTCCGTCGCTAACTTGGCTCGAACGATACTAAGGGATCAAAGAAGGATTCATCCTGTCTCGGTTCTTGCAAAGGGCTTCTACAATATTGATGGTGGTGACGTTTTTATCAGCTTGCCTGCTCAGCTAGGTAGGAATGGAGTGTTGGGTGTAACCAATGTGCATCTTACTGATGAAGAAGCTCAGCAGCTGAGGAACTCCGCCAATACCATTATGGAGTTGCAAAATCAATTGGGTATATGAGGTTCTATTGTTGTGGTTGAGATTTTGTGAGCATTTTATGTATTGTTTCTACTAATTTTCAAGTTTCTATGCTATGCTATTAAGATTTTATGGACATGTTCTTGCTAAATCATGGTTTAATTTTCTTGTTAACATACCCTATGTTAGCTCTTTACAAGATATATGTGTTTCTCCACTCATAACCAATTGATTTTGAGTTGGAACTCCATATATTCTTATGATGATAACAGAGAAGGCTTTTCATGTGATTGTTTCTTTCTCCCGCGTGTTCATCATCACACGCATTATCAATCCACGTGTTTGACTGATATAATGTCACACATGATGTGACATATTGAAAGTTGCCTCATATTGAAAATTTACAAGCTATATTAGCTCTATATAAGATACATGTATTACTCCACTGATCACCAATTTATTTTGAGTTGGAACTCTATGTTTTCTTAAGACGCTCGGCCCTAAAATGCAAGTGCAATTTTACCACGTAGATTAAACACAACTTATTATTATAAACCCAGAAAAATAAAATTTATATTACCAATTGTATAATCAAACGATATGACACAAAAGTTTATGATATTATTATATTATCTTGAATATAGGTAAAAGCAGCTACAGAGCGTGCCAATGTGTTGGTATATAATGGACTTGCATTGAGCAATAACAGCTAATCTTGCATCCTTCGGCTCCTCCTATTTTTATTTTATACCAATCCAAGGTTTAGGACAAGACGTCAACCTAGCCGTTAGGTTTCATTGTGGCTCTAGCAATAACTGGATTTCCACCTACAATCTCAAGCTCCTTCCGAATTTGTGTTGTGGCTGCTGAGTTGAGACCCAACTTTGCCTACTTTCTACTAACCTAGTTGTTCGTATAGTCACCTAAAATACTTAAATCTCTTGGAGATCGTGATGATTCTAGTGGCCACCTACGATCATCTTCTGTTTGTTTGTTAGAGTAACAAAGTGCTACTTGATAAGTATAAATATTCCTTTGGCCCTTGAGAATACTCTCATATCAGTAGCACTTGCAAAATGGAGGCTTCTGTACTCTCTTTAATGCGAGTAACTAAATTTTTGTTTCATCTCTGCCGCTACCAACCTCAGTGGGACACAGTGAAATATAGGGGATGGAGTGAGAATCTGCCTTCGTTATTATGCCAACTAGTGGAGGAGCTAGTTCCCACAGGATATTGGCAGGGTTATGAAATGCGTTGGATTGGCTGGATTATTGACCAAAATTTAGCCAAGCCCTGAACACTTTGTGGAATTGGACTTAAACATGAAGCCAGGTTCCCATGCTTGGCTGGGGAACTCATAGAAAAATTTGCTCAGTTTAAACCATGTTGGATAGGCCCAGGATAAATGGGAAAACCCGATGCACGAAACTTACGGGATGCGCGGGGTCCTGCAATGCAAGAGACTGTTTCTGCGACTCGAACATGTGACATGTTAATAACTTTACCGTTGTGCCAATATTCACCCCCTAAATAGGCCTTGGTTAACTTTCAAAATTACTCTTTAACAATAATTCACTGTTCAAATTTGAGTTGAAAATTGAAATTTCATGAAATGCTTCACATTCTAGATTATGGATATACCCTCATGAAGATATAATCAAATGTCCAATTAGTATCAATTGGGCTCATCTATAAGTTAAAAATTGGGGAAATTACATGGAAGTCCACTTTTGTGACACAAAATCTACTTAAGTCTTGGGAAAAAATCTTAGTGCATAAAAAGCCAAATTGGAAACAATTTTGTTGAAATAGGTCCACTTTTTAAATTTTCAAATCAATTGGGTGTTTTATGATGACTCTTTTACCCCTCAATAGTTTGATATATTGCATTCTATCATTTAGGCTTTTGTTTAAATTACAAAGAAGTTCATATATAATATTTAATTATCTTTTATATCCTTATATTTATAAAAAGCAACATTTAACATCATCTTTTATAAATCCCCGTTTTTGCGATCCTTATCACAAAATGGTATCAGAGCCTAGGTTTATTCTGGAAATACTATGATAATATCTTGAATATTAATTTGTAACATATACGGAGGAGACGATCAAGAAAAATATGGACCCGAACGATTGTTCGAAGTGTCATTCTTACAGGTGGTATTTTCAGAAATTGGAAAAACTAAATCAGAAGCATATGGCAGAAGCTCAACGCTTCAACCATAAGTGGACTTTTACGAAGAACAGGTTTATGCACACCAGGCATAAATCATTACAAGAAATTGGAAAGGATGGCTAAGAGGCTTCATCAAGTGAACCTCAAACTACAGTTCCAGTTGGCCGAACTTCAGGAAGACAATCATCCTGAACACGAGGACGTTGTTCCAGACCCCAATGATCCAACAAGGTCCGGACCAGATGATTAGGATGGGAGAACCAACCTTTCGAGAAATCAAGCCAGATTCTTCTAAGATATCCCAAGATCTTAGAGAAATCCAGAAGACAATGCAGCGTTATGGCTACCTTCAATACCATGTCCCTGCACAGATCCATCAGATTCAGAGTCAGATGGAGATTATGATTAAACATCAGAAGGAGATTCTTGAAAACCTTCAAGATGTTCAATCCCGAATAAAGGAATTGGACTCAGGGCCAAGTTCTACAGGAAGAAGGAATGGAGGATGGTTGCCACCATCTTACGGAACAGAAACCAAAAAGGGAAAGCGGAGGAGGTCCGAAGGCCTTTGTTAGAGATTGAAAAAATGATTACAGTCCTACGAGGAGAGCCATTACATCCCACAAAGTAATGGAAAGAATCAACTTGGAAGATCTACGTGATCTTGCTGATTCATTTCCGGGATTAAATCTCGTAGAATTCAAGACAGGAAAGCTTGTACAAAGACCTCCACCACAAGAGAGTTTCGGGTCACACAACCCACCTGAAGGTGATCATAGTATGCCACACAGGGAAGATTTCACCTCAGCAACTTAGGATCCCCCAGTTGGAACAAGGAATCGTTCCCGAAGGCCAGATATTCATCAAACACCCTATGGGAAATCAAAGCTAGATCCAATCCATCCATATGGACTTATGCTCAACATGGATATCTTGGATTTCAAAAACAGAGAAGTTCTTATTGATGAATGGGCTTCAACAATGAGAATAGCAGCATGAACCCTTGACTTAAGCAAATAAGGATTCATTTTACTTCTTAAAATGAGTCTGAAAGGATCAGTCAAGATTGCATGGGATATGGGAGATCCAGGTACCAAGGAAGAAGTTTTAGTCGGAGAATCCCTAAAAGAAATCGTGGACAACATGGCAAAATTCTTCAAAATCTATTTCAGTGGAGTGAGCTACTTCGAATGAATTGAGGAAGAAAAGGCTAAGAAATATAGACAAGCTCTAGTTAGCCTGGAACTACATGACATCTGATATGTAGACGAATACATTAAACTCTTTACAGAGTATCGATGGAAGTCAAAGATAGCGAAAAAGGATGCAGCAGAGCTGTTCTTTGCCAAAATTCCGAGCCCATGGAGAGAAATGCTTATCCAGGAGTATACACCTCATGCAATCGAGACGGTGTCCAGGAGAATGTCATTTCTTAAAGTAAAGCTTGCGGAGTGGTGCTACCAAGCAAAGCTCCAGAAGAATTTCAAGAAGCTCAGAGGAATCAACAAAATGGCTCATTTTTCTTGTACGGGAAATGATATCCCTACAATCATTGGGAACTACCCACAAAGGTGAAAGATGAAGAAGCACAGAAGTCATCCATATGCCCGAGGAGGTAGTTCAAGAAGAAGTATGTCTTCATGGAGACCTAGAAAGGTCTGGTCAAAACAGAAAGCCCGAAGCTACAGATCGAGGCAAAGATCAGGACCAACAAGAAGTAGAATCTCGTCAACAAGTTCTAATCAAGCTAGTTCTAGCAGAACACCATCAAAGAAAACTTTCAGACACGCACCTACTCGTGCAAATGAGAGTTTTAGAGATTGTAATTGCTGGACATGCGGAGCAAGATGACATATCTCTACGGATTGTCCAGAAAACCAAAGCCGAGGAGTAAGACAGTTCGAGCATACCAAGGAATTTGAGGATGCTGTCTATTTCCAAGATTTAGTGCAGGTGTATCAATTTGAGGATATCCCCTCAGATGAAAGCATCTACGAAGAAGAGATCTATTCTAATGATGGAGGTGAATCTAGCTCAGAATCAGAGTGAATGAGAGTTCCTTCAACACGTGATTAGAGAAGAGCCATCAGGGTTTTTCTCTCATACCACCGTTTCTCATAAAACCCTTATGAGGATCATGAAAAAGAAGAGCCAAAGCTTAAGATGTATGATGGATTTACAATTGGAGCAATGGAAAAAGCCATGGATATGATTGGTCTTCGTAGCAGGAAGCATCAGATTATCCATAGGGTGACAACAGGTGAATTTGCGATCCCAATGGAATTCACGGGAAACCAAATTCAGATGCAGTTAATCCCCTACAGAGAAATCCAGCAGATTAAGAACAAGGTCAAAAGAGAAGTTGCTAACTTACTCTCATTGATTCATATTGGAGCCATTAGAGTAATCATCAAGGCAACCTCCAAGGAAAGAATTAATTCGCCACTCAATCTGGCAATCTTCGACAAGAGAATCCCGAACCTCAAAGATTCTTGTTTGGGAGCAGTCGCAGGAAATTTGTATGCAGGAAAGATGGCCTTTAACATATATCTGAGGATTGCATACAACTTGGGAGATCGAGACTTCAACAAAGTTCTCACTCTTCATCAAGATTTCAAAAGAGAAGATTTGATGAAAGAAGGGAACATGCCTTACTCGATCGCCTACAAGGTGTCATACGCACTCTCGAATACTCATCATTCCGAGGTATTTTTGAGAAAGGAATTCATCGAAGTCCCCAGAATCTTCGAGGACTTTGCCAAAGCTGTATTGCCGGATATTATTGATACTCCAACAATAGGAGAGATCTGTAAGTAATCCTCATGGCATACAACGCAGCGGAATAAAATTTTAGGATTACAAACCAGCAGATCTATACATAGGGATTCATATCGGATAAAGGAATAACAAGTGTCTTACCCTTGTAGCGTGTTTGAAGCAGATTCCACGGAGCAGCACGTCCAACGAACTCCGAGTCACAAACGAAAGTTTTCACCTTCGTCTCTACGGTATCCACACGATCAAATCGGGAAGGAATAGTTTAAGAACAAAGTGCTAGATTTGTTCTCAAACCAACAAACGAAGCACACTCGATTCACAATCGAAAGGATGGCCGGAATCAAAGTCCCTCTTCGGTTATCAAGCAAAAACCGAGAGCAACCTTGAGTCCAATGAGGCGGCCGAGAGTAGTTGGTGCTAGGTTTGTGTTATGAAGTGTTAATCTATTAAACCCCTTGTTAACAAATTATATATGATTAATTAAAGACTTTCATAAAGCCTCATGGGCTTAAGCCCATGATTTAACTTAATCATTATGATAATTAATTAAGACTCCTCTTAATTATTTAATTCATCCCATGAATTTAATTTCCCTTCTCGATTTAATCTTTTGTGCGACCCGATAGGATCTTGTAATGTTGGCAGTGACATAAAATCTCATTTTATGTCTCAAGCATTGAGCGGTATCTAGCAACACATCGATGCTACCCAAATTACAAGAATGTCAATGACTCGACATAACCTTTAGAACTTGTGATAATATTAATCATGTAACTTAATCCCTTCGTCCTTTGTGTTTAGATTGAACACGAGTCATGGAATAGTCATACTCGTATATCCAATCTTTATTTCTTGATCCCCAAGTAGAATTAGAATAAACGAATAAGCTCGATATCTCATATCGACTCATTCGAGCATGGCCATGCATTTTAGTTCTCACTTGATCAAGGGCCAAACACATCTCCTGTTATATAGGAGGGACAAATCCTATCTCGATCAGTCAACATCCCTCTACATAATTCGTAGTGTATCCAATAGTCGCCTTTATAGTATACCCTGTTACGGGTAACGTTTGACGATATCAAGATACATAACTCCTTATGTTGGGATCTCTGATGATCACAAGTCGTAAGGATTGCATACATTATTATCACTATGAGAATTGCATATGACGATCATATAACTATCCATGTTGCATTCTCATGGTGGGTCTTTCCAGTACATCGTTCTCTAACATGTACCCATATGTTGATTTGATATCTCATATCAATGAACAATTCATCGATCAACATATACTAGTCTCTACGTATTATCATTATCCCTATTCATGATAATACTTGACTAGGGACATCTTTAAGAATAATACAATATTATTCTAAGGGCATTAACATATATATTAATTCACAATGCACAGTTAAAAGAATAATATATAATAATGAATTGCCATTCATAAAACCATAAACATTGTAAGTCTTAAACAATCATCTAATGACTTGTCTTAGGGCATATCCCAACAAATCTCCCACTTGCACTAAGACCACTCAGACATATACCTAATGCCTAGAGATCTAGTATGACGACCATGCTTCTGCTGTGACAGTGTCTTCGTCAATGGGTCAGATACATTATCATCTGTTGGTACTTTGCATATTTTAACATCTCCCCTTTCAACGATTTCTCGAATGAAATGGAAACGCCTAAGTATGTGCTTGGATCTTTGGTGAGATCTTGGTTCCTTAGCTAATGCGATCTCTCCATTGTTGTCACAATAGAGTTCTATCGGATCTTTAATGCTAGGCACCACTCCAAGTTCAGAAATGAACTTCCTCATCCAAACAGCTTCCTTTGCTGCATCCGAGGCAGCAATATACTCAGCTTCCGTTTGTAGAATCGACTACTGTTTCTTGCTTTGAACTCTTCCAGCTCACAGCACCTCCATTTAGGCAATACACATATCCAGATTGCGATCGAAAATCATCTTTGTCGGTTTGGAAGCTTGCATCAGTGTAACCCATTACATTGAGCTCTTCCTCACCTCCATAAATCAAGAATGTATCCTTAGTCCTTCTCAAGTACTTCAGGATGTTCTTGACAGCAATCCAGTGACCTTCACCTGGATCAACTTGATATCTGCTCGTCATACTCAAAGCATACGATACATCGGGACGAGTACATATCATGGCATACATGATAGATCCAATAGCTGACGCGTATGGAATCTTACTCATGCGTTGTCTCTCATCTGGTGTTGAAGGACACTGTTCCTTCGAGAGATAAATGCCATGCGTCATAGGCACGAATCCTTTCTTTGATTCTTGCATGCTAAACCTTTTAAGCACCTTGTCTATGTATGTACTTTGACTTAGACCAAGAAGCCTTCTCGATCTATCTCTATAGATCTTGATTCCTAATACATAGGTGGCTTCTCCCAAGTCTTTCATCGAAAAGCAATTCCCTAGCCAAATCTTTACAGATTGCAAGGCAGGGATATCATTTCCAATAAGAAGTATGTCATCTACATACAACACTAGGAAAATGATTACGCTCCCACTGACCTTCTTGTAGACACAAGGTTCATCTTCATTTTTGATAAAACCAAACTCTTTGATTGCATCATCAAAACGAAGATTCCAACTCCGAGAAGCTTGCTTCAATCCATAAATGGATCGTTGTAGCTTGCATATCTTTCCAGCATCCTTTGGATCGACAAAACCCTCGGGCTGTGTCATGTACACATCCTCGAGCAGGTTTCCATTAAGGAAAGCTGTTTTGACATCCATCTGCCAGATTTCATAATCATGAAATGCAGCTATTGCAAGTAAGATCCTTATGGATTTAACCATGGCCACTGGTGAAAAGGTTTCATCATAGTCAATACCATGAATTTGTTTGAATCCTTTTGCAACCAGCCGACCTTTATAGGTTTGTACGTTACCATCCATATCGGTCTTTTTCTTGAAAATCCATTTGCACCCTATGGGTCGTACCCCTTCAGGTGGATCAACCAAAGTCCATACTTGGTTTGCATACATGGATTTCATCTCAGATTTCATGGCCTCTTGCCATTTCTCAGAATCATTGCCCATTATAGCTTGTTGATAAGATGACGGCTCATCCTCATCAATAAGTAGTAAGTCACCTTGTTGAGTCACAAGAAATCCATATCTCTGTGGCTCCCGGTGTTCTCTTACAGACCTACGCTGGGCTTGTGTCTTGAGCAGGTGCTTCTTCCACAACAGCTTGCGGTGCCTGCTCTGTTTCCATCTCAATCTCAGGTTCAGTGTTTTCTTGTGGTTGAACTTCACTAAGTTCTATTTTTCGCCCACTTGTTTTTCTAGAAATAAATTCTCTTTCAAGAAATACACCAGTCGAGCAACAACTACTTTGTTCTCGGTGGGATAATAGAAATAGTATCCTTTCGTTTCCTTAGGATACCCCACAAATAAACACTTATCAGATTTGGGTCCAAGTTTGTTAGTGGCGTGACGTCTAACGAAAGCCTCACAACCCCAAATCTTCATAAAAGACATACTAGGACGCTTCCCAGTCCATATCTCATATGGTGTCTTTTCCACTGATTTAGATGGAACACGGTTCAGTAAGAAAATCGATGTTTCTAGAGCGTGTCCCCAAAACGATATCGGAAGATCTGCATGACTCATCATTGATCTAACCATGTCTAACAAGGTTCGATTTCTCCACTCGGATACACCATTCCATTGTGGAGTATACGGAGGAGTGAGTTGTGGGACTATCCCACATTCCTTTAGATAGTCATGAAACTCTTGGCTTAAGTATTCTCCTCCTCGATCTGATCGAAGGATTTTGATACTCTTGCCAAGTTGGTTTTGTACTTCATTCTTGAAATCTTTGAACTTTTCAAAGGTTTCATGTTTATGTTTCATTAGGTACACATACCCATATCTACTGAGGTCATCAGTAAATGTAACGAAGTATTGAAAACCACATCTAGCTTGTGTACTTATTGGTCCACATACATCACTATGTATTAGTCCCAATAAAACATTTGCCCTTTCAACATGTCCCTTGAAAGGGGCTTTAGTCATCTTGCCCATTAAACAAGATTCGCAAGTTTCATATGATTCAAAATCAAATGAATCTAATACTCCATCCTTATGAAGTTTAGATATGCGGTTCTCGTTTATGTGGCCCAAGCGACAGTGCCAGAGATAAGTCGGATTACAATCATTATTTTTAATCCTTTTAGTATTTATGTTATAGATAGGCATATCCAGATTTAATACATAAAGACCATTCACACTTTGTGCACTAGCATAAAACATATCATTCAAATAAATAGAACAACAGTTGTCCTTTATTATAAATGAAAAACCATACTTGTCTAAACAAGAAATAGATATTATGTTTTTAGTAATTGAAGGCACAAAATAACAGTCTTTTAAATCAATGATAAACCAGAAGGTAAAGCTAAATGATAATCTCCTATAGCTAATGCAGCAACTCTTGCTCCATTTCCAACTCGGAGATCAACTTCACATTTCGCCAATGTCCTACTCCTTTTGAGATCCTGCACATTTACACAAATGTGAGATCCACATCCAGTATCTAATACCCATGATGAAGAAGTAGATAAATTGACTTCTATAACAAAAATACCTGAAGCGGAAGTCACACTTCCTTTCTTTAGATCCTCCAGATATACTTTGCAGTTTCTTTTCCAATGGCCGGTCTCACCGCAATGGAAACAGTTCCCTTCCTTTGCTATCCCTCCCTTTGGCTTCAGTGCATAAGACTTTGGCTTAGATTTAGCAAAGACTTTCTTTGCTTTCTTGTTGCCTTTAGCTTTGGCCCTTCCTTTGCCCTTATTCACAATAAGGACATTTGTGGCCTTAGTCTTCTTAGTATTTGCTTCATATGTTCTCAACATACCAAGCAATTGTGGTAGAGTCTTTTCCATGTCAGTCATATTGTAATTTACTACAAATTGACTGAAGCTCTCAGGCAACGATTGCAAGATCACATCGGTGGCCAACTCTTGGTCCAATGGAAAACCCAGCTTGTCCATATTCTCAATGTACCCGATCATCTTGAGCACATGAGTTCCAACTAGGCTTCCTTCTACCATCCTGCACTGAAATAACGCCTTAGAGACGTCATACCTCTCTTGTCTTGCTTGATGTTGGTACAACTGCTTTAAGTGTTCGATAATATCGAACGCCTCCATTTCCTCATGTTGCTTCTGAAGCTCAGAGTTCATGGTGGCAAGCATGAGGCACCCAACATCAAGTGCGTCACTCTGATGCTTCTTGTAAGCATCTTTTTCAGCTCTTGTAGCTGTTAGGGGAGGTTCCTCAGTGGGCAAGGGTTCCTCTAGGACATATTGTTTCTTTTCTTGTTTGAGGACTATCCTCAAGTTCCTATGCCAGTCTAGGAAATTCGTCCCATTTAATTTGTCCTTCTCAAGGACCGATCGCAGTGATAAAGTGCTAGTAACGTTGTTAGTTGCCATGGATATCTACAATATAAATATGCAAAATAAGTTTATGATTTAAATCATTTAACATGGTCTTATATTAAATGATACTCCCACTATTTGTTTAAAAAATATCAACCCTCAAAACCTTTAGTGGGCCAAGATCCATATTTCACTTAATCTTGAGTTAGCTTTGGCTAATCGCCCAAGACTCGGTTATTTAGGTAGACAACACTTTGTCAATTATATCACACATAATTCTTGGATAGTTGGACGAACAACACTTTGTTCAATTCATCAAATGAATTATAATCCAACCCATGCCTCTAGGTTCCCAATCCTATTGAGATAACCTAGTTAAGTCGTACCCAATTAAAGTATAACGGATATCACTTTTATCCTTTCGCGCCTTACTAAGATTGCCACGGTGCTTTGCTTTGGCAAACCCACACATGTACAATCGAAGTTATTGACGAGTACTTTTAATTTTGGAAGGCATCTAAAACTTAATATTTTAGAGGGATTTATTGATCTCATGATTAATTTGATAATTTAAAATATGTCCACTACATATAGTTGTATACATATCTACATATATGTGTAATACTATTATCAAACTAAAACATAAGATAAATCATGCATCAACATACATAATTAAACGTGACATGGTTATAGCCCCTACTAATGATTTTCTCAAGCCAATGAGAAAATCCTATGAGTCAACCTAAGGTAACTTCACAAGCACCTTCTTTTGGCTCCAATTTGTGAATGGCCTCCTCATCCCGGCACGATGCTCCATCTTCATTGATCATCATCAATAAAATAAACTACACTATTTACAAGATATAGAATTCCTCGATTCACATTCGAGGGGAACATAGGGGAGGGATTACAATTAGAATGAAATAGAGAAGGCACGACACGCAGGTCGTATTATACATTACAAACATCCACAAATCCTATCTAATAGGTCAAAGGGCTATAACCACGCACCATGCTCAAACAACACATAAAGCATGCATTAACATTTAATTAATTAAATTCTAAACATTTTAAATTTAATTCTAATTAAAACTGTAAAATAGAATTTTGAAAAATTATCGTACGCTCGGGACATCACATGCCACGAACTTAAGCGACTTAAAATGAACCAAGATTGTTTTCGAAAAACCTAGCCACAAGGTTGGACCATGCATGGGCCAAGGGTTCAAAACCCTAGCCCATGACTCGGCCGTCACCCACGTGACCATGCGGCGCAGCTAGTTTATCGAACCGTGGGCCCTAACCCTAATCCCTTCGCGCCGGCCGTCTTGATGTCTATCGAGCCAAAAGGTTCCAAACCTAGCCATGAGTCACGGTCCCAACCATGTTCGACCCATGAGCGGTGGCGGCTTGACCATCTCGAGCCACGAGTTTCAAAAACCCTAGCCGTCATGCGGTCTCACACGCCATATTGCATGAACCCTTGAACCATGTTCGGACCATCATGTGCCAATTTAGACTTTATCGAGCCAAAAGGGTTCTAAACCCTAATTGGTGCGGCGGCTCGGCCCACGCTCAAGCCAAGGGTCCGAACCCTAGCTCCTAAGCGGCGGCCGAGAGTAAAGGATTGTAGTGGCCAAACCTTTGAGCCACTTTTCGATTTTGCGCATTCGTGTATCGTATACAATTATTCGCCAATTATATCAAATATAATTATACGATGATTTTCACAAACTCAATTTAATCATATCATATATGATTATATACAATTTTAAATAGCATGCAATATTAATTCTAATATGATTAAACTATTTAACCACATAAATCCGATATGAGCCTTGTACACGGCTCTGATACCACTGTAAGTAATCCTCATGGCATACAACGCAGCGGAATAAAATTTTAGGATTACAAACCAGCAGATCTATACATAGGGATTCATATCGGATAAAGGAATAACAAGTGTCTTACCCTTGTAGCGTGTTTGAAGCAGATTCCACGGAGCAGCACGTCCAACGAACTCCGAGTCACAAACGAAAGTTTTCACCTTCGTCTCTACGGTATCCACACGATCAAATCGGGAAGGAATAGTTTAAGAACAAAGTGCTAGATTTGTTCTCAAACCAACAAACGAAGCACACTCGATTCACAACCGAAAGGATGGCCGGAATCAAAGTCCCTCTTCGGTTATCAAGCAAAAACCGAGAGCAACCTTGAGTCCAATGAGGCGGCCGAGAGTAGTTGGTGCTAGGTTTGTGTTATGAAGTGTTAATCTATTAAACCCCTTGTTAACAAACTATATATGATTAATTAAAGGCTTTCATAAAGCCTCATGGGCTTAAGCCCATGATTTAACTTAATCATTATGATAATTAATTAAGACTCCTCTTAATTATTTAATTCATCCCATGAATTTAATTTCTCTTCTCGATTTAATCTTTTGTGCGACCCGATAGGATCTTGTAATGTTGGCAGTGACATAAAATCTCATTTTATGTCTCAAGCATTGAGCGGTATCTAGCAACACATCGATGCTACCAAATTACAAGAATGTCAATGACTCGACATAACCTTTAGAACTTGTGATAATATTAATCATGTAACTTAATCCCTTCGTCCTTTGTGTTTAGATTGAACACGAGTCATGGAATAGTCATACTCGTATATCCAATCTTTATTTCTTGATCCCCAAGTAGAACTAGAATAAACGAATAAGCTCGATATCTCATATCGACTCATTCGAGCATGGCCATGCATTTTAGTTCTCACTTGATCAAGGGCCAAACACATCTCCTGTTATATAGGAGGGACAAATCCTATCTCGATCAGTCAACATCCCTCTACATAATTCGTAGTGTATCCAATAGTCGCCTTTATAGTATACCCTGTTACGGGTAACGTTTGACGATATCAAGATACATAACTCCTTATGTTGGGATCTCTGATGATCACAAGTCGTAAGGATTGCATACATTATTATCACTATGAGAATTGCATATGACGATCATATAACTATCCATGTTGCATTCTCATGGTGGGTCTTTCCAGTACATCGTTCTCTAACATGTACCCATATGTTGATTTGATATCTCATATCAATGAACAATTCATCGATCAACATATACTAGTCTCTACGTATTATCATTATCCCTATTCATGATAATACTTGACTAGGGACATCTTTAAGAATAATACAATATTATTCTAATGGCATTAACATATATATTAATTCACAATGCACAGTTAAAAGAATAATATATAATAATGAATTGCCATTCATAAAACCATAAACATTGTAAGTCTTAAACAATCATCTAATGACTTGTCTTAGGGCATATCCCAACAAGATCGAGATGAGGATACAAGATCAACCTGTTCTGAACCGAAGCATGAGCCTTATGATCGAGCCAAGAAGGATGTCTTTCAAACAGGATAGGTTAATCAGCAACTATCCGCGGGAAAAACAGAAGGCAGTCTCAAGCAGAATTCAGAAAATCCCTGATGTATTCAAAACAACAGGAAAGCTGAAATGCCCAGAAGGCTGGAGAGAAGTGCAGATAATTGTTGACATTACAGAAAAAGAGAATATCTTTCCTTGTGATGTACTCTACTATTTGCAACAACCTACAGTTGGCAAGTATCAAGGAAACCTTCAAATTGGCGAAATTGATCTAACAATTGAAGGAACTGCAGGAAGAATCCTAGAACAGCTCATTCTAGGGATTGAATTTCTCGAGGAACATAAACCTTGGGAAAGATTGCATGATGGAATGGAGTTCACGGTGGAAGGGAAAAAATATCGAATCAGATGACACCAGTCCATTCTCCATATACATCTCTGTCGGGATGTTATATGAAAAATATCGGGCAGAATATTTTGCAGCTTACATTGACTCAGGAGCTGGAATATGCACTGCCAGGCGAGAAATCTTCCCCAAAGAAGTTGGTGAAAAACTACCAGCCATTGTCGGAAGAGACTTTTCCAAACGGATCCTTATTCTTAATAAAGAAATCCAAGGAGCTGAAATCATTATCGGCGGAGCAGGCGGTACCCCATGATACAAAGTCAAAACTCCACCTATTTATTTCCATGATACAGGCGCAGATATCCTGTTAGGAAACAATTTCCTACAGACATTCAAGCGGTTCACACAGGAGAATGAGACCAGGAGACTTATTTTCACAACCCTTTGTGATCATAAGATTATTGTGCAGAGACTGCGGGAGGTGTTTCACCAAAAATTCCCTATTAGTTTTCGCAACAAGCGTGGTGATGAAGGAAAACTTCGACACCCAAAGATGATAGGTCAGCGGAAATTTGGAGAGGCAATTCTTCAGTTCCGACAACAAGGTCCTAGTGAAAAGGATTCTCAAACTTTTGACTGGGTTAATATCATGTCTTTCAGAGAGCAGGATGAGGAAAGAGTAACTCCAGAAACCCTGTTGCTACTGAAAAATGCTTTACGAGAAGAAGTTCCACAACCTGAAACTACCCTCGAAGAGCGAATCACTCTAGAGGATGTAAAAAAGGAAAATTTATAGGAACTACAACGAGGATCCACTAGCATGGTGGAACAAAAATGAGCTCAAAGCTACTTTAAATGTGAAAACTGGAAAAGAAAATGAGTTTGTTAGGTACAGACCGATCCCCATGAACCAGGAAGGTTGGAAGGATATGCAGATCATACTTAAGGAACATCTTGACCTTAAGTTAATCTCAACAGGTATTTCTCCATACAGCAGCTCGGGATTTCTTGTTCGGAATCATGGAGAAATTAAACGAGAAAAGCCGAGATTGGTGATCAACTATAAAGGGATCAACAAAATCTTGGAATTCGATGGATATTTTATCCCAAGCAGAGAACATTTGGTAAATAGCATCAAGAGTGCCAAAGTGTTTTCTAAGTTCGATTGTAAGTCTGGGTTTTACCAGATTAAAATGAAGGAAGCAAGCAGAAAGTTCACAACATTCTCCACACCACAAGGACATTATATCTTGAATGTCATGCCAATGGGATTATCGAATGCTCCCCAGATATATCAGAGAAAGATGGATAATCTTTTCAAAGGTTGCTTCAGCTTCATGTTCGTGTATATTGATGACATTCTTATAGCATCAAAAAATTTGAAAGAACATCTCAAACATTTGGAAATCTTTTCAGGTGTTTGTTACAAGGAAGGATTAGTGCTTTCCGAAAAGAAAGCAGTGATTACTACAAGACAAATCGAATTCCTTGGAGTTTAGATCGACGAATCTGGAATTATCCTACAGAATCATATTGTGGAAAAAGTACAAGGATATCCGGATGATCTCAAGGATCTAAAGCAACTTCAGAGTTTTTTAGGAGTTGTTAATTTGCTGGAATGTTCATCAACAATCTAGCAAACCACATGAAGGTGTGCAGTCCACTACTCAAGAAAGATGTTAAGTTTGAGTGGAATGAAGATCACAGACAAGCTGTCATACAGCTTAAAGAGGTGCAAGCAGCTACCAAAGCCTGCAATTCCAAACGACGAGGATGTATTGGTATTATATAAGATGCCAGTGATCATTGGTGGGCTGCAGTTCTCATGAAAATTACACCAGAAGGAGAAGTGCCCTGCAGATATTGCAGTGGGCTATTTGATAACAGCGAAGTTATCAGATGGCACATCAACGAGAAGGAGTTCTTTGTTGTTCGAAAGGCTTTTAAGAAATGGCCACTTTTCCTACTAGTAAAGAAATTTATTTTGAAAATAGATAATACGAGTGTCAATGCATTTTTAAAAAATAAAATTGAATCAAAACCAGAAAAGGCTAGACTTTTAAGATGGCAAGCTGAATGCCAATATTATGATTATGATATTGTCATTGTAAAATCTGATAAAAATATTCTTGCAGATTTTTTGACGAGAGATGGAAGCGAGTGAAGCTAATTCCATCATAACGAGATCAAAGCACCTCCGTGAAAATCTGGAGGAGCTAGACAAGAAGATCAACGCCTGGTGATTAATTCTCAGGTTGTGGGTCAAGTACAGGAACTGGATCTCACGAAGGTCCAACAGGCTATGAAGGCTACCATGCAGCTCACACCTACTTATGGGACAGTCTTTATATTCCCCTCCGACGGGATGCTTCAGCGGTGAAGCTAAAGTCGTGTTTCAGAGAGCCGGGCTCATCAACCGGTGTGGAGGATTCAAGTACCGCCACTACAGGTCCTAGTATTGATCCTTTCGGGGAAGATACAGAAGGAAAAATTGATTCCAAGGTATCTAGGATATCTGAAGAATCAAGCCAACCCAGCACCTCAGGGGTTAAACCAGAAAGTGTTCGTGAGTGGTTTGATTTTGGCTGCCTAGCCTCAGTCTTTACCACATCACCAAGTTTTCCGGAAAACACAAAATTACCGGATTGGATCTATGAAGGAGTGTATGACTCATGGCAGAATAATCATACACTTGGACGAGGAGATGTTCTGGAGTTGAAATTCATAACAGCAGCCCCAGAAATCACAGGAAAGGGCCTTCACCCTAGTTTTCATTTTGTAAAACTACAAAGGCCTAATTGGAAGGCGATGGATCAAATAAAATCACCGCTTGAAGGAACAACACTAGTTTTCCCACTCACAGAAGATGACATTACGACCAGAAGAGCTTGAGGATTATGGGTATGTCTCACTGAGATGGACAAAGTAAAATATCTGTTCAAAATATTCCAGAAAACAGCGAACAGATCATTCATGGTTAACTCAATGACATGCCATAGTACAAAATTTGCCGAGGACATCTTTGAAAAGAAGAGGGAAATATTATGCGACAACAAGATTCCGGCAACCAAAAAAACTAGCCGGAAGTTCTGCAACATGGCTCATGTGGGAAGATGGCAGGACTACATCTGCCCGAGCTGCCCAGAGCAGAAGGAGCCACTGTTCGGGAAAGGTTTCCCTGTCAAAAGGGACCAGAAGAAAGATGACAAAGCAGGACCAGGAAAACGTGGAAGATTCCCACGCGGACTGCAAAAACCAAATTTCTAGGGACCATAGGGAGACAAGAGTCATGTGACTCTGACGAGGACCACTACCATTGTAAAAAGAAAACAAAATGATAGGACAGCCTCTTCGGCTGAAAGTCGAAGGGACCACAAGATACCAAACAAGAAAGAGGACGCATGCAATGACGTCTGATGATAAACAAGATTTGAAGTCCGGAATTCACATCCACCTCCAGACTTCTATATATACCAAGGCATTCAGGAAGCTAAGGACATCGAAAATTCTCCATAGTTTTCTGAAAATAAATATTGTAGTCTCCAAGCTTTGTAATCTTCAGCTTTCTTAGCTTGGTAATATTTCTTTTCTTTCTTTCATTTCATAAGTGTTTGTAATATTGTTCTGTTTGTTTAAAGTTTATGTGTTCTTGAGTCAAGCCTCATATATATGAGAGGCTAAACAAGTCTGTCTCCTCCCAAAAGGAGACGTTTTAATGTAATAGATGTTATAAGTATTCCAGAATAAAAATAAGGCTTTTGCCCAGCTATCTCCCAGATTTCTTTAAATCTTTTTTATATCTTGATTATACCTTACGCCCTAAGGTAGGAAAAGGGCTGTGCTGTGCGGTTCCTGAAGGAGTCGGATAACTGGCAGACTAACCTCGCCCGTGAGCTGAGGTTGGATGGTGATGAGCCATTCGTAAAACAGTCTGGAGGCAGTAAGTTTTCGACTGGTGGAAGTTGCGACCCACCTCACCCGGTGCCGTTATGGTCAAAATGGTATATTTAAGTTTGTTAAAATTTTTATTGTAATACAGAAGCATGTTGGGCCTTTTATTTATTTTTAACATAAGCTTCAAATCGGGTTTTGAATTATAATTAGACGAACGTTATATAAACTGTGAGTCCTTTGCAAAAATATGCTCTTGGGATTCATCTCGAGATGACAGAAACTGAAGGATCTCATGTTCATATAATGTTTCTGTTTGGTAAATATTAGGATGAAAACGATGATGAATAGTATATTGTGGCATATTTTGTTCTTTAAACATTTCCTAGGGGCTAAGAATGCAAATTTATTAAAGATTTTTGGACCGCGTGGACAACTTGGACCACCTGGACCACATGGGGTTATTATTGTCATTTCAACCAAGAATGGACTTAGATCAACTAATGTTTTTTCGTTGGACTATGATAGATTATGTTTCACGAAAGTGTATCGACCCGTAATTTTCCCTTAAAAATTTCACTTGGTATAATACAATACATTATTTTTCATGACATCCGATGAATGAGGACCTAGAATTAGAACAAAAAAAATTAGGCGAAATTTCAAAATTAGTCTCATAGGATATGAGGTTAATCAGTAGTAGTCTCAAATGCCCTTTCGATTATGGGACCACTTTTGATAAAACACAATTTATGTGGGATCAAATTTGATTAGTCTAAACGTTTGTGACTATTATTGATTAAACTCATATCTTATGAGAACAATTTTGATAAATGTTTGGGGACTATATTGATTAAAAGCATGTCTTACGTGACTAATTTTGAAATTTACCCAAAATTAATATCTGACCTGACCTTGAGGTCTTATACTTATCAGATAGGAAATGTCACGCCCCGAGGCCGGGGTCGATAACACCGACGTTGATTCTAAATACACTTCAAAATCAACAAGCCTCGTAATACAGAATTCACGAAAACCAGTCTATTATTCCAAAAATAAATAAACAATTCTTACAAATATCAGCGGAAGCTTCATAAATTACTGGCAACGACATCTTGAACAATAGCATCTAATTCACCATCTCCAAAATTGATTTTGATCTTCCTCTCGATTTTGATTCACTTATATCTGGGAGTGGATGTAAGGGGTGAACGTTTTGGTAAACACTCAGCAAGCATGGGCCAATCGATATGCCAATATAATAGTTTTCATAATTTTCCAAAACATATATCTTAATCAAACATATATTGATATGAATGCATCGTAACATAATTGCTCCATCGAGCCATAACATAACATATCATATCATTCATAATTTTCTCATACGTTAAGCACAATAAATCATCTAGTTTCCTCTTGGTACTGATATCAGTCTCTAGACTTATCCCTCCTAGATATGAGGTCATGCATCGGCTTACCCACGAATAAAGGGTCTGGAAACTCCAGAAACAACGGTTAACCACCGTATAAGGTCATGTAAACGGTTATATCCCACCGCATCAGGGTCATAAAGGAATCCATTTCCAATCAGATTTCAAAGTTTAAAGTGCTTACAAATTAATACTTTTCTTAATTTCAACATAGTTCATATCGATTGAGAACTTAAAAACATACATATTATTTTCAAAACGAAACGAATAACTAGCAAAAACCCACTTACAGATATCGAAAACGATTCTTGCGTGTTTCAATGAATTTGGGTGGCAAAAACGTGATGAATTTCCTCTCCTTTCCTTGCTGAAAATTTCACACATTCTAGTGTGTGCTAGTGTGTGTTTCGAAAATTGTGTAGGTTGTGTGAGGTAATTGGTTGACTCTCAATTCTTAATTAAATAGGTTGCAACTATTAAGGAAGATTCTAGATAATCAATCATATCATATCATATCTTCTTATTTTTGTAAACTAAATTTTATAGATTGATTAGGTGATATTGGTGATTGAGGACTTGTAGCTTGCCTTTTATTATTCACCAAAGTTAATCTCTTAAATCTTTTAAAATTTTAAAAGATTATCTATCCTATTATTATAATCTAGCTAATATTCTATTATTCTTTTCTAAATTTAAATAATAGACTCATTATTATCTTTATAATTTGAATTTATCTAACAAATATTTGATATCTTAGAAAATCATCTATTGAGTATTTTGTATCTCAAATAATTATCTCACAATCATTTTGGAATCTAGCTAATTACTTAACAAGTGTTGTGTAATTTACGAGATTATTTACTTAAGTGATTTACTAGCTAAGATATTTGATAAAAGATCACTTATTATTCTTTAGTAGTATTTTCAATTATCTCCACACTTTTAATTGTTTTAAAAGCCGAAAAGATTGAATATCTAAACCCAATATTATCTTATCTCATATACAAACTCTAATTATAAGAATACTAAGTTCTAGGTTTAGCTAAAAGTCTACAAGATTAAATCGAATAGGATTTATCTCTTTTAAGTGTTTTATTGGCTAATAAATATAATGACATGATTCCTAATTATCCACAAATTATTTATTAGTATTTATTAACTCATGCTTTTCCATTAAGTATTTTGAATTTGAAAATGTCATCTATCTAATATTTTGTAAGCTAGATTATTATCTATCAAGTATTTTGCTATCTACAATATTGAGAGAATGTGATTCATTGTTATCTTTAACATACTTCAATATTATCATTTAGTTTATAATATTATCTTGATATCAAGTAGTTGTTTTTTACTAAATTCAGGGTAGTTGAGCAGACCAAAACATCGTGTAGTTGAGTTGACCAAAACTCTAGTTATTTGACTTGGTTTGAAAAACCAGATTCTCACAGGAAATATATATGCTCCTAATCTAAGATCTAAAGAAATCAAGAGATGGTAATTTAACTTTCTTGGCACTCAAGAAAACTTTCAACTTGATGTTCCCTTATGATGGCATTCCTCCGACCGATCCAACCTTATACTGAACCCTGTCGGGTTACCTTCACTAGGTCAACTAGTTTCTATTTTCTCCATACTCCACTCATTTTATTGTGGTATGGTGCACATTTTGAGACATGTGAAGGCTACATTATCTTCCATGGATTTGACTTTTCTTCTTGCTTCTTGAAGGCTACACTATCTTCCACGGATTTGACTTTTCTTCTTGTTTCTCTTTGGATTTCTTGTTAATGTCTAATTTTTTTTGATACGATAAGATTGATGCACATTGACCTGTGAAGACCCGGAATTTTAGTCAAACAAATTACGTGATACCGAGATAACATTGAAAAATAAATAAAAATAATAGATTTACATTATGGATGGATTTAATTATATTATTCAATCTTGTGGACTTTTAATCACATATTTAAGTTTATAACATATTAGAGTTGTTAGGAGATAATACATAAGTTATATGATTTTAGTTTGTAAACTTTTAAATAATTTAAAGTTGTAGATAATTAAGAAATCATTGAAAATAATAATCAATCATAAATCTTGCAATGAATAGATAAAAGTTTATGGACTATAATTCCTACACTAATCCTACATTTTTGAAAGTGCATAATTAAACCATTCAATGGTCTTGTCCAAACATTGTCATAAGTCATTCAATGACATTTAAATGCCTAACCCAAATCTTGCCACCATTCAATCTCTTACAACCACAATTCAATCCCATTCATTCTAATATAAAGATATTTAATAGTTTGCTTAAATCATGTCATTAGATGGTCAAAGTTTTGTAATTGTCAATAAATTCTTTTATCATTACCAATTATTGACCACATTCATTACTTGACTCAAATCTTGTCATTAGGAGACCAAAATTATGGGATGCAATTAAGTCTCCTACATTATATCATATTATACCATACCAAAGAAAAGATTATCCTACCAAGATGCATATTTACATTCATTGCCTTGCCAAATCATGACACTAAATGACCAAAGTTAAGGAGCTCAATTTAAATTCCTCCTACATTAAAATCACATCACTCAATCCCATTTAATTGCCTCCCAATCACATTAGCAACATCCACACATCATACACTAAAGTCTTGCCAATTGGGAGCCAAAATAGTGGACCTAAATTGGACACTCCTCCTCACATTTAAAACCACATTACACCATTCAAAGAAAGGATTACCCTACACTTTACATTGTTGAAAATCTTCTCACACATCACACACCCATTATTCGAAACCTTCAAGGCAAAGGAAGATGAGATTTTGTGCTATTTTCTACAACATGTAATTCGCTCAATCACGCTTCGAATGTAAGTGGGTTTTGCTATCATTCCATTCGTTTTCAAAACTATATGTATGTTTTAAATCTCGATTGAACAACCTATGAAAAGTATGTTTTTAAATCAAATAACTCGTTATGTGGATATGTGCAAGATATGTGTTTATGTGTAAGAAATGTGTTTATGTGCCAAGATCTATGTGATTTGACAAAGAAATATTAAAGGATTTTTGCTATGATTATATGTATATTTTTACTATGTTCAATCGGCCCCTACTTGCTGGGTGTTTTCCCAAACGCTCACCCCCTTACCTCCCCTCCCAGACAAAGACGAAAACAAGAGATCGAGGAAGAAGAACAAGAATAATTTTTGGAGATGATCCACGGAGAACCTTCAAAGAAATTTATTAGTTTTATTTACGCTTCTGCATCTTTGATTTAATCCTAGACAACAATATTTTGTAATAGCAATTGTAAGGACAATTTAATGATTTTGGAGCAAATAGACTGGTTTTATCAAAGATCTGTATACGAGGCTTGTTGTATTCGAATTTCATATTTGGATTCAACGCCGGTGTCACGCGCTCCGATCTCGGGGCGTGACACATTAACCCATTCAACTACATCAATAATATCATAATGACATCCAATTACTATTTAACCCCAATCTTGTTAATAAAAGGCCAAAGTTATGTAATTGATAAATTGATTCACATTAATAACCAATTGTTGACCACATTCAATACTTGCTCAAATCATTTCATTACATGGCAAAGTTTTTGAAATTTTTAAGGAATGCCTCCTACATTAAACATATTACCCTACCAAAGAAAAACTTATCCTACCAAGAGACATATTTATATTTATTATCTTGCCAAATTCTTTGACACTAAATGGCCAAGATTTAGGATCAAAGTAAATGCCCCTCCATCTTGCTCCTATATTTTAAAAACAACATCACAAACCTACCACTCAAGACCCTAGATTTCGAAACCTACACACACTTACACACACAAGAATTTGATACCTACACATACTTTACACACACAAGAATTCGAAACCTTCAAGGCAAAGGATGAGAAGATTTTGTGCTATTTTCTACAACATGTAATTCGTTCAATCACGCTTCGAATGCAAGTGGGTTTTGTTGGGTTTTTTGGCCCATTACCTTATTTTTCTTAATGGGCTTTGGTCCCTTTTCTTTCAACATAACCGAGCCCCCATCCTTTACCCATTCCCCTTCACTTTATTTCTTCAACCACTCCAGAAGCTTCTCCTTCTCTGCGCCTCTTCGGATGGCTGGTTTGGCCGCGATGCTTGGGACTTGCTCCCCTTCTCTTCAGCTTCCTTGCTGCTATTTATCATGGATTTATTCCATGATGAGGTAAGCCTGAAAACTGTCCAACTCTTGAGTGTTTTCCCCCCCATCTTTCGTGTCTCTGTTTCCTTTGTGGTTGACCGAGAGCTTTGTGCTTTCTGTGTGAGAGCTGTGGTGCTGTGTGCGCCGTGAGTTTAGGTTGGTGCTCTTGTGGTTCGAGTGTGGTGTTGTGTGCACCGTGGCTGGTGTGTGTGTGTGCTGTGTGCGTGCACTGTGTGTGTGGCCGTGAGTTTAGGGTGGTGCTGTGTGGCCGTGAGCTGTGGTGCTGTGTGCACTGGTGTGGCTGTGTGTTGAGTGTGTGCGTCTGTGGTTCTGCTTGAGGCAGTGCGTGTGCTATTCCCTTGTGTCCAAGTTGACTGTGTGTCTTGGTGTAACCCTGTGTGTGGTTCCCCTTTCTGTGTTCGGCCGTCGCCTACTGCTTGTGTGTTCGGACAGTGCTTAGGGCAGTGTGTGTGTCTCCATCTTTTGGCTACGATACCTTGGTTCCCCGGTGACGACGTAGAAAGGAAACCCAGCTCGACCTGAGCCCAATTCCCTTACACTTGTTCAATATTTGATTTATATAGTTCTTTGTGAATTGTATGCTGTGGATTGTTTTCTTGTTGTGATTGCAGGTTAACAATCGACGATTCAAAGCGGAACGAAATCCTTACAGGTTTTTGCTACAACTTCATTTCGTTTTCAAAACTATATATATGTTTTAAATCTCGATTGAACTGATTTCCTTTTTCTTGCTCCCATTCGAAGATTAATATATTAATTCTTAAATAAAGCAAGGAGTTCACGTGATTGTAAAATTCCTGCTACAGGCTATACATGGCAGAATGTCTCAAAAAACCGCCAACGTATGCGAGGACAAAAACAGCGCTAACACGGCTGTAATTTCACAAATTTTGCTATCTAACGCCACGATTTTTATTTTTTTTTGTCATAGCCGAAATCCATATATTTTGATACATTTTTAGGCTAAATTTAAAAAAATAGACTTATAGGATAATAATCTTTGCAATATTAATCATAATATCAAATTTTTAGGACTAATCAAATATAATCACGTGGTAATTATTTTTATTAAAAAATAATCACAAAATTTTATTTTTGATCTTCCAAACTTTGAATTTTAATCAAAAATGTTCTCAAAGCTCTCTATTCAATTATGAGATATTTTTGATAAAATTTGTTAAAAACATTTGTGTAAGATTATTTTGATTAAAAATAACTTCTGTTAATATTTCTAAATGTTTGGAATTAATAGTGTAAATAGATATATCCTGTGGTATATTTTTTAAACGTACCATATATTTTTAGATATTTGCACGCAAATTTTGGCTCTTTAAAAAAAAGGCGATAATGAAGAAAATATGATGCAGCATGGAGAAAGAAGCATGAAAATGCGTGCAAACTGGAGTTTTGTTCTGAAACCAAAGAAACCATCACGGACTGACATTGAAGTTTGCAAATGGCCCATTAACACCCAAAAATTGCCATCTTTAATTTTATGTACATCACTTTAGTCAGCTTGTGTTGTTGCTACCCTTAAGAATTATATCCTTAAAGGTATACAATATCCTATTTTCATCCAATGTGGATGGAAATATTCTCATTCTATGATTGATGCACTTATGGACAATCATATTCTAGAGTATTCGGTTGCGTGTCAAATTACCCGTATTTATAAAATTTTGACAAAAAATAATCAAATTAATGTATCATAAAATCCAAACAACCCAACCAAAATGTGGAACAAAGATTTTTCATTAGGTTTGGTTAATTCATGTTATTAATCAAATTAGATTCAAATTGTGACTCTCAATTGTATATTTTTAATCGTGTGATAATTTGTATATGGGAACTTAAACCATCTCTATACTATTACTTAAATATTATACAAAAAAATTGTGCTATCTTCCAATTGTATCATAGGATTCACGGGTTGTTCATATTATTCATCTATAAATTAAATCTTTGGGGATCGAAACCATCTCATAAATTCAAGAAGAATATAGAGACAATTCGAATCCCAAGCCATGGGTACGAAGTTTTTGTCTATGTTCATCGTTTGCATGCTTTGCATGTTGAATGCATTGCCACCCGCTTATGCTTGGCAACAAAACTGCCCACCTCCATATCCACCTTACCACCGCCCTTCTCCACCATCAACTCCTCGGCCACGCCCACCATCCCCTCCTAGACCTCACCCGCCAACCCACCACCGTCCTCCATCTGTCCCAAGACCACCATCTCCGCCACACCATGGAGGGGGAACACCACCTCCGGTTGTGTTGCCACCGATAAGCAACCCACCCGTCATCGTGCCACCGCCAGTAATAAGTCCACCGGGAATCATCCCACCAATAACCAATCCTCCGGGTATCATCCCACCTATAATCAATCCACCGGGAATCATTCCTCCTATAACAACCCCTCCTGTCACACGACCACCTCCATCATCTTGTTGTCCACCTTACACACCTCCTGGAGGTGGCGGCGGCACCCCACCTAGCATCAGTCCACCTCCGGCAGCCACATGCCCGATAGACGCGCTTAAACTAGGGCTTTGTTTGGATGTTCTTGGGGGATTAGTGCATGTTGGAATAGGAAATCCAGTGGAAAACTTATGCTGCCCAGTGATTCAGGGATTGTTAGAGCTAGAAGCAGCCATTTGTTTGTGCACGACAATAAGACTTAAGCTTCTTAATCTGAATATTTTCCTTCCTCTCGCTCTTCAAGTGCTGGCAACTTGTGGCTTAACCCCTCCTCCTGGTTTTGTATGCCCGCCTCTTTAATTGTACTTATTTCTTACTTTGTGGGTAGTGTGAGGCGTTATGCACCGAGCGAGATAAGAGGGAAAAAGAAAGAAAATGAAAACGTTGTTTAATTTCGTCATCCTGGCTCCTAATTAAGTTTTTCTTTTTTGTGTGTGTCCATGTTTCTTCGAAACTCCTAATTTATGTTGCAGTTTGTAATAACGTAACTAATTAATGTGCTTTTTGTCTCAAATTGTAAGATCATATGTTTGTGTTTCATTTATTTTCTGGGCGTGCTCCTCACCTTCTTCTTATTACTATTATTGTTCTTGTTATTTTTGTTTCAATGGAACCGTACCTTCTCTTCTATTGAAATAGATTAATGCATATGGCGGGTTTCAGCAAATTGAGGATATGTATATGTATCCACAAATTCATTTAAGCATCGTTTGGTATATTTATAAGGGTGCTCACCATCACTTATCTCAAATCGGTTAGGTACCAATAATTATTTAATGAATCAAAAACTTTGAAATGGGATTACGTTGAAACGACAAGCAAACAAAAGAAATATATTTCGGACAAATAAATGTATTGACTTTTTCTTCTAGTTTTGTATCATTGCAAGCCTTTTTTTTTTAATAGGCAATACTAGTACAAGTATGTTGCCAATTTCAAACACGTATGCTACATGTTAAAGACCGAATGTCACGAAAAATGCTTCCATTCTTGACTTTCACAACTTGATTAACACAATTATTAATGTACTAGAAGACAAGTTGGACAACTTCATTACAAATTAAATTTATAATTATTACTTTTTATCATATATGTTTACAATATCATGAAACAGTGCTTCCCATTTGCTCATCCACAAAATACCCAGAGTGGTTGTGAATTTTCTGCAAATTTCTGTTTATCATTGTATGTTTATTGACAATGTCTCATGATTTCTTCCAAACGTGTGTTATCTCCTCTTGATGTTCAAATGGTTGGTTTGCAAAATGGTGATAGTGGATAGATAGAAAATGGAACAAAGTTGATGAAGTGAAATTGTATGTTATTCTTCCACACTCAATCAACTAAAAGTGTAGGCTTAAATTCATCAGTATTATTCTTTCAACTAAGCATCCTTGAATCAAAGTAAACCATATTTGTATAGGATTGATCTCTTCAATGGGCTTTATCAACAAGGTTTTGATGAAGCTTGGGCTTGATCTTTATCTTTTGAATTGTTGAGGATGCTGGTTACTTCAACCCTGTAGTGAACGATCTCAAGATAGCTTGTAGTCGAAATAACTTTTTGTTGCTCTCATCCAATCATATATAAAAAAAATAACTTCATGTTCCTAAATTGTTAATATCTTAGTTAATCACTGATTCAAAGAAATCGTGGCCCTACCATTTTTCCAGTTCTTTTCCAATATTCCTCATTCTTAAAGTGAAATTATTTTTCCTCCTCCGCCCATGGTTTTTCCCCCAATTTGGAGTTTTCAACCTAAATTTTTTTTTTGTTATAATAAAACCTCTATAAATTAATAATGTTCGGACCATAAAATTTTATTAATTTACAGATGATATGACTAATAAGAGATTCACGAGCTTGATGATATGACTAATGATCCGCAATAACATAGATGCTAATCACCAGTTGAATCATCCAAGTGAAATGATGAATGCTTATATATTCAAAAAGCTTAGAAGAAATTGTGTCTAGTATAATTGAAAATCATATTGAGGATGAAACAAAAGATAATTCAGTACATTTGGTACCGAGAAAGGAAGCACTCATAGCGGCAATAACTCTTCACAACTTTTAAAGGCGGTGTATACGTACGCGTACATAAAGAAGAACAAACTTAGTTTTGGAATATTACAACAAAAAAGCAACAAGAATGCAATTACAATAGGGAGGAAAAAAGCTATACTGTCTTCTACAACAAAAATTATAGGAACCAGTATGTTTTTCTCCCTTTATTTGGCACTCAGAAAACCAAATACAATATATTCTGCTAAGTCCGATGATACACTCCGTAAACCAGCTACAGTCATATCTTGCAACCATAAATAAGACCCATATAACGGTAATTAGTTCATGAAATGTCTGCGTCCATATAGCATAAAACCAACTTAAAAAGGAAATCAAATGCAATATATAGTAACCCTCCATGCACGAACAGGCGAATTTAACAAGCGGTAGCACAATTTAAGCACATTGGAAGCCTGGTGGAACATTCTTGGAGCAAGCATTGAGAAGTAAGCTAAGGGAAACTTGGACATTAAGGTTGATGCCCAATACATTGGCTTTAATGGCTGTGCAAAGGCACGCGGCCGCGTCGAGATCGGCTAAGCCCTCAAGTAAGGTGCAACATGGAGTTTTCGGGGGAGTGCCGATGGTCACACTAATCAATCCCCCAAGTAAATCGGCACATGCAGCTAGTTTTAAGGTATCTCTAGGGCAGGTGGCTGGGACGACAGGGGCACCCGGCACGACAGGGGCAACCGGCACGACAGGGGCACCCGGCGGACATGGTAGGGGCTTCGGTTTCGGTTTAGGCTTTGGCTTAGGGCAAGTGTCGCATGCCGTAGCGAAAGTGATGAATAGAAGGTTTATGACTAAAAATAGGGCAATCGATGTGCTTTTCTTGGAAGCCATAAGTTGCTCAAAAATGGCCTAATGCTTGTGTACAATGCGGGATTGTACAAATGAAAAGGGTTTTTGGGATGGAAGGATTGGCGTAGAAGAAGTGGGTTTTATAGGAGAGAAAAAGATGTGATATAGGGATGGCCAGCGGGGAACTTTTTATATGAGCCGGGTGTTTACAAACACAATGTACAAAACATATAAATACATATACATATATATGTATGACTTGCATCAATTTTTGAATAATTTATTTGCGATTGACATGGATATTTGATATGAGAGGTTAAGAAGAAAGCCATACTTGATATGAGGTCAATTTGAAAGTAAGCTATAAAAATCTTCGAAATTTAATATTAAAAATTGGTGGCTTCTTCACAGGTCAAGGGGAACTCGTTGGATAAGTATAAAAAATTTCTTGAAACTTCACCGAATATAGCATGAAATATATTATTTCACTATTTATTCTATTTTTTAAAGAACGAGAAGTGAAATAAAAGTAGTTACGATCGGTACTTTATATTATTATATATTTATTTTTTTAACTACAAAAGGCTATTCTAGTATTTTCAAAATAGATTAGCCATTTAAAGAAAGAAAAAAACATCACATTTCCTCAAGGACATGAAAAATAAAATTGAATTTGAAAATAATAAATATTATTGTGAATGTATTATGTAGGGTCAGGGTCTACTAGTGATTTTAGCTGGCATCCCTAGCATAGATTGGGCAAACTTTTGGATGCATGTGAAGTTGTATAGCAAATTGCGGGAAATTTGATGCTATCCTTAAATGTATTGTCCTCAATGGTGCATCTTATTATACATTTGAAATATTTTAAAATATTTCAAATGGCTTATTTCAAATGTATGATGAGATGTACACTTAAGGACAATGCTCATAAGGATACCATCAAATAAACAGCAAATTGCCATGTTACTTTGCGAAAATCTAAATCTATTGACTTATATATCACATCTTTTTGATCTTATTTGAACTATATGCCAAACTTAAGATTATAATTAAAAGAAATTCATTTTTTCTTGATTTAATATTCCGTTTATTATATATCTAAATTGAATTCTCTACATGACTTCAAATATTAAACAATTTGAAAATTTGCCATCAATCTTTCGTTTCAAAATAAACTCATACTTAAACAAAGTATTTTTGTATGTAAATATTCTCTAATGTCTCGTGTTTGGAGTCGACGTAGAATGTTAATATGATTTAACTACATTAGTACATGCATCTAGGCGCCGAGCCACGATATAATTTAGGGGGGCGGTTTTTGTAAAAAAAATAAAAATAATTTATTTTTAAAAAAATCTATAAAAAACACTTAAATTTTTTTTTGGAGGGTGCGGCTGCCGTCCCCCGCATCCCCTCCCTCTGTCATGCATGCTTCGATAATATGTTTCAAACCTCAGTCTAGGGATCAGTCGATTCGATTTGTTTACACACATAAGTTGTTTACACACATAAGGTTCTACTCTTTCATTAGATTATACGATCCCATTTTATTTATTTGTAGCCGTATGTGTTTGTGCAAATAGCACTTTGTTCATTTTGGTCGAACCTGGTAGGCTCTGCATGTTTTATAATTAGGCCATTTAGGGAAAAAATAACTAATCGTTCGGGGTATTTTTATAAAAATTATTTAATGAGTTTCTACTTCCAATTTTTATTCTATTCAGTTTTATCCATATAGTATATTACTATATTAAAGAAAGGCGGTGAGCTCAGGAGCGTAATGTCGTGAGTTTGATTCCCCCTGTCAACATTTTCTAGGTTTAAACCTATAGCATCGAGATTGTCTAGTGCAGTTTGGTTGTCGTGGTTTGAAATCTACTACGTCAGACCGACGGTTTATCTAATGCGCACCCAATAAACTTATTTGGGAAGACTGATATAACCCGTACATTTATTTTATTTTATTCTCATTTTTTATTATTATCAGTGATTAACTTATCAACTTGGTATATACTTATATTTTATAAGAATATATATATATATATATATATATATATATATATATATATATATATATATATATATATAATATATAAGATCTGTCTTTCATTGCAAGTATTAAACCCAAATCAAACAAAACTTAGAAAAATGGGATAATGCAGCAAATCGTCCCATGTCCTATCAAAAATAATAAAGCCTCTTACAAATGGACGCGTAGAATTGACAGCTAACAAGCATGGCCCTTCTGCATGTAAGTCATATTGCCCCCAGACTCGTTAAGGGGCCAAAATCCTAATTTGGCCATTGTCTTCTTCTAAATTAAAGCTTCCTTCTAGTCCCTACCCGATAAACACAAAGTGTAGGGCGGAAGAAAAATAGGCACAAAATATTGTATTATTAGTGTTGAATGTTCTGCTATAAACTCCACTCTTTCGATTACGTGTGTACATGATTATATATTATTTTTAAACAAAGGTTTTCATCAACACTTCATCATATCTTTCTTTACAACAAAATGGTATCGAGTCTACAAAATCTGTGTTAATTCCTAAGTGAAGTCCTTCAGAAGGTAGAAAGTGTGCAACTTGGTTAGCTTGTCTAGGATAATAGTGAATACTCGCACCCTGGACCCGCAAACATCCCGATCGAATTTCATCAAGAAGGGGAGCCTCCGATGCATATGGTTATGGGAAGAGCCATCCTATGGATACATGCAAATTTTCAAAAAAAAAAAAATTAGTGTTAATTTTCGAAAATTTAGTTAGTTTACTCCAATCATCTAAATCAATGGTAGATATTAGCCCTATTCACCAGACCGCATGTAACTCTGCCAGATGAGAGAAAACAAAAGAAGAATAGATTCTTCCTATCAACAGGAAAAAGCTGATGAGGTTGAAATGAAGATATAGGAAATCTACGGATCCTAAAATATTTACTGAAATTATTTTGTTTATATAAATTTAACGTCACGACGAATAGACATTAATGCCAAATTTGGAAATTTGTACCTATATTTGATACACGTAACCAAGATCTATGGTACTCATTTATTGAAATGTTTTGATATATTGGAAGCTCAAAACGAATGGTCAAAGGAATTGATGATTCGTGTTTAGTCTCCAATCAAAGCCTAGTCTTAAAACTTGCATTGTAGAGAGGGGAACATCATCAAATAAGGAATCATCATCAAATAGATTTTCTCATCTTTCTCTATCAGCTTTAAGCTCAGAAACAGCTCACCCAATCCCTTCATATATATTAACACTGACAACTATGATGCACGGATACGGATATATTGGTACGTGGATATAGTAAACATTAAATGCATAAAATTTAAATAACAAAGTTTAAACTTCATCGAATCCACGACAAATAATAGAGTTTTAAACACCAATTACTACTTAAATCAAGAAAGTTACATAAAAATATTGCTTAATCATTTAAACGCTTGTCCTATCTCGATATATTGATTCTTCATTAGCATCATCTGTAATATAACTCAAATTCCGGTTCATCAAGTGATAGAATCTCAATACCAAGAATGTTAACACAATCTAACGACTCAAAAGCATCTCCAGCCACATCCCACATTTTGAAGTCGCTCTTCATATATTGGAGATTTCCTTGAAAGAAGACATACTATGAATGAAATTCAAATATTCGGCAAGTTGTGGTGTTATTTGCTTCCTCTTTGTTGAATGAATAAATGCATAAGTACTCCAATTTCTCTCACAACAAGATGAAGAAACTGGGCCAAGTACCTTCATGCAAATTGATTGAAGATTAGGAGTTCCTGAGCCATGAATTATCCACCATTGTAGTTGATCTATCACCCATCTATCTCGTATAGAATCTTCATCGGCAAAATCCTCATGGCGTATCAAATACGTATCTTGGATGTATTCATATAACTATCTGAGATTAAAAATAATTTGTAAATTTGGATACTCCACATGGAGTATATGATACGTCAGAATCAGAAGTATCTTGAAGTATCTAGACAAGTATCCAAAATAAAAAATTAATTTTTAATTTCGATACGCCACGTGGCGTATCGGATACGTATCAGGCAAGTATCCGTGAGTATCGATATCTGAAAAGTACCGGATACGTGACCGTGGAAATTTTATGAGTATCCGTGCATCAGAGACTGACACACACGCGCTGTATAACTTCATTCGGTTCATCATAACCCAAAAGAAATCTTATTCCAGATTTGGAATTTAAACTAGTGGATGTGAAACTAACGTGAAAAATAGTGGAGATGAATAAACCTGATGGATGACATAAAATTTTCGTTGGCGGTTTTTAACAAAAGAGAGAATAGTTAAGAGGGATTAGTGTAGTCGAGGAGTTAAAAAATATGAAACCAATATTCAAAAAAAATAAGGATGATTAATAAACATGCGTAAAAATTAAAAAAAAAAAGATTAATATTTTTTGGGTTTTTGAAAAAAGCTTCACAAAAAATGATGTAATTTGATATCATCAGGCCCTCTTACATTTATATGCATAGCAGATATATCTCATTTTAAATTCATGATAGTAATTGGTTCCTAAAAAACTAAGAAACTCTACTTGTGGCTATGTCCTCTCCACGCTACAAATTAATATAATTTTCAGAAGGTATATATTGAGAAATATTCTGATTCGATTTGTGTCTTCTTAGGAAACACCTAAGCTGTACATATTAATCTTAAACGTAATCTAAGCTGCACTTTCAACCAACTGGGAACATACATGTGGCTATTTAAATAGGAGGAAATTACATTAATCAACTAAATCTACTAAAAAAATCTTATGTTCAACTAAATCCATATTCTGAAAATCTTCTTTCAACTAAGTCCATTTTTATGAAACCCTAATCTAATTAGTCTTTGGTTATTCCTAAAATACAATTGTTCTAAAAACCAATTTATAACAGTTGAATTATCTCTTCATCGTCATGAGAGTTGGTGATGGACGCGTGTTCTAGGAAATTAGCAATGGTGGTTAGGCGAGAAGTATGGAGCGGTGGCGGTGTTGTGGTGGAGGCAGCGACGACTCCTTTCGTATTGTCAAATGTCCTTCTCTAACCACAGAAAACTGGCGATTTGTTTCAATTTTGTTTGCTGTTTTTATGGTATTTTTGGGTTTTAATTAACATTGAATTTTATTTCAATTTTGGTGCACATTATGTGCTTGTTAAAAGGTCTCTTTAGGTAAACAAACTTTTTTTTAGAAAATTCGGAAAAGATAAACAACATATCACCTCATCCAAAGGTTTTGATTTATTTTTTTTTCCACTTTGATTTGTTTACGTACAATATACCAAGTCAAAAATAGACTCTAAAATTTCATTTTCATTTGTTTACATACTGTTTTCATTTCTAAAAATTTCAGACATTATATAACTACATTAGTGCAAGGATCTATAATAACATAAAATATGCATATATCAAATTCCTAACAATATATCAGTGAGGTAGCACCACTAGTCTATCGATGCATGTAAATTACATGCACAGATAGACTCAACATTTGCATTTATTCTCAAATTACACAATAACTAAGTCTCATATGGTATGTCTTAAAGATCATCACAAATAACACTTAAAAATTAAGACACGTATGTGTAATAGATTATCATTTGTAAAATAATATACTGTTGTTATGAGATTATTTAATAATTTATCATATATTATATGCTCACTCATAATAAAAATTTACTTTCTAAAATAATATATTGTGTCTTCAATTTGTTATAGATAAATTGTAAAAATTATAGAATGAAAAATTAATTCGCATTTTTATGTTTTGATCATTGTTATTAGTAACTAGATAAAAAAACATAGTATATTAGTGCATCACCGCCTATCTTTGCATGCAAATTACATGCATCGATATATTTTAGTAAGAATGTGCATGTGAATTACATACACCGCTGAGTCTATCGGTACATGTAAATTACATGCACCGATAGACTTATATTGTATTTAACCCAAAACATAGTATTTTATATATAATTTTTATGGAACACTTTTCCCTCATTAATTTTTTTAAACCTTAACTTTTGATTTAATGAGGGTTTCAATAATATGACTGTTTCAACAAACAAAATGAGTGTTTTAAATCTTGAAGTTTATTCAAACAGAATGGCTAATGCGTTGGACATTTTGTGTGGTCAAGCTTCTGGAGCAGAGTAATACAATAGACTTAGTGGCACATGCACCACTGAGTCTATCTGAAACAAGAAACACAAAAGCGACACCTAGTGGTGCATGTAAATTACATGCACCACTGAGTCTATTGGTGCATGTAACTTACATGCATCGATAGACTCATGTACTGTCGGTGCACGTAACCCACATGCACCGCTAGATGCAAACGGTACATATAGAATGCTCATTATGTGATTTGAATTTGAAAGATATAAATTGGGAATTTCAGACACCATAGAAGGCTCATGATAGCAAACTGAAATAAGAAAGCAACACCTAAATATAAAGGTGCATGTAAATTACATGCACCACTGAGTCTACCGGTGCATGTAAGTTACATGCACCGATAGACTCATGCGTTGTTGGTGCATGTAACCCATATGCACCACTAGATGCAAGTAGTGGACATTGAAGGCTCGTAATGTGATTTGATTTCAATTGGTTAAAGAGGAATCTTAAGAGCACATGAAACAAGCTAAAAGCAATGCTTTCCCAACTAAAACAATAACCGTTGTTCTTTTTATCGTCGAATCAACAAAATGAAGTATAACCACAAAGCCATACATTACACATGACCCACAATCAATTTAGGGTGCCATTTAACCCGAATGAAGAACCAGAAATACTTGCTTCATCAATTTAGGTGTATGTAAATTACATGCATCACTGAGTCCATGTAATGTCTTTTAATCAAAAACATATATACATGCGACAATGGTTTCAATATCATTACATTCTTAAAATTTTCATTCAAACAATTGATCGAACATCTCAAATACATTATATTTTGAGTTTCACATTAAAAATCTACAAACAGTCGTTATAATAAAATTGAAATTCATAATAAATATAAAGTTTTCATTCAAACAATTGATCGAACATCTCAAATACATTATAGTTTTGAGTTTCACATTAAAAAGTTACAAACAGTCATTACAATAAAATTGAAATAATAATAAATATAAAACCAAATCAACACAGTCGGTAAATAGATGATAAATATAAGAAGAAAATGATTTTGATTGCTATCAGGACTTTAGATTTTTATTTGACGCAATCTGTTATACGTGTTCTCCATCTTCCTCTTTTATTGGCCTTCGCCGCCAACATCCTCCACCACTCGACCGCCACTGCCCCCGCTTCTTTCACTCCACAATGTTGCTGCTTGCCCTACTCGTTCACATATCTTATAGTGTTGCAGTTTTTCAAAGAAGAATGCAGCTTTGAGAAGTGCAAGTATTTTGATAAGTGGGGTTAGTTTGGTCATTACATCCAAAATTATACATAGTTAAAATAAATTTTTTTGGTGGATTGGGCCGAAATTTTTTTTCCTACTGATACCGAATCGAAATTTGCCCTTTAATTAGAGTCAGTTCATTGTGTACAACTACAATGCAACTTGCGGTTCATACGTACTACTAGTGCAACCAATTGTTTTGTAGAGTCAATTTACAATTAATTGATCTGTTGGGTCAATTTTGCAATTGGTCATATGCATTAAAGATGAGTTAGTTTGCATCACAATGAGGCAATTCATGTAGAGATTTTGTCGTGCATGCAAGAATTTCCAAAAAATAATATAATACGATGCTTGTAGATGGGTAGATTTGGATTTGTGAGGGATTTTAAATCATGTATTATTTAAAATTAATTTCTAAATATTAATATATACGTAAAATCATATAATATAGTAGATAATTATCAAATATTGTATGCACATATATTTGTATACATAGCCCAATTATTTAAATCAACCGAATTTGGATGAAAGTCTAACTGAATTCATTAATGTTCACTTCGGCCTGTTTATTTATTTTTTCCAGGATATTAATTAGAGGCACTTACGGGTCAGTATCATTTGGTGTACAAGAATTCAATATAGTCTACCAAAAAACAACAATTCATTTAAGTCTATTTCCTGTTGAAATGACATTAGTAACCCTCGCGCGGTCACTGTAGCACAAAATCACTGTAGCACATGCATCGCAGAATTCTGAAATTACTTTTTGCCAAAAAATGTTCACCACAGACCGAAATCGTACATCAAAATCAATTTTAGTGCATCCAATGTCAAAAATCGTGCACCACCATGTTAAATAATCGTGCACCAACATGTTAAAAAGTCGTTAAAAAATTGTGCACACCCATTACAAAAACTAAATGCACCACCTAGATAAAAAATCGTGCACCCAATTAAAAAAATTGTGCAGCAATATTTTAAAAAATCTCTCAGACAAGAACATGAAACCAACAAAATATGTGCTCAATGTAGCAAGCAGTTAGGAAATGAAAATTACTCAAAGTTAGCAATAAAATGGAATTTTTTTTTAAAAATTGAGGGTAACCTATCTAAAACAAGGAATTTCAGGTTCGCCAGTGGTGCCTATAGCAATTTAGTACTATTGGGTAAGATCCGGCTCGAGAAGACGTTTCCGTGCATATGTCATAATAGGCAAAATTTTTCCTAGATCAAAAGTTATGGCCGTTTTAAATTTGGCCGACAAACAACACAGTTATATTCAAAAGTTGGTGCATGATTTTTGTACATATATGCACGATTTTGGTACATTAAGGTGCATTTGATTTTTAGCATGATGGTGTACTTGAATTTGTAGTGTTGGTGCACGATTTTTTATCTTTTGGTGCAAATTTTTTAATATAGTGATGCACGATTGGATATTGATGCACTAACATTGGAAAATCGTGCACCATAATTGCATAAGATTTTTTTACCCATTATGCACAATTGAAGAATTTCAGAATTTTTACCCATGATGCACTAATTGACATTGTTGCACTAACATTGGAAAATCGTGCACCATAATTGCATAAAAATCGTGCACCATAATTATAAAATAACGTGCATCAATGTAGAAAAAATCGTGTATCAATGTCCAAAAATCGTGCACCAATGCACAAAAATCATGCACAATGTACAAAAAATAGTGCATCAATGTCCAATTTTAGTGCACCAGTGTCCAATTTTAGATTGATGCACGCACATGGTTAAAAAATCGTGCACCAAATGTATGAAATTCTGAGAATTTTTGCCCATGATGCATGATTTTTTGTCCCAAAAATTTCTTAAATTTTTGTCAAGTGCTGCACGATTCTGAATTTTTTGAACGTGAAACCATGCACCAAACTTCCCATGATGCATGATTTTTTACCCATGATGTACAATTGTCAAGTGCTGCACGCGTGCACCATTTTTCACATCATCCCACTTTTGCTCAAATCCCGAAATCCTCCATTGTTCAAAACTCAAAAAACAGACCAGTTTTTTTAAAAAAACTAAAAATAAAAACACTGCATCGATGAAGAATGACAAAATTATCCCATTCTAGGGTTTGTCCAAAAACAATTTCCTTACAAGCTCAATTTCTCCATTTTTTGTGTGTTCAGATCTTATTTCATTTTTAATTTATTTTTTAACGAACAGAGAGCTTCGCGTCTCCATTGAGGCTACGAGTGCTAATGGGGGACGGCACACAACCACCGCGTGTGGCGCATTTGAGAGCTTCGCTCCTCCGTTGACGAGGCCTGCTCTCTGCCAATGGAGGCGACGGAGGAGCTCCGACATATGCGGAAGGTACAGTCGGCGGAGGAGCCCTGCGTATTGTGTCGAGGAAGAAGATGATGGATAATAAGTTTGGGAGATGGGTGTAAGGGGTATTTTCGTCTTAATAAAAAACTTAACTACATAAATACTTAAAATATGGACCTATTTAAATTGTGTTTTTGGTACTGAGAATTGTTATGTAATGTTAAAATTTACCTGGATTTAATTGAATTATTATTTAGTTATTGGTATATTTTACAATTTCCTCTATTAATTATCGGGGATTATATTCTGTATAATCCGATCGGGTCCACATCGAAAACCATTAACCACCTGGTGTGATGTGCAAATGGCAGCCCAGGTAACTAACGACAGTGGAAACCCAATTCTTTAAACCGGAGACATCTAATTGGGTCCTCTATAAGGCCCAATATAGAAGCCCGCATGGAAAGGGGCACTAATGATTGCAATAATTTATCTTTTGATAACTTATTTTATTTTATTTTTTCGTTGTATTACTGACATTAATTCAAAATTTTCCCCCAAAATTACACAATTGAAATTACATGAAAACCCGAGCTTGATGATATGAGACCTAAACTACATACAAATTATGAGTTTGGTAAATGCGTAATTAAAATTAACTTTAAGATCAAATTAAATTATTATCTGAAAATATTTCTTTTAACCTATAAAATTTCTAAATCATAAATACTTTATGTCTCTAGAATAAACTTCATGAGATCATATTGTATTAAGCAATATAATAAATGAAGGGAGAGGTGGTTGAAAAATGACCTTCAACTTGCCGAGACGTTAAATATACTAGTGTCGAATCACATATGTACGTATGTAACATCATTATGTTCATCATAATTCAAAAGAAATCTTATTCCAGATTTGAAATTTAAGATAGCGGATATGAAATAAACATGAAAAATAATGGAGATGAAACAAACATGATGGTGTAGTCATAAAATTTTCGTTTGCGGTTTTCAACAAAAGCGGGAGTAATAAAGAGGGAGAAGTGGATTTGAGGGGTTAAAAAATACGAAATCAATATTCATAAAAATGGGGCCGGCCAATAAACATATATAACAATAAAAAAAAGTTTTAATAAAAGTGTGGGAATTGACATTTTTGGGTTTTTTTAAAAAAACTTCGTAAAAAATGATGTCACATTATATCATAAGGCCTTGTTGCATTATTGTGTGGATAAGATATCTCAATAAATTGAATTTCATGTCGTCTAACTGAGTTCCTAAAGGTAAATTTGGATCATATGTCTAGGGGTGAGCAAAAGTTCGGTTTAATTGAACTACTATTTCGGAAATTTGGTTCGGCCAATTCGAAAGATCGATTTTTTTATAAAAAAAATTGGTTATATCGGTTCGGTTATGATTTTTAAATTTAAAATTTCGGTTAACCGAAAAAACCGGTTAAAATAGAAAAAAAATGGAATTGGACCACAATGCTAAGCCTTATTATCAGTCTCCAGGCAAAAAGCCTTGTTATCAGTGTCCAGGCAAACCCAACGGGCTTTAACCAAATTGTACCTCTCATCGACTTTGGATGCTTCTTCCCATTCATGTGTTCGGCGGATTTTTTATTTTATATTTAATTATAAAAATACATTTTCCAATTTATAAAATGTGAAGCCCCGGAAATTTGCCTAACCAATTTCCTTTCCAAATCATGAGAGTCATCATTGTCTTGCTAAAATCATAACATTAGTCATTCAATGTCATTCAATTGTATTACTTAACGCCACCATTCAAATCCTTTCAACCACCATTCAATCTCAATTATTGACATTTAGTACCTTGCTCAAATTGTGTCATTAAAGGGCATAAGTTTTGGTATTGGTCAAATAATTATCCTACATTAAACATTCAAAATCTTTTATTCATTTTGCCTCATTATTGACTCATTCAAGTGACATGCCCAAATCTTGGTATCCATTTAATTTTATGATCAAATCATGACATTACCATTCAATTATCTTATTCAATTATATGGCCAAAGTTTAGGGATCCAAATTGAAATCCTCCTACATTGAATCACATTACTCCTAATTATATTCCCACTTAATTGCCATACCATTAGCATCCAATTATCATAATATCATGCATTCATGACTTTCTTGACTTGACTCAATTTAAGGGATTTCTTTGGCCAAAGTTAAGGGATGATTATCCAACTCTACTCTATAAGAAAGAAAACTATATTCCACCTATGGGCTCTTTTCGAAAATCCTCTCACACCACACACATACATTTCGAAACTTTCAAGGAAGAAAGGAAGGGATTTTTCATCATTTCCCAAACCGGATCTCATCTCAACATGCTTCAATTATCCAACGACTGCAAGTGGGTTTTTGCTACAACTTCATTTCGTTTTCAAACCTTATGTATGTTTTAAATCTCGATTGAACAACCCTATGAAAAGTATGTTTTTAAATCTAAACAAGTATGTGACATGATCATGAATGAAGGACATTGCGGAGCAACGTGCTACGTGTGTATGAGACACCACATGATTCGGCGGGGCAAAGTGCTACATGATGTGGGCGTGCCACATGCATGGGAGTCACCTCTTGATCCTTAAGAGCAAAGAGCTATACCACGGGAGCCACCTCTTGAATCCAATAAGTCGATATGTGAATATGTGGAGATATGTGTTAAAGTGTTTATGTGCCAAGATCTATGGATTTGATAAAGAAATGTTTAAAATGATTTCTGCTATGAAAATATGTGTTTTTACTATTGTTCAATCGGCCCCTACTTGCTGAGTATTTTCTCAAATACTCACCCCTTACCTCCCCTCCCAGACAAAGACGAAAAGTAGAGATCGAGGAAGAATTACAAGAACAATTTTGGAGATGATGATCCACGAAGAACCTTCAAGAATTTATTAGTTTTATTTACGCTTCCGCATATTTGATTTAATCCGAGACAATTGTATTTTGTAATATCAATTGTAAAAGATGATTATTATTTTCTGTGGAATAAATAGACTGGTTTTTATCATAGATCTGTACACGAGGTGTAAGGACCCCCTTAGCCCTTAACCCCTAATTAGTGTATTAACCACTATGTGTGGCACATGCTTTCAATAAAAAAGTCAATCGGGAAGCTCAGATGATACTTTACCATTGAATGTCAATTACAAAATTTTCCTTTAATACTCAATGTTATAAGATCATCATCCTAACAATAAAAGACTCATATGCTTGCCCTTTACCAACCCCTTGGTACCACTTTTCACATTGTGAACTTTTATAAAAATTTGGGCAGAGTCTCCCCATAAATAGAGCTATCCCAAAAAAAAAACACAACACATAACATAATTCCCGGCCAGGGAACACATAATACTCATCAGAAAGCAGTAATACAAGTAAATTCCCAGCCAGGGAAGACGCCACACATATGACTACAAAAGTGGGTTTCAACACCCACATAATACACCAATGACTCTCATATCATTTAGCAATTCTACATCTAATTGCATGCAACCTCAAATGAAAGAGAGAAAGGCTCATGCCTTTATATACAATCCATATACAAGTATAATCGTGCTCACATGCGAGCATCATGAATATGTATAAAATCCTCAGGTGTATATATAGGTACTCTATACGATACCGTGCTCCATCAAGCCCTGGTACCACGATCCTGGGAGTACCTCCAATCAACAGCTCGAGCTCAGCTCCACAGCCATCGATGTACCTGTTCACCTGTCCCAACAGAGACAGCCCCCAACGGGGTGAGCATACCAATACACAAAATCCCATAATCACAATAATGAAATTCATAATTTACAACAAAGGTAAATACAAATGAATTTAAATGATACTCCCTGGATGGCAACCTCATCCGGGATTCCGTGTACTGTCCCTGTCCTCATAATCATCAAACTCATCAAATCTCAAAAATCAGTAAATCAACACATTGATTAACTCATCGCATGCCAAATCCTCGAATATCAACAGATAGTGATTGAAAATTCATTAAACATGCAATTTTAGATATCTCAATATCTAATACTGATTTCACAACCTCGCTATCAATCACAGATAGCTCAAACGCCTAGCATTTGTTTTACCAATCCTTCATTATACCTAGACATCTCAAATGTCTTATAATGAATACATGATTCTACGAACCTAGACATCTCAAATGTCTCATAATGAATACATGATTCTACGAACCTAGACATCTCAAATGTCTTATAATAGATACATGATTCTACAACCCTAGACATCTCAAATGTCTTATAATAGATACACATGAACCCAGTACCCCTTATATCTTGTAAGAGTTATCATATTCTAGTGTCACGCACGCTACAAGCGGCGATATCAAGATTTGGTCGTTCCTTGGCTATATTAACATATATGCATAACCATACGCACAATATTCAATGCAATCAAAAATACCTTATGCATTTCACATATATAGTAATGCTCGTACGTCGCACGTACCTTAAATCTCCGAAGTCCGAGCCAAACCTTGCTCGAGTTCCATGCCCCGAGGAATGATGTTCTAACACGATAAATAATTCACAATTATTTACGAACATGTAACCTATGCTCAAGCACACCCATATCCCTCAAAATATTGTCAACACACGACAATTAACCTTTTAAAAGACCCGGGGCAGGGTACATGCAGGGAGGGAAATAAATGAGACAATATCGAAATTTGTTCAAGAATACCCTACAAAAATCGAACCCTAATCTCACAATTTCGAACCCAATTAAATACCATAATTCATCTAAAATGTGAATTAAGCTATCCAAGCAAGAATCAACACCCCTTGCCAAAAACCCCCAATTTTCGAACTCAACCCCCTTAAATTCGAACCCAAACAAGCCCTTAAATTCGAACCCTTATAATTCTTCAAATTCGAACACAATAATGGCAGGGAAATACACGAAAAAGACGAAAAAGGGGTAAGGGAGGTTACCCAATCGAAAATCGGAAGCAAATCGGACGAAATCCGATGAACCCTAGAAATTGGGGATCGACGCCTCCAGCCAAAATCCGACTTCAAAACTGACGAAACTTCGAATTGACGGAGGGGATAGCTGCGCCTCGACGAGACGAAGCCGGCGGCGGGTCGCACGCGCCGAACGGCGGCGGGACGGTGGCCGGCGAAGCGTTTTAGCGCGCGGAGGGGGCTGGCAGACGGGAGGGGCGCGCGGGAGAGAGAGAGAGAGAAGAAAGTTGGGGCTGAAATGAAATTAAATGCAAAATTTTGGGTTCAATTGGTATTTATAGCAAAAATACCCCGAAAAATTAATAGCCCCACAAATACATCGTGATTCATTAAAAATCATCTGTTTTCAAAAATTCTCTCTCTAACTCCAAAACCCCTACCGGTGCTCACACAGCACCCGAGATCCCGAGACACATCAAAAACCCAACTCTTAGGTTTTTCACCCTAATGAGAATACAATCTCAACCTCTGGATCCAACGATCCCAACTACCCAGATAAACGAGCCCAGAAGGCCCAACACCTCGATTAAATTCCAAATCGCCACGTAAAACCACTTTAGGGATTATTAACACTACGGGATTAACACCTATAATCCCTGGTCATCACAATATCCCCCACTAAAAGAATTTCGTCCTCGAAATTAGCACTGGTGTATCACGTAACACCCAGGCTACACAACAACATAAAGCCATAACCTCGATTCTTGACCATATCAGAATCGTATTAATAAACGCGAGGATACTTACCTCACATCAAACTCTGAAACAGAGCGACTTACCAAAACCAACCTATCACCCAAGAGGCAAAACGTACCTCGGTGCGATTCATCCCAAAAGTCAGTCCCTCATGACTACAAAATAACCTATACTTACGACTGTAGATCGGACAGTAATCCTTAGTTCTAATACAACTAGTAAGAACGCATCCTGAATGACACCTCAACCGCGAGAACGTTGACCTCGTGTCAAACTCTGGAGTGGAATAGATTTCCAAATCCATCATAACATCAAAGAGCGTCAGCACAGCTCAACGCTAATAATCCAAAAGCAGTTAGTCAACTGAAACTGTAAGGATTCGAATCGTTCCTGATTCTATCGTAGATATCATTCCATGACATCTCTATCATGACTCACGATGTCTAACATACATCGTTACGAGGGAAACACTAGTACACCACGGTGTACACATACCAAACCTGGTTTCCCGCTATACAGACCACCTCCATCCAAGGAGCAGTTGCACCCTCTGCAACTCGGATCGGGCAACTCACGGCCACCGATCCACACAAAAGACATCTCACAAGATGTCCACCTCCGGATATCCCAAGAACCACATCCTGGTCGTAATAAACAATCGAGACTCCACAGAGTTTCAAAATTTGAAAGGACATGCAATAAACCTATTGCATCCTCAACGCTTGTGTCGACAGCGACACCCAACCAATACGAATTCCTGCCATCCTTTGATAATCCTAGGATTTAACAATCCAAACTTGGGAAGGCTATCGCATAACTCGGAGGGAAACACCAATAATGAAATACCTTAACCCTCACAAGATAATCCCTCCTCAAGGGAAGTCAACTAACTTCACGATTATCCCTCATAATCATCGTGCCATGGAGATTCCCAATCTCAAGGTGTTTCATATCTCTCATCAGAGATTTAACCATCCTAAAATAGCATAACTCTATGCTTGACAGAAAGGAAATCAACTACTGGCATCCGTATACTCATCGGTATACCTGCCTAAGCACGAACACCTCATGCATACTCAATGCACTATGCTCGGGTATCTGCAACATACCCCTAAGCCCCAAACACAACCGTCAATCCTGAGTCATTCCCATCCAAAGGAGAATGAAAATCGACGATCAACAACATGGCGTGATTCTCAAAATCAACACCACAAGCACCAACTCACCGAATCTTTCAAAGATTCCCAAATAGGTATAATACTACCTCCTTCCTCACAAGGGAAGTGCCATCGAACTCGAGATCCACTAGTCTCGAACCACCGTTCGGAAAAACTGATACAATAACACCCATTGTATCCCTAATACACGGGTTCCCTTAGATTGAGTCAATAACGATCTGATGACTCTCTTGTTGGTACTCCAACCTCCTGAGCTGTCCCAGACAAGTCTCACCAATATTAAACATAAACGTATACACGTTTCAGTGAGGCATGCACAACCTCAGCCTCAACCTCAAATGACATGGTGACTACTAGAGTCCACCACAATCCACATCGTATCACCTTACGATTTGCCAACTTGGTTCCAACGAGCAGTATAACGGCTCTAGCAAGCCCCTAATGGTGCTGCCCACACACGGCAGACAAACTAGTCGCTGCCTCTCTAGGTTCACCTCAAACCTACCAATAAGACGGACGTTTCCACATGGCATATCATACTATGGGAAGAAAACTCAATAGAGTAGTGGGTCTTTATCCAACATTCCTCTAATGCCGATACACCCTGGACACTCCAATGTCCCTATGTACTTAACATAACCTGATCCTACTCCCTTAGGACCCATCCTACACCCTCAAGGGTGGTATGACCATGTCTACACATGTCACATCGACAGAAAGCGAGTACTTTCCTCCATGATTACTCCTGTCGTCAAATCACATGGCCAAAAGCCATTCCAACGAGCATACCTCAAGGGTATCACCACTCGTAATATGATTACCCCAAACATAAGCTGCGGTACAATCACATGTACAGCGCATCCATCCATTCCTCGAGCAACCCGCTCGGTATAAGGGTCACGACAGTCGGTGCCGCACACACCACCTTGTGCTCGGTACTGGCACCCAAGGCATACCACTGAATACGTATACTCAACGCATCGATCATCGTAACGATGATGCATGTCTAATAAGACATCTCCTACACCATCGTCATCGTCATCCTGTGACGACACATGCCAACTCATGGCATCTAAGACATTGTCAACTAGTGACGATACATGTACATCAGCGTATGTCATCCACTATCATGCTAGTAAAATAGGCATAATAAAACATGTATATCAATGCATGCCCGCTACAATAAAGCTAATAAAATAGCAATATCTCATACCTCATCGCTAACAATATAGCGTCATACCTGTCTCCGTCGCTCAATAATAGTGCGTAATCAGCATCCATCGCTCGAAGGCGGCAAAATCCTGTGCTGAGTACATAGCGGCACAATCCCTCGCTATAGAATCGACGGTATGACACCTCGTCATATAATAAGTGGCATGAAACCTCGCTATACACCTGAGCATGAATCATCGTCCACATAGTAGCGGAAAGAGGCATCGCTATCAATACACCTGGCGGAATGAACCATCGCTATCATCCGTGTCCTCATAGAGAAATAAATATAAATCGACACATGAAATTATGGTTCCTCCTTCCTTTTCCACGTAAGCAGAATTCTTTCTCCTTATGGAAATCCACGTTAGCGGAATTTTTCCTCGCTTCCTATGGAATCCATGTCAGCAGAATTCTTGCTTCTTATGGAATTGAGTCACTTATCAGTAGTGCATTTCAATGCTTCTTACTACTCCACATAAGCGGAATTTTTCCTCGCTTCATATGGACCTTAGCGTAAGCATTGAAATCCTCACTAGGATAACCTGGACTCGTGAAATATCAATAGTGCATTTCAATGCTTCTTACTACTCCATATAAGCAGAATTCTTCCTCGCTCATATGGACCTTAGTGTAAGCATTGAAATCCTCACTTTATATTTCACAATATACATATGCAAAACGATGCGTATCAACATGTATCATATCATAATGCACTATCTTATGCATACCTGATTTACCTTGTGTTAATGACTAAACACATAATACATGTTGCCCTTGGGATGCCCGTACATATGTATAATCATCATTCCTTTTCGTATTCCTTATTTCCTGTAACCTGCAACCATCAGGGTTAACAACAATAGCCATATACGCTATGCATCAACATTCAATACATAATAAAAACACATTATGAGAATGTATGGTTTCACAAATAAATGTCATGATATCCTTCCTCCTTAAATCCTTATTTCAATCCTGAGCCCTTATCATTAGTACATTTTAATGCTTCTTGCTACTCCATGTAAGCGGAATTCTTCCTCGCTTCCAATGGACCTTAGCGTAAGCAATTAAAATCCTTACTAAGATAACCTTGACTCGTGAAATTTCAATCCTGAGCCCTTATCATTAGTACATTTTAATGCTTCTTGCTACTCCATGTAAGCGGAATTCTTCCTCGCTTCCAATGAACCTTAGCGTAAGCAATTAAAATCCTTATTAAGATAACCTTGACTCGTGAAATACACCTCTTATATTTCACAACATGCATATGCAAAAACAATGCACAATAACATATATCATAACCTTAATGCACCACATTGCATTCATCATGTGTCAACAAGACAACATAAAGTACATGTTACCTCGGAAATATCCCTTTACCTGATTTTCTTAAAAACCAGCTTCCTTGGCACATAACACACGGAGTGCCAGACATCCCTATTAATGCCATCCTATCGTGTTCCACACGATTCCTGCAACCACAATGGTTAGCAATACCACTTTTCATATCATAATAGCACATAAACAATTTGTTATGTCATACAACATTAATGCCATCATGCATAAATATGTGCTATCAATAACTTCCTAGGCCCTTAACAGCCCCAATGAGCAACCACTGCTCTGATACCACTAATGTAAGGACCCCCTTAGCCCTTAACCCCTAATTAGTGTATTAACCACTATGTGTGGCACATGCTTTCAATAAAAAGTCAATCGGGAAGCTCAGATGATACTTTACCATTGAATGTCAATTACAAAATTTTCCTTTAATACTCAATGTTATAAGATCATCATCCTAACAATAAAAGACTCATATACTTGCCCTTTACCAACCCCTTGGTACCACTTTTCACATTGTGAACTTTTATAAAAATTTGGGCAGAGTCTCCCCATAAATAGAGCTATCCCAAAAAAAAAAACACAACACATAACATAATTCCCGGCCAGGGAACACATAATACTCATCAGAAAACAGTAATACAAGTAAATTCCCAGCCAGGGAAGACGCCACACATATGACTACAAAAGTGGGTTTCAACACCCACATAATACACCAATGACTCTCATATCATTTAGCAATTCTACCTCTAATTGCATGCAACCTCAAATGAAAGAGAGAAAGGCTCATGCATTTATATACAATCCATATACAAGTATAATCGTGCTCACATGCGAGCATCATGAATATGTATAAAATCCTCAGGTGTATATATAGGTACTCTATACGATACCGTGCTCCATCAAGCCCTGGTACCACTATCCTGGGAGTACCTCCAATCAACAGCTCGAGCTCAGCTCCACAGCCATCGATGTACCTGTTCACCTGTCCCAACAGAGACAGCCCCCAACGGGGTGAGCATACCAATACACAAAATCCCATAATCACAATAATGAAATTCATAATTTACAACAAAGGTAAATACAAATGAATTTAAATGATACTCCCTGGATGGCAACCTCATCCGGATTCCGTGTACTGTCCCTGTCCTCATAATCATCAAACTCATCAAATCTCAAAAATCAGTAAATCAACACATTGATTAACTCATCGCATGCCAAATCCTCGAATATCAACAGATAGTGATTGAAAATTCATTAAACATGCAATTTTAGATATCTCAATATCTAATACTGATTTCACAACCTCGCTATCAATCACAGATAGCTCAAACGCCTAGCATTTGTTTTACCAATCCTTCATTATACATAGACATCTCAAATGTCTTATAATGAATACATGATTCTACGAACCTAGACATCTCAAATGTCTCATAATGAATACATGATTCTACGAACCTAGACATCTCAAATGTCTTATAATAGATACATGATTCTACAACCCTAGACATCTCAAATGTCTTATAATAGATACACATGAACCCAGTACCCCTTATATCTTGTAAGAGTTATCATACTCTAGTGTCACGCACGCTACAAGCGGCGATATCAAGATTTGGTCGTTCCTTGGCTATATTAACATATATGCATAACCATACGCACAATATTCAATGCAATCAAAAATACCTTATGCATTTCACATATATAGTAATGCTCGTACGTCGCACGTACCTTAAATCTCCGAAGTCCGAGCCAAACCTTGCTCGAGTTCCATGCCCCGAGGAATGATGTTCTAACACGATAAATAATTCACAATTATTTACGAACATGTAACCTATGCTCAAGCACACCCATATCCCTCAAAATATTGTCAACACACGACAATTAACCTTTTAAAAGACCCGGGGCAGGGTACATGCAGGGAGGGAAATAAATGAGACAATATCGAAATTTGTTCAAGAATACCCTACAAAAATCGAACCCTAATCTCACAATTTCGAACCCAATTAAATACCATAATTCATCTAAAATGTGAATTAAGCTATCCAAGCAAGAATCAACACCCCTTGCCAAAAACCCCCAATTTTCGAACCCAACCCCCTTAAATTCGAACCCAAACAAGCCCTTAAATTCGAACCCTTATAATTCTTCAAATTCGAACACAATAATGGCAGGGAAATACACGAAAAAGACGAAAAAGGGGTAAGGGAGGTTACCCAATCGAAAATCGGAAGCAAATCGGACGAAATCCGATGAACCCTAGAAATTGGGGATCGACGCCTCCAGCCAAAATCCGACTTCAAAACTGACGAAACTTCGAATTGACGGAGGGGATAGCTGCGCCCGACGAGACGAAGCCGGCGGCGGGTCGCACGCGCCGAACGGCGGCGGGACGGTGGCCGGCGAAGCGTTTTAGCGCGCGGAGGGGGCTGGCAGACGGGAGGGGCGCGCGGGAGAGAGAGAGAGAAGAAAGTTGGGGCTGAAATGAAATTAAATGCAAAATTTTGGGTTCAATTGGTATTTATAGCAAAAATACCCCGAAAAATTAATAGCCCCACAAATACATCGTGATTCATTAAAAATCATCTGTTTTCAAAAATTCTCTCTCTAACTCCAAAACCCCCTACCGGTGCTCACACAGCACCCGAGATCCCGAGACACATCAAAAACCCAACTCTTAAGTTTTTCACCCTAATGAGAATACAATCTCAACCTCTGGATCCAACGATCCCAACTACCCAGATAAACGAGCCCAGAAGGCCCAACACCTCGATTAAATTCCAAATCGCCACGTAAAACCACTTTAGGGATTATTAACACTACGGGATTAACACCTATAATCCCTGGTCATCACACGAGGCTTGTTGATTTTGAATTAATGTTTGGAATCAACGCCGGTGTTATCGACCCCGGTTTCGGGGCGTGACATAAAATGAGTTATTTTCTACTTTAATTTTACCTTTTTATTCCATAAGAAATCGTTTATGTTTATTTTTTTAAAAAATATGGTATAATTTGGTTACAGATCGAATTAACAGATATTCTTATTATTTCGGTTAAATCGGTTATTATGTTAAAAACTTCGATTTGGTTATTATAAAAAAGTTCGGTTTAATTGGTTAAATAAAAAATCGGTTTGGTCAAACCGTTTGCATACCCCTATAAATGCCATACCCAACAACCCCAAATGAATTGGGGCCGCTATGTGGGTTTTTCCCAACTGTCCGGAATCCAATAGCCGATCTTCAACTTGAACATTCACGAACTTTTGAGCTTGGTATTTATATTTCTCCAGTTGAAGTAGACATGCCCACGGTTTTTTAAAAACCGTGGCCCGGCCCGGAACCGGGTCAACGGGCCGGTTAACCATTGACCCGGTTCACGGTTCCGAACCGTAACCGGCCCGTCACTGTACGGGCCGGTTACGGTTTATGGGTCGAATTAACCGTGGAACCGCCGGTTTGAACCGGCGGTTCCAACCCTAAATAATATTTTTTTTTTTTTAAAAAAAAAGTTTTGAACGGCCAAGATCTTCTGTCCGTTGTATATCAACGGTCAAGATCTCCTGACCGTTGCAATAGGTGAACCGGCGGTTAACCGCCGGTTCATCCCATAATTTTTTTTTTTACAAAATTGAACGGTCAGGATCTTCTGACCGTTGTATATCAACGGCCAGGATCTTCTGACCGTTGTATATCAATGGTCAGGATCTCCTGACCGTTGCAATAGGATGAACCGCCGGTTACGAACCGTCGGTTAACCGGCGGTTCGTCGGTAAGAATTTTTTTTTATTTTTATTTTTTATAATTCGATGGCTAGGATTATTTGACCGTTATAGATCGATGGCTAGGATTAAGTGACCGTTATTTTTTATGCTTATAAATATCCTCCACACCCATTTCATTTTTCATCAATCTTAACACAACTCTAAGTTTTCGATACATCATTTACTTGTATTATTTTCGAATTACTCAATGGAAGGTCCTAGTGATCCACGTAGAGGCAAATACAAAGGCAAAGGCAAGGTGACATATCTCGAAAGGGCCGAACCCGATGTTGATATTGATATTGATGATATTGAATTCACCGACGATGATCCTTTTGCTACACATGATACCCAAGAAAGTGCGCATTCAAATGTAAGATCTATGCCTCCACTTAAATCATCGATTTTTACTAAATATTTTGAAAAGGTGACTCTTCCATCCGGAGAGATGCGTGCCATATGCAAATATTGTACCACTACGTATAAGTTTCAAAGTGGTGGTGGCTATGGATCTTTTAAGCGTCATATCGAAACAAAGCATCCAGTGGAGTTTGGTAATGATTCTTCTCAAACTCAACTATCTAGATTTCATTCCTCGAGTGAAGGTACCGACTCTCCACTTTTCAAATACACTGATGCACAATTAAGAGAATCTGTGGCAAAATTTATCTCTGTAGAATATCTTTCTTTTAGTATTGCATCTAGATTTGGTTTTGAAGATCTGTGTCATGAATCTCTACAACCTGCTGCTAAACGTGTTCCTAGGACCACAGTCACACGAACACTTAAAAAATTAGTTCGTCAACAAAAGAAAGAATTAGTTACATTATTTAGTAATTTGACGAATAAAGTTTCTATATGCTCTGATATTTGGAGTGATCATTGGCAAACTAATTCGTACATGGGTATTACTTGTCATTGGATAGATAATTCATGGTCAATTCAAAAAAGGTTGCTTGCATATCGAGTGTTCAATGAATCACACACCGCACAAAATATTTCTCAACTGATTTGTGTAATTTTAGAAGAATATGGTTTAACTTCCAAAGTTTTTTCTGTGTCATTTGATAATGCTAGTTCGAACACATTGAGTATTGAAGATCTTAAACGTGTTTGTCAACCTGCTATTGGTGGTTTATTTTTTCATATTCGATGTATTTGCCATATTTTGAACTTATGTGTGCAAGATGGATTAAGATCGTTAGATAATCAGATTCAACCAATTAAAATGGCATTATCTTATTTGTGGTCCCATCCGAGTTTGATGAAACAATGGGGTAAGTTTTGTAAGGTTAATGGCATGCGACCTAGAAAATTTCCACGAGATATACCCACACGTTGGAACTCAACATATAAATTGCTAAATGACTCATATGAATATAGAGAGTTATTGTGTTCATTTTTTGCACAACATGGTGGAAACTCTAATATTTATGTTTTTTCGCACCAATGGAATGTATGTAAAAGTATCTGTGAAATGTTGAAGGTATTTTATGATGCAACTGAACAATTATCTGGAGTTTATTATCCTACATCTCATTTAGTTTTGATGAACTGTTGTAATGTGGCACTTACCTTAAATGAAAATTTCTCTAATTATCTGTTAACCTCTTCTGTGGTAGCAATGAAGGTTAAATGGGAAAAATATTTTTATAATATTCCTGAACTGTTTCTAGTTGCTTTTGCTTTAGATCCTCGACTTAAATTGGATGTTTTGCATGAAATGTTAGTGATGTATTACGAGGCATTATCCCCCCCGGATGATATTTCCCCAATTGATTCTTCTATGGTAGTAAATCGTGTTAGAAATTATTTGCATGAGATTTATAGAGAATATAGTTTAAAATATGGTGTACAAGAAAATGAATTACAACTACAAGTTAGTGCTCAAAGTCATTCTAGTGGTATTAAACTCACCAAAGCACAACTTCTGTTAAAAGAACGCATTAAACGCCCCAGAGGATCATCAAGTTCCAGTCAGGAACTTGATAATTATTTCACGACTTCTTTTGATTTCAGTGAAGCAGATAGCGAGCAACAATTTGATATATTGCGGTGGTGGTCACAAAAGACACAAATTTTCCCGATTTTATCAATCATAGCAAAGGAAATCTTAGCTTGCCCCGTGTCAACTGTTGCTGTGGAACAAGCTTTTAGCGCAGGGGGAAATATTTTGGATGTAAGACGATAAAAAAGGAGTCCAGATTCTTTAGAGGCACAAGCACTAATGGACGATTGGGTGAGGGCGGCAAAACGAAAACAAGGAATGGAATCAAGCTCGTACCAAGATGAATTTGATACCGAAGGAACTACTACGACGGGGACAGGTAACGGAAGTGATTGAGCTACGCCACTTCCAAAGGTAAGAAGGGTTAAAAGGTAAGAGAACTACGTGGGCTTTGATTCCTCTATACCCTAAGAGGATACGTAGGCAACTTAAAAAGTTCAAGCACTCTCTCTCCTTACATTTCCTTTGTTTTTTTTTATAGTAATTTTTAAATTATTTTAAATAAAATTTTAATTTTTTTTAATTTAAAAATATAAGGGTCGAACCGTAACCGTAACCGGTGGTTAACCGTAACCGTAACCGGCGGTTCACGAACCGTAACCGGAACCGTCTACGAAGGTTAAGGTTAAGGGTCGAGCTCTTTTGAACCGTCGAACCGGCGGTTCCGAACCGTCAACTGGCGGTTCACGAACCGTGGTCATGTCTAAGTTGAAGTTTCATTGAATTTTCGTTTGAGATTGAATTTAAAAAAGAAAAGTAATAATTATTCGACTGGACCGAACCTCTAAATTAGGCAAAATATATGTTTTTTTTATGTATCTCCAATTTATTATTAATTCACTAATTTTAAAATCTAGTACTCAAATTAATTTATTAAATTTTTTATTATGGTAATTATATTTTAATAGGATAGTTAAAGGAATTTATTTTCCTTGTTGTAAAAGCAAAGATTAATTTCTGGCAATAACAGGAAACATTTAGTTTCTCAAGGAGAAATAATCTTTAAGTTAAACATTTATTCAAATCAATAATTATGTGTGCGCAGCAATTAATTATTTTTAATAAATTGGATGTTTTAAGTACGTACGTAAGATAATAGTTACCCAGTTTGTGAAAACCCGATTTTTTCAACCAAGTCAAAAACTAAAATTTTAGTAAACCAACATACTTAATGTTGTTTATTTAAATCAATAACTTAGTGTTTAGATAATATTGAATTGTATTATAGTTAATTTGAATTACATGATATCAATCAATCTTATAGATTCTAAAAACTTATTTAAACAAATAATTAGAGAATTAAGAGTTATATCTTAATTTATAGATAGTAAAATAATGTGTAGATGATTGAAGATTTTATCAAATATAATAATGTGTTGTTAGATAATTAGTAATTATGTCATTGATATCTATTAGCCAATAAAACACTTGATGAGATAAATCATATTCGTTTTAATCTTGTAGACTTGTAGCTAAATCAATGACTAATTATTTAAACAACTAGAGTTTTGGTCAAATTAGAATCTTTAAGTTAATCCAACCACTTGATGTTATTTGGTCAAACCAAATACTAAGTACATATAATATTGAAAAATAAAGATAATATTGAATTATATATATAATATCATGACAATATATAATATTGAATTATATTATGATAATATTTTAGATATATAAATATAACCAAATACGAAGATAAAGCACAATCTAAAGAGATAAGTTTGGAAGATACGATTGAATTTCAGAAGTCGTAGGAACCGAGATTCTCGAATTTCAAGCTCTATAAATATAAGACTCTTCTACATAGTATGCAACTCAAAAATCTCTCATAATTCACACAATTTTCGAAACCCACACTAGCACACACTAAAAGGTGTGAAATTTTCAGCAAGGAAAGGAGAGAAAATTCATCACGTTTTTGTCACTCAAATTCGTTAAAACACGCAAGAATCGTTTCTGATCTCGGTAAGTGGGCTTTTGTTAAAATCATTCTTTCATTTTTTTTAAATCATAAGTATATGTTTTAAAATCCAATCGTTATGTGAACTATTTTCAAATTATGAAATTATGATCTTTGAAATCTGAAGCACTTTAAATATTGAAATCCAATTGTTAAAGAATTCCGAATTCTGTTTTTGACCCTGATGCGGTGGGGTTATAACCGTTTTTCTGACCTGATACGGTGGTTAACCGTTGTTCTGGGTGATCCAGACCCTTTATTCGTGGGTGATCCGATGTTCTGACCTCATCTCTATGAGGGCTATGTCTAGAGAACTGATATCAGTGCCATGAGGAAACTAGATGATTTATCGTGCTTACTTTAGTATATGGTATGAGATTCTGATATGAAGTTTCTGTTCTGTTCTGGCTCCGATGAGAAAATTCTGTTAAGTTTCTGTTTTGTTCATATCGGTTTCTGTTCTGATTTTTGATACATGTTTCTGAAAAATTATTATATTTATATGTTGTGTCATATACGATTGTCTCCCACTTGCTAAGTGTTTACCAAAACGCTCACCCCTTACATCCACTCCTCAGATATAAGCGAATCAAAATCAAGAGGAAGATACAAGTCAGTTTTGGAGATGGTGAATTAGATGATATTGTTCAAGATGCTGCTACCACTAATTGATGAAGTTTCTGCTGATATTTGTAAGAAATATTTATTTTATGGATAAAAGACTGGTTTTTGTAGAATCTGTATTACGAGGCTTGTTGATTTTGAATTATATTTAGAATCAACGCCGGTGTTATCGACCCCGGTCTCGGAGTGTGACACAGTTTGTGTCATTGTAAAATAATAATAAAATGTTAGAAATATTAAGCTAATGTGAATTTTTTTGAATAAATTCATGTTCTAAATTATATTTAATTACGTTGTTATATATTTCTAATTAAATGAAAGTCGTCTTTTGTTTTTTATTATAAGGTTGGGAAGTGAAGGTCTCAAACTTGATACCACATCCTCACTAGGAGAGGATTGGTGCCACGAGAGCAACTTGCTCGTGGCCAAAGTTTTTTAATATTCATCTCATATAATTTACCTTAGTCATTCTAAGACAAATGGATATCAAACTAAAAGATTTTTTTAAATATTCATAAAGTCATATAAGAGAAAATGAGTGGTGGGAAAATGAAGAAGAATCTTGCTTTAATTTGTATTGATATCAAAAGGTTAGAAAATAATAAAAAAAAAATAAAAATGGCCGACATATTCCAAATCCTTCGGCCGTAGGAAAAGTAGGATATCTTCTCAAGCAACAAAATTCAAACATAATATTTTATTTATGTAGAGGATTAGGGTTTAATTTTTTTTTTTAAAAGAATTATGTTTGACCTTCACCAGCTAAAACCTTTTCAAAGTTGGATTGTCCATTGAAAATGCAATTTCACATCAAGACCTCCACGTTTTTTTAATTAGTTGTGCTACATGGTCATTATTTAATATATTTTTACATAATAATAAACTAAGTAAATTTAAAAAATGGTAACATAGAATATTGATATTTTCAATACTGGTCCCAAACGTTAAAGATTAATCAAATATAGTCTAATATAAATTAATTTTAATAAAAAAGAGACATGATTGTTTTTAACGAATTTAATCCCACGAAAATTAATTTTTTTATCGAAATTAATTCTTTTTATCGAAAATAGTCCAAAACACCCTATTCAATTATGATACCATTTTTGATAAAATATAATTTTCGTAGTGTTATATTTGATTAGTTCTAAAAATTTAAGACTAGTAATGAATAAAAATAGTTTCTGAACGACTACATTTTTAGTCCTAAAAATCGGGACTAGTAATGAGTGTGCAGTCGCTTCGCTGTAATAGAAGGGAAACAAGTTTCTTTTGATTTTTTTTTTTTAAATTCAAGCATCTTTTCTTAAGATTTTGGTTTTAAGTTGAATTCGATAAATAATGAATAATGTAAATTGTGTCTATTGTCGCATCATTTGCTCACATAGAACACACAAATTAAAGTCATAATAAATCACTTAATATAAATTTGCAAATTGTTAAATATGATTAATAAAATGATCATTGTTCAATACACACTCATTTAGCTATTTCATCTAGATATGGAGTGGCTAAGTTTTTAATTAAGTACCCAAAAAAAAAACCTTTGTTTAATAAAATACATTTATGGGTTTCGTTGCTGTTGCCTCCATGTGAAATATTCAACATGGAATGTTCAAACACGAAGGAGAATGTATAGTTGGATTGCTCCCCAAGGCACTGCCTCCGGAGGCAGCATAACAAAAAGCATATTTATGAAGTATCACTTGCTTTAGTTCCATGTACGTCCGAGACATAAAAAAATTGGGAAAATACTTCTATGGATCCGGTCTGAGACCCATTTATTAATCAACTCAATATGATTGGTCCAAAATGGTTTATATGCTATTATATATATATTTTTATTGAAGTGTGATAAATTTTAATATTGAGTTGGTGTATATTTAGGGCCCAAATCGAGCGATAGACTTAATCCTAAGGAAACCGCTGGCATGGTGAGCCAAATAGATATGTATTAGGGAAGGTCCCTAGCTATTGTAGTGCACTGAAGACACCACACCACATTCCATAGAAGGTGATTGTGATACTTTTATCCGATATCAGAATGTTGAACCGGCTCGGACCGGTTCCAGAATTAACACATCCGGAACAGGCCGGTTCCGAATCGGGTCGGATTGACCCGTTAAGCACCCCTAAGCCAAATATATCTGTATTAGGGAAGGTCCCTAGATATGATAGTGCAGTGAAGACACCACACCACATTCCATAGAAGGTGATTGTGATATTTGTATCCGATATCAGAATGTTGGAGCAATATTAACGAGTTTATAAATGGTGTAAAATAACCAAATTCTTATGGTCCCAACATTTGATGTAGGATGTGATAGATTACTACCATATCTTTCCAGCAGAGATACTCTATCTTCATTGCGCCCTTTTAAGTTTAATGTCATCTCCAAATACATAACTTTCTCAGATTCTTTGTATCAAGCAAAATTGGTTATAATGGGTTCCACTAGCAATAAATTCGCATTCCTCCTGAATAATAATCAACTCAGCCATTTTATACCAATCATATTGAGTTGGTTAATAGGTGGAGCACATATCGGATCCATACAAGTATTTTACAACAATTACTGTAAGCTGAGCATGCGCCCTCATCCTAAACTATGTTACGAAAAAAAGGGAATAAGTAAAAGAAAGAAACAAAAAAAAAAGGAAAAAAATATGGTGATAATTAACCATGCATATGTTTTGATATAATCAGCAATTATTAGTAATTAATCAAGAAATGATAACGATTACATGGATTGGACTTATTCTTTGTGACCCTTAACATATGATGACATACTTCATAGTATAAAATAATCTTACATTTTAAATTTAACTAACAAAACGACCCTTAGGAATAATTTTTTACATGTTACTACATACCCTCTTTGTAATACATATAATTCTTTATTTTATAAGATCGTCAGCATTTTTGTAAGTTATCAGAGTCGATAAATAGCACCAGAACAAAATTATAGGGGCATTAGGAATATTTAATAAGTGATAATTCTTTATATAACCCTTGTTATTGAAAGGGGTGAAACCTTTGGAATCTATAAATGTCGATTTTATATATGATGTCATATGACATATTGGCCTTCTCGGGTAAAATCCCCTGCAAGAAATCGAACAAACAGACGCGTCGAAGAGATTTTAACCGAACAACAATGCACCGAATAGATTATAACTGAACGGCTGTCAAACCCTGCTCGGTTTAATGGTCAAAGATTAGCGGAAGACCCGGCTGTAACCAACAAATTAACCGACGGAGATAAACGTGTGTTAAAGGGGTGTGGATTTCTCGGACACGCTTGCCACAATTAACGTCACGATCAGGGGAGATCGTGTTCTAAGCTTTCCCGCCAATAAAACACTGAAATTGGCCCCAGTGTTTCATCACAGAGGTTTGACTTTTTTTTAGGAAAAGAGGACTCCGAAGAGAATATTATTTTGTCTGTTCGGTCATCTTTTGTTACTTTTCCAGATATTCTTGAGTGCTGATTTCTTACTTAGATATTGTGTCAAGTCCTGTAACAAATAAAAAGAGTGACTAGTACAAATTATACTGGACTTGGGTCCCGTGATTTTTCCATCAATTCGAGGGTTTTCCACGTAAAAAATCTTGGTGTTTTTCTTTTGTTTTCCACAAACACTTAAATCTACCGAACCCGAAAAAAACCGAATCACATCAATATAAATATACAATTATAAATAGCTATATTATACTATATAAAATAAATAATGCAAAAATCACAATTTAGTAAAATAATTATCTAAATGACAAATGCTACCAAAATACACAATTTCCAGTTAAACTCACATACATCGCCAACCATAGGTTATAATATAATGTGCCTTTCAACACAACCCAAAGGACCAATGGCTTTTTTAATAAGACACAATGTCAAACTTATACACATTTTGCTCTCCAAGTGGATGGATGAGTCCCCAACTCTCTCTTCAATTATTTTTAATATTTTTACAAGAACATTAAAAAATTATATAATCAAAAGGCCAAAGTACTTGGGATATCCTACAATTTGTATGGGTCCTGGCTTTTCGTTACACCGAATAGATTACAAAGAAATCTTTTTTAAAGTCCCAATTTGATTCTAAATATTACGAGGTTCGAGAAAAAAAAATGATTTACATTGAATTTTGATGTTGGATTTGGAATCTAGTACTGTTTGGGACCAGACTTGGATGAAAATGGAGTGTCGCCGAACACAGTTGACATTTTTGTTTGATAAATAATTGCTTTTTTTTCCAAGATAACTGACGTTTCGTTACCTCCCACTTCTTTTATAAATTTCCTACGGATTTTTGTAAAGCAGAACTTTAGTTAGTTGTTATTAATCAAAACTTTGCATTCATCTTTACTTACGTAATGTTGATTCTTATCCAAATTTGATGTTCTGGGGATGATTGTAACATTATTACTATGTTTGTTACAGGCTAGCGAGTGTTTTGATTGCTTCTCAAAATCGTTTATCTGCTTTTCAGTTTAAAAAAAACAAAAGAAAACGGAATTTGCGAGTTTTATTTCTTGGCTTCTGTTATTGCTTCTCTAAAAATTAGATAAAACAGAAATAGAGAAGCAAATAATGAGATGTGTTTAATTGTTTTAAATTATATGATGACAAGTTTGTATATTAAATTGCTTTTTTTTTATTTTAATATAAAAATAACATAAAAATATTTTCAATAGGCGACAGGTTTGTGAGTCGTGAAGTGGATTAACTTAATTTTTTAATAATTGAATGAGCTCTTTATTATATGCATTAATTGCGTGTCCGATGATGACAGGAATTTTACTAAACGTTAATTAATGCGATGATCGAAAGCATACTTGATGAAAATGTGGATGATTCCGAATAAAATATTGGGTCCCGATGTCGATTCTTTTTATTTAAAATTAGAATTAGAATTAATGAGATAGGTCAACTTCCAAGCCCTTTATGAAGACCATTGTCACGACCCGCGGTGTTAAACCCAATCTTGCCGGCTAAGCATTACGGAGGTTCAAACTCATTTCTTTCCAACTGGGGGCAAGATTGTAATTTCACATAGTTTTGTGGCTTTGGGATATTCCGGAAGCTCCTGGAAGCTTGAAGAACACTTTGGAGCAACCCGGAAGACTCTTGACTTCACTTGCACATTCTTTTGGATTCTAGAATCTTTTGGAGCATACATAGGACATTATAGAAGCATGTAGATGTTCTAGAATCTTGTAGATAGAACATGGTAGAAACATATAGAATGAAAGAAGATCCTAGAAGGTCTTTCCCAACCATTAAATCAAATTGATCACCACCATCCATTGAGGCGGTGGATATGTATATATAGGATGTAGGAGTTCATTTGTAAGCATCCAAGTTTCAAGCATTCAAGTAATACAAAGCATTCTCCACAACTCTCTTTGTATTCTTTCTCTTTCTAGCACTTTAGCAACCAACTCGGGAGAAAGGCTGACTTGCTAGCAACGCGGGGTTACTAGTCAAGTGCCGCACGGGTTCGAGAAAATCTGGGTGAAACTTTCATCCCGTGACAAGTGGTATCAGAGCTTAGGTCGGCTCTTAAAGCTTCCGCACTCAAGGTTGTTCGTTGGTGTTTGCAAGAAGAAAGAATGTCGGACTCAGGGGTGGTCCAACAACCCGAGAAGCCAGAGAAGGCACCGAGGAAGGGCCGAGGCCAGTCAAGGGAACCCTCGGTCGACTTTATGGGTGGCATGGAGAACCGGATGATCCGACTGGAGCAATACATGGGGGATCACTCCCAAGCCTTCGAGGACGTGGCCGAGAGGGTACGGGAACTTGAAGAAAACACCTCAGGGGAGGAGTTTCAAGGTCAGGTACTCCAACAAATTAACTCTTTCAATTTTGATGTGAAGAATCAATTCGATGAATTCAGGGGCATGATTGAGGCCTTGCAAGAAGAGTTCAAAACTCTCAAGGACGACATGGTTATATGCAAAAGGGCCATGGCCAATGCAGGGGATCATGTGGCCACAACACCAACACGGATCGATGTTCCAAGGCCAAAACCATACAATGGGGATCGAAATGCCAAGGAACTCGATAACTTTTTGTGGAACTTGGAGCAATACTTTGCTGCCTCGAATGTGCGGGACAACGGGGCTAAGATTCGCACGGCGCCTCTATTCTTTGCCGACACGGCAACATTATGGTGGAGGAGGCGTCACACTATATTGAGCGAGGCACATGCCGCATGGAGACTTGGGAGGATTTTAAGGCGGAGCTCAAGCGTCAATTCTACCACGAGAATGTGGAGTATGAGGCTCGTGGTAGGTTACGGCGACTCACACACAACAAAACCATTAAGGAGTACATAAAGGAGTTCCAAGAGATCGTCTTGGAGATCCCGGAGCTGACTGACCGAGAAGCATTTTTCGCATTCCTTGATGGTCTCAAGCCCTGGGCAAGGCAAGAGCTCCAACGCCGGCAGGTGCAGGATTTGGCTACGGCAATTGCATATGCCGAGAGCCTTATTGAGTTGCGGCCCTCCAATGACAGCAATAACAGAAGCAAGGAGGATGAGGACCAAGTTGTGGGAGGCAACCAGTCAAACTCAAACCAAAACCACAACAAAGGCAATGCATCGAGACCGATGGGCAACAAGTACATTGATCGAGGTCGGACTTGCTACCTTTGTCACAAGGCCGACCACATCATGGCCAATTGCCCAATGGTGAACAAACTAGCAGCCTTGACAGACGAAGACGTGGAGCCGTGGAGGAAGGCACAAAGATCGGATCTCTACAACTTCTCAATGCCGTCAAGGCAAAGGTGGATCCAACCAAAGAACCCAAGGGTGGGTCTATATTCGTGGATGCCTTGGTCAGGGGCCGACGAGTCAGGGCATTGGTGGACACGGGAGCCACACACAACTTCATCCGAGAGGAGACGGCGAAGAAGCTAGGGCTTTTCATCACTCCAACCGGTGGATCAATCAAGTCGGTAAATACAACAGTCAAACCAATTACTGGAGCGGCCAAGAGAGTGAAGACCACGATAGGAGAATGGCAGGGATGTGTCTCCTACACGGTGGTGCCCATGGACGACTATGACATGGTGCTTGGGCTAGAGTGGCTCGATGAGGTAAGAGCATGCATTCTACCCTTTTCCAACTCCTTATATATTCTAGGTGCAAACATCCCGTGCACTATACTGGCCAAGAGGGAGGCCAAGGGGCTGAGAAGGTTGTCGGTCATCGAGCTTGCGAAGGGGCTTAAAAGTAACGAGGAGACTTATGGCATGTTTCTGAAGATAGACGAGGGGTCTAAGACTGAGGGCCTGGGGAAGTTGCCTATGGAGGTCAAGGTCGTGCCTAGGGATTCCAAGGACTTCATGCCAAAGGAATTGCCGAAGAAACTACAACCCAAGAGGAATGATGACCACACAATGAAGCTGGTAAATGATATTGGCCCGCCTTCTCACAAACCATATCGGAGGACGCCGATGAAATCGCACAACATCGCTACGGGTTGCATAGGGAGCAGCCCTACAGCGTATACATCCGCCAAGTCCTTACGGGGAGAGACTAATTTGGTTCGAGCATCCTTGGGCACAACTACCAATATGAGGAAGAAGTTGACATACATTAAGCCACGAGTGTCTGAGTTAAAGGAAGAGGCCTTTGTAATGGTGAAGACACCACCCAACAGTTCAAGTCATTGCAGTCCTCGAACAAAGGGTTGGTACGAAAATATGACGGCACCCATACATCGAGTACTTCATGCAATGGAAAGGTCTACTTGAGGCAGAATGCGGCTGGGAGCACAAAGATTGATTGGCACAATCTGTGCACAAGGAGTTCTGCGACGTGTGGGCGACGAGGGCGTCGCCAACTTCGGTGGGGGAGAATGTCACGACCCGCAGTGTTACACCCAATCTTGCCGGCTAAGCATTATAGAGGTTCACACTCATTTCTTTCCAACTGGGGGCAAGATTGTAATTTCACATAGTTTTGTGGCTTTGGGACATTTTGGAAGCTCCTGGAAGCTTGAAGTGTCATGTCCTCTTTTGATTTATGATATTTAATATTGTATAATATATGGTTAATGATTAAACATTTTTAACTTAGTTTGCGATATTTATAATTTTCTTACTACACCCAAAAAATGTTAGGTTGCATTTGGATGGAAGGATCTCATTTCAACAATGAATTTAAAAATTTGGATTTGAAATGACTTAAATAATTATGAATATGAAATATATTGGTATTGTTAAAAAAATGCAGCATTTGGATTGAACGATTTGAATCCATGGATTTCAAATTCATTTAATTTTTTGGATAAATTTTATTGAGTATATTTCAAGTCCACATCTTTACTAATTTATATAAATTTAATGGTGATTGTGATGGATTTGAAATACAACTAAGATATGTGTTATCTCAAATCAAGTTTCAAATCCATTTTCAAATCAAATCTCTTCATTCAAATGAAATTCATCCATCCAAATGCAACTTAAAATTGAAGATTGTGAATTTCAAAATTAGCCAAATAATTTGAATGTATTTGTTTTAAAAATTCGAAATCTAAATACATAAATTCCTCCGATCCAAATGGAGCCATAGTGAGATTCAGAAACGTAGGGGATGTGTGTATAGGTTAGTTCTCCGAGCTATACATTGGCCAGGTTTCTTTCTCCGTTAGTGAAATTGGAATTGACCCGTAGGAACTCTACCCCGCATGCACAAATTAAATACCATTTAATATATGTACTATTTCAATTTGCAGCTATTTTTTTTAAAAAAAAATTGAAATGATAACCCCCAAGTCTGCCGCCCACACCCCTAAGATTTTATATTAAAAAGGAATTTAAGAAAAATCTATATTATAAAAATCATACTATTATCCCCAAAAAAAATAATCAGTTCTTTAAATATTTAATAATTCTTAAAGAAGAATTAACAGAATTATAACTAAAAAAATATGTCTGCCCTGCTGTACAGACTTTTTTTTCTTCTCCTGAAATGTTACTTGACCCAAGTGGTAATCCGACAAAATCACTTAAATATATAGATAATATGATATTTTTGACTCTTTGTATTCCCACTTGAGTCATTAATAATTGACCCACAATTATTATACAATTAACTGCCCACTGAGAACCCATAGATTACACAAGTTGCTGAATCTACACACGTCCTTGTAAAACAAATAATACAGCAGATATTGTTAGGGTTCTTCTGCATTTTGTTACGGTTTGCTAGTTAATTTTAATAAAACTGCTTAAATTTAACCAATGTTTATTTGCTAGAGTAACACGAAGATCGTTTCCTATTTCGAATTCGAGCCTTGTAAACACATCTATAAGTGTCGAAAATTGAACTAATATGGACCTAATTTAAACTAGGGTCAAGACTAAAAGTGGTTATATGTTTAAATTACATAGGCTGCTAATTGGTTGAGAATAATAGTAAACTAGTGTATATTTTGTTGGATTGCAGTAATTGTCCATGCTTAGATAGCGATCGAAGTGTGGTGCTGTTACCATCAGCTATAGCTTTTGGTAAAGCAGCAAACATTTGATCCTACAATTGGTATCAGAGCCAATGTCAGGTGTTCGATTCCCTTGAGTTGCAAGTTATTGCAATTACTGGGAGGGAGATTGTTGGAGTGCAATAATTTTTCCAGCGTTTGGGCTGCTCTAGGGTTTAAGATTAGAGTTGCACCGTTACCACCAACTATATCTTTTGATAAATCGGCAATCGTTTGATCATACATATTTTCTTCATCTTTTTACTCTTCTTTTGTATTCTTAAAATTGTCTTATAATTTTCTTCTCCACTTTCCATTTTGTCTTGAGCACATGCATGGAGTGTAGCAAAGCGAAAGAAATGTACACATTTTTTTAGATTTCCAATTCTGGATATTTGCAATCCATGGACATGGTGTATTTTAAGGGGGAAAAATGAAAGATTTTAAAGTGAACAGAAAAGAAAAGAAACCCCTCAAAGTGGGAGGCAGACACCTTTATAATACAAGAAGTTTACAACCTCAGAATTCGAGCTAGTGAACCCAACTATACAAATTTGAAACAATTGATAAGTTCCCCTCTCAATTTTATTTGATACAGGATAGGTGGTGGATCGGAGATCTTGAACCCTAAACATTTGCCATCATTTGAGGGCTTGATGACACTTGAGTCCAGGGATCGTGGCTCCCGTTTCAAATATTCTCTCATTTTTAAATATTTTCATCATTAAAATATATTCATTTACTCAACACACTCTAATTGATGTATAAAAAGTTAAAAAATTTAGATTTAAATTAGAAGAGGATATTAATTTAGAGCTAATTGAAAGACGGTTCTGAGTTGTTATTTTTAATTTGAAACGTCAATTCTGTGTTGAGTTTGCTTTATTAATCAACAATAGCCAAGCACGTATAGAGCCATTCACAATGATAATCAGCAAGACTCGTGTGATAATTCCCCACCCATCAATGTAATGTCACAAAGACTACTAATAGGAATGAACAAGACATTTACAAATTCCTCCACCATTTATTTTCCCATAATCTTAAAGTTATCTAAAAGTTTTCTAAAAAAAGTTATCAAAAAGATAATTAAAAACTTCAAATTCATGGACTACTCAAACTACTCTTTTGATTACAAGAAGAATTTTTCGCGTATGCTCTTTGATACCCATACGGGTCAAGCCCATTAAAAAACTCACGGGTCGAACCCAATCCATTGGTCAAAATCGTCGGAGTACAAGGTGCGGGGAGTGCGAAGCTAGCCCCTCGTGCGGGCGAGCGTCCCGCACGGAGCTCGCCCCCCGTGCGGGTGGAGCACCCAGCTCGCCCACGCGATGGGCGAGCTGCGCGCTCGCCCCGCCAGGCAGGGGCGAGCATCGCAGCTCGCCCGCTAGAGGGGCGAGCTGCGCGCTCGCCCCGCCTGGCAGGGGCGAGCAGCGATGCTCGCCCGCTAGAGGGGCGAGTTACGCGCTCGCCCCGCCAGATAGGGGCGAGCACCGCTGCTCGCCCGCACGAGGGGCGAGCTGCGTACTCACCCCGCGAGACATGTGCGAGCCTCGCAGCTCGCACACACGAGGCGCAAGCTGCGATGCTCTCCCATGCGAGGAAGAGTTCGGAGCCATCCCTTGCAGATGCCTCATGTTTGCGAAGTATGGGATCAGAGCTCGCTCATGTTGGGCGAGCTAAGCTTTGTAGCACGACGTATAACCCATATCTCCAAGTACAAATAGGATCGTAAAAGCTGCATGCATATCATACTAGGAAAGTGACATTCTCTGGTCCCCGGTACAAATCGGATCGTAAAAGCTGCAAGCATATCATACCATGGAAGTGACATTCTCTGGTCCCCGGCACAAATCGGATCGCAAAAGCTGCAAGCATATCGTACGAGGAGAGTGACACCTACTCGTCCTCAGCTCTAGGACCCTGGTCCCCACCCTTAGCTTCAGAAGATGTCCCCTAGGCCCTGACACACGGTTAAAGGCTGTCTCCTCTACGTTTCCTATAAATATCAGGTTTGTTGACGGGAATAAGGTATTCACTCTACTCACAACTTAAAGTTCATCTCGTTACTCTTCCTTTCTTTTCCGATTTCTGACTTGAGCGTCGGAGGGGCTCCGCCGGGACATCCTTCCGGCACCCTTCTCACACTTGTTCGTGATTTCAGGCATTACCAACACTCGGAGCCATTATTGGAGTTGCTCCCAGCACCCTTCGTCCACCGGAAAGAAGACGTATCATTTTTAGTAAGCATCATTTGGCGCCGTCTGAGGGAAACTTGAGCAAAGACGTTGATATGGCAGGAAGAAGAGGAAGTAGAAGAACAGGTACGGCGGAGTCCCGCCCGGAAGGAAGGACTGAACAGCCACCTCCGGTGGTGAACGTGGGAAACATGACTATGGAACAGCTAGCCCAGTTCATTACCACCGCCGTAGCCGAGGCTGTGAAGCAAAACCAACCCCCACCTCCGGACGGAGTACCATTGCCGAACCATGAGGACAATGCTGAAGTCCAGCAAAGTCACGCGGAGGAGGTCAATCCCACCCAAGGTGGCGGGGACTCGGAGATGCACCAGAGAATGGAAGATATGTGGAATGAAATCCAAGGTTTGAGACAACATGTCGGGGAAAAGGCCTACACCCACAAGAAAGAAAGTCCCTTCTCCCAAGCCATTTTGGAGGAGGAGCTACCATCTAGCTTCCGACAGCCTAACATGGGAGAATACGATGGGAACACCGACCCCGAGGACCATTTGGGAAGATTTGATAATGCGGCCTTGTTGCATCGATACTCCGACGGAGTCAAATGTCGGGTATTTCTGAATACATTAGTAAGGTCGGCTCAACAATGGTTCAACATGTTGAAGCCTAGCTCAATAATGTCCTTCCACGACTTCAGCTCAGCTTTCTTGCATCAATTTGCAAGTAGCAAAAAATATCAAAAGACTTCACTCAGTTTGTTTGTCATGAAACAACAAGATCAAGAATCCTTGAGGGAGTTTACCCAACGCTTCAACGGTGTTGCCCTAGAGGTTCCTTCAGCCACGCCTGATGTCCTTCTCAATGCTTTCACGCAAGGGCTCAAGGGTGGTGAATTCTTCAAGTCCTTGGTAAAGAAACCACCGCAAAGTTATGATGAGCTCCTATCTAGGGCAGAGAAGTATGTGAACTTGGAAGACGCGCAGAGGCAGAAGAGATTAGAGCAAAGACCCGCTGAGAATAGCAGGGAAAAGCTGGACAAGGGTGGAAGAAAGAGAAACATGGCGGAAAGGATGGATGATCGAAACTTATTCAGGGGGCGTCTTCCACATATTCCCCTTGTCATGAGCCTAGACAAAGCAATGGATGTATGTGATAATAAGGGGAGATTGACTAGGCCAAAGAAAGCAGAGAGAGGTCCAAGGTTGCCCCCATCGGATAAGTATTGTGGATACCATAGAGAATATGTACATTTTACCCATGATTGCCAACAATTGGGAGAAGAGGTCCAGAGGATCCTTCAAAGAGATCCGGAAATAAAAGCTATGTTGACTAGAACCAGGGAGCCCTACCCGCCGGACGGGCCCCGAGCCCCAGCCCGGGCCAATCCTGGACGAAGAGAGCCAAGGTGGGAGCAACAAGGGCGGAATTCCCCTCGCGGCCGTGAGGAAAGGAATGGAGGAAACAATGATCCGAATCGGGGAATGATACACATGATCTCTGGAGGAGCAACCGATGGAGATTCTGGCCGAGCTCGCAAGGCATATGGGAGGAGGTTGGAAAATTTTGAGGTGTCCATGGAAGCAAGCACTATAACCGACCCCGTGATCAGTTTCGGTCCCGACGACCTAAGAGGCATCGTTACTCCACACAACGATGCCTTGGTAGTCACGGTTACTATAGCAAATTATGACATAGCAAGGATTTTCGTAGATACGGGGAGTTCCGTCAATATCTTGTTCAAAACAACCATTGACCAAATGCAAGTTGATGGATTCCACTTGGACCTAATCTCAACCCCTCTTTATGGGTTCACGGGACATGTGATCCAGCCTCTGGGTCAGATTGTCCTCCCCTTGTCAATGGGGAGTGGCCCTAGCCGAGTAACTAAGATGGTGAATTTTACAGTCGTTGACGGGATTATTGGGTGACCGGCCATGAAGGACTTCAAGGCCATAGCTTTTACCTATCACCAAAAGTTGAAGTTCCCGGCAGGAAACAAAGTTGGAGTACTTGGAGGTGACCAGGGTACAGCCCGTCGGTGTTATGAAAGTGTTGTAAAGGAAGAAGGAAAAAGGGCCCGACGGGAGGTCGGAGTGATAGGGAGCGGGAGGTCAGTTGCTCGGCATGCCCCGAAAGAGACTCCAATTGTGACAGAGGAAGAACCTGAGTTAGTGGAGCTTGGATCTGCTGAAAGAGTGATCAGAATAGCTGCTGACTTGGACCCGCAAGAGAAGGGCGAGCTCATTGCTTGTCTCATTAAGAATCATGATGTGTTCGCCTGGTCTACTCAAGATCTTAAAGGTATAAATCCGAACGTCATGCAACACCATCTAAACGTGTTGGACCGAGCTCGGCCCGTAAAACAAAAGAAAAGACACTTCGGGGCAGAAAAAGATAAGGTCATCAAGGAGGAGGTCCAAGAGCTGCTTAGGGCGGGACACATTAGAGAAGTTCAATTCCCCACTTGGCTCTCAAATGTGGTCCTGGTGCCTAAGAACTCGGGAAAGTGGAGAATGTGCATTGACTTCCGAGACCTTAACAAAGCCTGCCCCAAGGACTGCTACCCGTTGCCTCGCATAGATCAACTGGTGGACTCTACTGCCGGCCACCAATATCTATGCTTGCTGGATGCTTATCAAGGATATCATCAAATTCCCCTTGCAAGGGAGGATCAGGCAAAGGTAAGTTTCATCACCTCAGATGGAACTTTTTGTTTTGTGGTTATGCCCTTTGGACTTAAAATGCAGGCAACGTACCAAAGGTTGATGGACAAAGTTTTCTCAAAGCAAATTGCGAGAAACGTGGAGGTATACGTAGATGACATCTTGATAAAATCAAAGGATCGAGCTCACCTCATGACTGACCTTGGAGAGACTTTCTCCACCCTGAGGTCTTACGGACTAAAGCTCAACCCGCCAAAATGTGTGTTTGGGGTGAAGAGTGGAAAGTTCCTGGGATACATTGTGACAGAGAGAGGTATTGAAGCCAATCCCGACAAAGTTAAAGCGATCCAGACTATGGCGTCCCCCACTAGTCTCCAAGAGGTACAACAATTAGCACGGAGGATTGCAGCACTATCAAGGTTTGTGTCCAGGTCGGCCCACCGGAGTGTGCCTTTCTTTCGTACTCTCCGGAAGACTCAGAAATTTCAATGGGGAGCTGATTGCGAGAGGGCTTTTGATGAGTTAAAACAATATCTAGCCGAGCTCCTGGTTTTAGCCAAGCCGGGATTGGGGGAACGTTTATGGGTCTATCTCTCCGCAACTGATGAGGCGGTGAGCTCGGTTCTAATCCGACAGGAAGGTTCAACTCAGCATCCTGTTTACTACGTTTCACATGCGTTAAAGGGAGCTGAGCTAAGATACTCGGGCTTGGAGAAGTTGGCATTATCATTGACAATCATGGCAAGGAAACTAAGACCGTACTTCCTATCTCACCCAATCACGGTCTTTACCAATAGTCCTTTGGGAAAAATCTTAACTCATCCGGGCGTGTCAGGTCGGTTGGTTAAGTGGACAACCGAGCTGGGGGAGTATGACATCCAATATGAGCCGAGAAGAACTATCAAAGCGCAGGCCCTAGCTGATTTCTTGGCGGAAACCGTGCATCAGGATACCGAGGATCCTTGGAAAATATATGTTGATGGTTCTGCAACCAACGAAGGCAGTGGAGTTGGGGTAGTGTTGATTTCACCAAGGGGGGACGAGATGAAGTTAGCCGTAAGGTTGGACTTCAAGGCTTCCAACAATGAAGCGGAGTATGAAGCTGTTCTAGCAGGATTGCAAGCAGCTAAGAGTGTGGGAGCTGGCCGGGTACACATCTTCTCCGACTCACAGCTGGTTGCACAACAGGTCAGAGGCGTCTATGAGACGAAGAATGAAAAGTTGATTGAGTATGCTCGTGCCATTGACCAAGTTAAAGAAAAATTTGTGGAAGTCATGTTTGAGCAAATTCCAAGGGAAGAAAATACCAAGGCTGATAGCCTAGCCAAGATGGCCAGCGCTCTCACTAGTTGGAAAAATCGAGATGTGGTCGCACACGTGGAGCTCGCCCCTTTCCAGGGCTCCGCACCTGCCGAGCTAGATGAGGGTGACTGGAGAACCGAGATCGAAAATTATTTGAAGGAGGGAAGGCTGCCCGTTGACCCAAGGAAAGCTCATCAGATCAAGCAGAGAAGTCTGCGTTTTGTGTTGTTCGAAGGGGTATTGTACAAGAGATCATTCTCCCGGCCTCTCCTCAAATGCCTGGGAAGAGATGACGTTGATTATGTCCTTAGGGAAATACACGAGGGGAGTTGTGGAAACCACTTGGGCGCCCATGCTCTGGCGCGAAAGGCCTTGCTAGCTGGGTTTTTCTGGCCTACCATGCAAAAGGACGCCATAACCCTCGTACTAGCCTGCGACAATTGCCAGCGGCACAGCAGACTCTATCACCAGCCTACCACGATGATGAAGGCGATCATACCGGCATGCCCGTTTGACCAATGGGGCATCGACATAGTGAGACCTTTTCCCCCCACTCCAGCCCAAAAGAAATTCTTGATAGTAGCCATAGACTATTTCTCAAAGTGGGTGGAAGCCGAACCCTTAGCTAAAATTACTGAAAATGACGTCATGAATTTTGTTTGGAAAAACATAGTGTGCCGATACGGAGTCCCACGCATATTGGTTTCCGATAATGGAAGACAATTTCAAGGTGCCAAAATTCAATCTTGGTGCAAAGAGATTAAGATCCGACAAGCTTTTACATCCGTGGCTTACCCTCAAAGTAATGGCCAGGTAGAAGTGACTAACCGGTCTTTGCTCCAAAGTTTAAAAGCAAGATTAGGAAAAGCAAAAGGAAACTGGGTGGATGAGCTCCCAAGTGTGCTATGGTCTTATCGAACTACTCCTAGAACAGGAACGGGTGAAACGCCTTTCAGCATGGTTTATGGCAATGAGGCGGTGCTCCCGGCAGAAATAGGATCCGAGACGGCAAGGATTGTGCTTTACGATGAGGACAATGATCAAAGGCGGGCTGCTGACCTGGACTTCCTAGAAGAAAAAAGGGAAGCAGCGATGATTAGGATGGAAGCTTACAAGAACCGCATAGCTCGGGGATAGAATCGAAGAGTAGTACCAAGAAGCTTCCAGGTTGGAGACTTAGTGTTGAAGAAGGTACAAGAAGAACAGCGGGGAAAGCTGGACCCGAAATGGGGGGGGCCTTTTAAGATCATGGAGAAGTTAAGCTCGGGAGCTTATTACCTAGAGGACATGCAAGGCAAAGCTCTCAAAAGACCATGGAATGCCTACCACTTGAAGAAATACTATGTTTAGCCGTAGCTGTTACACCCGGGCTATGTATTCCTCTCCTTTCTTGTAATCGCTTTAATTTCAATTTCGATTTCAATTTCGATTTCAATTTCAATTTCAATTTCAATGAATGAAGAGTATCTGTCACTTGTCTTGTATACTTCTGCTGCAGTTACGCCGAGCTCATTTGCCTTGGTTACGCCAAGTGCCATTCAGGGGTGTTTACCCGACCTGTCGCGGTTACGCCCGACAGAGGATCAGTCGAGCTGCGGTTACGCCGAGCTCATTTGCCTTGGTTACGCCAAGTGCCATTCAGGGGTGTTTACCCAACCTGTCGCGGTTACGCCCGACAGAAGATCAGTCGAGCTGCGGTTACGCCGAGCTCATTTGCCTTGGTTACGCCAAGTGCCATTCAGGGGTGTTTACCCGACATGTCGTGGTTACGCCCGACAGAGGATCAGTCGAGCTGCGGTTACGCCGAGCTCATTTGCCTTGGTTACGACAAGTGCCATTCAGGGGTGTTTACCCGACCTATCGCGGTTACGCCGGCAGAGGATCAGTCGAGTTGCGGTTACGCCGAGCTCATCTACCTTGGTTATGCCAAGTGCCATTCAGGGGTGTCTACCCAACCTGTCATGGTTACGCCCGGCAGAGGATCAGTCGAGCTGCGGTTACGCCGAGCTCATTTGCCTTGGTTACGCCAAGTGCCATTCAGGGGTGTTTACCCGACCTGTCGCGGTTACGTCCGACAGAGGATCAGTCGAGCTGCGGTTACGCCGAGCTCATTTTCCTTGGTTACGCCAAGTGCCATTCAGGGGTGTTTACCCGACCTGTCGCGGTTACGCCCGGCAGAGGATCAGTCGAGTTGCGGTTACGCCGAGCTCATCTACCTAGGTTACGCCAAGTGCCATTCAGGGGTGTCTACCCAGCCTGTCACGGTTGCATCCGACAGAGGATCAACAGAGTTATGGTCACGTCGAGCTCATCAACTTGGCTACGCCAAATCCAACATGAGTGATTTGCCCGAGCAGGGTTCATATTACATATCGTGGATCATGTATTTATTACTTGATCCTGGAGTTCGGCACCTACTTCACTAAGCGGATACCAGAAATTGGATCAGGTGGCAAATGGCCCTATTGGGGACAATCAAGAGCTCGCCCATGGCTACTTAGGCAAGTTAGAGAGCTTGCCCAACAACCCTCAAACTAGCACATGGCCGTCTCAGTGAGCTAAAAGAGCTTGACATGCGCCCCTTTGAGCGAGCTTGATAGGACAAGACATGCGAAGCTTGCATGTACTATTATTGACACCAAGGTCTTGCCTATTCATGAATAAATAAATAATCGGCGCATATGGCTCATCTTAATGTTGCGTTGCAAGGTGAGCTATTGTTAGGTTGGGCCAAACATAATAACACAAAGTCAAGGTAGGAGTGCCCAAAACAAACCAAAAGAAGCAAAATGGATGTCCAAATATAAGCATCTAGCGAGTCATTACAACATACGACAGGCTTCGCGAGCAAAAAGGAACAATCGTCAAACATCCGACTACATCCACCAGTCCACAAAATATTAGAGGGATTACATAGAAGTCATGACAAAATATCTAATCCAACTACATGTCAGGGGGAAGGCGAGAAGTCACGTTCATGATGTCAATAAAATCAGAAGGAGCCCCTTCTGGTGGATAGCCTTGATCTCGGAACAACTCCACGGTCTTCTCAAATCCAACCTCAAGGAAACCAAATGCTTTAACCCCACATATCTCTTCGAACTCGGCCGATTTCAAGAACTCATCTTTGATAGAGGCATGTTTCTGGGCAGCCTTTTCTTCAAGTTTGATAAAGCTTCCTCAGTATCTTTGATTTTGGTCTGGGCTCTTTCTAATTTCTTCTTTAGGCTTGAGAGCTCGGCCTCAAATTTTTGGCGCTCCTCGGCGGCCTGGGCTTCCAGCTCCTCAACCTTTCGAGCATGTGCTTCTTCGGCTCTCTCAGCAGCTGCCTTAAGGTCGGCAATGATCACTTTACTCTCCTTCGAGTCCTTCCGAGATAGCGTCCTGAGACTGTTAGTACGATAAGCCAACTCACCGGTGAAGATAAATGCCTGATTAGAAAAAGACAAGAAAAGAGAGAATGTAAGAAAATCCCGATAAATGGAATATGAAAAACAATGTGCTCAGATAATGAAGGCGTAAGAAAATTATACATACCTCGGCCATGCTGCTGCATGTCCGTCGCATGAGTTCGCTCAGTCCCAATGAAGCCAGAAAGTCAACATCCGGGCCGGAAGGTAGCTCATGCATCACACCTATTGCAATATCATTAGGACCCTGTCCCAACAAAGCGGCTGAGCTCTCATAATGCCCGAAAGTATGTGCCTCCGGCGGACCCTTATCCTCCTCCACATGGTGATCCTCAGGAGTCATCGACTTTGCTTCCGCAGCTTTCAACACTTTCTTACCCTTGGAAGGGCGGGAAGAGGGGTGGCTAACATGTGATTTCCTCTTACGGGATGAAGGACAACCGTCACCAGTGTGTGAAGTAGTCGATCCTTCTCCTTTGCTTGCAATCTTGGAAGGAGGAGTAGGGATAGTGCCAGCTGCCAAGCCCTTCGCCTTCTTGTCAGCTTCGCGTTTGATAATGGCGAGCATAATTGCTTGACCTGCAAACGACGGAAGAGAATTAATAATATATTGAACACAGATATGGCTAATATAAAATAAGAAACTACCAGGTGAGCTTTGTAGTGGGACCCCGGCTGAACTCAAGCCCCAATGGCACATGAGACCTTCAGTCATCAGGCGAGAAACATCGTAACTTCTTCCATTAATTACTTTTAAAATTCGACGGTAATCAGGATCATTTTTGGAACTGCGGGGGAGTTTGGGTATGACGGGGTTTCCATTATGCCACTGAACCATGCATGGCCACCGGTGAGGTGGTCGAACAAAGAAGAAGTAATTTTTCCAATCCTTGACATTGGAGGGACAACGCTCAAGAAATTTGCCGGTTGGGCGGGAGGTCATGTAGAAGACTCCGTCGATAGGCTTTTTAATAAACATAAAGTGATAGAGGATGTAGCTTGAGATAGGAAGGCCTAAGGTGCGGAATAACACATATGTGCTACAAATTAACCGGAAGGCATTAGGGGCAAGCTGACCTAAGTGAATGCCAAAAAACTTGCAAACATCTATGAAGAAAGGAGCCAGGGGGAAACGAAGACCTCCATCTAGCTGGTCCCTATGAAATGTAGCAAACCCGGGGGGAGGCATGTGAGGGTGATCTGTCGACATTGGGATAATGACATCATAATCGGCAGGAATGTGGCCCATAAATTGGAGGATAGGGATGTGGTCTTGGGTAAGTTTAGAGGAAATATTCTTATACCAACGCCCCTCGGCATGGGCCATTAATTCCTTATCAGAAAGAAGTGGAAACTTGGGTCGAGTCTGAGTATCAGACGAGCTACTAGTTCGGTCCGACATCTCCTCGTCAGAGGATGTATCGCCAGAACTGCCAGACTGAGCACTGGATGGGCCAGACTATTCAGAAGTATAGAGGTCTCCACGCGAGTTTGAATGCGAAGAGGAGGACATGGAGTAAAAAAAAAAAAACAAGCAAGCAAATGATAAGTGCAAGAAGAACGAATACCTTCTAAATGGGCAAAAGATATTGTTTTAATCGAGCTAGGATTGAGTATATGGCTTGGACGAAGCTCAAAGTGCGGGCCAGGGCTCGGAGCTTGGACAATTTCGTGACTCGGTACTCTTGTATGCTTCACAGCTTAGATCAAATATGCCAACACCTGATATCAACATCGAAAAAATCATGTTACTGATCCATCGTATATGAAACATCAATAAAATCAAACTATTGTAAAAGAATAAGGGTGACCGTTGGGTGGTTCCGAGTACGCCGGAGTTGCGTAAAGGGATCTTGGAGCGAGCTCACAGTAGCAGACTTAGTATCCACCCAGGCGGGAAGAAGATGTACAGAGATTTGCGTGGTCATTTTTGGTGGAAAAGGATGAAATCAGATGTCGTCGCTTTTGTGAAGAGGTGTTTGATCTGCCAGCAGGTTAAGGCAGAGAGACAGAGACCTGGCGGCGAGCTGAGAAGCTTGGAGATACCGAAGTGGAAGTGGGAGCACATTTCCATGGACTTCGTGACTCATTTGCCGAGGAGTGCTTCAGGCTTCGATGCTATTTGGGTGATTGTGGATCGATTGACCAAGGTGGCTCATTTTATCCCCTATAGCATGACTTTCACATTTTTGAGGATGGCGCAGTTGTATATTAGAGATGTGGTGAGATTGCATGGGATCCCCGTTTCGATAGTGTCAGATCGAGATCCGCGATTCACATCTCATTTTTGGGAAGGCCTTCAGTCAGCCTTGGGAACTGAAGTCAGATTGAGTACTGCTTATCATCCTCAGACGGATGGCCAGACCGAGCGCACTATTCAGACGCTCGAGGACATGTTAAGAGCTTGTGTTTTGGAGTTCGATGCCTCTTGGCAGGATTCAGTGCCTTTGGTAGAGTTTTCGTATAACAATAGCTACCAGGCGAGTATTCAGATGGCTCCGTTTGAAGCTCTTTATGGTAGACGGTGTAGATCACCCTTGTGTTGGGATGATTTGGACCGCAGATCGGTCGGAGGACCGGAGTTGATTCGAGAGATGGAAGGAAAGATAAAGACAATAAGGCAGAAAATGAAAGCGGCCCAGGACAGACAGGCAGCTTATGCAAATAAACGGCGGAGACCGTTGGAATTTCAGTTGGGAGATAAGGTCTTTTTGAAGATCTCGCCTTTCAGGGGCGTTGTGCGATTTGGGATGCGCGGGAAACTGTCTCCGAGGTATGTTGGACCGTACGAGATCTTACAGCGCATTGGCACCTTAGCTTACCGACTGGCTTTGCCGCCTTCTTTATCTGGTATACATGATGTGTTTCATGTATCGATGCTGCGGAAGTATGAGCCGGATCCGTCTCATGTGTTACAGCCTTCCGAAGTTCAGTTAGAGTCCGATATATCTTATGTGGAACGGCCTGTCAGGATTCTGGATCGAGCAGACCGTAGACTTCGGAACAAAGTGATACCTATGATCAAGGTTCAGTGGGATCACAGGGGTGTCGAGGAGGCTACGTGGGAGACGGAACGGCATATGGTGCAGCACTACCCGGAACTATTCTCTGGTATGTGTTTATGTTTAGTTTCCTTTTGGGGTAAGTGCATGTGATTTCGAGGACGAAATCTTATAAGTAGGGGAGTGTTGTGATATCCCCGAAATGGTTAATTGCATTTGGGCATTAATTACGATTATTATGATTAATTATGTGGTAATTAATTATGTGTTGGAATTTATTTACCTTATGGAAATGCATGGTCATGTGGATAGGGTGACCCGGGGTTGCATTTCAGGGTGCATGTGGTGCATGTGGGGTAAATATTATTGGAAGCATGATTTATTTGCCTTTAGTAGCAATTAATTGGAAATCATGTGTTTAATTGATATTTGGTGCATTTTGAGTAAATGTTTTGAAAAATATCATGTTGGGGTGTTTTATACACCATAGAATTATTTTGGTATGCATTTTATTAAACCCAACACTTTTATACCCAACCCCACCTCATCCAAATCACTTTCACTTTACCAAATCATTTCCCACACAAACCCTTCCCCTCATTTTCGAGTTCCAGCCTTGGGGTGAAGAGAAGCCCTTGCAAAATCTTATTTTGTGGAGTATATTGGGTGATTTGAGACCCCCAAGAGGTATGGATACCTCATGGTTGATTTTGTTGTGTTTTGTTTAAGTTTGGGTTGGTTTTGAATGGTTTTAAAATGGGTTTGTGTTGGGTTGTTGTGGGTTTGGTTAATGGTTGGATTTATACTTGTTTTGAAGTATATTTTGGTGGTTTATGTTGTATTTGATGTTGTTGATTTGTTGGGTTAAGTGTTGGTATGGGTTGGAAGAAATTTTGGGAACAAAAATGGTGAAAAATCGCATGTCTGCGCGAGGCGATCGATCGCCTGAAAAGAGGCGACCGATCGCCGAGGGGCAGTAACATTTTTGCGTGTTAGGCGATCGATCGCCTAAAATGAGGCGACCGATCGCCAAGAGGCAGTGGGTTTTTCAAAGGGATGGCGATCGATCGCCATGTTTGGGGCGACCGATCGCCACAGTGATAATTTTGAGGCGATCGATCGCCTGAGGGAAGCGATCGATCGCCGCCTGTGGAATTTTGGAAAATGGTTTATTTTGTCAAATTTTTGGTATTTGGCTATTATTTGGCTTCTAATATGGGGTTGTGTGATTGTGTAGAACCATCCCAGGTAGCAACGCAACCGAGGAATTGAAGCCATATCAAATTCCACTTTTGGAAAGGTACGTAGTGGACGTACGGGCACCCCAACGGTACATGTATCTTATATACTTATTGTTTATGCATTGTGGATGCAAGTATATATGTGGTATTGCATAGTGGATGCAAATACATGTTATGCATGATGTTTATAGATGCATATGATTATTGGTGCATATCCCATGAGTCATGGTCATCCCTTGATGATTTTAATGCTTGCCGCTATTTGGTTTGGTTCCGCTAAATGTGAAGCGAGGGGTGGGAGCGCCGCATGTCACATTTGAGCGTGGTTATCATATAGGACGAGGAAAGGGTATTTGCCGCTCAATGAGAGGCGAGGGGTGGGAGTCCCGCAGTCCATTGAAGCGAGGTTATCCTATGCCGTCTATATGTAAATAAGCGAGGGGCATTAAAATACATTGTGATGGACAGACTAGGGATTGAGGATCAGTATTTGGTATATTGATGAAATGGTATATGTTCATGACATGTTTAGACCATTGAAAAATAATCTATTGATTATACTCATGAGTTATGGTACAGGGACAACCAAACGGGAAGCGTTTGAAATGCATGGGAAAACAGGAAGTGTTTTATATTGATTATGCATTACGCTTTATCTTCATATTGTGTTGAATATGAATGATTATTGTTGCTCATGTTTGGGGGTTGTCCTTGTAGGTACATGTTTGGCATGATAGGGCTAGACGGGTTGAGACAGTGAGCTTGAGGATGCTTTTGGAAATTGAAGGACAGGATTATTTTGCCTAGTGTCTACTCTAGGAGTAGTGTAAAACTAGTGGATAACATTCATTAGACGGGGAATGTAATTAATCCATTCTTTTGTAGTCCTTATTTTTGGCATGTAATGCTTAAGCTCATACACTCAACACGTTATTTCTTACTCTGATCATTATATTAGCTCTATTATGCCTTGATTCCGCATTTAAGGATTAGGGTCCTTACATTAGTGGTATCAGAGCAGTGGTTAGAGAACCCGGGAACGAGTGAAGGGTAGCCTTAGCATGTTTGGCTAGGTGCTTACATTTGAAGCATGTTTATGCATGTGGTGCATATTTTGTATATCCTGTTATACTAACATGCTTATATCACTCCTGTTATCTAACGGTATATCATGTATTGCTTTGAAATTGTTGTTAACATTTGTGTTACAGCATGGCTGCTAATGAGGAAGTCGGTGATATGGGGAGCATGAATGCTAGTGTTGGACAGACAAACCCTCTACCTCCACCGGCTGTGGGAATGGAACCAGTGGTTCAGTTATTGCTACCGGGTGAGATTAGCTTGACACAGTTTCTATCTTACCATCCGCCCCGGTTTGAGGGGACAGAATCTGGGGAGGAGGCTGAAGAGTGGTTGGAAAGACTGGAGCAGATCTTTGTGTCGGCTCCTTGTGCTGTGACAGCTTGGCTGAGGCTGGCGGAGTTTCAATTAGCCAAGAAACCTCTGTTGTGGTGGAGGAGCACAGTAATGGAGATGAGAGCACTGGGTGCTGTGATTGACTGGACACTCTTCAGGACTAGGTTTTTGAACCGGTACTTCTCCGCAGCAGCAAGACAGACAAAGGAGGACGAGTTTACAAGTCTGAGGCAAGGGAACATGACAGTGGCAGACTATGCCACACGGTACTCTTCATTGCTGAGGTACGTCCCCCACATTGCCACCAGTGGACACGCTAAGATGAGAAACTTTATGAAGGGATTGCGACCGGAGCTCTATGACCGGGTTATCACTAATAACCCAACTTCTTTTGATGATGCTCTCACAAGAGCGGAGCTTGCTGAGCTAGGAGTGGGAGCTTACGCTATGCCACCACCGGTACCGCAACAGAGGCAGACTAGTGACAGTTTGAGGCCTCGGGGTGAGCCATTTAAGCCCCGTGGTGCCTCTTCATCTTCACGGTATGGTGGAAAGAAACACTTTGGTCAGAAGCAGGATGGCAAGAAGGGTAATTGGTCGGCCAATAGAGGATCTTCACAAGGGGATAGGCCGGGAGAGCCGAGGTGCAACAATTGTGGAGGGCCACATTCTTCAAACAAGTGTCCTGCATGTTATGTCTGTGGCAAGATGGGCCACATTGCTCGGTATTGCCCCACACGGGGAGGACAGTCAGAGTATCAGGGCAACAGGCTGAGATTTGATGACCGGACAGTGCAGCAGAGGCAGCAGTTTGGGCCTCGACCATCGGGAGGTCAGACAGTAGGACCACCCCAAGGGCAGGTGTATGCACTGACCAGGGAGCAGGCCCAGGCAGCCCCAGAGGAGGTGATTGCCGGTACGTGTCATTTATTTACGTACCCTGCTTTTATTTTGATCGATACAGGTGCCTCCCATTCTTTTGTATCGGTGGGTTTTGTGGAAAGACACCATATGCGCACGTCTTCTTTACCCACGCCTCTCCTTGTCTCGACACCCACTGGAAGGAATGTTGTTGCTGATCAGTTTATGGCAGACTGCCTCATTTATTTTGAGGGCAACGAGTTGAGATCAGACTTGATTGTGCTGGGTATGTCAGACTTCGACTGCATCTTGGGTATTGTTGTTCTGAACAGATATCAGGCAGTGGTAGATTGCCGACAAAGGACAGTGAAGTTCAGACCTGAGTTGGGCAGTCAGTGGACTTTCTATGGCAACGGTTCTCGTGCGAAGATTCCGTTGATTTCAGCGATCAAGATGACTCAGTTGTTGGAACGTGGTCACACGGGCTATCTTATTTATGCCGTGGACACGTCTGGGAAGAGTAAGGAACTAAGAGTTGAGGATGTGCCAGTAGTGGCAGAGTTCGCTGATGTATTCCCAGAAGAGATCCCAGGATTCCCACCGGCTAGGGAAGTTGAGTTTGGGATCGAGCTGTTGCCAGGGACATCCGCTATCTCTCGTGCACCTTATAGGATGGCACCGGCTGAGTTGAGAGAGTTGAAAGAACAGTTGCAGGATCTCCTGGACAAGGGATATATACGCCCGAGCGTGTCGCCATGGGGCGCACCAGTTCTCTTTGTGAAAAAGAAGGACGGTTCGATGCGGTTGTGTATCGATTACCGGCAACTGAATAAGGCTACAGTGAAGAACAAGTATCCTCTTCCAAGGATTGACGATCTGTTTGATCAGTTGCAAGGTACCAGGGTGTATAGCAAGATTGATTTGAGATCCGGGTATCATCAGATTCGGGTCAGAGAGGAAGATGTGCAGAAGACAGCGTTCCGGACCCGATACGGGCATTATGAATTCCTAGTGATGCCGTTCGGCGTGACGAATGCTCCAGCGGTCTTCATGAGTCTGATGAACAGAGTGTTTCAGCCGTATCTTGATCAGTTCGTCATCGTGTTCATAGACGACATTCTCATCTACTCCCGGAGTGAGGAAGAGCATGTGAAACACTTGAGGACAGTGCTTCAGATTCTCAGAGAGCATCAAGTTGTATGCTAAGCTCAGTAAGTGTGAGTTTTGGCTGAGCAGTGTAGTGTTTTTGGGGCATGTCATATCGAGCAGTGGGATATCTGTAGATCCCAAGAAGATTGAGGCTGTGATGGAGTGGGCTGCCCCCACTTCTGTGCCTGAGATCCGGAGTTTTCTGGGCTTGGCCGGGTATTATCGGCGCTTTGTCGAGGGCTTTTCGAAGATTGCCAAGCCGCTGACTCAGTTGACCCAGAAGGGAGTGCCTTTCTCTTGGTCAGAAGCTTGTGAGGAGAGCTTCCAGGAGTTGAAGCACCGCTTGACGACAGCGCCAGTGTTAGTGATCCCGACGGAGAACTCCAGATTTGTTCTGTATACTGACGCATCACTTCAGGGCCTTGGGTGTGTTCTGATGCAAGATAAGCATGTGGTAGCTTATGCATCGAGGCAGTTGAAGCCGCATGAGACCAGATATCCAGTTCATGACTTGGAATTGGCGGCTATCATCTTTGCCCTGAAGATCTGGAGGCATTATTTGTATGGTACTTCGTTTACCATCTATACGGATCACAAGAGCCTCAAGTTTTTATTCACTCAGGCAGAGCTGAACATGAGGCAGAGGAGGTGGATGGACCTACTCAAGGACTATGACTGCGAGATAGAGTACCATCCGGGGAAAGCCAATTTGACAGCAGACGCTTTGAGCCGGAAAGTGAGGAGTTCTGCTGAGGACGTCATTCATTTGTCTGCTATGATGACCTCCTATTGCCATCTGGGCTATGACTTTGACATTGATGCATCGCCTGTGTATGTATCGACTCTGTTAGCTGAGCCAGACATCTATGAAAACATCAGGAGAGCTCAGAGGTCAGATGATGAGGTTCAGAGGTGGTTATCTTTAGTACATCTTGGTCAGCCAACGAAGTTCAGAGTGGCCGATGACGGGTCTTTGAGATTGGGTGACCGTTGGGTGGTTCCGAGTACGCCGGAGTTGCGTAAAGGGATCTTGGAGCGAGCTCACAGTAGCAGACTTAGTATCCACCCAGGCGGGAAGAAGATGTACAGAGATTTGCGTGGTCATTTTTGGTGGAAAAGGATGAAATCAGATGTCGTCGCTTTTGTGAAGAGGTGTTTGATCTGCCAGCAGGTTAAGGCAGAGAGACAGAGACCTGGCGGCGAGCTGAGAAGCTTGGAGATACCGAAGTGGAAGTGGGAGCACATTTCCATGGACTTCGTGACTCATTTGCCGAGGAGTGCTTCAGGCTTCGATGCTATTTGGGTGATTGTGGATCGATTGACCAAGGTGGCTCATTTTATCCCCTATAGCATGACTTTCACATTTTTGAGGATGGCGCAGTTGTATATTAGAGATGTGGTGAGATTGCATGGGATCCCCGTTTCGATAGTGTCAGATCGAGATCCGCGATTCACATCTCATTTTTGGGAAGGCCTTCAGTCAGCCTTGGGAACTGAAGTCAGATTGAGTACTGCTTATCATCCTCAGACGGATGGCCAGACCGAGCGCACTATTCAGACGCTCGAGGACATGTTAAGAGCTTGTGTTTTGGAGTTCGATGCCTCTTGGCAGGATTCAGTGCCTTTGGTAGAGTTTTCGTATAACAATAGCTACCAGGCGAGTATTCAGATGGCTCCGTTTGAAGCTCTTTATGGTAGACGGTGTAGATCACCCTTGTGTTGGGATGATTGGACCGCAGATCGGTCGGAGGACCGGAGTTGATTCGAGAGATGGAAGGAAAGATAAAGACAATAAGGCAGAAAATGAAAGCGGCCCAGGACAGACAGGCAGCTTATGCAAATAAACGGCGGAGACCGTTGGAATTTCAGTTGGGAGATAAGGTCTTTTTGAAGATCTCGCCTTTCAGGGGCGTTGTGCGATTTGGGATGCGCGGGAAACTGTCTCCGAGGTATGTTGGACCGTACGAGATCTTACAGCGCATTGGCACCTTAGCTTACCGACTGGCTTTGCCGCCTTCTTTATCTGGTATACATGATGTGTTTCATGTATCGATGCTGCGGAAGTATGAGCCGGATCCGTCTCATGTGTTACAGCCTTCCGAAGTTCAGTTAGAGTCCGATATATCTTATGTGGAACGGCCTGTCAGGATTCTGGATCGAGCAGACCGTAGACTTCGGAACAAAGTGATACCTATGATCAAGGTTCAGTGGGATCACAGGGGTGTCGAGGAGGCTACGTGGGAGACGGAACGGCATATGGTGCAGCACTACCCGGAACTATTCTCTGGTATGTGTTTATGTTTAGTTTCCTTTTGGGGTAAGTGCATGTGATTTCGAGGACGAAATCTTATAAGTAGGGGAGTGTTGTGATATCCCCGAAATGGTTAATTGCATTTGGGCATTAATTACGATTATTATGATTAATTATGTGGTAATTAATTATGTGTTGGAATTTATTTACCTTATGGAAATGCATGGTCATGTGGATAGGGTGACCCGGGGTTGCATTTCAGGGTGCATGTGGTGCATGTGGGGTAAATATTATTGGAAGCATGATTTATTTGCCTTTAGTAGCAATTAATTGGAAATCATGTGTTTAATTGATATTTGGTGCATTTTGAGTAAATGTTTTGAAAAATATCATGTTGGGGTGTTTTATACACCATAGAATTATTTTGGTATGCATTTTATTAAACCCAACACTTTTATACCCAACCCCACCTCATCCAAATCACTTTCACTTTACCAAATCATTTCCCACACAAACCCTTCCCCTCATTTTCGAGTTCCAGCCTTGGGGTGAAGAGAAGCCCTTGCAAAATCTTATTTTGTGGAGTATATTGGGTGATTTGAGGTCCCCAAGAGGTATGGATACCTCATGGTTGATTTTGTTGTGTTTTGTTTAAGTTTGGGTTGGTTTTGAATGGTTTTAAAATGGGTTTGTGTTGGGTTGTTGTGGGTTTGGTTAATGGTTGGATTTATACTTGTTTTGAAGTATATTTTGGTGGTTTATGTTGTATTTGATGTTGTTGATTTGTTGGGTTAAGTGTTGGTATGGGTTGGAAGAAATTTTGGGAACAAAAATGGTGAAAAATCGCATGTCTGCGCAAGGCGATCGATCGCCTGAAAAGAGGCGACCGATCGCCGAGGGGCAGTAACATTTTTGCGTGTTAGGCGATCGATCGCCTAAAATGAGGCGACCGATCGCCAAGAGGCAGTGGGTTTTTCAAAGGGATGGCGATCGATCGCCATGTTTGGGGCGACCGATCGCCACAGTGATAATTTTGAGGCGATCGATCGCCTGAGGGAAGCGATCGATCGCCGCCTGTGGAATTTTGGAAAATGGTTTATTTTGTCAAATTTTTGGTATTTGGCTATTATTTGGCTTCTAATATGGGGTTGTGTGATTGTGTAGAACCATCCCAGGTAGCAACGCAACCGAGGAATTGAAGCCATATCAAATTCCACTTTTGGAAAGGTACGTAGTGGACGTACGGGCACCCCAACGGTACATGTATCTTATATACTTATTGTTTATGCATTGTGGATGCAAGTATATATGTGGTATTGCATAGTGGATGCAAATACATGTTATGCATGATGTTTATAGATGCATATGATTATTGGTGCATATCCCATGAGTCATGGTCATCCCTTGATGATTTTAATGCTTGCCGCTATTTGGTTTGGTTCCGCTAAATGTGAAGCGAGGGGTGGGAGCGCCGCATGTCACATTTGAGCGTGGTTATCATATAGGACGAGGAAAGGGTATTTGCCGCTCAATGAGAGGCGAGGGGTGGGAGTCCCGCAGTCCATTGAAGCGAGGTTATCCTATGCCGTCTATATGTAAATAAGCGAGGGGCATTAAAATACATTGTGATGGACAGACTAGGGATTGAGGATCAGTATTTGGTATATTGATGAAATGGTATATGTTCATGACATGTTTAGACCATTGAAAAATAATCTATTGATTATACTCATGAGTTATGGTACAGGGACAACCAAACGGGAAGCGTTTGAAATGCATGGGAAAACAGGAAGTGTTTTATATTGATTATGCATTACGCTTTATCTTCATATTGTGTTGAATATGAATGATTAGTGTTGCTCATGTTTGGGGGTTGTCCTTGTAGGTACACGTTTGGCATGATAGGAGGGCTAGACGGGTTGAGACAGTGAGCTTGAGGATGCTTTTGGAAATTGAAGGACAGGATTATTTTGCCTAGTGTCTACTCTAGGAGTAGTGTAAAACTAGTGGATAACATTCATTAGACGGGGAATGTAATTAATCCATTCTTTTGTAGTCCTTATTTTTGGCATGTAATGCTTAAGCTCATACACTCAACACGTTATTTCTTACTCTGATCATTATATTAGCTCTATTATGCCTTGATTCCGCATTTAAGGATTAGGGTCCTTACATTAGTGGTATCAGAGCAGTGGTTAGAGAACCCGGGAACGAGTGAAGGGTAGCCTTAGCACGTTTGGCTAGGTGCTTACATTTGAAGCATGTTTATGCATGTGGTGCATATTTTGTATATCCTGTTATACTAACATGCTTATATCACTCCTGTTATCTAACGGTATATCATGTATTGCTTTGGAATTGTTGTTAACATTTGTGTTACAGCATGGCTGCTAATGAGGAAGTCGGTGATATGGGGAGCATGAATGCTAGTGTTGGACAGACAAACCCTCTACCTCCACCGGCTGTGGGAATGGAACCAGTGGTTCAGTTATTGCTACCGGGTGAGATTAGCTTGACACAGTTTCTATCTTACCATCCGCCCCGGTTTGAGGGGACAGAATCTGGGGAGGAGGCTGAAGAGTGGTTGGAAAGACTGGAGCAGATCTTTGTGTCGGCTCCTTGTGCTGTGACAGCTTGGCTGAGGCTGGCGGAGTTTCAATTAGCCAAGAAACCTCTGTTGTGGTGGAGGAGCACAGTAATGGAGATGAGAGCACTGGGTGCTGTGATTGACTGGACACTCTTCAGGACTAGGTTTTTGAACCGGTACTTCTCCGCAGCAGCAAGACAGACAAAGGAGGACGAGTTTACAAGTCTGAGGCAAGGGAACATGACAGTGGCAGACTATGCCACACGGTACTCTTCATTGCTGAGGTACGTCCCCCACATTGCCACCAGTGGACACGCTAAGATGAGAAACTTTATGAAGGGATTGCGACCGGAGCTTTATGACCGGGTTATCACTAATAACCCAACTTCTTTTGATGATGCTCTCACAAGAGCGGAGCTTGCTGAGCTAGGAGTGGGAGCTTACGCTATGCCACCACCGGTACCGCAACAGAGGCAGACTAGTGACAGTTTGAGGCCTCGGGGTGAGCCATTTAAGCCCCGTGGTGCCTCTTCATCTCTCACGGTATGGTGGAAAGAAACACTTTGGTCAGAAGCAGGATGGCAAGAAGGGTAATTGGTCGGCCAATAGAGGATCTTCACAAGGGGATAGGCCGGGAGAGCCGAGGTGCAACAATTGCTCCCAGCACCCTTCGTCCACCGGAAAGAAGACGTATCATTTTTAGTAAGCATATTGATTCCTTTGATATGCTTTATATATTGAACTATCATTTCATCTAAAAGCCCGAGCTTTTAGAGAGATTTAATAATTTATTATTTATTCTCTAACACTCTCGCCTACTCACTTGTGAGCCGATTTGTTGTTGAATTGTTATTTCATCTAAAAATCTGAGTTTTTAGAGAGAATGACAATTTACTATTTATTTTCTAACATTATTGACGTGATCCATTATTTCTCGATTTATGGTAGAATTTAGTGTTTATGAAAAATAAAGGAAAGACACCAAAATTTTTACGTGGAAAGCTCTCGAATTGAGAGAAAAATCACGGGACCTAGTCCAGTATAATTTTCATTATCACACTCTTGATTTATTACAGGACTTTTTCACAATCTACGATCACAGAACGACTATATAAAAATATTACAAAAATGATGAGAATGACCGAACAGAAATAAATGTGCTCTCTTCGGAGTCTTTTTTGCCTTAAAAGTCCAACCCCCTCAATGAGACTACCGGTGGGTATTTATAGGGCTGATCCCGGTGATTAGCTCACGGGAAATCCGGAACATGATCTCCTCTGATCGTGGCTTTACTGGGGCAAAATGTGTCCGTGAAATCCGCGTCCCATTACTGCACGTTTATTTACGTCGGTTGATTTGTTAGTTATCTCCGGGTCTTCCGCTAATCTTTGACCAGAAAAACCGAGGAGGGTTTAACAGCTGCTCGGTACCACCCTGTTAGGTGCTACCTGTTCGGTGTTGCTCTGTTCGGTATACGACTGTTCGGCTCTTGAGAGGATTTTACTTGAGAAAATTAATATGTCATATGACATCAATATAGAGCAAATTTCACATTTCTAACAGTATATAGGAAACTGTGGCTTTCCATATCCTCAAATCAATGTAGATAAAGTATCACTACCTTATTTCTCAAAAATATCTTTAATAAAAATACCATAAATCTAAAACTCGTGTAATAATATGTCGGCCAAGATATGATTAATAATCAATCTAATTATTTTCCCAATTCACGTATTCCTAAATAAATAATAAGCATTTAAATGAGAAATGTAAGCGTGGACTGTGACGTCTTCACATTCGAGTAAGAAAATATAATAAAAAATTTTTTATTATTAAATAAATATATGCAAATGAGTTTGCCTATTCAGATATAAACTCCAATTTATCAGGATAAAAGAAAATTTCTCTCCTCGTTGACTCCCAATACTGATGATGGTCTACTGTCGTATAAAGTGAATTTTTTTAAATCACTGAAAAATATAAATTATGAATTTCAGAGAAATCGAAAAAGATATTCATGCTGCTTCTACTTGTATATAGACAATTAAAAAATAATTTTATTTTTCATATTTAAATATAAAACTATTTAAATATTTATGAAAAACCACTTTATAAAAAAAATTCAACTTAACAAAGTATATTTGTCAACCATTGTGATTGAATTTCTAAACATTTTCTGCAAATAAATATAATAATTATTCCAAAGAATTAGATATAGCTAGCTGGGATGTCGCTATTCTCCACTGTTTTGGCTATTTGCTTGATCATGTAAATTTTATGTGGCGGTGGCCTCTAATATATATCTCTTGTTATTTTAAATATATATATCTGTTATGAGTATGCCATAAATTATTTTATTTCGTTTTTTCTCATTTTATTTTATCAGATAAATGAGAAATTGAATTATTTTCCAATCAGTGAATGAAATTAAATAAATTCCAACTCTATATTTAAAAAAAATGAGGTAAAGATATAGATGTATTGATCAGTTATGAAGTATATTATTTTTAAGATGTTTTTACGAAAAAATAATATATCATGTGTAGCCAATTAATTAATTACTAGCAGATGACGCACACGCGTTGCGTGTATAACGCAATATATAATGCACACGAATTGATACGTGTAATGAAATAAATGAGACATATACATTGATTAATATTACAATTCAAAAGATACAACAAAGAACCACAACAAACCATTGGAGATGGTAGTTTGGTGAATTCAAATTTGTCATACCAACGTAGTTAGTATAAGGGACTTAGGCATTATAATATAGTAAGATATGTGTAGCATTAAATGCCACCTTAGATCGAGAGCCACGGCTATAAATAGACCACGAGACTCCCTTCGTAGTTCATAATCTGCCAGAAAGTTGAAGCCTAGATTACTCCCTTCTTCCTCTCTTTCGTAAACTAAGTAGCAATACATTGATTGTCCCAAAAGTTCTTCACATCACTAACCACATTTCACGGGCCAAAATAATAAAAAATGGCACTTCCACAAACTAAACAAGAGGCTGAAACTCTCCCCGATGTCTGGGACTACAAGGGCCGCCCCGCCGTCAAATCCACATCCGGCGGCTGGACCAGTGCCGCAATGATTTTAGGTCATTTATGATAAATTCTTTTCCTTTGGAACGCAACAACTTATTATTATGTTATTAATGTCATATGTTATATAACAGCATTTTCTTAAAGGCCCCTTTACTGAGAGATGATTTTCTTGTGAATAGGAGTTGAGGCGTGTGAGAGATTTGCTACGCTAGGAATAGCGGTGAATTTGGTGACATATCTGACAGGAACCATGCACTTGGGCAATGCCGTCTCGGCCAACAATGTTACTAATTTTCTTGGCACTTCTTTTATGCTATGTTTGCTTGGTGGATTCATAGCAGATACTTTTCTGGGAAGGTACTTGACAATCACCATCTTCGCCACCGTTCAAGCAACGGTAAGTGTACGATCATTTGTATACAGTATATTCCAAGAATTTAATATCTTGTTTTCGGGATAAAAAATGGATATATGATTTCTTGATTTCATCGACTAAATTCTCTTACTGTTTTCATCCTTTTTGTGTAAGAATTAGCTAACACACCTTGCTAAAGTTTTCTGTAGCACTACTATTTCCTTGAAAATATGGTGTATTATTATTTCATGTGAAGAGGAAAATAGGAAGAGGTGAGAATAAAAATTACCTTGGAATAATTCTTCTTCGTATATATAAATATACTTCCTTGCAAATTGGATTGTGAAGAGGAGAATTGAAAGAGAGAATTAGAATTATAGATTATTAACAATAAAATATCTTCGTTGAGAATATTCAACTGATTAGTATTTATATTTTGGTGATCAGGGTGTTTCAATCTTGACAATCTCAACCATAATTCCTAGTCTCCGGCCGCCAAAATGCACCCCCGGCAGCCCGTCATGCATTCCTGCAAGCAGCAAACAGCTCACAGTCCTCTACCTAGCTCTCTATCTCACAGCCCTCGGCACCGGCGGTCTCAAATCTAGCGTCTCGGGTTTCGGGTCGGATCAATTCGATGATTCCGACAAGAAGGAGAAACAACAAATGACCAAATTCTTCAGCTGGTTTTTCTTCTTCATAATGATTGGGGCACTGGCAGCAGTTACAGTGTTTGTTTACATTCAAGATAATCTTGGAAGAGATTGGGGATATGGGCTTTGTGCCTGCACAATTATCTTGGGATGGATTGTGTTCTTGTCGGGCACGAAACGGTATCGCTTCAAAAAACTTGTGGGCAGCCCAATGACACAAATCACCTCGGTTTTTGTGGCGGTGTGGAAGAAGAGACACCTTGAACTGCCGTCGGATGCTTCGCTTTTGTTCAATGTTGATGATGAAGAAGGCTATGATTGCAAGAAGAAGCAAAAGTTACCACACAGCAAGGAGTTTCGGTGAGTTCTTGGCCAAACAACTTTTTTTTAACTGTATTAACTGTCAACCCCATCTCTGGTTGTTATGTTATTAATTTTTTGCTAGCTCTTTTAAGATTCTAAATATTTAGGAGAAAATATTTTTCGTTAAGAAAACTAAAACTTTAGGCTTTAGCACAAATTCAAATAATTTTATTACAATATTACATATATAAAACATATGTTGATATGTGTTGGTGCATGGTAGAACCGGGTGTATCGAAGAATTTTCCCATGTCTCTATATTATAAGTAGCCCATTTGACGTTGTGTGTCTTAAACTATTAATGATTAATTCGATAAGATAATAATAAAGTATTTTGCTATTTGAGTAGTGCATTATTTGGACATGAAATTATTTTCGCACGATTGAATATAAGGTGATTTTGACTTTTGCTTCAATGTCACCATGATCGAGGTAAATAGGAAATATTTTAAGAATCTATATTTAATTTATTATATGAGATGTCAATCTTTATACTTATATAACCATTTTTTTTAATTGAAAATTTAAATATTCATTCATCTAAGCTGGATTTCAGTGGAGATATTCATGAAATTAATATCAACCCTCAATTTAATAAAATAAAAAATTATTCAGTGGAAATTTTAGTTTATTAACTTTTTTTGTATTGTGTTCTTGGCAATAAAACGCTACCCGATTAATTTTGAAATAGTCTTGGCTACCCCATAAATTAGTTCTCATATATTTTTACTGCGTTTCTAGACAAAACTCTAATTGAATATCTTGGCAACCATACAATATAATAATCTCTTGGAAATAATACACCATAATATTATATGTACTTTCATAATCAACGTCAGTTGGCGGAATCATAAAGTATATACTGTGGGTAAGTTGCTGCTAAATGACAAGCAGATGTCAGTCCAGATTTATTCTATGTTCTCCATGGGTAGTGCCACATGGGGTACATCCAATCATTCATTGGGAATATTCCCACTTAACATGATTATGAATATTCTCAATGAATGGTTGGATATAACCCATGAGACACTACCTCATGGGATAACATAGAATATTTCGTCAGTCCATGTGGGCGCTTTATTTATAGCTTCAATTTTTACCAACACAATAAATAAAATATTTTAAATGTATACTCGCACTGAGATATACATGAACAGCTTGATTCTTATAATCTGTACCTCATATTTAAACAGTAAAGAATTTAAGATCACGAGCCGCTTGATTGTCACGTCTCAAGTCTCATGCATATCGTCCATCATTCTTGAAATATTATGCACTTTTTTACTCGATATAGATGATTGTTCTACTCTGTAGCTGGTTATATATATGAATTTCATCTGATCAGATTTTTTTTCTTTGGTAGTTTTCTGGACAAGGCAGCAATCAAGGAGACCGAGGCTGGCCTCAAACTGGCAAACAAATGGTACCTTAAAACATTAACCGATGTGGAAGAAGTAAAATTAGTGATTAGAATGCTGCCGACTTGGGCCACAACAATCATGTTTTGGACCGTGTACGCCCAAATGACCACATTTTCAGTTCAACAAGCAACCACCATGGACCGTCACATCGGAAAATCCTTCCAGATCCCAGCCGCATCCCTAACCGTGTTCTTCGTCGGGAGCATCCTGTTGACCGTCCCTATCTACGATCGGCTTATCGTCCCTATATGCAGGAGAGTTTTAAAGAATCCACATGGTCTCACTCCTCTACAGAAAATTTTTGTTGGGCTAGTCTTGTCAATAGTTGGCATGGTGGCTGCAGCAATAACAGAAATCAACAGACTAAAAGTAGCCAGATCACACGGCCTGACACACGACCCAGAGGCCACACTGCCACTAACGGTCTTTTGTTTGGTCCCACAATTCCTTTTGGTGGGAGCCGGTGAGGCGTTCACGTATATTGGACAACTCGATTTCTTCCTAAGGGAGTGTCCGAAGGGAATGAAAACGATGAGTACGGGTTTGTTTCTAAGTACGATATCACTAGGGTTTTTCTTTAGCTCGATTTTGGTGACAATAGTTCATCAAGTAACAGGTCAGAGTAAGCCGTGGTTAGCCGATAATCTTAACGAAGGGAAGCTTTATAACTTCTATTGGATGTTGGGGATTTTAAGTGTTTTGAATATGTGTATCTTTTTGGCTTGTTCAAGACGGTATGTGTACAAGGAGAAGAGGCTAGCCGATGAGGGCATTGAATTGGAGGATGCTGACCCTATTTGCCATTAAATGCAACTTTGCTACATTTTCGGCTTCGCTTGCATAAAATGTCATAACCTATTTTGTGTATAGAATGAGTAAAAGAGTCGACGACATGGATGGCGACTCTTTTCTCCTCTTCTTCCTCTTTTGTCATTTCTTTTTCTTAGTTTCTTAAATCTTCTTCCTTTATGTGTTGTTTCGTTTTTTTCTTTTTCACCCCTTGTAATAAACAAGGTTGTTTGGCAAATAGCCATGCAACTTGCATCAAATGGTCCTTCCGATATCCATGTCTGATTTACATATTTTTCTCTGGCATGTTTGAACATTAATAAATGCGATTTATTGCTTGCATGGAATTATTACTTCTCATTTTTATGTGCGCATTTGAAGGATGATTGAAAACAAGAATATAACATAAATGTAAAGAAACTTAGAAAAGTAAACAAAATTTATGTCAAGTAAACTCACGCCAAAGGGTGCGTCTAAAGAGCTGAAGAATCGAAAAAAGTTGACTGACTAACGAAGCCATGCTCATTTCCATGTCTGGTATGTGAGAATTCCGATGAGTTGCATCCCATAAAAGGGAGAAGCCATGTGTCACTGGTCCATGTGGCTTTGAGGCAAAGCCAGGGATCCGTATTAGAAACCATGCATCTTCTGTCACAGTAATTTTGTTGGGCATTTTAGGTTTATTAGGGGGTTATTACTAATACAATTGAATGAGTATGGTAAAATCTCATTATTCCATAAAGTGATTTACATTACATTTATAATAGAAAAGTAAAATAGGAAACTGATTATACATTAGGAATATACGTAAATGGTGGCTAGGGTTTTGCTAATTGCTGAAGTTATGTTCATGAATGGTGGAGTCAATGATTTCCTAGGATTGTGCTCTTCCTAAGATTGTGCTCTATCATGCCCCCACAAGACGAAGCTCCGGGAGGAGATTCCGATCTTGGTAGTTAGTCGTTGAAATTGAGCCCGAGGTAGTGGTTTCGTTAAGCAATCCGCCGGTTGATCATGAGATGAAACATGCGCAACGCGGAGTGAACCAGCCTATACTTGTTCACGTATAAAATGGTAGTCAAGTGCCACATGTTTCATTTTGGAGTGAAATACCGGATTGGAGCAGAGACTTGTGGCTCCAACATTGTCACAATAAATTACTGGTTGTTGGCTTAGATGCACCCCAAGTTCACCAAGAATAGAGATTATCCATCGGATTTCTGCCGATGTGGTGGCAACAGAACGATATTCTGCTTCGGTGGAAGATCGGGCAACCGTCCGTTGTTTCTTTGAGCTCCAGGAGACGGGATTCCTGCCAAGATACACAATGTTGGCACCAATGGATGTGTAGTCATCTCTGTTACCTGCCCAATCGGCGTCTGAAAAGGCATGAAGAGATGTGATCGAGTCACGGTAGTAGATGACCCCATAGTCGATGGTGCCGCAGAGATAACGTAGTAGTCTTTTGACTGCAGACCAATGATCTTCTGTGGGACGGTGCATGTATTGGGAGAGTTTGTTCACTGTATACGCAATGTCGGGCCGAGTGATTGCTAGGTATTGTAGACTGCCGACTGTAGTCCGATATTCTGATCGGTCCGTCAAGGAGGCGCCCGAGTGAAGTGTAAGTGTAGGAGATGTGGCCATGGGTGTGCTTACAGGTTTGGCAGATATCATTTTCGTTCGTTGAAGGAGATCGGTGATGTACCGTCGTTGAGATAGAAGTATTCCATGGGAATGTGGAATGACCTCAACCCCAAGGAAGTATGATAGAGTGCCAAGGTCCTTGAGAGAAAATCGGTCGGAGATGAGAGCGATGAATTTCTCTAAGGTGGGTGAGTGGTCTCCTGTTACAATTATATCATCAACATATATGAGCACTAGTACCTGATGATCACCTGAGTTTAGGATGAATAAGGATGAGTCTGCCGTTGAGTTTATAAAACCCAGTGTTAGTAAAAACTGACGGAGTTCGTGATACCATGCCCGAGGAGCTTGTTTAAGACCATATATTGCTTTCCGGAGGCGACAAACATGATCGGGACGATCATGATCAACAAATCCGGCTGGTTGAAGCATAAAGACCTCATCAGTGAGAGTTCCTTGGAGGAAGCATTGTTAACATCAACTTGGCGAAGTGCCCAATTGCGGCTTACAGCAAGACTTAACACGAGGCGCACTGTAGTGGGTTTAGCCACCGGACTGAAGGTTTCATGATAATCAATGCCTGGCCTTTGATGAAATCCTTTAGCCACTAGGCGGGCTTTGTACCTGTCAATGGAGCCATCTTGTGAGTATTTGACTCGAAAAACCCACTTGCACCCTACAAGATTTTGAGATGAATCACGAGGAACCAACTCCCACGTGCCATTGCGAACAAGAGCATCATATTCCTCGGACATGGCATTGCGCCAACAGGGATCTTTTACTGCTTGGCTAACACAAGTGGGTTCAGTGCTCGCCGAGGAATTAATGGTGGCCATAAGGTTGAGTTTGGAGATGGGTTTCTGAATGTTATTCATGGATCTAGTAACAATCACCCTGTGCGAGGGGGGTTCCTCGGTTGTACAAAAAGGTTCAGATGGGTCTGGTATTGGTAAGCTGATGCTGGGGCACGAGTCCGATGTACAGGAAGTGGTAGGAGTATTGTTGCTTTGCTCATGCAGTGTTTCGACAGTGCTTGGAGGAGATTCGCAGGATGCTAGAAGGCCCGGAACTGGGGACGGGTTGATGGCCGGTATGAGGGTGATTGAAGGGCACCAATCTGTGTTTGTGTTGGCGGAGGGACGAGGTAGTGAGGGAAGAAGAGATGTGAAAGGAAATATGTCTTCCACGAATTTGACATGGCGAGAGGAGTATAGACGGGATGTTGAGACATCGAGACAGAAGTAAGCGTGTTGAGTCAATGAGTACCCAACAAAGACACATGGAGTGGAACGAGGAGCAAGTTTGTGGGGAGTGTATGGGCGTAATCATGGGTAGCACAGACACCCAAAGCTTCACAGCTTTGAGTAGTTTGGTGTTGCGCCGAAGAGAGTGAAGTATGGGGAGGTGAGGTTAAGGGTTGGTGTGGGTAGTCGGTTGATGAGGTAAACCGCGGTGGTGAAGGCATAGGGTCAATAGAGTAAGGGAAGTGATGCATGGGATAAGAGGGAGAGACCAGTTTCAACAATATGGCGATGTCGTCGTTCCGAGTATCCATTGTGCTCGGGAGTGTGCGGGGGTGAGGTATGATGAGCTATGCCGAGAGTGGAGAGGTAGGATGACAGGGCGAGGTATTCACCACCATTGTCGGTGTATAAGGTCTTGATTTTTCGGGAGAAGTGATTTTCGACAAGGTTTCGAAATATGTTGAAAGTTTCATGAACATGAGACTTGCGCTTAAGGGGATAGAACCATATATATTTGGAATAATGATCTATAAATAAGACATAATATTTATATTGATCTTCGGATAACAATGGGGAGGTCCAAACATTAGAGAAAATTATATCAAGGGGATAGTAAGACATTAGCGACGAGGTAGAAAATGGTAGTTTGTGACTTTTATTGCAATGACAAGAATTACAATGCTGATTCTTTGATGAATTGGAAGAAAAATGTAAAGAAATACTAGATGCAAGATGGTTAAGGATGGCAGAGGATGGATGTCCCAAGCGATGATGCCAGGTAGAGGGATCGGTCTTGATACTTGAGAAGGAGATAATGGGTGGTTCGAGGGGTGAGTTAGGCCATTCGTAGACACCACCCTTATTCCGGCCTTGCAGTAGCGTTATCCCCGTGCGAATATCCTTCACAACAAAGTAATCAGGTAAGAATTCAATTGAAGTGTTGTTAGAGTGGCAAAATTTCGATATAGAGATTAGGTTTCGATGCATTGAAGGAACACATAACACATTATCCAATTGAAATGTTGATTTATTATGGGAAAGTGATGTGGAACCAGTATGAGTGATGGGTAGTCCTGAACCATCGCCGATCATGATGTCATCGGGTCCCTCATAAGGAGTGTGAAGTGAGAGATTGGCGAGATCAGTGGTGACATGGTGTGATGCTCCACTATCAAGAAGCCACTGGGGCATGGAGGGTGTGGGGGCAGTCGCCACATGAGCTCGGGGCTGCCACGGTGTTTCGGTTTGCTGTTTTCCATTGTAGGTTGAACGTACTGGAGGGGGTTGTTGAGACATTGGATGAAGTTGACGGAATTCCGGGCACTGGGACACGGTGTGGCCTTGTTCACGGCACCACTGACAGCGACCAAGAAAGGGGCGTGGCGAGGGTCTGTTGTTGCGGCTAGTGGCAGGAGCAGTGGGTGTGCGTCCGCCCGAAGGTGTGATGGATGAGTAGTTGGGTCGGTTCCCGCGATAAGTCGAGGTGGGCCGTGCCTGGGTGAAGTTGGCTGTGGCTGGAAACATAGAGGGCCAAGTGTGATTAGAGGTAGATAAAGTTCTTTGTTGATGAGTTTTTCGTGAAGTTCATCGAATGTGATGGGAGTATCACGACTATTGACAGCATCAATTACTGATTTGAAGTTGTCATCAAGGCCATCTAGGATTGTTTCTGTGAGATCTTCAGGATCCATAGGTTTGCCGAGAGCCGCTAGTTCATCCGAACATGCCTTGATGTGTTGCATGAATTCAGAAACAGTTTGGGTTCCTTTTGAAGCCCGTTTGATTTTGTCCTTGATTTGTTTGATATGTCCGCGCGAAGGTCGGGCATAGGTGTTGGCCAAAATGGTCCACATGTCATACGATGTCTGACATTGGGTGACAAGTGAGATAGTATTTGGTGTGAGGGAGCCAACGAGAGCACCGAATATGAGTTTGTCTTGGCGAACCCACGTTTGGTATTCGGGGTTGATATTGGGTTTGTCTTCAATGGTGATTGTGTGTGGTGGGGCTGGGTGTGATCCATCAATAAAATGAATGAGATCGTGCCCAATCAAAATAGATTCAATTTGAAGTTTCCACGCTATGTAGTTGGTGGGGGTGAGTTTGATGGAATTGTGAAGATGAAGGATGACAAGTGGCTTTGATGGATTATTTGTATTGGGTATGGTATTTTCATGGTGTTCGGTGGCCATATCTGTGAGGAGATGATAGATTTAGGGTCAAGATTTTTAAGAGAAGCTTGGGTGGTTGTCGGGTGTGGTTGGGCGGTGCTGCAGTAGATGGTGAGCAGTACGGCTTGTGGTGTGGTGATTGTGGGTTGAACTCCGGTGGCTTGTTTTAGGATCAATGGAGCTCTGATACCATAATACAATTGAATGAGTATGGTAAAATCTCATTATTCCATAAAGTGATTTACATTACATTTATAATAGAAAAGTAAAATAGGAAACTGATTATACATTAGGAATATACGTAAATTGTGGCTAGGGTTTTGCTAATTGCTGAAGTTATGTTCATTAATGGTGGAGTCAATGATTTCCTAGGATTGTGCTCTTCCTAAGATTGTGCTCTATCAATTACATGACTTGGTTATGATGAATTATCCTTTATTTAGCTTCAAGCACTGTCTTTGCTGGATGAGCCTTGTCTACTAATGATGTCATCAATATTACAATCATTTGAGCTTGTTTTTCTTCCACATACATTGTGTTTGCCGGTTGATTTAATCCTTCCACTTCACTTGTCTTTATTGTTTTGATTTCTCCTTGCAATAGATATTATCTCTACAGTTTATCTTCGTGCACGTGAAAGAAGATGGGATTTAAAGATCTTACTAGGTAATCGATTGACGAGAAAGATTGAGTATATGAGAAAGTACTTGAAAGAGGTTCAATTATTCAAAAATGATGGAAAGATTGACGGAGATATTAACCACATGATTCAGGCTGGTTGGTTGAAACGGAGAAACGCCACCGGAGTTCTATGCGATCTTAATATCCCGCTGAAATTGAAGGGAAAGTATATAGAACCACCGTTAGACCCGCAATATTGTATGATACAAAATGCTGGGTACCCAAGAGGAATCACATTCAAAAGATGAGTGCGACAGATATGCGTATGCTTCGTTGGATGTGCGGTAAGACCAGAAGAGATAAAATAAGGAACAAATATATTCGAGCTGAAGTATGTGTAACTTATATATAAGATAAGATGCAAGAATGTCGCTTACGTTGGTTTGGTCATGTTCGTCCATGGATTTCGGCCAGTTCACGAGAGCGAGAAGACGACCGAAAAAGACATGGCTCGAAGTTATACGCAAACTTGTAATGCAAGAGATTACAAAAGATATGTTGACCGATAAAAGCGTTTGAAGAAGACTGGCACATGTGTCCGACCCGACTTGATTCTCTCAATTTCATATAGTATACCTCAATTCATTGTGATTAAAAACTTAGTTGTTGTGATGGAACTGATTTATATAGCTTCACCCCTAAACAAAATATTGTTTCTTAAAACCCAAATACTCCAAACGCAACACTGTCGTATAGTTAACCAACAATCTGTGAATCTCTTTCTAGGTAATAATCTCATGGGTTGTTCAAGATGATCGTATATGATTTATGTACGAGGATTACATGCATCCAACATTTAATTTATTTGATTTTCTTGGGCTGGAACGCAACGATGGGCAACATGAACGTGTCGGTACATGAAGCGATGTTTTGCTGTATAATTAGCAGGCCAAGCGCATGCGGTCTGCAAACAAATACTCGTTAGATAAGTTTAATGATAGATGCTGCAGAGGCCTAAAATGATACGTTGCAGCTCAGTTCATTGATATAGCCTTTTATTCAATGACGATTTCCACAATTTATCATCAAACTAAAACATGATTGCTATACAACTATCCCCTCCTTATTCAGAGCACTACTCCAAAATAATTTATTTCTTACAACAAATGCTCGATTTGCAACTAGTAAGCTGCAAACTAGAACAAAATTTTTAAGACAGGAGAAAAAAGCACGTCTGGTGGGAAAAATATTTGTGTTGCGAGTAATTTCAGGCGACTTGAATTTCGACAGTTGAATTCATGTCCTATGAAGCCTTAATTTGTCAAATCTTGGCAACCATGGCGTTGTCATTCTCCTAAAAGAAAAATATTTTCATTAGTATCAGTTTAGCTATCTATCACCCTCTTTCTTAGCCAACAATCAATAAATGCACTTGGAAGTCTCTAAGTAAAATTTGATAAAAGACCAAGAAACAGTAGCAAAGTTAGAACAGGGGATATTCACTCAGAAACATCCTAAATACAGAAGTCTAGTCCCTTTGTCAAAATTATACAAATTATACATATCACTTTAAAGGCTAAACAACCGGATTTAAAAGCTTAAGAAACCATTTATTCATTCAACAATTTTAATACGAGTTCGTGTTTTTAGATTATTTTTAATGGTTCTCTGGATTACTTTTCACAAAGTTTAATAATGAATCTTTAATGAAAAGAAAACACAAAGAACTAGATGAATCAGACACAAAAACGTAATGATGTATGTACCTCTCAAGGAATCATGAACCTTCAAATGAATTAAGGAGGCTTTCGTTAATTTCACCAAAAATATTGGGGCATTCATCCCACTTCGCTATTTCTCGGGCTTCCCAGTATCCTCCCGTGTATCGGAAGGTGCCTTCACTGTCTCTTTGGAACCATCTTGGCTTCCAACCGTGTTCTTGCAACTTCCTTGACTGCAGAAAAATATTTATTAGTTCATATAAATAATCTTCTTATACCATTGTCAATTTTTGATGGGGGGTGTGTGATTCGACCACCCAATAAATCAAAGACAATATATTTTTAGAACAAATAGTAAATTCATGTGAAGGGTCCATGGATTGTGTAATCTTTAATCGTTGCTAATTTATAAAAGTCCAGCAGAACTAAAGCAACCTTATTACAAGAGAATAGAATGTTTTTACATGTGTAAGTTTGCCATCATAATAATAAATAAATACAATAAAATTTGGCAGGGAAACAAAATTTCATTTACCATTCTTTGTCTCGTCTCCAATCGGAGCTTTTCTGAGTTTGCTTTGCCATATTCTCCATTCTCAAGATGTCGCTGGTCAGGTCTCAGTCTCGAATCTGTTGGTGGGAGCTTCTCCTTCATCCATGATTAAAATAGACAAAATCAGATAGACATATTTGATGTAACAGACGTGCAAAATACACACAAGAAGTGGAAAAGATAATATATTGATATATAACCAATTGATTTATGTATAACCAATTCTCAATTAAATTAGAGTGTAACCAATTGATTTAAAAGTCACACAAATTAAAAATTCAGAAGCATCGATGTTTAATCAAATAACCAAAAAAAATGGAAATCAATGATGTACTCTACCCCCAGGGCACTGCCCATGGGATAGCATCAGATTTTCCATTGGGCTGCGCGTGTTGACCTTGTGCATGCCTTTGACTACTCTGCCTGACAGAAGAATAACAGTAGGTCATCTAAGTACCTTCAGACCCGGCATCAATTCATTCAGTGTGATTGCAAAAGAAGTAAGGTTGTAGCGTGTCGGGTTCAAAGGCTGGTCATTTTTTTTCCACAACAAAGATGACTCCGACCAATCTTTCGAGTTCCCAGTTCCATCTCCATTCTTGAAGTAGAGGCTTTCATCCCACTTCCCAAATAAGCGGGCAACCTTTCTCCCCATTCCATCTTCAACAAATCCATGAACCTATCGAGATAGTATAGTTCGTTTGGTTAGAAAAATCTTGGAAGTTCAAATAAATATTATTTAGCATTAAGAAACTCCTTTAAAATAACACTTTTTAATCTGAATTTCACTTCTGAAACCGCACTTAAAGAAGGCAAAATGTGGCTTTAAGGCTCTATTTCAGCTTTTTCAAAAAAACAAAAAAACTCATTTTCGCTATTCTTAAAATATAAACAAAGATATGTAAAAGATCCATGCTTATCAAAGTGTTTTTTAGTGTCAATTGCTTATGTACACATGCTAGCCATAAATCGAACTACAAACAGAATGAACTTTCTCGTCGGTATCAATTAGTTGACTTCAAAGAATAATAAGGTCGACCAAAGTTGCATAAAAGAATTGCATTTACCTGGTGAGGATTACGTTCTAGAATAGATAGCTCCTTGAACTTGAGTTTGCACGAGTATTGGCGATTACCTTGTATATTCATGGTCCCATGGTGATCACAGTATATATTACCTAGAATTAGATTATATATGCTTGTTGTCACCTGAGAAGTAGTAACAAGAAGATTTACCTATATGTATACAATCAATGCTGCCGAATAAACAAGGCTATTACGTACCTTGCTCCACTGGAAGATTTCCCCATCATCAAATTCCAAAGTAAGAGTTCCAACGGGATCAACTTGAATCGATCTTCCCCAAAATTTAGATTTAAGGTTAGTGTCCCCCCAGAATTTCCAGCCTTTACCTTCACAGTGACAAGCAATGAGAGTGGGATGGTGGCTTACCTATTTCAAGAAAATTCAAGTTAAAAGTATAATCTTTAATACTTTAGCAGTCCAAAATATAATTAGAAAACAGGTTAACAGGTCGATATGCTAGCATATGGCAATTTGCTAATTGAGCAAGAAAAGCTTAGCTCATCTTAAAAAATGGTCATTTAAACCAGAGGTAATGTTATTTGCATGATCACCTTCTCAGAGAAGAATCGAATTCCTTTTTCTGGATAATCGGCTTCATAAGTTTCACCTAGTAAAGGGTTGAAGGGTTTACAAAGCCGGCCTTCTGATGAAGCATATCCAGAGACAGCAAAAGCAGCAACATTCAAAATTCTCAACAGGCTGTTCCCCTGGTGTAACAACATCGTATTTGATAATTATATGAAGCTTTAATATATCATTCACATTCTATTTTCAAAAGGATCCAAATTAGTTCATTATACAATCAATGTAAATATAATATCTATGGGATAGAGTATTTCCCGCTATACCAAAATTTATAGTTACTGGTAAAATATAATTCAAATCTTAAAGTTATACCGGCTCATAACAATATAAATCTTTTGAATATTGTACAGTAATTAGGTATCACGTTTTACTCGCTGTGTCACATGGGACAGCTTCACAGAATGGTAGTGGTGATCATTATTTCTCATTATTGATCGTCATCTCTTCATGTTAACAATGATTAGAGATCCAAACATATCAGAATTGTCTAAGAGGGAATATATTTTAGATTATTTATTTGATAAAACTGATTGATCACACTCATCTTATGAGTTACTAGGTTAAGTTGGACGAATCAACAAACAGAGTCAGATATTAAGAAATATTGCTCATTTGACAAATCAAAACATGATAATCCAAAAGAGAAATTCAATGCAAAATTGCAAGGGACTATCACAGTTTTTTCACATTTTTGATCTGATGATAGACTAAAAATGATTACCAGAAAGTTCCTGAGTTGTAACTAAACTGTAATGCGAAGGAAGTGATAAAGACACGAAAGGTTGTAACCGTTTGATCAACGAAAGGTTGTTACCGTTGTTATCGTAAAGAAGCATTAAGAAGCACAAGTAAACTAAATAGACCTTACCGCTTTACCATGTTCATATGCTTGATCCAAAAGATGAGAATATTCTAGGTCTTCAAAGCACTTTTGTAAAGAAGATATTGGTTCGTTAAAGTACACAGGGAGACAAACTCGCGCCAAATCCTTTCCAATGTTGTCCTTGATCATAGACCATAAGCTGACGCATTTCTCCTTCTCGATTGGATCGGGTAGTTTCTTTCTTCTTTCCAAGTACGGGAATCTACAATTTACTTTTCTGTCAACCTTGTCAACAGAAGAAGTTGGATTTTCGATCATCACAAAATCATCCATGTGATCTATTGGTTCAGGAAAACACTCATTTGTGTCAAAGAAATGAATTTCCCCCTCCTCTGATGCTTCTTCTAGATCTTGCTTTTCAATATCATCAGATGATTCAGTGGTGCTCCATTCTGTTATCAAACAAAGATGTTAGGATAAAAAAAAATTCATCAATTGAGGATCTTTAAAAGGAAAATAAGTAATTTTTAGGTTGCCTCATATATGAGAAATATTTGTGCAATATGCTATACATATTCACACACATTGACATTAAATCCTGTGATCCAAGTTAACGACAAAAACAAATGGCTTTTTGCTTTGACAAAGTTTCTAAAAATTTTCAGGCCCTGTAAAGTCATTCGACCAGAATTCTCTCTTATGTACAAATATATAAGATCGAACTCCTGCCACTATACCAAAAATAATGGTGCAAACCGAATTTTTCTAATCAATCTAGCAGCCCAAGCACCACATTTAACTGTAGTGCGCATAAATAGCCTTACAACGCAACAGTGGCAATAGTTCCAATTTCAAACAATTATACTAACTTGCAAACCAAGGGATAAAATAAGTGATTTTAACTCCAATACCAAATGTTGGCCTAAATCTCTATTGCTATACCAAAAACTAAAGCTATATGACAATTGGCTTGTTGTAATATAGCAACTCGGTTTTTTTTTTTATCTTTAGAATGGACCAAGCAACATTGATTGCTGGGCTACACAGGCAACTACACGATGCATAAGCAAAAATCGTTGTGCCGCAAAATGTGTAGAAATGGGCAAAACAGAATAAAAGAAAGATAGAGAAATAGATAATTAACGAATACAACCTAAAACTTCTAAACAAGTCTTCACCAACACACACCATGGATTGATCAAACCAAAGATAGCCCAAGTAAGGAAAAAAACAAGAAAAGGAGAATTTAAATAGTGATACATCTAAAGATTGTTCAAGATGCGAGGCAATGTCATCAAATTTAAATTAGAAATTAGAAAATTTGGTGTGTCAAAGATCATCATTGATACTTGAGGCAAGAGTAAGGGTAAAGAAATATTTAATACCACTATATTTTCCCCGGGATACATTCATATAGTCATGCTTCATTGATTGGTATTCTCCATCATTTAGTCCAGAGGCTTCAGATTCAATATTTGCTGCCTGGAAAAGTAAAGTGAAATCCTTATGTTTTCATGTTCAAATACATGATGCAAAGGAGGCAGTGCATTGGATTTGGAGAACTTTTACTGGTATTATTTATTAAGGAATAAACTGCCAAAATAAATACAAGCTCGAGAAATTCACAACAACGCCAAACTAAACTTTGTACCAACCAAATCTAACAACCGAGTCTTCATCAGTAGGTAACTGTTGGAAAATAGATAACAAGAAACAACTTTAGTTGCATTAAAGACTCTTAGTTTCATGAGACAAATGTCTTATTAGATTCATGAATTGATTCCCCACAATGATGCAAAATCCAATATTCAAACAAAAAACGAGAAATATTAACTCGGAACAAATGCGAAAATGATGCAGCTGTAAATTCTATTATTCCGTACCATAAGGGGAAACAATTACTAATCATGATTTCCTCAATGATGATAAAACTGCATTAACTTCTTGATTAGATGTAAAAATACAAACTGAAAATGTGATTAGAAAATACCCCTCAAGCAAAAAGGACCAATTTGATGTCAGAAAGAGAACAAGTCACAAAATTAATCTCTTTACCAAGTTAACCTTAACGACTTAAAATAATCACACCTCCAATTGTCTCAATGTGTCAAGTAAATTGGAACGTTCCTTGAAAAGAGCTTGACACTGTCCTTGTATGCCCGAAAATTCAGAGAGCATGATCTGCTCACAGTCCTTAACAAGCCCCTCATCAATCCCCTCCTCGAGCAATCGATCCTTAAGCCTTTCGGTTGATACTGTCAAAGATCTAGTTAGAAGGGGGATGTTGTCATTCCGTGGTCTCAACGAAAAAAGGCTTCTTGTAGAAATCAAAGCCTGTATCCACTCCACTCTCTCTTTTTTAGAATTGGTCCTTAAATGAAGTGTCTTCGTTGCGGTAAATACATAAAACCTCCTGTCGTCGGATTTACTTTCACGAAAAGATGAAACCTGGAAACACGCAACTCGTAACTTTAATGTCAATGCACAGCAATCTGCATTTCAAACATTAACATAGTAGAAGAAGTAGTGAACCATTGCTACCAATAAAGGGTAACACCTGAGTTGACTGGGGCAAACATGGAAACCGGATTGAACTCAATTAGTAGATGTGAATCTTAAATGGACTTAACCCTTTATATTTGAAACTTCGCAGGGTTGTAATCCAAGAAAAGGTTATTCCCACTTTAATGAAGCTACAATATAAAACTTATAAAACCAAAAACTGGGAATAGGATAGGTTACTGTGCATCAAATCCCTAAAACAAATATACGAATCAATGGCAATTTATTAATTTCAATCACTATGTACAATAGTTTGGGAAATACCAGTCACCGCAACACTAGACTTGTTTCAATTCCAAAGGCGACACCATATAAAACAATCTTAACAAGATTAAAATTATTACCTTTCAAGCAAAACCCATATACCATTGGAAGCAAACAGAACACTTCTTTGAAAAGAATGAGAAGTTTCAGAATAATCAACAGTAGTTTACTTTGTTTTCGGACTTTACGAAGTATAAGACCACAGGAAGCAAGAATAGTCTCTTCGCGTTTTAAAATCATTCCCCTTCTCTAATCTCTTTCTAATTGTCCATTCTTACGGTTGAGAAAAGATAAAGAAAATAAAAAATAAAAAAACAATCCAACTTTATTTGACCAAACTTAAAAGATCTACCATTCGTGAGCGCTGTAAAGTATTTTATTTCAAGAAGAAGCTTTTACCGTTCCCAGATGACTGAAAATAGGGGCAAAAAAGCTTTAGACGAAAAAATCATAAACAATTGACATCTTGAAACAGAAATTTAGCCAAGCGATAGTAGAAATAGAAAGAAAAAAGACCCCAAAATTTTTTATGTGACCAGACGAGAAAATAATTTAGCTAGGCTACACATTTTTGACCTATCCGTTGGCCTATAATATATTCCATCTGCTGATGTGACCCACTTTCGATTATCACCCTGTTTTTTTTCTTAAAAGGAAAGAATTTTTAAACGCATTTCAAGAAAATCTTAAAAATTATGTTAATAGAAAGTAAATATATTGGGTAAAAAAGGGTTCCTGTATCAAAGCCATTTTGGAATAATTAATTTAACCGACAAATTTCATGGCCTATAGTGGAAAAAAATTCATTTTGAAGTACATTCAACAGGGACAAGCCCCCACTTTGTCTCCGTTCTCCTTCCCTGCCCCGATGCACATTTAATTTCTTGCCATCATTTTTGAACAATATTTACATTTTGATGATCAGATTTGTTTTTTTTGTTTAATTTCCAAGATTTACTACCATTTACTGACCTTTAACTGGACAATGCCGACTGTTCTGCTGTGTTTCCTGCCACTCCTACGGTAGGTGGATGGGGAGCCAATGAGAACGACGTCGCTTCCCGGCGGCGAAAAGGGGCTGCGAGATTTGGTGTAAGAGAGGACGCCGTTACTTCTCAAGGTGAACCATCGGGATCGCCACCCCATGCCGTAGTTGGTCCACTTGTTGAGTATCCCCGCCACACTGGTACTGGTGCTAACATCAGATCGACCGGCATTGATGCCAGATCCACCGCCGTAGAAATCCAATGCAGACCTGGTTCTTAAAAGGGTCGGCTCCGGCGACGCGTCCCCCATTGTCGTATTATTCTCCAATGCTATGCAACATAAAGGGTGCAGTTCCTTTACCCGCATCTTTCGCTCTTGATTATCGATATAACAATAATCAAAATAGTGTTCACATCTAACACCACTTCTGATGATTCGAATGAACGTTTAAATCAATGGATCTGTCAAAAATGTTTAACACAACTTCCGAATATGATGAATCAGAGCAAACTTGGTTAACACGGGAACACACTGCATATATTTATGGAGAGATTAACATTTTTTTTGCTACAAAAAATGAGCTCAGAAATTGAGGGATTCCAAAAAGAAGCAGAAAAAGAGGGAAAAAATGATACAAAAAATGAGTCTTCCGATGCCGAATTTGTAAATAAAAGATGGAGTAATTGGCAAATATAAAAATACTATTGGGATTATTTATAATTCTTGTGCGTACTGCGGTTTGCAGAAATGTGATCATATATTGCATACATATCATCTATAAATATATATATAAATCTAGTGTGTGCAGTCTGTGTCGTGTTGATGATGCTGGTTAATTACTTTACTTTATTGAATACAGTATGAAAATGGTGGCGACAGACTTTTTAATGGTTAGCACGTATGGGAAGACTTAGAGGTCGATCGATATAGATATATTCGGGCTAGTCGGATTGGTTGTCATCTTGTCTCATTTGGAAACCCCAAATCTTAAAAAAAAAAAAAAAGAGGTCGATGGATATACAATTATTAGAAACTGGGTGTTGATGTTTTGATAAAGTATTATGATATTGTCAAACATCAATTATTCTTGGTGACGATTATAGGGTGAGCACCAAAGACATCCATTTACACTTGGTGTCAATATAACTAAGATAAAATGTTATGATTTTATCTAATAGAGATGAATCTTTTCCCATCGTCGCTTTCTAGAGATGGCAATGTAACGCATTGAGTTTAGATGAATTTTATCCTTATCCTCGAGATTTACTTCATATTATTAAAAAGTGACATATGTCGAAGTATTTGGGTATATCCTTTTGTCACGAGTCAGTGTTTTTGCTGAATGAGAATAGTATTCATAATGAAGATGCTCATGGATTATTTGGACAACATCTGGATGCAAAAGCTGCGATATATGCAGAAATTTGATTCGGTCATTTTTCAGTTTGAACCCTCGAACCTCCTTTAGATATCTGTTCTAGTTGCAGGTGAGAATAATGGGAAGCTTGCACATAATATTTGACAAGTGATAAATGTTAGTAAAAGAATTGTACTCGTCTGAAACGAGGATAATATATAAGTTCTCAAGATTATGTTTCTAATACCGAAAGCAGTAAACATGTGCAATAGAGGACATCAATAATTAAATATTTTACATTTAATTAAATATTAGAAGAGCTTCTGAGTCTAGCCCAGCTGGTAAGAGCTCAACTCTAATTTGAGAATACTTGAGTTCGAGTACGGACAAAATATTTAGCCCCTCTCCATTAACAATATGTGTAATGTTGGAGTCCTATCATTATCACATGCTTAATTTGGTATTATAAAATTTAGGCCATTGTAAGTTTTGCAATATAAAAATAAACATAATTTCCCTCTTTCTCCTATAAAACACTAACAACTTAAAGACATTTTATCTCAATAGATGCTACCTGAATTATAGAACGGATCAAGTCGGGTCGTGTATATATGATGGCATCACTTTGCCCTAGTATAGCATTAAGACATGTAAAATATCGAATTTGAATATTAATTTAAATAATCAATAAAATATACCCGAAAATGAAACTAATTTATTAAATTTTATTTTCAAGTATTTAACATGGGGAATCTTAAACTGTAGTTGGAGGCAAATCTGTTCCTTCAGATTTGAGACATCAAAATTTCTAAGCACGTGTGGCACGAATACCCACTTCCCACGCTTCGTACTTGTAACGAGTTCAACAAGTCGTGATGAGTGGGTAGGATTCGATTGAAATGAATATATATATATATATATATATATATATATATATATATATATATATACTGTCACAGATCTTTATTCGAAATTTTGAGGCAGTGTACACAAGGGCGGACATACCCCTTGCCCCAAAAAAATAATTTTTTTTACTTAAAAAAAATAAATTTTTTTTAAAAAATTGTGATTTTATCCTAAAAAATTATAATTTGCCCCTTAAAAATTACATTTTGCCCCCCCCCCTTAAATTATATTCTGACCTCTAAAATTTTTTTTGGCCTAAATTTTCTATTTTAAATTTCCTTTGCCATCCCTTCCTAAAAATCCTGCATCCGCCACTGAGTGTACATTGTTTTAAATATGAATTAAAAAGAAATGCATGCCAGGATTGAAACCCACAGAATCTCGAAGGATATATTTCATTATTAACATAATAAAAATACTGATATTTTATATTATTCAAATATATTACAAAATGTGATATTATTTGTATATAGGAATAGAATAAAGGATGTGAAAATACTAAACAAAGGGTAAACTTTATCATGCTACTATATTATCATGGTGTTATTTATTTATTAGGACTGAAAGAACAATAAGCGTTAAAGTCATTACAATCATCACAAATATAGACACTAAAACAAAAATCAGAATACAAAATAGAGTCCAACGAGAGACATTGTTTAGGAGTCCCTGATTCTCATCCCATTTAATAAGATTATGAAGAAATAGATGTGGTTGTCATTTTATCAAGTAATTTATTACATAGTTTGGATATATATAAAATTTCGACTTCCGACACAAAATCAAATGTAAATTATTATTAATTTCGAACCAAAGAAGCCCATTGTGTTTGAGGATGTGAAAAACCAAACATCCACCCCTAAAGAAACAAGATGTGCAAATCTCAAGTGATTCCCTTGCACTTGAAGGCCCACAAGAACTAGACGACCCCAATCACAAGCACTCTTCAAGCCTCAACGCTATCTTACTTACCTAAACCTATACACTTTGTAGGAAACAAAGAACATCAAATCTCCACTTTACAATCCACATTCCACAAGATTTATGTTTTAGATTTTTCAACTAAAGGTGCGAGTCTTAGAGAGTGTTGGATTGCTTCGCAAAAATATTTACAGAATTTTAGTGTTTGATTTCATTGCTTCTCTAAAAAAAAAGTATGTAAAAGCAGAACCAAATAAGCAAATAATGAGATGTTTTTGGCTGCTTTAACTTATATGATGGTAATTTTGTAATAAATTTGTGTTTATTTTAATAGCAAACACTCAATGCTTTTGCTTAAAAGCACATTTTTTCAACTTTAAGCAAAAGCAACATAAAAATAATTTGAATAAGCAATTTAAAACGCACCCTTAGGAAAGGCAATGGTGGTGGGTATTGTGTTTAAAAGAAGATGCCTTAATTATTGTTTTAATGTCAACTCCGGATGGATTCAATTGAGGACATCTATATTCATATGTACTTGTCGGAACGTTAGACCCAACACCTCAAACAACGATAGTCCTCCTACCCTTTTTTCAAGATATTATAAGAGAATTTCAACATTATGATCTTGTAATGTTTGCCAACGATGAATAATTAGTTAAAAAAAATTGAATGAGAATGGGTAGCGTGATACAAAAACTTGAAAGGGTGATAATTTGTTAGGAGGACATTGGTGGGGTGACTACAACAAAAAAAATTTATGGATCGGGTTTGGGCTCCATATAACCAAAATAAAGGAAATAAGTTCATCATGATTTGATTAACCTTGTTGACATGTCTGGCTTAATTTATTTTCTTTATATTGGTGCATATCTGGAGTCAGACCTGATGTATATAAAAAATTTTCGGTAACCACTACCATATTATGAACCAAGATACATAAATATTTGTCTATATGTTTGTTTGCGTGTTGGTAATTGTAAACCGGATGTATAGAAGTGAGATCGTAAAATAAGTCACGAGAAGTGACAACTACAAAGTTGTTTCACAATTTTTCTGAGATATTTGTGGAACATGATGTCCGTAGCATGTTAAACAAATTTAAAAATAATACTGTTTTCGAATAGCCTATGAATTCTCAATAATACATATATGTATATGTATATATATTCATTCACTTTATAAAGATAAAGGGTAGTAGAGACTTACTGAGATCATGTTACATGACCAAATCTGGTGCTAGATTAAATTCAGGTTGACATATCCTGTAAATATTTTTTGATAAATATATTATATTTTAAAAAGATTATATATATATATATTATGTTTTATACCCCAAAAAATTTAAAAATCTTATATTTGCTCCCCTTGATAAAAATCATATAATTTTGTCCCTCTCAACCTTTATACTAGATTCCCCCATGTAGATTAGTAACAAAATTATGACAATACCATCCAATCATTGATACTTTACTTAAGAATACATGAGGTTCCAACTCACAACTAAATGTCTATGAGTGGAGTATCATATGTATATTATAAAGAGCTAAAATAGTTTCTAGTTTCCCAATGTGGGACAACTCTCAATACACACCCTCTCACGTGTAACATTATGTAAGTCAATCACGTGGACTGATAACGCGGATGACGGTGAGCATGCATACGGAATAACCAATCACATGAGAAGCCTACTCTGATACCATGTAAAGAATACAAGAGGTTCCAACTCAAAACCAATTAATTATGAGTTGAGTATCTCATATATCTTATAAAGAGCTAATATAGCTTCTAGTTTCCCAATGCAGAACAACTCTCAGCATCTTAGAATTAAATTTCTTAATTTCTCTTGTTAGATGGTATAGGTAAATGAAAATGAGTTAATATTAGGGGTGCTTATCGGACCGGGTTGATCCGGACCCGGTCCGAAACTGGACCGGTTAGTCCGGTCCGAAACCGGACCGGACTAACCGGTCCCGAACCGGTTTGATACCGGACCGGATCGGTTCTACCGTTCCGGATCCGGTATCTTACCGGTTCCGGACCAAACGGATCCGGTTCCGGATTGAACCGGAACCGGATCCATTTAAAAAAAAAAATAAATTCGATAAATCCTTTCCTTTTTTCCTTTTTTTTAACGGGCCCGGAACCGGCCGGTTCCGGTCCGGACCGGACCGGACCGGTTCGAACCGGTAACCACCCCTAGTTAATATCATACCCAACTATCAATTCCATGTTTTGTTTAGTACCTAGCAAGAAGACTAAAGCATATAATCACCAAATTCAACTTCCTTTGTCTTGATTAATGTCTTCTACTCTCGAAGCATCTTAAACTTGATTTCAAACAATCTTTTCAAACTTTAATCTCCAAAAAAATCATCCAACATAAACATGTGCGTAGACCCATATAACCAATTAGTGGCTAAATTCAAAGTCCTTTTATCTCAACAATAATTCATTATGAAAAGAATTTGATGACATTCAAATGTTTATTTCATAAACAAATTTAACAGTTGAGATTTAGACATACTTTTCAATGAGTCGTTCATGCATTCTGCCTCAGATGTCTCCATTTACTTATTTTCCGAAAAATATAATTTATTTATGGGAGCAATTAATTACCTTGTAATTCCAATTTGAGGAATATAGTACACGAGCTTGCTCATTTTTTAAAAGTTATCGAATTTGAATTTTTTTTAAAACATTTTTATGCATTATCTTATTTAAATTTTGAGTAGTTTCTTAAGGTTGTGCTTAATTAACAATATAATCATATTATTAAATATTTATCACACTTATCTATCTTGTTTATTTGTCATGGACTAATTATTTATAATCATGGACCCATTAAACGTACTTTTTTGTGTGATTAATAATCTCAAAGAATAGGTAGGTTTAATAATCATGGGTTGTGGGATAAGAAATAAAGCTCCCTGATATTTTATTTCTATTTATATTATTATTTAAAATTAAAAAAATCTGTAATAATTAAAATTTTATATTATTATATATTAAATTAGAAATATATAAATATATTTAGGTAATATTAATCCAATGAATATTATTTATTAACAAATATTTATAAAAATATTGTGTAATTTTAAAATCATTAACGTCATTAATATAAAAATAAAATATTAGATAATTAAAGGAAAAAAATTGTGATTTATTTTGATAGGAAAAAGAAGAAGAATAGAAGTGAAATAAATAAAAATTATGAAAATGGTGAATTTTTTATGACAATTTGAAGGGTAATAAAAAGGTTATTAACATAAAAATAATAAATATAAAAAGTGGAATTTTTATATGATATTCATAACCATAATTTTATTACACCAAATCAAAGATGATATTAGTAATAAGAACTATTATTTATCCAACGCTATTATATATCCTACCAATCACACTAACAATCACAATATAACATATTAATATATCCTACCATTCGAAGTAATTGTAGAAAGATATATATTACATCAATTCAGTAAATATATGTACAGGCTTTTGGCCCAATTATTGCCAGGGTCTCCGGCCTAACAATTAATCCAATCCGTAATCCCGCCCAGTCCACATTGCTCGATAGTGATCTCGCCGGTTTAAGCCCAGACCGGACACCACATGAAATTCGAGTAACATTTTTTTAATATATATATATATATATATATATATATATATATATATATATATATATATAAAATGAAAGGAGTGACGATATAATATAATTAATATATTAAAGGGGTAAATTTTAGATTTTTAGACATTATAAATACATCAGAAAACAATAGCATCCGTCGTTCTTTGACAAGTATTGTCCCCCTCAGGCCATCTTCAATATGAAATAATTTGAATTTCAACATTTGGATTTGAAATGACTTCAATTATTAAGAATTTGGAATACATTGATATTACTAAAAAAATGAATTAAAATTGAAGACGCTGGAAATCCATGAATTTCAAAATTAATGAAATAATTGAATGAATTTGTATTGAGAATTTGAAATTCAAATCCTGATCAGAGAAACGACACTTGTTTACGTCAATTGACCTTCAATTCCAAATGCCAAAAAAACATATAAAATAACATATACATCATTATAGACCAATCATAATAAATTGGTTTATATAAGTATGATCAAATTCAGGTCCATACAAGTATTTTAGATTAATCGATATAAAAAACATACTCCTCAAACATAATTAGAAATAAGCGGTGCGATCATTTACGAATGAAATGTGAAATGATGGGATTTTCACCTCATATTTATTCGAGACATATAAGTTTGAAAAGGCCTCACAATATCATTAATACATGAGAACAGAGAAAATGAGCAACATTTCCTCAACAAACAATCTACCACAAATTCCTACTCTCATATCAAGAATCACGGAGAAATGAAATGGGAAAATGGAAGATTTCCAACTGACAGCCAAATCAATAAGCTTGAAAAGAGCAGCCAAAAAAGCTCTATTGTGACTCCACCAGAACATATACCGGCTTGCCATTTAACCGTTCACGTCCCTAAAAAAGACATTACAGGAATGAATAACATGAACTCATCTTATCTCTAATAGTTACAGCAAAACAAGGTGAGATTCATGATATATCCAGATTTGTTACCCTAAAAAAGATCATCTGAGAGAAGCTACCTCATTTAAGGTGTCCTGTTTTTCAAGAACTTCAGTAGACAAAGGCTTAAATGTCATCTAGTTATTCATGTAATTCTTGTGGATTTCTCCACATTAAATAGGGGATAGGCTAGTCAATTTAATCCATAAGATTATGTTTAAAGTTTCTCATTTTGTTTTCCTACTTCCACAGGATCTGGAAACCCTGTCTTAAGTTACTTATCCAGCTCTCAACATGTATAAAGTGTACATTCCATTCTCTTGATCAGAAAGAAAGTTAAAGAAAAGCATGAACAAGCCCATGATAAAGGAACTCCAGTCCAATAGAATGCCCACAAGAGAAGATCAAGCCCATGCATGAGATTGATAGTTGTTTGCAGAATAATGTATAGGAATATTTTTCTGTTACTTTGTTACGTCTGTTGCAACAGATTGCTAAATGGCAATTCCTCATTGGTTATTTTGTATTATAAATGTACACACTAAATTCAGAAATGATAATGAAGAAAACCATTATCGTCAAATTCTTCTTCTTTCTTAAACCTTAATAAAGAAGACTTCCATACAAATTAATTTTTTTTCCAGGGTACAAAAGCCCGTGAAGTAAATTTTTGACCAGGTACGGTGGGAACTAGTGGTGTCAAACGGGCCGTGGCGGCACGATTCGAAAATGGTCCGTGCCATGCCGGCCCATTTTCACAAGAGGTCGGGCCCGGCACGGCCCATTTCAAATTTTTTTAATTTTTTGGCTTGGCGATCGATCGCCAGTTAGGTAGCGATCGATCGCTAGAATTAAAATAAAAAAATATATATTTACTATTCGTGCCGTGCCGTGCCGTGCCGTGTCGGCCCACGGGCCGGCACCTTATGGCCCGGCACAGCCCATGCTACAGTGTCGTGCTTGGCACGGCACGGCACTGTAGCAAAACGTGCCGTGCCGTGCCTCGTGCTGTCCGCTCCGACATCTCTAGTGGGAACTGTTGATCAAAGTTGTTGAAGCTCTGGTACAGTAAATGCACCCATTATTCCAATCTTTATTGAAAGAGGATTAGTTCAAGAGAACTAATATTGTTAATCATAAGGGATCTTATACTTACAGTGTAGATGTGAAGTAAGTTCATGCGCGAGAAGAAACTCAACTTTGTAGACACTGATGAACAAATGATTGTTGTGAGACTATGAGAGCTCATAAATGTAAAAGTTAAAGACGAAGAAGATTTATTCCTGATCGACATTGACATTAAAAATTGGCTGACATGTGACAACAAGGATGTAAACTGCCCAATTTCACAACATTAGGCACCAAAACGTTTACACTTGTCCACACAGTTTTCTAAAAGACTTCCGAGAGCCTCAAAGTAAGAAACATGGATGAAATATTGAACCAATATAGATGAGCAAGAAGGTAGAATAATTACCTTGAGGCCTGGTATCTCAATGACACAGGCACATTCGAGCACTTCAGCTCCAGCACGTTCTGATGAACAAGAATTTCAACTCAAAACAATTCAAGCATGATTCATACTAAAAGCTAAAATGTTGTCAAGTTCTAGAACTGTAAAATCAGACGATCGGAATGTTCTTTATACCATTCATAAAAATAATCCATCATTTTGGAGAAGAAAAGCACCACTTGGAGAAAGAACAAAATGGAGTTATCAGATGGTTTGGGTTTTGGAGAAGATGGGAGAGAGCAAAATTATGGAAGATAAAAAAGAATTAAAAAATAATAATATAAAAATGAGGTAAAATTGTCAAAATAATAAAATAAAAAAATAGATGAGATGTCAGTGTATTTAATTTGCAAAAAAAAAAAAGGAAAAAAAATTTGTGAGGGTATTTTGGTCAATACAAGAAAATTGATAAAAATAATCCATCATATTAAATATCATATAATTTATCACACTAAATTATTTATCCTTATTTACCAACTATTTATCACTCTTATTACTCATCCTCAGTTATCATATTCTCGTACCAAACGTACCCTTAGTTGATATAAAGAATGTATTCTCAACGACTAAAGGGATCAAGTTGAATCAAACCAACCATAGTTGAGAGCTAAATCAACTCGGTCTCAATTCAAATGCTCGTGTTAAATTGCTAATTCTTGTCATAGACAACCTAGATTGAATACTTTAATATCTATTGAATAAAAATGAAGCAAGGATTCGGCATATACATCGAATCAAAGTAAGCTGACACGTAGGAAATTGAAATTTACTTGAGGATGTCTTAAAAACGAAATCATTTTCATGTCCATCATCGTAGTTTCTGGTTCACAATTAAGCATGATAAAGATAGTAGAGTACCTAATAAGTTAATGGCAGCACAAAGTGTGCCTCCTGTTGCGATTAAATCGTCAACTACTATGGCACGCTCACCAGGCTCCACTGCTCCAACATGCATCTCAAGACAATCACTTCCATATTCCAAGTCGTACTCTTGCCTGAAAACTTTACCTGTAACAAAATAATAATAATAATAAAGTGAAATTGAAGCTACTGATACAACAAATCTATTGTGCCTTACAAGTAGAAAGTAAGTTCGATCTAAGTTAACATAATGTGGTTTTAAATCTAGAAGGCACCAATCAACCCAAAATGATGCACTTTATCAAGGGGATTTAGAGGTTCAAGCAAGAGAATATTTAATGTTAACATCAGGTCCATTATTTTATGAACCAAATAATCTAACAATTCCATTGAATATGCCAGAGAAAAGTACTGCTAACACAAGGAAACTACAATGGAAATATTACCTGGCAGTTTCTTTGGTTTTCTCAAGGGGACAAACTTTGCTCCAATTGCTAATGCAATAGGAGGACCAAATATAAATCCCCGTGCCTCGATCCCTGAGTGGAAAAAACTTACATGAAAAAGGAGAAAACAAGATGTGCCACCATTGTCCATGCAGAGGGACATGGCTGTAAGATCATGATCAGAAGAATGAGAAGAATGTAGATAGCAAATTAGAACTTTATCAAAAGGCTTCATATTTTAATACATTAATTTGGCAGTTAACCATTTAAGATCCATCATTGGCTAGAATAATTAAGTAAATGCAGGATTGTAATTATTATGAGATTCAAATATTTAAAACTTTTAAAGAGCAAAAAATTCAGTGGTTTACAGGAATGGCATCAAAGTAGACAGTTTTATAACAATATAAAGCTTACTAGCCTACATCACTTAAATTATATTAACAAGTCCATTTAATTTATCACTTTGTTTAAAACAAAGCTAAAGACTCCAAAACAATGAAAATGTTTACTTTATCCAGAAATATTAGTCAATCATTCCCCCAAGCCTTTTGCGCAGCTAAAATAACATGTTCTTATTATTTCAAGCTTTTGCTTATGACAAGATACTATAGACATCCAACTTCAAGAATCCTGTACAAACAATAATATTTTTTTTAAGTCTGCTACATTTCAGTCCAGTTTATATAAAGTTGGTGAGTGAATATTCCTAAATGACTATGAAGCTTTCATAAATGCGAGAAGCTGGCAATGACAATAGATACACTTAAAGATGAAATAAGAAGTAGATATAGGTGTATATCAACCCTAATTAAAATCTATATGGTACACACAGAAGGTTCTACCAACCAACAGAACAAAGCATCAACAAACATAAAATGTTCTCTCAGTATTGTATAAAATAATGCATGGTAAGTGTATGGTTTTCATATAATAACATTATGACAAAGATATCAGATAATGAAAACACCCTTGAAATAATAAGGGTGTAAGAATCTTAATTACATCATACTTTTTCACTTGAATCCAAGACGACAAGATCCCGAAAAAAGGAAAAAAGATAATGTAGCATTACTCATTGTGGCTTTTACAAAGTTAACACCTAAAAGTTTCATCAACCATTGTATAACAGTGGAACCATTACCAGCGGAAAGAGACAAAGGGGAATCTAAATAAAGTGGACTTCGGACCTCCTAAACAATTTTTCCACCAATAATTGATCATCATTGTTTCTAAGTAACACAATGTCACTCAAATATAATCATACCTCACAATCATGATATGTATTCCCATGTATTCAGACTCGAAATCAATACATGACAAAGTAAATCCCCATTACCACACCAAGATATTGTAAATATTGAACAACAATGAATAAAACAAAGTAAAATAGAATAAATAAAATATGAACCCATCATTGCCGGACCTACACCCTTATTAAAAAATTTGGGTTGTCAAAACCCACACCACACCAACAACCACCACCATTTAATCGTTAATCTCCAAATCAGATTGAAGTAGCACATGCCCCATTCATCACTACTCATATTCATTGGTCATGAAAATAAATAAATATTCATCAAAACAGACCCATTGTAGTTAACAACTAAAGTTCCCTTACCGCTACCCAGTTCCACAAATATTTACTCCAGAAATTTACAGTCATTTCTCATGGAAAAAAAATTACAGACATTAACTTCCAAAAAGAACTGTCATTAAGGTATCCTTTCACTCCAATCCAGTCAAATAGTCACAACTGTTCTAATAATTATAATAATAATAACCTAGAGCTAGAGTGGATTGATTCGATGACAAACATAAACCAGAGAGATATTTCTGCACGCCCGTAGATGAAACTGAATTTTTTTATAAACGGGACCACACAGCCAAAACAACAGTAAGCGAAGGAAAAGAAAAGTGAAATTCTCGGGTAATAAATGCAAGAAGACAAAAATCAAACATGTACCAGCGACGACAGAAATGTTCTTGCTTTTATAGCGCTCAACGAACAAATCAACAGTGTCTTTGAAGGACTTCGGGTCGAGTAAAAGTGTAGTAATATCCTGAAACATTATCCCTGACAGAACCCCATTAAAAACATCATTACGATCCAAACGAAAACACACCACGAAAGGGGTGAAAAATGGAATCTTGAACCGAAAAAGTTTTCGGATAACATCAAGAAAATAAACCCATTCAAGTAAACAACACAACCGCACGAATGATGTGTAAACCTGGCTTCGGGAAGTTGGGTACAACGCGGATTGAGGACTGAATGGCAGGAATACGCGGATCATCGGCTTTGAGAGCTGACATTGTGCCCTGCAACAACACTAATCAACCCACTACCTTTATCTTTTTTGTGAAGTGTGGGCGTATTTCGTTTTTATCTCACTCCGGGCACTTGTGTGTGCTTTTTAAGGGAGGGAAATGAGGAAAGAGAGTGAGAATGGCAGGGGAGCCTGGAGAGTGGAGAGAAAAGCCGAAGCCTTGGTATTATTATATATAGTGAAGCAACAGTGAAAATGGTAGACTTAATTTCACTGTCCCCTTCAACTTTGAATTAATATCTGACCGGTCCTTTAACTACATATTATATTGTTTTACACCCGATCCCCTTACAAATTACATTCAATAATTTACGCCCCTATTATTTGAAAATATACAGTTGATGTCATATGACATATTGACCTCCTCGGGTAAAATCCCTCAAGGGCCGAACAAAGACATATACCGAACATTGTGCACCAAACGGAAAGCACCGAGCAGGGTTTTACCGAACAGCTGTAACCCTCCTCGGTTTTCTGGTCAAAGATTAGCGGAAGACCCGGGAATAACTAACAAATTAACCGGCGTGAATGAACGTGCAATAATGGGGCGCGGATTTCTCGGACGTGTTGGGCTCCAGTTAAGCCACGATCAGAGGACATCGTGTTCCGGATCTCCCGCGAGTCAATCACTAGGAATAGTCCTATAAATACCCGCGGATGTCATCACAGAAGGGGTTGGATTTTTCTGGGCAAAAAGACTCCGAAGAGAGCAAACTTGAGTCTGTTCGGTCTTTTTTATAATTTCTATAACAGTAGTCGTGCCAGATCATCTTGTAAATCATCAATATTTATAGTGAAGCTTTATACTGGACTAGGTCCCGTGGTTTTTCTCTCAATTTGAGGGTTTTCCACGTAAAAAAATCTTGGTGTATTCCTTTTATTTTTCGTAAACATTTAATTCTACCAAACACGTAAAATAACGGATCACATCATTGGCGCCGTCTGTGGGAACAAAAAGAGCAAAGACGTTGAAGTAGAGATTTTTTGATCAAGAGTCCAAGGCGAAATTGTTAGAAGCAAAGGGCGAGGACCAATGTCGGGGAGGGATAAACCAATGACCCCCCCACGTTCATGCCCAGAACCAGAAGGGGCTGGGGAGGCTAGATCATCGCAGAATGTTTCACGAGTATTACCTACCCAAGGAATACCCATGGAACATTTAACTGAGGTGATTGCCAAAACTGTGGGAGAAGTTATGAAGCAATTTATGACCCCCCCCCCCCCCCCCCCCTCTGTCAGGAAGAAAGTAAAGAAGAGGAAGAAGATTCAACTTCTATAAAGAAGTCGGAGGAGGAGGCGGAGGTATCGAAAGATTTTCTTAATCGTTCAAATGATGAAATAGATAGGGCTTTGCACCATCAAATGGAGGATCTAAAGGAGGAGCTACAAAGAATGCGCAATAAAATGGAAGGCCGTATTAACTCGGCAAGAAGAAGCACTCCATTCACTCCTCAGGTCATTGATGATCCTCTGCCTATTAATTTCAGAACTTTGAGTGTGGGGAATTATGATGGTAGCACAGATCCAGAAGAATACTTAGCTCGATTTGAGAATGCCTCACTCCTTCATCAGCTGTCAGATGGGGTGAAATGTAGAGTATTCTTGACTACTCTAGCCGGCGCTGCTCAGTCATGGTTCAATCAGTCAAGAACACTCTACATTTCACCCCATCTGACAGCTGATGAAGGAGTGAGGCATTCTCAAATCGAGCTAAGTATTCTTCTGGATCTGTGCTACCATCATAATTCCCCACACTCAAAGTTCTGAAATTAATAGGCAGAGGATCATCAATGACCTGAGGAGTGAATGTAGTGCTTCTTCTTGCCGAGTTAATACGGCCTTCCATTTTATTGCGCATTCTTTGTAGCTCCTCCTTTAGATCCTCCATTTGATGGTGCAAAGCCCTATCTATTTCATCATTTGAACGATTAAGAAAATCTTTCGATTCCTCCGCCTCCTCCTCCGACTTCTTTATAGAAGTTGAATCTTCTTCCTCTTCTTTACTTTCTTCCTGACAGGGGGGGTCATAAATTGCTTCATAACTTCTCCCACAGTTTTGGCAATCACCTCAGTTAAATGTTCCATGGGTATTCCTTGGGTAGGTAATACTCGTGAAACATTCTGCGATGATCTAGCCTCCCCAGCCCCTTCTGGTTCTGGGCATGAACGTGGGGGGGTCATTGGTTTATCCCTCCCCGACATTGGTCCTCGCCCTTTGCTTCTAACCATTTCGCCTTGGACTCTTGATCAAAAAATCTCTACTTCAACGTCTTTGCTCTTTTTGTTCCCACAGGCGGCGTCAATGATGTGATCCATTATTTTACGTGTTTGGTAGAATTAAATGTTTACGAATAAAAGGAATACACCAAGATTTTTTACGTGGAAAACCCTCAAATTGAGAGAAAAACCACGGGACCTAGTCCAGTATAAAGCTTCACTATAAATATTGATGATTTACAAGATGATCTGGACACAAGAAAAAATTATTCAATGACTTACACGACTACTGTTATAGAAATTATAAAAAAGACCGAACAGACTCAAATTTGCTCTCTTCGGAGTCTTTTTGCCCAGAAAAATCCAACCCCTTCTGTGATGACATCCGCGGGTATTTATAGGACTATTCCTAGTGATTGACTCGCGGGAGATCCGGAACACGATGTCCTATGATCGTGGCTTAACTGGAGCCCAACACGTCCGAGAAATCCGCGCCCCATTATTGCACGTTCATTCACGCCGGTTAATTTGTTAGTTATTCCCGGGTCTTCCGCTAATCTTTGACCAGAAAACCGAGGAGGGTTACAGCTGTTCGGTAAAACCCTGCTTGGTGCTTTCCGTTCGGTGCACTATGTTCGGTATATGTCTTTGTTCGGCCCTTGAGGGATTTTACCCGAGGAGGTCAATATGTCATATGACATCAATATCATTAAATTCTTGAAAAATAGGGTGTTGCCGTTAGATCCAAAGGAAGCTGCTCGGGTGAAGAGAATGGAGAGGTGTTTTGTGTTAGCAGAAGGCAAATTGTTCAAAAGGGGATTTTCAGCTTCCTTCTTGCAATGCACATCAACGCAAGAAGGAGAACATTTACTAAAGGAAATTCACGAAGGCTGTTGTGGGAATCATTCGGGAAGTAATATGTTATATCAGAAAGCCCTTCGGGCAGGATATTATTGGCCCAGTATGAGAGAAAATGCCGAAGGAATTGTTAAAAAATGTAACAATTGCCAGAAACATGCAAATTTATCTCACATACCCGCAGAGGTCTTAAATAGCAGTGTCACTTCCTGTCCCTTTGATCAATGGGGGATGGACATCGTCGGACCTTTTCCCCTTGCCACGGGGCAAAGAAAATTCCTCCTAGTAGCAGTGGAATACTTTACGAAATGGGTGGAAGCCGAGCCTTTAGCAAAAATAACTGAGGAGGAAGTCATCAAATTCTTATGGAGAAGCATAGTATGTCGGTTCGGAATACCGAGGAGAATTATTTCGGATAATGGAAGGCAATTCCAGGGAAAGAAAATACAGGAGTGGTGCGAAGAGATGAAAATCAAGCAAATATTCACGTCAGTAGCCTATCCACAATCAAATGGACAAGTCGAAGTTATTAACCGTATTCTATTACATGGGATTAAGACGAAGCTGGAAGGGGCCCGAGGGGAATGGGTAAATGAACTACCTGGAGTCTTGTGGGCTTATCGAACAACTCCTCGGGTATCTACAGGGGAAACTCCGTATAGTCTAGTATACGGTTCGGAGGCCCTCATTCCAGCAGAAATTGGGATTGAGTCTCTCCGTGTACAATGTTACGATCCAGAGCAGAACGAGGTTAAGAGAATGCAAGAGTTAGATGAGATTGATCAGCTAAGAGAACAAGCTGTAGCAAGAACAGAGCTATATAAAGTAAGGATTACCAACGCCTATAACCGAAGGGTTCGATCAAGAACATTTCAAGTTGGTGATTTAGTATTACGAAGAACAAATCCTGCTGGTGAGGTAAAAAAGTTGGCACCCAAATGGGAAGGTCCTTACAAAAATAAGGAAGTAATCGGAAGAGGAGCATACAGGCTGGAAGATCATGAAGGTCGGAAATTGGTAAGACCTTGGAACATTCATAACTTGAAGAAGTATTTTGTGTAATCTTTCTTTTTTATTGTTTTATGAATTCAGTAGTAATAAAATGAAAGTATTTGATTTATTGAGTTAGTTCGGAATTCTAATGATTTACTCGTGGGATCGGGATGTTTGGTCCACGCTTAAACATTACATCATCATCGGTTTACTCGTGGGATCGGGATGTTTGGTCCACGTTTAAACGTTAAATTACATCGGTTTACTCGTGGGATCGGGATGTTTGGTCCACGTTTAAACGTTAAATTATCATCGGTTTACTCGTGGGATCGGGATGTTTGGTCCACGTTTAAACGTTAAATTATCATCGGTTTACTCGTGGGATCGGGATGTTTGGTCCACGTTTAAACGTTAAATTATCATCGGTTTACTCGTGGGATCGGGATGTTTGGTCCACGTTTAAGCGTTAAAGTATCATTTGTTTACTCGTGGGATCGGGATGTTTGGTCCACGTTTTAAACCTAAAATTGCCTAAGTGTTTGTGCTCGGGGTAGCGAGCTGTTCGGAATTTTAGTTGTTTACTCGTGGGATCGGGATGTTTGGTCCACGTTTTAAACCTAAAATTGCCTAAGTGTTTGTGCTCGGGGTAGCGAGCTGTTCGGAATTTTAGTTGTTTACTCGTGGGATCGGGATGTTTGGTCCACGTTTTAAACCTAAAATTGCCTAAGTGTTGTGCTCGGGGTAGCGAGCTTTGTTCGGAATTTTAGTTGTTTACTCGTGGGATCGGGATGTTTGGTCCACGTTTTAAACCTAAAATTGTCTAAGTGTTTGTGCTCGGGGTGGCGAGCTTTGTTCGGAATTTTAGTTGTTTACTCATGGGATCGGGATGTTTGGTCCACGTTTTAAACCTAAAATTGCCTAAGTGTTTGTGCTCGGGGTAGCGAGCTGTTCGGAATTTTAGTTGTTTACTCGTGGGATCGGGATGTTTGGTCCACGTTTTAAACCTAAAATTGCCTAAGTGTTTGTGCTCGGGGTAGCGAGCTGTTCGGAATTTTAGTTGTTTACTCGTGGGATCGGGATGTTTGGTCCACGTTTTAAACCTAAAATTGCCTAAGTGTTGTGCTCGGGGTAGCGAGCTTTGTTCGGAATTTTAGTTGTTTACTCGTGGGATCGGGATGTTTGGTCCACGTTTTAAACCTAAAATTGCCTAAGTGTTTGTGCTCGGGGTAGCGAGCTTTGTTCGGAATTTTAGTTGTTTACTCGTGGGATCGGGATGTTTGGTCCACGTTTTAAACCTAAAATTGCCTAAGTGTTTGTGCTCGGGGTAGCGAGCTTTGTTCGGAATTTTAGTTGTTTACTCGTGGGATCGGGATGTTTGGTCCACGTTTTAAACCTAAAATTGCCTAAGTGTTTGTGCTCGGGGTAAGGAGCTGTTCGGAATTTTAATAAATGATTTCATTAATAAACGAAAAAGAAATACAAGAAAGGGTAAAAATTATACTCTATGGCTGGAATAACTCCTCGGGGAGGCTCTCCAGAGCAGCATTAACATCAAGGAAATCTTTGGAAGCTCCTTCGAGCGGATAGCCCTGAGATCCAAATTGATTGACACATGCTTCAAAGCCATGATCAAAGAACTTGTAAGCACGGTCAGCCACCATGCTGCTATACTCTGGAGACTTCAAAAACTCTGCTTTCTTCGAAAGCCATAGTTCTTTCGCACGAGCAGCTGTGGAAGATTTCTCCTGAGCCAGCTGCTCGGAAACAGCTTGATGTTGCTCAGCCAGGGCTTTATACTGCTCTGACAAAGAAGAGTTAGCATCTTCCAGAGCAGCAAACTTTGTCCGCTCCTCTGCCAGGACCAGCTCCGCCTTGTCCCGAGCCGATACCAGGGCCGAGTGCCGCTCCTCTAAAAGGCTCACTGTTTTCTTCAACTCCTCACCCATACCCTCTAACTGCCGGGTGCGCTTCTGATTTTGCCCATCAGCCAATCGAACTGAATGAAAACGAGTGAGAAGTTCACCCGCCATCATGTGGGCCTGCATCAGATCATATATAAAGTTAAAATAACAAATGAAGGTATTGAAAGAAGACAAACGGAACAAATTAATGGGCATAAACATTTACCTGGGTAAAGGAGGAGGAGAAGTCGTTCACCAAGTTGCTGAAAGCCAGCTCCCCGAGGTATTTTCGATCAGCAGGGTTGGGGGTATAGCACAGCATGGAATGGGAGGCTTTCGGATCGGGTTTTTTCAGTAGTGGAACAGTAGGGGAGTACGTCCACGAAGGGATATGGTATCTCGAAGAAGGTCGGGATACACCGAGAGCGGGTTGAGAGGAGGCTCGAGGTTCGGAAGGGATGAGGGAAGAAGAAGTTTTTTTAGTAGAAGGTGCTTGGGGCGAGGAACTTGGACCTTCGGGAGTAGTCTTCCTCTTGCGATGAAGAGCATGAGTTTTCTCAGGTGAAGCCTTCTCCTCAGAAGGAGTCAAAATCTCAATAGAAGGGGGAGGTGCAGGAATAGCAGCAGCCTTAGAAGTTTGGCCTTTTTGGCTCTTCTCCCTTAGCTTCTCGGCTATCATTGCCTTCATCATTTTTGTTTCTGAAAAGAGCAGAGAAATATTAGTCCGAACATGATAAGTTAAAAGTAAAACGAAGAAGATTACTTGGAAAGCACTCACCGAGGGACATTTTCAAGGATACACCCTTGGGGCTCAATTGGAACAAGTATAGCAGTCCGTCGTCAATCAGCTCCATCAAATTATAACACTGATCGCCAAGTGCACGACGAACCGACAAATGCGGTTCCTCCTCAAGGTGACCCTTGATTGATTTCCCCCTCGGGAGACTTTCCCTCCACTCCATAGGGCAATCCCAAGGCTGGAGGGGACGAGCAAAGAAGTAAGAGTTTTTCCAATTTTTTTATAGACGAGGGGTATTTTTTGAGGAAGCCAACCCCTGTCCTTGAGGAAAAGTAAAAAAGCCCGATCTCTTTCTTGTTCAGTTGGAAGAAACAATGAAAAAGCTCGGGAGTAGGGGTAAAACCCAGATAAGAAAGAACTATGAAGAAGCCCGCTAATAACCTATAGCTATTGGGAAATAATTGACTAAGGGAAACGCAGAAGTAGGAGGCCACTTCAATAAAGAAAGAAGGGACGGGAAAACGGAGCCCTCCTCGGAGTTGGTCTATATAGAAAGGAAAATACCCCTTAGGGGGTAAGTGGGGACGAGATCCAGAAGGGGGAGCAATAATAGAAGTCCCCTCAAAAATCCCCCATTTAGTTCGGATATTGATGAGTTGCTGAGGCAATTTAACCTCAGACTCGAATATCTCGAACCAAGGAACCCTGGCTTTAACTAAATCTCGCTCCGTAGCACGTTTCTGCTCTTGTTTATGAGCAGCCGACGCAGCAGAAGAGCTTAGGGTTTTGTCACTATCGAAAGAGGAAGAGGCTTGAGGAGAGGGGCTAAGAGCATCTCCTTCGGTAAACCTATCTATAGCCTGCAATGAAGAATCGGCTGAGGAAGAAACCATACTTAAGTGATTAAAAAGAAGGGAACTGGTGAGACAAGTTGTTCGACCGTCTGGTGCTAGCTCGGAAGCAAAATGCAGTAAAGTAAAAACAAATGAAGAAAATGGAGGGTTATTTATAGCGGGGACCATGTGAACAGTCATTTAATCCTTACCGTCCAAAAATAAGGGAATGGACAGTTATAAAGCAGCCTCGGGAAACGAAACATCGCGCGGCATTTAAAATATCTTTTAAAACATTTGGGCGGGATTAAAGGGCGGCAAAAATATCCCGAGCAGGTCAAGTTTGGGATTTTACCCGAAGACAATAAAACAAGACTTCAAAGGTCTCGTCTTGCTTTACTTTAGGGGGGTGAGGTGATGTCATATGACATATTGACCTCCTCGGGTAAAATCCCTCAAGGGCCGAACAAAGACATATACCGAACATAGTGCACCGAACGGAAAGCACCGAGCAGGGTTTTACCGAACAGCTGTAACCCTCCTCGGTTTTCTGGTCAAAGATTAGCGGAAGACCCGGGAATAACTAACAAATTAACCGGCGTGAATGAACGTGCAATAATGGGGCGCGGATTTCTCGGACGTGTTGGGCTCCAGTTAAGCCACGATCAGAGGACATCGTGTTCCGGATCTCCCGCGAGTCAATCACTAGGAATAGTCCTATAAATACCCGCGGATGTCATCACAGAAGGGGTTGGATTTTTCTGGGCAAAAAGACTCCGAAGAGAGCAAACACTAGTCTGTTCGGTCTTTTTTATAATTTCTATAACAGTAGTCGTGTAAGTCATTGAATAATTTTTTCTTGTGTCCAGATCATCTTGTAAATCATCAATATTTATAGTGAAGCTTTATACTGGACTAGGCCCCGTGGTTTTTCTATCAATTTGAGGGTTTTCCACGTAAAAAAATCTTGGTGTATTCCTTTTATTTTTCGTAAACATTTAATTCTACCAAACACGTAAAATAACGGATCACATCAACAGTTATATCATTATGGTTTGAAAATATACCGTTTATTCAATTTGATTTGTAAAACATAGTACACTTCCCCTTACATGGTTGATATATTTTCACATATTCACAAACCACATTATATAAACTGTCTATTTTGAAAATCACAGGATATATTATCTTTTTTCAAACGTCAAGATGTAAAACGTCAATTTGAGAAACATCATTTGGTTAGTTGCCAGAAAACCCATAATAAAAATTCAAATAGGGTAGTTATGATAGAAAAGGGTGAGTTGTTTTTGTTTTTAATTTAATGTTTTTAATAGACAATCCTTGATTTTAATAGATAATTTCAAAAAGTTGACTGATATTTTCATGCTTATTTCTTTGGGTTTTTTTCCCCTTTTATTGTATGTATTTCTGTTGTTTTTTCTTACCTTTATTGGTTAAGTTTTAAGCTTAGACCATCATCACTTGCAGTCCTGTTAATTCAAAGTGTTTATATTATCTGCTACGGATTTATCCATGCACTGCACTAAATAGGATAGGATACCGCCGAATACAACAACCATATTTAACATGTGAAATTGATGGTGTATAAGAATGTATAAGCATATAACTAATCAAAGTTGTTGAAACTAGCTTATTGGAAGATCAATCGATCAAATAACCATGAGCGATTACGATATTATAAGTTTATTCCTCTTGATTGAATATGTAACCTTCATTAGCAGACCTCAAACCAATTACTCTGCTGTGTTTGCAATTCGGAATTGTCAACTTGTCGATGCTCTCGATTACTTATTTTTGGGCCCTTACTGAAAATTAGTTCGTCGGCCCCCGTGAATTCAAGACTGGAAGCTATTGTTTTTATATATTATCTTTTGATTTATAGGACTGAAAGCTACCATCTGAATAAAAAAAAATCAAACATCACATTGAACATCGTCACCCAGCCGTACTTGCCCTTTTCCTTTCTTCTCCGTTTCTCTGTTTTATTATTATTATTATTATTATTATTATTATTATTATTACTGTTGTTGTTACTATTCTAATTAAATCAAGTTAATTAACGCAGTGCCTATTTGAAATGTAGTAGTCGCTCCATGTTTGGTCCATTTATAATATTCAATACTCGCCAAACTTGTAATGTAAAAGGCTGTTTCAGTGACTCAAACTTGTGACCTTCAAAGTTACATGACGACAATTTTAATCGTTGCGTCAATGCTCATTCTTAATAATTTTGAATGTGAACGGATATATTATAATTTGTGCCTTCTCTTTCCTTTAAAAGCAATATTGGCCTATCAAAAGAAAAAAAAATACATTTATTAAAGATGATTTTCAAAATAAAATTATAACCTGATTTTTTATGTACTTTTAATGTATTTCTGATGTATTATCGATGATCGGTTTTTAGGTTCAGAATGTGACATGTTTATAATTAATTTTTAATTTATATTATTTTACTCATTCCAGATATTTTGATATTTAATTTCGTCCTTTTATAAACATTATATCCTCTCCACTTATAGCCATACATGATTTGACCAAACAAATGTAAAGTCACTATATATTACGGATAGATTAAGTAAGATAATCACAAGTTTGAATTCAATAATCAACTTATGAAGTTCCATTAGTTTTTTAAAAATAACATTTACCCCATATAATTTATAAAAAAATAGGCAGTTTGCCCCATATGATTTGTTAATATGTGCCAAACAACCCTTCATGTATGATATGTTTTGGAAATCATATTTGGTAAAGTGTCTATTTTGAAATCCACATATGGTAAACTGCTCATTTACAGACCACGGGGTAAACTGCCTATAAGGATACAAGTCATACTACATGTGGTAAAATGTTTATTTACAAACTATATGAAATAAATCGTCTATTATCGATACCATAGATGGTTAAATTGAAAACCAGCTCTAAAAATTAGTATGGCGTACAAGTTGAGTTTCAAGATTTTAGTTTTAACATAACGTGGCTATCTCTTTCTTGATACGTCACAAGTTGCTTTCAGAAATCTAAATAATATTATGTTTCCAATTCAATACTTTAATGATATGTAGTAACATTTTCCTAAATATAACAAACTGATAATAAAAAATTAGAAAGTAGTCATTAATATGGATATGATATCGTTTAATCATGTAAAGTCCTTTGATTTATAAAGTTAGATAGATGTGTTCGAGGGAATATTCTTGGCTATCCTCATATGGGCACTACCCCATGGGGGTACCACACCCTTGGATGGGTATCATTCCCAAATGATACACATCCAAGGGTTGTGCTACCCCCATGAGGTAGTGCCCATGAAGGTAGCATAGAAGTATTCGTGTTCGAGTTCATAGAAACGACAAAAAAGTCAATGACATATAATTAGCCAAAATGAATTAATAATATATGTAAATATTATGGTTTTCCCAAATATTATTAAATAAATAAATAAATAATCGTCCTAAGAATCTATCACGAATTTTTTTGTCAGTTACGATGTGGCCAAATCATTTATTATCTATGCATCGAAACGTTTGAAGTGGTCCTGAACTCGGAGATTGAATAAAATAAATTTTTTTGACTAAAACAAACCTTTGTATTAGATTAGGGTTATTTTGATGTTTAAAGCACGTTGTTCTTGGGAGCATCACAACCACGTATTTAGAATATTTTCTTTTAAACGTTCAAGATATGTGGTTGTGATGTCATGAAAGACACAATCGGCAGCAACAACTCATCTTTAGATTAGACACCATGAAGGAGAACAAATGGCATTATGTAAATTTATCTTTTATTTTGACTTATTTGATTGAAAGATGTTTTTAATATTTATATTGAAAATTGTAATGTATGCAGTATGATTGTGTTGGAGTGTAATAATTATCATTAGTTTGAGAGAGATCAAAGCGTGACATTTAGACTGCTCTACGGTTTAAAATTACAGTTACCATCAAATATAACTTTCGCTAAAGCGGCAACCGTTTGATCCTACAATTAGTATCAGAACCAATGTCACATGTTCGATTCCCATGAATAGCAGGATACTATAATTATGAAGAGGAAAATTGTTGGAGTGTAATCATTATCCTTGCTTGGAGAGCAATCGAATAGTGGCGTTTAGGCTACTCTATGATTTAAAGATTAGAGTTGCACTGTTATCATCAGCTATAACTTTTGGTAAAGCGGCAAACACTTGATCCAACAGATTTGTTTTATTTTATCGTTCTTCGTCGAATAAATGTCATGTAACATTGTATCAGGTTAGTTTATGATAGTTTGTATGATATTTTAAAAAACATAACCTTTTCAACTTCAACTTCAACTTCAACTTCAACTTCAACCTTGAATTGATGACCCTTTTACTTAAAATAGATATATTTTCCAGGTTAGATAAATTTGTTATTTAAGAATAAGTAACAATTCAATTTAACTAAAAAAAAATGGAAATGTTAAATCCTATTCTGAGAGCGAACGATTAATTTTCAGTCCTTTTGATTGCAAAATCAAGTGGTACTTTGTAAAAAACCGCAGAATCTAAGTTCTGTATGACCAAAATCAATCAAGTCCTGATGTATACCTTGTCCATCTTATATTAGACTCGATTGGCTTGGGGTGGTGAAAACTTGAGTTTTTTAACCTAAAGTTTATCGTTCAAATTCTGGCTCTGCCCCTGACTCTCTTGATTTGTGGTTTATGTGTGGGTATATTAAAGTTAAAACCCACGTTCAATAAATTTAAAATAAAGTTTTATTGTTATTAAGGATAGTTGTTGAGAATTGTTCCACGTTGAGAGTTTAGAAATCATGCTAATTCTTTATAAGATATATGAGCTACTCTACTCATTGCCAATTGATTTTTGAGTTAGAACCTCAAGTATTCTTAACAATGTATCAGAGCCAGGTTTCTCATGCAATTGGTTACTCCTCCAGGCTACTTCGCACGCATGCGCACAGTCACCCGCGTATCAATCCACATGTTTGACTTATATAATGTCACACTTGAGAGTGCGCGTTGGGAATTCTCCCACTTTGGAAGTTTATAAATCATGCCAGCTCTTTATAAGATGCATGAACTACTCAGCGCATTGCCATTTAGTTTTGAGTTGGAACATCATATATTCTTAACAATAGTTATACATGAGTTACTATGAAATATAAGTTTGGTTGGTTTGATACAACTATTTAGCCATCATAAACTTCAACTTCGCAGCCATCGTAACCTTCATCATTTTTTGTTTATGAAATGAGTGAACAGAGGCCAGTCCGAAAATATTAATCAAAATGCGCATACAAGTAAAAGTGCTCAGAAACGCTCACCGATGGACATTTTCAAGGATGCACCCTTCGGGCTCAGCTGGAACAAGTACATCAGTACATCGTCAATCAGCTCCGCTAGGTTAAAACACTGATCGCCAAGCTTACGATGAACCGGCAGATACGGTTCCTTCTCAAGATGTCCCTTGATCAATTTGCCCTTCGGGTGGTTTTTTCTCCACTCCATGGGGCAATCCTAAGGCTGGAGTGGACGAGCAAAAAAGTAGAATCTTTTCCAGTTCTTTATCGATGAGGGATATTTCTTGAGGAAACCTATCCTTGTTCGATAAGAAAAGTAGAAAATATCGATCTCTTTCGTATTCAGTTGAAAAAATCAATGAAATAGTTCGGGAGTATGGGTGAAACCCAAAAAAGAAAGAACTATAAAGAAGCCCGCCAACAATCTATAACTGTTGGGGAATAATTGGCTGAGAGAGACGGAAAAGTAAGAAGCAACTTCAATAAAAAAAGAGGAACATATACCGAACATAAAATATCCAAATAAGGTAGCCGAATGCTATTAAACCCTGCTTGGTATAATGGTCAAAGACTAGCGGAATACCCGGCTGTAACCACCAAATTAACCGGTGGAGATAAACGTGAGCTACTTCACTCATTGTCAATTGGCTTTGAGTTGTAACCCCATGTATTCTTAACAATGTATAAGAGCCAAGTTTCCCATGCAATTGGTTACTTTACCAGGCTACTCCGCATGCATGCTCACCGCCACCCGCGTATCAGTCCACATGTTTGACTTATATAATGTCACACTTGAGGGTGCGCGTTGGGAATTGTCCCATATTGAGAGTTTAAAAATCATGTTAGCTCTTTATAAGATGCATGAACTACTCAACGTATTGCCAATTAGTTTTGAGTTGGAACATCATATATTCTTAACAATAGTTATACATGAGTTACTATGTAAGTTTGATTGGTTTGATACAACTACATTGATCCTTGGGCGAGGTATCAAGTGCTTCAATTAAGTTTTTGTGAGTTCTAGTTGGTACTTTCTAAATTTTCACTTAAATCAATGTTTTTAACTATTTTAACAAATATATTTAGGTATTCATTTTCTATTAATTCCATATAAGTTTAAAAAAATTAATATGTTATCCTAATTTACTTCAATATTGTTTTGCAATAAATTTACTATGATAATTTACTTATGATATAAATTATATTTGATTTTTTTTTTAATTTTTATAAGCGACCCTGCGAGATAGGTTTATATAATCTTTTTGGCAAAATTGTATCATAAATCCATTTAGAAAATTAATTTCCAATAAAGTTCACTATCATATCTATATTAAATTGCATGTATGTCCCTCAGTTATCCTAGTAAATAGTAAATTAAATATAACAAACATTGTGGGTCCAATTATTCAAAAATCCCACCAATAATATTTCGACACCTATATATAAAATTCTAAATACTAGAGGACTAGAGTCAATTTGGTGGGTCGATGTCCAGTCTCATCAATCGTTATTATTATTTTTTTAAAATATCATCAATAATTTAATTCTACTAATAATAACAATCTTGTATATTTATCACGTACTTAATTGATTTTGAGATTCAATCTTTTTTTTTTATTTTTTATTTACGAGGTATCCAGGCTTTGGCCTGACTAATCCTTGGATAACGGAATCGGCCCCTCAACGCCGTCACCAGGTAAATCGAGGGATGTGCCCGAGCTAACAGACATCTGTGGGAGAGGATCAACAAGACACGACACCAGAGCACACCCCCACAATATTTCAGCAGAGAATGTGCTCCACACGGGAATCGAACCTGGCGTCGAGGGGGTTCCCCTACGTCACCATAGACCTTACCAACTCGGCTATGCCCTAGGGCGAGATTCAATCTTTTTAATCAACAACAGTTGAATGATTAGATAAAACAGTTACAATTGTTTTATGAGAAGCTTATAACTTATTCAATTTTAATGCCAAACTAATTGACGTGCAATTGAAAATTTTATCGGTTGCTGGTTAATATTTTGGTTTTGATTACTAGGCAGACAAGTTTCGTCTGCCATCCATTGATGTTTTTAGGTCGATGGATTTAAGTGAGGGATTCGAATACCAGAGTATGCTCCTTTGGTTGTTTTTAATGAGTTTATGTTTCTCGCATATCTTTATTTGTATATTCATATATATTGAAAGACAGTTTCTACTTAACCACGTGATGGGCTGAATGTTTTGGTTTATTTTACATCGAGAATGTCAATTCTATTTTAGATCACATCAGGATTGAAGTAAGACAATTACTTGGACTTCTTAGGAGAAATCCCGATCAGCAATATTAAACTAGGCCCAATAGTAATTGGGTTTTTGACAAGAAATTGACCCAAAGGTGTCGAACTTTGCAAAGAGTAACATCGTCGCCTTCCGTGACTAGGACTTGATCTCTTAATCTTCAATGGAGAAAGCCATCACTTATTCCACTCATCTTGGATCGATACTTGTATTCTCGCGATCTATTAGCTCCCCGCATGATTCTTACGTCTTCACATATCTCCTGTCTTGAAAGGGAAGCTAATCCAGGTAGAATCTCCTTTCGAAAATCTTTCATTCTCCTCCCTCTACTCAACTTTGTTCCATAATCCTTTTCTTTTGAGCAGTTTACTCCAGATGGAGTTGATATCACGCTATACTTGTCTAAGCTGATCTCCGGTTGCTACAGCGCGATTGACTCATACGACTCGGATGAACATTGTGGCACGTCCTTCGCAACATTCGAGATTCCTCTTGTACTAACGGAACAAGGAACATTATCTTGATTCCTGGCTGAAAAATAAGATGAGAGATATAAGAAAGAGACAGCTCCAGTTCTGGCAATTCATCGTTCTTTTGATTGGAGGCCTGAAATTTCCTTTCAAGTTTACGTTTCCAGATATGTCCGCCGGGGTCGAATCAGACTTGCTTGAGATGGGAAACCTGTTGCTTCCCGTGCCTTCAGCTAATTCTTGACTCGAATCATGAGAATACAGCATGCGTTCCTTGCTTTTCTCAGCATTCACTTCATGCATAGGTATTGCCTTGACAGCTTCTGTGGGGTGAGTTTAGCTGGAATCCTGTATTTTCGGGTCTATATTGTTTGGTGCATCTGCTGAGAACTTTTGATTTGGATGGCGGTTCACAAACCGATTGAAGATCAGCAGAACCGAATGCACTTCCATGATTAATTTCACTGGTACCTTTGCTTGGAGAAGTTGTCCAGGTTTCAATAGACGAATTAGTCAAGCATTTTCTCTCCCTTTCGTTTCTCTTGAGGCCCGAAAAGGTACACTTTGATGAGGAGGATATCAAGCGACCAATTGAGTCAACAGACAACTCTTCTGGAATATCCCGGTTAAGGTCCAATTCTATCACTTCATGAGAAGTAAATAACTTCCTTCTATCACTTCATGAGATGTAAATAACTTTCTTCTTGTTGACCTAACTTTGCTTGGCAGGTCGTCAAGGCATTGTCCAACCCCTGCACAAGTAGAAACACGAGTTATACTCGAACTTGTGAAATTATTATCTCACGGCACTGACAATGTTCTCTCCTCTCTGTAGAGGATCAATAACAATAAAAGTTTAACCAAATGTATTTTAAATTACAAATGGTTTGGATCTGATAAGCTTCGTTATCGCTTCTCCTTATTTGGCTCTAGATGATTATGTTTGTTGTGTGAATCCACAATATCCGCAACACGCCCCTACAATCCGGAGGAAAGGATACATAAATTCAGATTGGTCAAAATGCTATCAAACTTGCAAAGAGACAGCGGTTTTGTAAGGGAATCAGCAAGTTGGTCTTTGGAGGAGATAAATTGTAGGCTCCCAACAACTTGACGATAAGGTGATGGATCCGAAAATTTTGTGCCATCAGTGGCAGATAGACGACATGTAGTTGACATTGGATTGGTTCATGGTTTGGCCTCTGTCATATTGGTGCGTTTCAGTAGATCACCTACATACTTGCATTGAGTTAGATATAAGCCATCGTTAGAACGTAAGACTTCATCACCCAAAAAATAGTTGAGATCACCAAGTTCTTTAACCGCAAACTCTGAGTGCAAGGACTTTATCACATGATGAATGGCAGACATAGATGATCCCGTGATAATTATGTCATCAACATAAATGAGTATTAAAACAAGGACATCATTTTTGCGCCAAAGGAAGAGGGAGTTATCGGCCTTTGCTGGCAGAGAAGCCAATTACACGGAGCTTATTAGTTAGTCGAGAGAACCAAGCCCTTGGAGCTTGTTTGAGACCATATAAAGACTTGTGCAATCTACAAAGGTGGTGAGGAAATTGTGGATGAGCATAGCCTTGAGGTTGAGTCATATAAACCGTTTCATCCAAAGTGTCATGTAGGTATGCGTTTTGAATATCTATTTGCTTGATCTGCCAGTTAAAAGAGATAGCCAATGACAAGACAAGGCGAATTGTAGCATGTTTGATGACATGACTAAAAGTCTCATTGAAATCAATACCCTCTGGATCTTATAAATTCAACGGCAGCCCACAATATTTGCATTTCGAGGGGAAGGAAATAAGGACCAAGTGCCATTGCGTAGGAGAGCATCAAACTCTGCATTCATGGCGGTACGCCAATGTGGTGATTTGACCGCATCACAATAGCAGGAAGGCTCAACATCTTGAGAGTTAAGGTTACTGAGTAGCCTTAGGAAGAGGGTACCTTACAAAGTCATCAGATTGGGCCTTTGGTTTAAAGATATTGTTCTGTGATCTTGTAACCATTGCATGTGGTCTGTCGTTACTGTCAATGATGGTAGGACTTGAAGGTGAGGAAAGAGCATCCATCGGGTTGAAGGTAGATGTAGACATTTCAATATGTAAATTAGGAGGCGAGGAGTCAGGAGTGACATGCCTAACATTTGAAGTATCTTCCGGACCTGCATCATTAGTAACTAAATAAACATTTACATTAGTGTTGGAATGTGGTGTGCGCATATCCTGAGAACTGACAGCAGGCGCTAGAGCGAGATTGAGAGGCAATGGAACATGAGTTTGAGAAACGGGTGAAACGAATGATGGATGATATTTTTGGTATGGAAAAAGGTTTTCATCAAAGAACGTGTCGAGAAATATAAATACGACCAGTTGATAAATCAAGACATTTGTACCCATGGTGATTCAAACTATAGCCAATTAATATACACGTTTTACTCCGAAAATCCAGTTTGTGTTTGTTATAAGGGCGGAGGTTGGGCCAACATGCACACCCGAATATGCGTAAGAATGTGTAATCAGGGGGACGGTGGTATAGCACTTCATATGGATACCCATTATTGAGGATGGGTGTTGGTAGGCGATTGATGAGAAAGGTGGCGGTTAAAAACACATCTTCCCAATATAGTAACGGTAGATTGGTATGAGCTAACAAGCTAAGACCAATTTCAACGATTTGGCGGTGCCACATTCAATGGATCCAATTTGTTGGTGTGTGTGAGGGCATGCTATGCGATGGTCAATACCATTGGAACGAAAATAATTGAATTGTTTTTTATTTTTCGATCAAATTGTTTTTCCACAAAACATTGAAAATGAAGAAAGACATGCTCAACATCAAATTTAAATTTAATGGAAAATAAAGAACTTGGAAAAATTATCCATAAAACTGACATAATAACGAGCACCTGTAGTAGAAGCTACAGCTACAGGACCCCAAACATCTGTAAATACTATATCCAAAGGAGATCTAGAAACAAAACTGGATTTATTGAAAGGTAAAGCATGACTTTTGACTAATTGACAGTCAGGGCACAAAGAATGCATCTTGAACTTATCAACTAGAATTTTATTTGAAGACAAAGCATGTTGTACTACTGGGGAAGCAGTGTGACCAAGGTGATGGTGCCAACGATCAAACGAAATGTGAATACTGGAGAAGGCTCGAGAGGTGTGTTTTGGAAGTGATATAACCCATTATTGATTTGGCCGCGATGGAGGACAGTTCCCGAGTAATCCTTCACAAGAAAGAATTTGTCTTGGAACTCAAAATAGACAGTATTATCAATGCAAATTTTTTTTTAACATAAATTAGATTTTTCTGTATTTGGGGAGCTAATAGGACTTGATTTAAGTTAAGAGAACGGGAGGGGTATGAATAGAAGAGCTGCCAGTTTTATAGATTCGCAAACCTTGACCATTGCCAACTTGTAGTTGATCTGTTCTAGTATAATCATCATTCTTGAGGTTTAGGTTGTCCATATCATAAGTGATATGGTGTGTTGCACATGAGTCAGCATGCCAATCCTTGTCCCAGGGGCCATTGTTAGCAGCAACAAGGGCCTATTTATTTTGAGGAGGAGAGGGATCAAGATAATGTGATATCAAACCTATGATAGCACTTGCGTGCAGAGTGGCTAGGTTTCCCACACACTTGGCAATAATAGTAGAGGGAGATGATGTGTCATTCCAAGTATTGGATGAAGAACTCATTCTCCGAAAGTTGTTACGGGCCCGACCACGATATCCACCCATGTCCCTGTTATGTGAGTGGCTCGGCTGTTTATGAACTATATTGGCTCAGCGATGTAGGAGCCGATAGGTGGTGCCTGTTGAGACGAGATTCAGTGATAATTAGGAGGGAATAGACCTCCTCAAGAGTAATAGGATCTGTGCGTGCATAAACTGAAGAGACAAAGTTGCCATATTCATTCCCGAGACCAGCAAGTACATAGGAGATTATGTCATCACATTTGAGAGCTTGGCCGGCCATAGCAAGTTCATCAGTCAGTGTTTTGATGGAGAGAAAGTAATAATGTGCATATTGATTTCCTTTCTTGGCATTTGCGAGTTGGGTGCGAACTTCGATAGTGCCCGAGATTGAGAAGAGAAATTTGTCTCAAGCGCGCGCCAAACCGCAGAAGAAGTGGTATGCGAGACCATCTGTGAGAGTACACCCTCAGTCATCGAAGACATCAGTGTACTTGGGATAAGTTCCATCAAGATAGCCATAGAGATCTTGGCCACGGAAGTAGTTCAATAATTGAGTCTTCCATAAGGGATAATTAGTAGGAGTCAATTTGATGGAAACAATATTGGAGAGGGGAGTGATGGCATGGACAGATGAGAGAATATTGTCGAGGCTGGTAGAGGAAGAAGAAAGTGAGTAAGACATGAGGAGATGTTGGTCTTTTGGTGACTAAACTGATACCATATAGAAGCTTAGAAGAACTCACGGATTGATCTTCGGAAATTTTATTCACTTACAAACGTCACTACTCTTTTATAGAATTTATATACAAGATATGATAACAAGAAATCTTAACCAAATCTATTTTAAATTACAAATGGTTTGTATCTGATAGGCTTCCTTATCCCTTCTATTTATTTGGCGCTAGATGATTATATTTGTAGTGTGAATCCACAATATCCGCAACACTAAAACTTAAAATCTGTTCTGAAATCTGTCAGTGAATTGATTCCTGAATCCCGGTAAAAACCAACATTTTTCCTACTCCTTATACTGCTATTGCGTACAAGGGAGGTTATCGTAATCACATCGCCATCAGAATTTTCAGCAGAATTCTTTAGTTTCATGTAGTGTTGGGAAGGTGAACAATTAACGAGATTTCTCGGCATGACGAGCTTTCCATGTTTTTGTGTTTGTACTCAGAGAGAGCTCAAGTTCTTCCATAGGAGATGCCTTAACATTATCGAATTCACACTTCATTTTAACAAGTGCTCCTGGAGTAATTCTCCCACACTTATCATACAGAACGTCTCCACTAAGATTATAGTTGTAACTGAGAGGAATACTGTCCTTCGTATGTCTTGACATGCAAATCTGAGAAACCCGGCCATATTCGAGATACTTACGCGACAAGTGAGACATTTATGTATATGATATTTGTAATAATTTTCTTTTCTATGCCGAAAATTTGGAACTACAATAGGACTAACAAAATAATTTGGGCATTCTTCACGGAAATTAAACCAACTGCTAACTTTTTGGTCCATCTCCAGCATGAGTATCTTTTGAATATGATATAGCCGATGGAGCTCAATAACCTAAAAATCATGAACAAATTGAGAAGTTTAGCAAAGTACGAAATTCAAGAATTCTCAATCGTGAACAAGATATGCGGCATTTTAATCTGAACAAGCTAATTAGAGCCAGGAATAAACTACCTGGTTCCTAAATATTTTATCCTGCCCGACCATAGTTTGAGCTTGAACATTTTGCAATGATTTGTCAAATGCTTGCAGCAAATTCAGTTCCATTTCACCATCGCCTATCAACATCCTCACCTTGGATCCTTCAAGCTTTTCATAAAATGAGGATATCTTTTATAATGTAATCTAAACTAGTGGCTCATACCAAAATAAAATACAATGGCCGGCAAGAGGATAGCGTCAAATATGACCTACATTATCATCTGTTGTATATTAATTCTCAAAAAGTGTATCTCAGGAAAAAATGACAATGGCTTCAAAACAATTTTTATGTCGAGGCGATATTTATAATCTCCGTCCTTAAGACAATATTGCCCCGCTATGGTGATAACGGTTTGCTATGGCAATTTGTCTCCCAGATACAACGACTATGACTTGTGATAAGAGCACTCCAAATCACAAGTCCTCAAACCACAAAGGTCCAAAGCACTCAATTTGAAGAACAACAAATGCTCTCAAATTTCACTAAAAATTTGGTAATGATTTTCGAAAATCTTTTTTTTCAATACATGTGGGAATGTTATATTTATAGTTAACCAAAATCCATGTTCAAGGGACACCATTTGGAGGAAAAGTTTGGCCAAAAATCGCACCCCAAACACCAATGGACACACCATTTCACTTTCTGAAACAGTGCTTCGATCGATCGGAACAAATTCTCGATCGATCGAGCAACTGTTCACTTCGAACATGAAAGCCTCGGGTTCGCTCGATCGATCGAGAAATTATAATCGATCGATCGAGCAACTGTTCACTTAGAACATGAGGGCTGCTGTCTCGCTCGATCGATCGAGCATAAAAAAAAATATTTTTTGTTTTTTTTTTAATTCAAACTTTTTTCAACAATTCCCCACATGAATTAAAACAATGCATGTATGCTATCGAGTGCTTTGACGAACTATTATGGCATCTGAAGAGATAGCTTGCGGCTTTGAATCTTCCGTAGTAGTATTCAATCGGATTTACTTGACTTAATAGTGAACTTACAGTCTTGAACTATTTAGTCGTTGATGTAAACCAAGACAATTGAACCCACACCATAACAATTCTAACCTCCGTATTGGTTTCTTACGGTTGTGTCCGTTTCGGCTATGGACCACGCTTGGTTTCATAAGTGCTTTCCATTCTTTGAAGCGGCCACACTTCGCACTTACGTAGGTGATCTCCTAGAAGAGTATCCCGCTATACTCCAACATATTTTAATATGTCTTAGGAATCATTAAAGGCCTTTTGCCTATACTCGTACCCTTTTTGCAGGCTACACCCCTTATCATAGGAATGGGTCGGAGATTAATTCTCCAAGGTGTTTATACAATCTTGTAGTTTGGTTGTCCCTTTTGAACCTAGATCTTGGGATCTCCAGTCACATAGGTTGGGTATCCACCACAAGATTTTGATTATAGGGTTTTAATCCCATTCCCCTCGATAAACTATATACTTGATCTCTAGGCAAGCCTTTCGTGAGCGGACCGCAATATTCTCCTTTGACTTCACGTAGTCAATGGACATAATGCCATTTGAGATCAACTATTTAATGGTATTGTGTCTACGACGTATATGTCTAGACTTACCATTATACATGCTACTCTGTGCCCTTCCTATAGCAGATTGGCTATCACAATATATTTTAATTGCAGGCACAGGTTTTTCCCAACAAGGAATTTCTTCCAAGAAACTTCTAAGCCATTCGGCTTCTTCTCCCGCTTTATCCAAAGCTATGAATTCAGATTCCATAGTGGATCTAGCAATACAAGTTTGCTTGGTAGATTTCCACGACACTGCAGCCTCTCCAATGGTAAACACATAAGCACTTGTCGACTTGGAGTCTTGTGTGTCCGATATCCAATATGCATCACTGTATCCTTCCAATACAGCAGGATATCTTGTATAGTACAATCCATAGTTCAGGGTGTATCTTAAATATTTAAGTACCCTCGTCAATGCCTTCCAATGATCATTGTTTGGATTGCTCGTGAATCTACTTAGTTTGCCAACCGCATATGCAATATCAGGACGTGTACAGTTCATGAGATACATGAGACTGTCAATTATCCTTGAGTATTCTAATTGCATGACAGGGTCCCCTTTGTTTTTAACCAAATGTAGATTCGGATCATAGGGTGTTTTTACAGACGACGTATCATTCGTGAGAAATTTCTCGAGTATTTTCTCAACATAATGAGACTGTGACAACACTCGTCCTTCAGATATCTTGGAGATTTTAATTCCAAGTATCACATCAGCTTCACCCATATCTTTCATTTCAAAATATTTTATCAACATTTTCTTTGTCCCGTTGATGATTTCTAAGTTGCTTCCCACTATGAGCATATCTTCAACGTACAAGCATACTATTACATATACTTTAGGCGTGTTTTTCATATATACACATTTGTCGCACTCATTAATTTTGAAACCATTTGACAACATAGTTTTGTCAAATTTTTCATGCCATTGTTTTGGCGCTTGCTTAAGCCCATACAATGACTTAACGAGTCTACACACATTTTCATCTTGTCCGGGAACAACAAACCCCTCGGGTTGTTTCATATAAATTTCCTCCTCAAGTTCCCCATTGAGGAATGCCGTTTTTACATCCATTTGATGTATCTCTAAATTGTTTAGAGCAGCGATAGCAATGATCACTCTAATGGACGTAATTCTTGTGACTGGTAAATATGTATCAAAGTAATCAAGGCCTTCTTTTTGTCTATATCCCTTTGCCACGAGTCTTGCCTTGTACTTATCAATTGAACCATCGGACTTATATTTCCTTTTAAGAATCCATTTGCATTCTAATGGTTTACTTCCAGTTGGATGGTCTTCCAATTCCCACGTGTGGTTTTGCATTATGGATTCTATCTCGCCATTAATAGCCTCTTTCCACATAGGAGCATCAGGACTAGATAAGGCGTCATTAACCGATCTTGGTTCATTGTCCAACATATACGTCATGAAGTCAGGACCATAAGTCTTAGCCACTTTGGTTCTCTTGCTACGTCGTGGTTCTACTTCCTCAATAGAGTCACGGTTAGCGTCTTCATACACCCTTTTCTTAGGGCTCATTTCCTTGTTACTTTTGTAAGGAAATACTTCTTCAAAAAATACCACATTTCTTGATTCCATGATTGTACCTTCATGCACATCACTTATTTCAGATTTATGTACTAAAAATCGATATGCACTACTATTGTTAGCATAACCAATAAATACACAATCTATTGTTTTAGGCCCGATTTTTACTAGCTTTGATTTTGGTACTTCTACCTTCGCCAAGCACCCCCACACTTTCAAGTATTTGTAGGAAGGCTTGTGACCTTTCCATAACTCATAAGGAGTTTCATCCTTAATTTTGTGTGGTATTTTGTTTAGAATGTAGTTGGCCGACAGGATTGCTTCCCCCACAAGTTTTGTGGTAATCCAGAACTTGTCAACATAGCATTCATCATCTCTTTTAGAGTACGATTTTTACGTTCGGCAATACCATTTGATTGAGGTGAATAGGGGGCAGTGGTTTGGTGAATAATGCTATACTCAGTGCAAAATTCTTCAAACGGTGCTCCATATTCTCCTCCTCTGTCGCTTCGAACATTCTTTATCTTTTTGCTAAGTTGATTTTCAACTTCATTCTTGTATTGTTTAAATACTACCAAGGCCTCGTCTTTGCTTCTTAGCAAATAGACATAACAATATCTCGTACATTCATCAATGAAAGTAATGAAGTACTTTTTCCCACCTCTAGTTTCCACAAACTTTAGATCACATAAATCCGTATGAATTAATTCAAGAGGAGTCGTAGTTCTTTCAATTGAATGGAATGTCGGTTACGTTAACTTGGCCTCAACACAAGTCTCACACTTATGTTTCAAGTTAACATTCATTTGAGGCAATAAGTTTAACTTCACTAATTTGTTAAGTGAATCATAATTTACGTGACCTAAACGATCATGCCATAAATTACAAGACTCAATCAAATAAGTAGAATCATTCATTTTATTGCTTTCAAATTGACGTTTAACCGTCATTACATTCATTTTGAATAGGCATTTATCCATATAGCCTTTTCCTACAAAAACTCCATTTTTCGAGAGTACAATTTTTCCAGATTCTAAAACTAGTCTAAAGCCCGACTTGACAAGAGCCGATCCGAATATCAGGTTCTTTCGGATGTCGGGAACATGTAGGACATCAATCAAAGTCAATTCCTTTCCCGAAGTCATCTTTAGAACCACATTCCCCAGTCCAATTACCGGAGATGTTATGAAGTTTCCCATGTAGAGTTGGCGCCCACTTATTGGAGTGTATGTGGAGAACATGGCCTTGTCCGAACACACATGTCGGGTTGCACCGGAATCGACGAACCATTCCATAGGATTGTCCACCAAATTTGCTTCAAAGATCACAACGGTTAACATTAGATCATTCAAATCTTCCGAGATCCGATCATGTACGGTCACGTTGACTTGATCTTTTGCTTTTCCATGAGTGTCTTTGTTACGACAATCCTTTGCCATGTGATTGGGCTTTCCACACTTATAGCATTTTCCTTTGAACTTTTTCGCCTTGCCATTGTTGGAGGTCATACCGTCAAACTTACGCTTTGATCCGGTTCTTTGTTCAACTAGGTTAGCCCGTGGTTCCATTTGAAACCTACCTGCCTTCCTCTCGGAAACTTTGTTGTCCTCCTCGATTCGTAATCGAACCACAAGGTCTTCAAGACTCATATCCTTTCGTTTGTGTTTCAGATAGTTCTTGAAGTCCTTCCACATAGGAGGCAATTTCTCAATCATAGCGGCGACTTGGAATGAATCACTTAGACTCATTCCTTCCGCATGAATGTCATGCAAGATCACTTGTAGATCTTGCACTTGCGCCATCACAGGCTTGGTATCAACCATCTTGAAGTCGAGGAACTGTCCAACTATGAATTTCTTCATGCCGGCATCCTCGGATTTGTACTTCTTTTCCAGTGATGCCCACAGTACCTTCGCTGTTTTCACAAGACAATAAACATTATATAATTTATTGTCTAACCCATTTAGGATGTAGTTCTTGCATAGGAAGTCACTTTGATTCCATGCATCCAGTGCTGCCTTCTTTTGGGTGTCAGTCTCTCCTTCTTCAACCGTAGGAGGCTCCTCGGTTAAGAACCTTGCCAAACTTAGTGTGGTCAAGTAAAATAGCATCTTTTGTCGCCACCACTTGAAGTCGTTCCCATTGAACTTTTCAGGCCTTTCACCATGGTGAGCAGGAGTCGTTGTTGCACTCGAAGAAGCCATTGAACTGCACGATATTGTCTTAAGATTGTTGTTTATAAATTTTATCTCAAAGTGTATCTCAGGAAAAAATAACAATGGCTTCAAAATAATTTTTATGTCGAGGCGAGATTTATAATCTCCGTCCATAAGACAATATTGCCCCGCTATAGTGCTAACAGTTTGCTATGGCAATTTGTCTCCCAAGATACAACGACTATGACTTGTGATAGGAGCACTCCAAATCACAAGTCCCCAAACCACAAAGGTCCAAAGCACTCAATTTGAAGAACAACAAATGCTCTCAAATTTCACTAAAAATTTGGTAATGATTTTCGAAAATCTTTTTTTTCAATACATGTGGGAATGTTATATTTATAGTTAACAAAAATCCATGTTCAAGAGACACCATTTGGAGGCAAATTTTGGCCAAAAATCGCACCCCACACACCAATGAACACACCATTTCACTTTCTGAAACAGTGCTTCGATCGATCGGAACAAATTCTCGATCGATCGAGCAACTGTTCACTTCGAACATGAAAGCCTCGGGTTCGCTCGATCGATCGAGAAATTATAATCGATCGATCGAGCAACTGTTCACTTAGAACACGAAGGCTGCTGTCTCGCTCGATCGATCGAGCAGCTGTGCTCGATCGATCGAGCATAAAAAAAAATATTTTTTGTTTTTTGTTTTTAATTCAAACTTTTTCCAACATCATCTTATGCACAAATTTCTTGGGGAAAGATTGAAATTAAACAGTTGAATCATGCTGTAAAACTGAACAGAACGCATTTTCGTTTAATTCATTTTAACAATTTTTCAACGACATATGACCAAAAAAATGCCGGCAATGCAGCCTGGATATTCGAAGTGCAATGGCTGATTTTTCTATTTCACTCAAATATTGAACCACGCAAGATTTCTATGTTTATTTAATACTGTGCCAAAAGAAAATCAAATCTCCATAAGAACACTTGAGGTGTGCATTTCTCGACAGCTGCATTTGGTTAATCTGATTTTCGACTTCTTTGTTCAAGTCAAGAGATTATTTATTGCAAAAAGCATACAAGAATGATCAAGACTGGAAAGATCAAAATGGCTCAGGATTTGAAAGCAGGAAACTGAGGATCAATAAGGGCGGATAGAGATAAGACCTCACCTTTAGTCCAACAGTCACCATTCACAATATGTGATTCGATATTCTATCCACCAAACAAAATTAGTTCACAAGAAATTAACGAGTGTTTTTTTTCCCTTTTAATTTTTATACTGCAAAACATGCCTCTACCTTTCAAACTGTAGTTCAAGAAAATCCTAGTAGTCTCCTAAAGTACATGCAAACAGATATCTCAGCTGGCAAAACAGTTCCAAGTTGGTACCGAGAATAAAAAAGATGAAAGCAAAATAAAATAAAGGTTGACAAAGACCAAGATCCACTACTGCAAATTAGTATTAGTACAATATAATAAGTGCATAGTGTGGTGAACAGTGTTTTGAGTGTAGTTTACCTGAAAGCACTGTTCGGATGAACAGTGATTGTTTCCCTTGGTTTTTTTTTGCTTGGGCTTTGGAAAAATTTATAGGTGTGGGCCTTATGTTCTCATGAGCCCGATATATCACATGGATTCAAGGGAGATTATACAAGGTCGCTTCCTTCCTCTTCTCTTTGATAGAGCCGACAACCCGCCACCCGTACAGTTGCATTTATTGTTGAAGCTTTTCGTTGTTCTTTTTAGGTTCACGCCGCCGTGATGGTAAGTTTGAGGTTGATGGATTGATTTTTTTGTCATATTCTCGCCCTTCGCCCAACGATTTTTGCCCACATTCTTTGGTTTTTTTCTTGTTGGTTTTCTTACCCCATAGGTTTTTCTCCTTGGCGTGTTCTTTCATCCTTTGGCCCGATGGTTTTTTCCCTTCTTTTTGGTTTTCTTTCGTGTTAATTTCCTTACCCCGATGGTTTGGCTGCAACCTGCAGGATATCTCATCGATGGGAAAGGTATCATTCGTCTCGGCCTTGCCTTGCTGGGTTCTGGTGGTTTGCAATCCTATTTTGTTTCTCCTGGCTTCTTTCGCAGCTCGAGGATTCTCTGCGCTACCTCAGATCTAGGAGGTACTAGCTGAAACTGTTGTTTTCATTTCGATTCCTCAATTACTTGCCAGACTCGGCACTCATATCGCCGCCTCCATTTTCTGCTCCTTTCTTGCGATGGACCGAGTGTTTTTTTTTTAAAAAAATTCGACATGATTCTTTGGTTTCTTTTTATTTTGATTAGGTGATTCGTTGCCCTTTTTATTTTTTGGTCTCATTTTTTAATTTGGGATTTTGGTTTGTTGTCTGCGGCCGGAGTTTCATTAGAAAACTTGGGATACTTTTTAGGAATTCTTCGCTACAACGATCTTGTTTTATCATTCTCTGTGCCCAGGTGTTTGCTTGATGCTAATGTATTTGGAGGCCAAGCTAGAAAATCTGATGTTACGCATGAGAGGTATATAAAGAATTCCTTGCAACATCCAAATAAATTTTAAGAACTGAGAAACAAATCAAGAGTTTGCAGAGTTTTATAAAATTGCTCTCCTTTTTCTAGCGTACACCGCTGTGGATTCTATGCCAGAAATCATTCAAGCTGGTAGGCTATTCGTACTTTTTCGTGTTTTATAGTATACGAGGCTACTTTGGTGCTAGGAAGGTAATGCGTGGCTGTCATGGAATTTCAATAATAATGGAAACCTATAATTTTTAACCGAAATTATGCATAAACAGTTGAATGCATTTTTAAAGAAAGAAAAGTATCTAGATTATTTCAAAGCGTGTGGTAGAAAACCGACAATATTAACTTCATTCCATTAAATCCTTAATTATTCTTTGCCTTGTGCTTTTGCTTTTGGTCATTCGTTTGATTAATCTGCATTGATCTATTACATGAATCGCTATCCGACTAGGTTTTTGCCAGTTGTAATGACTGTGCTAGAAAATAATATGATAAAATTTGCTAATTAAAAATTCAATACTGCAGACAATGAACTGCGGAGTAGGTAGGAATTCATACGCAACACGAAACATCAAGAAGTTTCATTTACATTTTTTGATCTGGGTAAAAATTATACTTGCTGATATGCTTTCGCATAGAATCATTTATGTTTATTTGTAAATTTAATTTTTCCTATTGTTTTCTTGATATGATGTGCAGAATGCAGTGCATATTTTTTTCTTCTTCATTTTTTTCATGCGTGAATTGTTGAAGCTACTATTAAACAAAAATGCTTCATGCCATAAACATTTCCCTTTCTCCCTTTTTAGTATGATTTCTTGATTTTCACTGATGTTGTCTTTCCAGCTAACTAAGTAGGATTTGACATTTGATTTGTCCTTGTCGGCATTGTTGGGGAGAACATCTACAATTTAGGTGAACTTCTTGCCCATCCAATTGTAAGTATTATCTGTAAAAGTTCCATCTTTTGGAAATGATATTCAATGCCCATCTACTGTTTCTCATAGATCGCATGTACGTATCCCATACCATACCTTTATATGAACTTTATGGCCTACCTCTTATTGTTGCCAGTGTAACTCTGAAAAGTGGCATAACTTTCCAGACAAATTCAGAATTCAAATTATGTATTTGGCCTCGTTAGTTCCATTTTTCTGTTCTTACATGTAATAAGTAATTATCGGCATGGTTTTGTTCCAGTTTATTTGATCATTGATAATAATCTATATATTGTTCCTAGAATATTTTTGGTAATCCTATCCAATCAATATGGGACTAAATATTGTATAAAGATGATGAGTAGGGCAAGTTTTGATAAGCTTTCTTGTGGTGGCTTTTGGTCTTACCTTGTTTCTTAACATTTCGCAGATAGTTTTGCTGCAAAAAAAATTGAGGAAAATGGGACAAAGACGACTTAGACGAGCAGTTGATTATACAAGTGCTGTTGTACGATACATGTAGGTGATACTAGCTACAAGTGTTAACTATATGTTCTTATCATGCAGATAGTCATTTAGAGGTTTACTGTGCACCATCAACAACATCCTTCGAAGGTGTGGATATGAATTCCATAGGGTTTATTTGAGATAGCGAAGGACGTGATGAGCTGCTTGGAGATGTACACTTGTGCTATATTGTTCTATATCTGCTTGGAGATGTACACTTGTGCTATATTGTTCTATATCGCTCGTCATTCCATTCGTCCAAACGCTGATCACATATGCTTGCATTTACTGATTTTGTTGTTGATCCGTGGTTTATGGTGTGACGAGGCAGAGGTGGTATGTAATTCGGTGACAATTCATATAGATGATTATACTATCTATGGTAAATCATTCTTTTGATTCATCTGTGTGCTATGCTGGGACTTCATTTTCAATTTTTTTGAAGTATTGTGTTTGCATTGTTTCTAAATGACCCTTCTCTTGCTTCATTTTGTCCTCAGGCGGATGCCATTATGAGCAAATTTCAGAATGCTGGAACCCAGAGAGTGCTACACTTGATTTCATTTTTCTTTTAGTTTTGAGCATGATTGGATGTGTGTTTCTTAGCAATCAGTTTTTGGCATTCGCACGCATGAGTAAATCTGATTCTCTGAAAGATTGGCTACCGAAAATCTCTTTTGCTTTTTCTTACTAAAGGTTCTCTCTACAAAATTAAAATTAATTAAGACACACACAACAATAACCCATACAAGCCATTCCACAATTATTAATTAAAAACATGAAAAATTTCAGCAATACATATGCATCCCTGGACAATTGGCTTATTTGATCTCAGAATCTAATGCAATGTGATTTTCTGTGGAGTCAAGCTTGATGAAAACATCAGAATCAAGAGCTAAGTAGCTTCCATGGATCTGAAAAATTCAACCAAGAGTAAATAATTCCATAAACTTGATCAAAATTATTATATTCCTACTCTATAATTGGCTCAATGTTAATTAATTAGTCCTTGAAGGGATCTTACTTGTTCGACAGATGATTTTATGTTACTCGATTTTGGTCGTCGTTTCTTGGGAAACCATACCATTTGAGAAGCCCACAAGACAAGAATTTGTGCAGCTTGATTTTTGCTTATAGCCTGAGATCTTACATGCATGTATGTTATATATGCTCTTGTGTATGAAAATGTGCTAAGAGTTGGTGATAGGTTGTATAATACGTGTTGTGTCTTTGGAACGGAGGGAAAGCTTAAGGCTAAACACAGGAATGTCTAAGATTTTTTTTAAGAAATACTCCACGTGATTTTGATTTCAAATGCACTAATTTGACATGCCGAAATCATAAGTTCTATCAACTGATCAATTAACTTCTCGAAATGGATTCTTTGGTCACCAACTTCAGGACCCATTTCTGGTCAAATGACTTTTAAAGAACCAAAGACACTTAGAGCAGGGGATATTTTCAATCATTGATTCATTGTGGACACAGGTTTTATCTGCTTTCTTCTGACAAATAATATAATTCCTCATACTAGACGTGAAACATATTTAGCCTTCTTTTGAGTGTTTATTCTTTAAGGCAATTGCTAAATGCTAACTGATGGAGAAATATGTTCTTTTTTTCCGAAGAATGAATGCTTCTGAGGTTTTTGGACCTGAGAAATTTTCGCTGCTTTGTATCAAAACCTCAGTGTTGACTAGCTTTTAATTTTGAAATTTTATAAAATATTAGTTTGCATTTGCGTTGTTGAGGTTTTTAGTACTGCTCTTGAAATAAATTGATGCCTGTTTTTGTAGATTTTACCGTCCATGTCAATGCTTTGTAGTTGAAGTATGAAAATATATATTTGGCTGTATGTGTTTATTCTATCCAATTTCAAAGAAAAAAATGTGATGAAATTGTTAATTTACCATGAACTTTAAATGCCAGAAAATTGCACGTTAATTGGTTTCCACGGTTTTCTTAAATTTCCTGAACAGAGAATGAAGACCAAATTCTGACTATTGGCACCGCGCCTTGCGCGATGCCAAAGTAACTAGTAAACAAATAAAGTCAACACAGAACAACGAAAGGAACATGCAATTTGCAGTAAGACTGTGTTTGGTTGGATAGAAGATACTCAAATCAAAATGAACATTTTGACAGTTTCTTGATTTTGCTTCCTGCCTCCTGGATATGTCAAAAGATCAAAGCAATATCCACAACACCATAAACAGGATCATAAGATGAAAACAAGAATAGAATAACTCAAAAACATATTAACCATTTAGTTTTGTTCCAATAGAATGTGAAAACATGGAAATATAATCCCGTCATTTCCCGGATTTTGCCATGTTATTTCCTTATGATCTAAGTTGATGAAACTCGAAGCAAATCTTCGTTAACAGAAAAAATATGACAATAGGTGATATAAACACAAATAAAGACAACATATATACGCAGTTTTCTACAGTATATATACATGTAAAGAAAAAGAAAGAGATTGGACTCACATAAGAGAAGAAGAGATCGAGAAACGGGGAGGCGCTGAAAACAACACAAGACAGAGACTTTAGCCATTGGGAGTGTAAAACGTACCAAACAAACCATATTAAGAGATTATACAAACATAGAACACGCAAACGTCCTTCACGCATGTAGGGGAAGAGAAATTGAGTCAAAAAATAATAATGCAGTAGAACCCTATTGATATCGTTGGGACAGATAAAAATCTCAATTTAGAATCATATAAGAGGGGTTTATGTTTTTTTAGGTTCAAAATGATTAAATTTGGATTTTTTGGCCATTAAATATATATACACCAAAAAACTACTTTGTCTATATTTAAGTCACTAAAAATATCAATAAATATCACACTTACTATCTAATAGAAAATTTCAATAGTTTCATGACTTTCTAAAAGATTTACTAACATTTATTTAGGATGAACCTTTCACCCCAGATACCGACATGGCTTTGCATTTCATTTCATATATAATTTTATAGATACATGTTGTATTTCTTTTGATCGTTTAATAATGGGCTTTTGCTCACCCAAGGGGGTGGTTGTTGTCTTTGTATGTGGACAATGACAGGTTACAGGTGGACATGACCCCATAGAGGGCACGTCCGGTGGGAGCCACATTTGAGAGGTTTACTTTCCTACTTATCCCAGTAGTATATGAATATGTCTACCACGGGTGTGTCCCTGGGGGTATGAGGAGTTTATGTATATTTATTTGATCTTAGCCAGTATGGTTGTGTTTAATATTTTGATTTGTGTATGCTGCTTTATGTTGATGGATATGAAATTGATGGTACCTATATATATTTTTAGAATATGTCTATTGATATTGGCTGTGAGGACCCCAAATTTTGCCACTTTTCCCAATCATGAAGCCATTCATTGACTTGGTACAATCATGACATTAGTCATTCAAAGCTATTCAATTGTATTACCCAAATTCTTGCCACCATTCAATCCCACTCAATCCAACTTAATGACATTTAATTTCTTGCTTAAATTATGATAATGTGATGACTCATTGAATTGCCCAATTCAAATGCCTTGCCCCAAATCATGTTAGTCAATTATTACATTGCTCAGATCTTGGTACCCATTTAATTTCATGATCAAGTCATTTACATTACCATTCAATTATCTTATTCAATCATATGGTCAAAATTTAGGAATCCAATTTAATTCCTCCTACATTAAAATAACCTCACCCAATTCCACGTAATTGCATCCCAATTACATTAACAACATCCACCCATCATTCCACTAAAATCTTGCCAATTAGGAGCCAAAATAGTGGATCTAAATTGGACACTCTTCCCCACATTAAAACCACACTACGCCATGTCAAGAGGGGATTACTCTACACTTGGCACCATTTTTCGAAAATACACTCTCATACACACTTGATTTGCAACCTTCAAGGCAAAGGAAGAGGAGATTTTAAGCTGCTTCCCGCAACCCGTAATTCGTTCAATCATGCTTCGAAGGTAAGTGGGTTTTTGCTACAATGCCATTTTCTTTTTCTTAAATTCTACATATGATTTTAACTTTCGATTGAACATCAAATATGAATATTGTGTTTTAGATCTAACAAGTATGTGACATGATTATGATGAAAGGACTTTGCGGAGCAAAGTGCTACGTGTGTAGGAGCCACCATTTGAATCGGCGGGGCAAAGTGCTACATGATGTGGGCGTACCACATGCAAGCCACCTCTTGATCCTTAAGAGTAAAATACTATGCACACATGAGCCACCTCTTGAATCCAATATGTGAATATGCGCAAGATATGTGCTTATGGTTAATAAATGTGTTTATATGCCAATATCTATGAATTTGATAAAGAAATATTTGAAAGATTTTTCTATGAATATATGTATGTTTTCCTATGTTCAATAGGCCCCTACTTATTGGGTGTTTGTCCCAAACACTCACCCTCTTACCTCTCATCCCAGACAAATTCGAAGGAGAAGAAATCGAGGAAGAAGAACAAGAACAATACTGGGGATGGTGATCCATGAGGAGTCTTCAAGAAGATTTACTATTTTTAGTTACGCTTCCGCAACTTTTATTTAATCCAAGACAATTGTATTTCGTATTTGCAATTGTAATGCCAATTTATTGATTATGGAATAAATAGACTGGTTTTATCATATATCTACACATGAGGCTTGTTGCATCCAAATTTCATATTTGAATTCGACGCTGGTTTCACGTGCTCGGGTTTTGGGGCGTCACATTGGTGGTATATTCCTTGTACGATGAGGTTATACCGAAATTTGTAAGGGGACATGTTAATAAATGATAAACTAATCTTCCGTTATTTACTATATTATAAATTAGACTATCATTATCTAAATTTATCAACAGTTTTCATAGATATGTCTCCTAAACAATCTCCCCATATTACCATGACCGACAAGATTCGCAAAAAGACAACCCTAGTGTTACCCATAAATGTTATATTAAAGAATGTTAAATGTTGTGCAAGAGATCTGATACACTCCAACGGAACAAGATATTGTCGATACAATTCTAAATCAATCAAATGAAAATGCAACTGAGGTGGATGATGATGATAGACATGAGATACCTAAGATCTCGGCATGTAGCATTATTCAAATGCTACACTCGATGGAGATATTTTTGTTATAACAAGATGGCGATCACAAGGACCATTTGAAGACGATTTAGATGATGAAGGATGATGTAAAAATAATCAAACAAACAAGTCTAGCACAAACAGTATCTTAAAATATTTTTCAAATACGTAAAGTATGTAAAATATATGTATTTATTTGAAAATATCACTTTGTGCGAAAGTTGGTACTGAGATTTAGCACTAATATTTTCTGAAAAAATATTAGTAAAAAATATTAGTTATCATGATATACGGATTATTAAATTTTAACACTAGTCCCGACTTGGGACTGTGACTTTTTATCAGTTTAAAGAGATTATCAATTTAGAGAGAACCATTTTATAGGGATTTTATTGAACACATTTACCATCAGGCCTTCAAAATCCCAAAATAATCGAATAAAAATTTATAAACCCAAAATAAAATCGAATCAATTTTATTTGAAATGAACGAACTAACCAATATAATTTATTTCAAAAGCAAACTAATTGAACTAAGGTGCCCGAAATAAGCGAAGTAAATAGTTTAAATTATGTGTTATTTGTATAGAAGAGAAGACGCCAGAAAGTTGCTTAAGCTGGTTTGGTCACATATGATGTAGGCCCAACAATATATGCATCGAAGTAGAGTCCATAGATTTCAGTCATTACATGAGAGCAAAGAGACGATCGAAGAAGACATGACTCGTAGTTATATAAAAAGATTTAGAGTCCAAAATGATCGACAATGATATTATGACGAGAGAAGTTCTTGGAGAAGACTGATGAATGCGCTAAACTAGACTTGATTTCTTCTATGGTTCATGTAGCCTACCGTGATGTCTACTATGCCCACTTGTATGTAAGCCCGACTCCTAATTTTATGTTGCAATAATATAAAATGAATCCCAACTTTTCTCATTTGTTTTTTGCTAAACAATAATATAAAAAAATGTCGAAAAATATAAAAATTTTACCTCCTTAAGAATATATTTAAAAGTTTGCTTCTTTGTTTATAACCTTCTTTCACCTTTTTTTTTTTAAATTATATTGATATTGATTTGGTAGCACTCGGTTGCCAATATCCAACCACAACATGTATACACGTAATATGAAATCAGACATGTTTTGGAAAGCTTTGTCATGAGTTCCACGTACTGTACTTTGTTGTCAATTACAAGTCTCATTAAGGTCGAAAAATTGCTTAAACATATGGAAAACACATAATTTAGTTAGCAAAGATATTTATTTGGAAATAACCACGTACTCTACTTTTTGGTATACATATGTCATGAATGAAATCAGACATGTTTTGGAAAGCTTTGTCATGAGTTCCACGTACTGTACTTTGTCTAAATCAGTAAGCCAATTACTATAAATCCATCGGGTTACTCCCTATTAAATTTTGGGTAAAATATTAATAAATGTAACGATATTATTTTTAACCTTTTGTGTCTTTTGTGCAATATTTAGGCTGGTTTTAAAACCTATGACCTCATAATCCCTCTCGACGATGAAGCTTATACCTCATCATCTCACTGACCGACCTTGACTCCCTGTTATTTTGATGTTATATCTAGTATTCAGAATTTTTGTCTCGATTTGGTGACTCCAAATAAGATATACTGTCAAATGGTTGAACTAGTGATCCGGTGATCCACGACTCTGATTGGGTCAGTGTCCGGGCTTGTTTTAAAAACTGTAATCTCGTAACTTTCTCGAGTCCATATAAGCTATAAGCTATAATTGTTATATTCTTGATTTTAGGTAGGGTTTTTTAACTATTTATTCGAAAAAAAAGTTATTTAACAAAATAACCGAAATTTTAAAAACATTTTAAACTTGCCAAAAACGTCATTTGAGATGGCGTCTTCAGCTGAATACACCATCTAAAATAACGTCTTCAGTCGTCGTTAAAAAAATAAATAATTGAAGGCGCCATCTAAGATGACGCCTTAAATAAAAAAAATTGTTTTTTTATGAAGGCGCCATCTGAGATGGCGCCTTCATCAATGTTTTTTTTTTGCGCCGGTCCTTCCTTCCTTTCTTCTCTTCTTCCTCCTTTTTTCTTCATTCTCTCCTCGCAAATTCTCTCAAAAAATTTTCAAACGCTTGAAACTTGTTTTTGTGCCATATTTCAAAAATTATTGTGATTTGCAATTTGTGGAGCTTAGTTGTTTGTCATTCTTGAATTTGAGGTAACATTACAGCTTTTTAATATAAATTTTTGAAAGTTGTAAAATTTAATTATTTTGTTGTTTGTGTTTGATTTTTGTTGTTTGGTAGTTTTTATTGAAAAAATAGTTATGATTTGGAGATAAGGACAGACCGCCGGATGATTTACGGCGTTGGAGTGTCGGAATGTGACTGCCATTTCCGGGAGGAGGCCGCCGGCGGTGGCGGCGGTGGCTGGCTGGTGGTGGTTGCCGTGTTTATATTTTTATTATGTTTATATTTGTTGTGTAATATTTCAGGATGGATTTACAAAGAGCACCAGGCCCGATTGACAGCCATCTCCTATCATTGCAGTCAGGTCATCGATCTGAGACTGTTTGGGCAGGTGATATTGATTCTACACAACGATGCAGAAACCCTGATAAATATTTTTGGGATCTTTGCCCCATCGATACTCGTGTTGTGAGTTTGTTGGACAGTATTGGTTTTTATGGTGTTTATAGGTCTGGTAAAATTGCACTTGACTTTCACCTCATCACGGCTTTAGCTGAGAGATGGCGCCGTGAAACACATACATTCCACTTTAGATCCAGGGAGGCAACCATCACACTGCAAGACATTGCAGTGATATGGGCATTGCCAATAGATGTCATCGTATTATCCGGTATTGATTATGATAGGAGTATACCTGATTGGCAAGAATATTGCCATATGCTTTTGGGATTTGCACCGGATACTGCACACTTTAAAGGTGCAAAGTTGTACATATCTGCAATAAAGATCATTTGGTGAATAATGCTCTTACTGAGCACAATACGGCAGAAGATGTAGTCCGATATACTCTGGCTTGTGTGCTATTGATGTTAGGTGGAATTTTGTGCCCTGATTCGTCCGGCAATACTGTAAAGTTATTATTTTTATAGAAGTTAGAGAATATTGATTCAGTTGGCAATTATAGTTGGGGGAGTGCCGTATTGGCATATTTGTACCGTGAGTTATGCACTTCCTCGATGAGAGGAAAAAAAAGTGATAGGTGGTGCATTACAGGTCGTACAGGTAAACTTTACGTTAGCACTTTTCAAATGTTTGAAATATTTTTATCGTCATAATAACTAATATTATTCCTGACAATATTTTTGATTTGGGCATGGTCAAGAATACCTGGTTTAACTCCTCAACTGGGTGATGCTAGATTCGACATTCGCCCAATCATTATCGATGAGGAGAATGTGTTACCTGCTGCTCCATATGGTGCAAGGTAATAATGTAACTATGTTTTGTGTTATTTTATATGTTTTAATATATTTATAGATTTTGTAATTGTGTTTCTTTTCAGATGGGCATGTCATTTAAGGTTTACGGAAACAGGGAGGCATTATGTACGTATCATTAGGGAAATTCTTGATGAGCAGCCATCAACTCAAGTAAGCAATATATTAGTTGTGTTTGTTATGAAAAGTAAATAATGTTGTTTATATTATTTTAATCCAATTTTGTATTTTTAGTTTAATTGGCAGCCATACCCTGCTAAGTGCACTGAACATCCGAGCCACCAGTTATGGACCTATGCCGGCCCATTAATTTGTTATGATATCGTTGAAATGCACCATCCTGATAGGGTTCTTCGTCAATTTGGAATGCTACAAGACATCCCCACAGATCCACGAGCACTGGATGATAAATTACATTCGGTTGACCGAAGATGAAGTATCAATAAAGATTGGAGTGCACAACATGTTGTATATATACAAAAATGGGAGATGGCACGTGATTTATGTGTGGACAGACCACTATATTGTGCAGTAGTGGTTGGATATAGTGAGTGGTATGAACGAGTCACACGTAGATATGGCCATGTACAGACTGGATACCAACATGGTAATTCAAGGTCTTTTCTCTTGGTCTGGCATTGTCAAGGGGAACCCACTCAACGACTGTGCGGGATTCCATTTTTGCAAAGCTCCCGTATAGTAAGGCAATTTTTGAACGGAGCTCTCCCATGTTCCATACACATTCTCAACAACACGTCGCAAACTAAACCATCATTTTGCATACGAGATCTCAAATACATATTTATCTTTAACTGTTTGAATTACATACTTTATTTCGAAAGCTGGATCATGCCGAACAATTCGCACTAACAAGCTAGCAATCATGTTTTTGTCCAAATTTGCATGATCGATAGACAGCTCACTCAAAAGGCAAGTGTGAGAACCTCCATACTTGTTTATTTTGAATAATCCTACTTTTTTCTTCAAGGAGGCGCACATGTACCATCTACAAGGTGTATCTTCTGTACTATGTTTGCACACCACTTTCCACAATGTTTTTGTACTCTAGACAACCCGGTACTCCCATTTTGCAACACGTACAGAATAATCCTTTACAGCTGCCTGCAGATGAGCTTTATTTTTGAAGAACATATCTACATGGATATCCCCTTTGGAGTAATCGTAATAACTCTCCCATTTACCTGTTGGAATGTCTACTGAGTCTGCAAATACTTTGGGATGTGTCATTGAGAAGAATGGAATTGTTGGATAAAGGACATGAGTATTTGTCGTGGTTGTCTCCGGTACAGTAACTGACACTTCTTGGGTGATTGGGATCTCCTCATCTTGATCTGCAATTGTTTCTGACATGACACAAATGTCAACCTCATCAGCATCATCCTCAGACGGAATATCATCTGGTTCAGACTGAATATCATTTCCCAATTCAGCAAAACTGTCTGCTAGTGGCTCAGGAGCAATAACATCAACATCTATGGGATCGTCATCTGGATCTCTACCAGATAGAGTCATTCCTTCTGCAACTACAGGCAAACAATATACATTTTCTGGAATACAATCACAGTTTCTTGGTTTTGTTTCTATGTAAATTTCCAAGCAACTATGACCCTGTTCTGAATCCAATAGCCATGCTAATTTATAATCATTATCTATTGGCAAAATTGTCTGTCTTAGCCCGGCAAATCTCTGAACATATGTCTTGCGTATATTTTTAGAAGAAACTGGTTGCGGTCGATGCCAATGATATTATATCTTTCGTTCAACAACTGCATAAAATTAATTGTGCGAGATATTGTGGTACCTCTTAATGGACCACGGTCATATCTAATGGTATCTGAATTTTGTAATATATTACCTCCACAATACAATAATATTTGAATCGACATCTCTGAAAAAATTATTAAATATTACAAATAATTAATACATTTCTATAATCAGGATGATAAAATCAATAATATAACAAAATTTTTACCTGAAAAATACTTGAAGGGTGGCTAATTAAGATTGGAGATTCAACAATTTCAACGATAAACAAGATGACAAACTATAAATGGTATGTTTTAGTTTCTGTGTAGAAAATGAAGGGTTCGGCCGGGCATTTTATAGTCAAGAAGGCGTCATCTCAGATGACGCCTTCATGAAAAAAACAATCAATCATACGATTTGTTTTTCCACTTTATTTTTAGCTGTAATATATTAAATAAAAATATATATTTATATAATGAATTTAAAAATAATTAGTGCAAATTTAATTTATTTTTAACCACACATTTTTTAAAATAAAATATTACTTTTCAAATAAATTTGTTTTAAACCGAAATCAAGTCGAAAGCAATCAAAAGATATCAAAGTATTATCATTAATTTGTATTCTCATCAGCTACATCCTATGCTCATCCACGAGAAGGGGAGTGATGTATCATGTGGCCTCACAACCCATGTTATCAAGAACCAGATGATAGACAATGAGACAAAGGTAGAATGATTAAAATATTAAGCTCATCTCATTCTAATCATATCCACCAAACCGGGCCTTAAATGATCAACGTAGTTATTCTACATGGTTAACATTAATCACATAGTATCAAACATTATATATAACGTGTGAGGGTGTTAATGGTATGACCTAATATGAACTTACCATAATACCCTCACATGTGTTATCAAATAACAAAGAAGACAAATGTGCTAAATGATAATGTGATATCCGGAAATTAATTATGATAATCCCAAAGTAAAGTTTTGATCGAATCGTTAATTGATAATAATTGTATCGACTTGAGTTTTTAGGGGATTATTATCCGGTGTTGGTATTGTTGGATTCAAGGTTCGAGATTTATTCTCATTGACTTGTTGAACCATGGAATTGTGTTGGTAAAGGGATTTGGAGTCTGGGAAGCTTTGGTTTGAGGTTTGATATGTAATTGAGTGAGTTGAGATAATTTATTGAGCACTTTTGTTGTTAATGAATTTCATACGAGTATTTGAAACTCGGATTTTTGGAGCCTTGGTGCTATATATACCAAGTGGACTCAGTGTTCAACCATTCTCCACTTCACTTCCATCTCTCCTCCACACCACTTCTCTCCTCCCCTTTCCCTCTTCCCTTTCTTTCCCCAAATAGTTGGAGGCTCAATTCCTAATGGATTTTCGAGCAAGTTATTAAGTAATCTTCTTCCCCTCTCTTTTATCTTTGTTTGGATAACATTTTTGTGAAGTTTGGTAATGATTTGAGTTGGGTTTAAGTTTGAGGATTTTTGAAGAATTTGTTATATTGTTCTATTGAGTGTTTTTATAAGTTATAATGGAGTTTTTGAAGTATTGTGGGTTTTATGGGTGTTGGATTTGAGTATGGGTTTGAAAAACACCATTGAAGCAAAAAACAATTTGGAAAATCGTAGGCCTGGATCGATCGCGATGCTCGCACCGATCGATTGCGACGTAAGCGATCGATCGCGACGTAACGTGGGAATTTGGATGCATATATAGTATCGCCGATCGATCGCGGGGAAGTGCCTGATCGATCGCGAGGACCATGTCGATCAATTACCGAGGGACGAAGTTGGTCCTGATTTTGTGAGGCTGGTGATAGTAGCGATCGATCGCTAGGCCAAAATTGTTGAAAATATTTTGTTGTTGATATGTCGACGCACGCTTTGCTCGGGTCTTTTGGGTATGATATCGTCTTGTTAGCATATATATATATATATGTATATATATGTTGGGTACGTGCTTGAGTATGTGATTGTGTGCACGTAATTGATTGTGAATTATTGCTCGTGTGTAGCGACTAATTCTTCAGATCTCAGGGCAAAGGCAAAGAATGGCTTTTATGATTGGACTTTAAGGTACGTGTAACGTACGAGCATAGTTAAATATATTATTGTCATGGTTAATGAATAATATATTATTGTTGTGATGAATTGGTATGTGTTATGAATTATGGTGATGCCGCTGTTGAGCAAGCAATGAGTATGATGCTGCCGCTGTCGAGCGAGCAATGATTATGATGTCGCCGCTGTTGAGTGTGCGAGAGGTTAGAGAGTCGCCGCTGTTGAGTGTGCGAGAGGTTAGAGTGTCGCCGCTGTTGAGCGAGCGATGTGATACGATGAGTTATAATTATGAAATTACTGATTGAGATGTATTCAATTTTCGTAAATCATTATTGAAATGATTTAGCTATGATTGATTATATAATTGACGATTTTGGATATTGTGAAAGAACAGGAACAACAGGGGAGATCCCATATGGTTATGGTATATACATGGAGTATTATCTAAATTTGTAGTCTTACATTCTGTAAATTATAGAATTGTGTATTTGGCGATATTGATATTATGCTTCACCCCGTATGGGGGTTGTTTCTGTCGAAATAAGTAGAACATGTATACTATTGGCAATGTAAATGAGTTCGAGCTGTCGAATGAGAATGCTCTCAGGACTGAGGTACCAATATTGGTATATGACAATATGTTTATACAAATAAATATACATTTACTTGTTCAATGCTAGCCTGTGAGCATTTTGATATGAGTATATGATTTGTATGAGGGTAGTGAGATTTCTCTCATTTATGAGTTTCATGAAATCTATTAAGGAAAATTGCTTAATGAATTGAGAACATATAATTGCAATACGAAGTGTGCTTAGTTGAGCTGTGTTGGGAATTAAATGTTACGATGATTTATGTCAAAATTTTATAGATGTCGTGACATTGTTATTGAATCATGTTCAAGAATTCCCTAATGTTATGAAAATATGCACTACTATATTATGTGATAATGCACTAATTTCGGGATAATGACGTTGAGTCCTTATGGATTGCAAGACCCCTGCTAATTTAGATAACCACAATAACATCAAAAAAAATATTTGTGAGGGTATTAACTACAAAATCAATTTGGAAAAAAAGTTTATCACATCCCAAAGCCAAAGTTAAAAATTGAATTTATAATTACACATCAGTTTACCAAACAAATACTGTATATGAACGGAAGGCATGCAACGAAGCACTAAGTATATACAATTTAAAAACACAAGAAGAAAGAAAAAAATCTACAATTACATGGCTAATAAAACCATAAAAATAAATAAAAAGACGAACTCAAGTCATTGATCTGCAAATTCTTCAATTCTTGATTTGATCCTCCGCAAAGTCCCCTCAACTGCAATATCAAATGCATCTGTCTTACTTCTCAACCCCAATGAACTCCCATGTTTTCTATACATTATTCTAGGCAGCATCTCGACTAATTTTTCCCTCATTCTCCTAACTTCAATTCTTGGTATACTCATCAATACATCAACAATTCTCAACCCTTTAAACACAACATCTTCCTTGGATATAGACACAGAGAATTCAATGTACTCCTCCTCTGGTAAGTGCCACCCGTACTGCTTTTTTGCAGACAAATCCTCGAAAAAAACCGGTATACACCCTGCAAGAATGCTATCAAAAGTCGAGCGCCTAGTCGGCGTATCCCCCGGAGGCTGCAGGCAGAAACTGGCCTGCAGCATTGGCTTCATCACCATAATAGGATCGTGTTCACAAATCCCATTCGAGCAGTCCACAAATTCGCAGAATTTTCCATATCCAGTGCCATTCGCATCCATATTAGTGCTATTATCACATTCAAGCCTAATGCTTCTTCTAATATTGGGATTAGCGGAAATCCCACCTCCAGCAGCGAATAACATCAATGTGTTTCTCCTAGATTTCCTTATCCTATTGATCCACGACTCCAGATAAGCTAAATTTGGAGGGTGAAACGAGGTGGGATATGGGATTGCTTTTTCTTGCCATGGGTAAGCCCTGGATTCAAGTGTCAGCGCAGTGACATTAAAAAATTCAGGCAATTCAAGAAATGAAGTCCCGAAAGTCGGCGGATCGTTTGACAATGGCTGGCTGAAATCCCACGCCGGGCGTGCCATTACCACGAAATGATCGTGGCCCTGATTTTTTCTCCATATGGAAGGGTTGTCTAAATGTACTAAATAATGAAACAAATCCAAGCCATGGTTGAAGCTAGAATTGACTTCAGGCCCGAAAAGGTATTTCAAGCTATCGATCCCAGCATAATACGGTATGTAAACTGCGTTTGCAAGATTTGGATCAGAGGTCAAACAAGGGTATTCAAGCATACGGCGGTGGAAAATGAGTTCAAGCATAAAAGGGTCGGTTCTATACCAGCTGTGGGAGTTGTTGTGCGTCTTTTGGCCGAGGCCATGGTTGGACAGATAAGGGCAGAAATCGTCGAACAGAGGATATTGGGAGCAGTTGGCGAGGAGGTGGAGGTTGAATTGGGGCGGGAGGTGGCGGATGTGGATCCATTTGTTTGTGCAGTCAGATTCGGGATCGGAGTTTTGGGATTTGGTAGCGACAAGGAAAAGTAAGATGGTGGTGATGAGTCGAAGTAACCGAGGCGGCGAGGGCGGTGGTGGCGGCATGGTGGTTATTTACGGTTGAGATGAGGGGTGGAGACGATTTGTTGGGAGGAAGGAGGGGAGGTTGAGGGGGTAAATGAAATTGAAATTTACTTGTTTCAAGTGGTTCAATTTCTACCACGGATTGATCTGTCGGTGATTATTGTCATTTTGTAAGTGGTCCAATCACCGAATCCAACGGCTGCATTTTCAGGTTTGGAGAACCCATTATTTATTATCAAGAACTTTTAGTTTTATTATTATTTAAATGATTATATTATACTAAAATTCAGAAAAGTGGAGTACAGTACGTGTAATGAATGTGGTTGTCCGAAATTGGAATCATTAACATTTGTCATTTACCTTAGATTTCGATCATGTTCACATGAAACGAACTTTTGACCAAGTATTCCACGCATTAAAAAAGAAAAAGAAATACTACAGACAGCGGTGCAGTGATCTATTTAACTTAATTACTCCTCTAGATTATTTATTTTAAAATGATTCGAATTCGAATCTCACCGATTCATCTACTGATAATGACCGTCTGCCACGTGGCTTAGGCTTACTTTACTATATGGATTGAGAGATGCTTCGCTCTTAGGCGCCTCTAAAGGAGCATAGTTAGAATTTAAAAAGATTGAAAATGAGATTGATTCCAAGAGGAATTATAAATCACATTGCTTGGATAAATCTGATTTTGAATCTTCAGTTTTTGAAATTCCTTGTCTTTCCACAAGCCTTTATTCCTAATCGTCTGTGTCCAATTAGTAAGGAAAACCGAAATATACACGTAATCTTAAAGGATCCTCATCATGTCCTAGCTTTTCCAAATTTATGTCTATAAATCCTAAGTCTCCATTTGAACCTAATTTAGCCCATACCAAGTCCACAACACAAACAGGACCTTCGGTCAAGCCATAAGCGTCGACATCCCCTCAGGAAAGCCTCCTTCATGCTTCGGGCAACCCATCTTCCATATCTGGTCATTGTCCTCCGATTGCGGGCAGCCCTTCCATAGGCCATGATTCTGGCCCTTTGTTGTTTTGTGGGTCGAAGAATGTGAATCTCAGTAAACCCTAATTTGGATTGTTCGGGCAGCTCGATTGATCGAACAACGGGCTCGGTTAGCCGTGTAATTCCCGCAAGAAGCTCTTCTATTCCCCCTTCATAATCTCCCAAGTGCGTGGATATTGATTCTTTGGTATCCATTCCTTCTAAATCGTCTCTCAAGTCGGGCTACTTAAATAATAAAAAAGTTTGGTTTGTTTAATATTGAGATTTGATATGCAATCTTCCCATAATCAGACGGATATTCATTCCTTACTTGTGCATATTCTCAAGGGTATGCATTCATTTCTTTGTATTATTTCTTTCTTTGTAAGTAGAAGTTTTCCTTATCAAATTGATTGTAATATGTAATATAATTTTGTCATGGAATGAGAATGAAACACATTGCACAAAACTAAATTATTTTACATGGTATCAGAGCAGGTTTTGTCACCCTAAACTCCACCAAAAGGTGACCCGCTGCCAAATTTTTTTCGATATTCATAATGGCTAGTGACGATCATCAAAATAAAGAAGATGTTGCCGGCTCCTCCACTGTGGGTGCAATGTCACCATACTACATCCACGCCTTTGACATTCCCGGACAAGTCTACGTAAGCGAACTTCTTCGAGATGGAAATTATGGTGATTTGGTGAATGACATGACTGTTGGGTTTTGGCCCATTACCACTCATTTTACTTGTTGGGCTTTTGGCCCTCCTTCCTTACCATAACCGAGCCCCCACTTCCGAGCCCCCACTTTCATCTCAGCACCTCACCCTTCGTCTCCCACCTTGCTCCAGAAGCTTCTCCTGCGCGTGTCTCTTCGGCTGGACCATCCTTGGGACTTGCTCCCCTCCCCTTCGTCTCCCTTGGTGCCATTAAGTTGGCTTGGGTTCATGATGAGGAATAAGTCTGAAACCCCACCCCCTTTGTCTTCTGGTCTCGGTTTTTCCTTTGTGGTTGGCTGAGTGCTTTGTGCTTTCTGTGTGAGAGTGGGTGCACTGTGTGTGTGGCCTTGAGCTTAGGGTGGTGCTTGGCGTGGCCGTGGGTGTGGTGCTGTGTGCACCGGCAGTGGCTGTGTGCACTGGTGTGGCTTGTGCTTGAGTGGTGCTGTGTGCGCCTTGGTTGTTGAGTGGTGCTGTGTGCGCCTTGTGCTTGAGTGGTGATGTGTGCGCCTTGGTTGTTGAGTGGTGCTGTGTGCGCCTTGTGCTTGAGTGGTGCTGCGTGCGCCTTGTGCTTAGAGTGGTGCTGTGTGCACTTGGTTGTGGCCGTGAGTGTTGGTGCTGTGTGCACTTGGTTGTGGCCGTGAGTGTTGGTGATGCGTGTGCGCCTCGAGCCCTGGTGCTGTGTGCACTGTGTGTGGCCGTGAGCTGTGGTGCTGGTGTGGCCGTGAGCTGTGTGTTCGGGCTGTGTGCCTTGGGCAGTGGTTCGGGCAGGGTCTTCGGGTAGTGTCTTCGGGCAGTGTGTGTGTCTCCCCTTTTGGATTCGATACCTTGGTTCCCCGGTGACGACGTTGAAAGGAAACCCAGCTCGACCTGAGCCCTAATTCCCTACTCTTGTTTAGTATTTCAGTTTATAGTTTTATTTGTTGAAATTGTATACTGTGATTGTTTTTGTTCTTGATTGCACGTTATCAATCGAGATCGAAAGCGGAACAAAATCCTTACAGTGGTATCAGAGCGTTCCGTGCCTGGTGGAGTGCTCGGTGGACTTCGGGCAGCAGCAAGAGTGCTCGGGCAGACCTCGGGCAGCGACTAGAGTGCTCGGCTGGTCTCGGGCAGTGGTTGTTGGGCTTCGGGCAGCAGCAGGAGGCTTCGGGCAGCAGCTGGAGGCTTCGGGCAGCAGCTGGAGAGTTTGGGCAGCGACAGGAATCTCGGGCAGATCTCGGGCAATGCTTTCGGTGCTTCGATCAGTGTGGTTTCGTCACCCCAGAGCTTTGTCTCTGGGTAGTAAGTGATTATCTTGACCCATAATCTATTTACTACGTTGTTTCTAAGTAATTGTGTCCCTTACCCGTAAGGAAAATCTCAATCTGAAGCCCCATGCTCGTACACCGTTGAGTGTATTGTGATCTTGTGGGTGATTGCGATTTTTCCTTCCCTTAGCTTGGTAAATTCTTTCATTGTGTTTTGTGTGCCTTGTGGCCCTTGCTTCTGCTGTTTGGTTGTTGAAATTGTGTGTGCCTCTCTGCTTAGTTGTGATGGCTTCAATTTCTGGATATAACCTTGAACCGTTTAATGGAAAATCTGATTTTTCTATATGGCAACAAAAGATGAAAGGAATTTTAATACAACAAAAGGTATTTAAAGCTATGGTAATTGGGCTGAGAACATTACTTCTGCTAAGAAACTTGAAGATGACGAATATGCTTATTCTATGACTCTAAAAGATGTGAGACATGTTCCTGCTTTGTGCAATAATTTGATGTCTTGTTCTGGATTAGAATCATGTGGTCTTGATGGTAGATGGGGAAATGGTGTTATGAAAATCATAAAGGGTTCTTTGGTTGTTTTCAAAGGTAAAGAGAAAAGACATCTTTATGTTTGCAAAACTGAATCTGTATATGATAATGTGAATTCTGTGACTGATGACTTGACTGATCTGTTGCATAGGAGATTAGGTCATATGAGTTCTAAAGGTCTAGAGAATTTGCATGAAAAAGGTTGCTTTGGTAAAGACGAGTTGTCTTGCATGCCTTTCTGTGATTCGTGTGTTTATGGCAAACAGCAAAGAGTGAAATTCCCGGTTTTCCCTTCCCCTAATGTGACTATGAGTTCTGTGCATGTTAATGACTCTGAGTCCAGTGCTACTCCCTGCGAGGTGGAGCATTTAACTGGTGTACGTCATGTTAATGAACCTGAAATTCATGGAATGCCTGTAAATCATGGTAGTGTTGTTGAACATGAACATGTTGTGCATGATGAATTAGTTGCTAATGAACATGAAGATTTGCATGATATAGCTTATGCTATTAGTTGCTTAATGTATTTAATGGTTAATACTTGGCATGGTATAGCTTGTGCTATTAGTTGCTTAATGTATTTGCTGGTTAGTACTTGGCATGGTATAACTTATGATATTAGTTGCTTTAGTAGGTATATGACTAATCCTAGCTTTGTGCTTTGGAATGTTGTTCAATGGTTGTTATCTGTAGGTGATAATCTAAGTGATTATGTGTTTAATCCTGCTGATATGTGTACTAAGTGTTTGTCCCTTAGTAAATTTCAATCATGTTTAAAATTTTTTAAAATTTGATACTGATGATTGATGCATGTTTTGTCCCTTGGTTAGTGTTTTATAACCTGTTGTGTGCTCGTTATAAAACTGTTACCCTGGTTACTTTCCCACTTTAACTTGCTGTGTGCTTGTTATTGTTTTTCCTTTGTCTGTGCTGTGTGCTATGACAGGAATTTGGTCCACACAATACTGTGTGTGTTGTGGGGACCCTTTGGGCGATGATGAGTCATCTATTGGGTTTTCCTTACGTCGAGGTGGAGCCGGTAATGTGCCAAGGTGGAGATTTGTTGGGTTTTGGCCCATTACCACTCATTTTACTTGTTGGGCTTTTGGCCCTCCTTCCTTACCATAACCGAGCCCCAACTTCCGAGCCCCCACTTTCATCTCAGCCCCTCACCCTTCGTCTCCCACCTTGCTCCAGAAGCTTCTCCTGCGCGTGTCTCTTCGGCTGGACCATCCTTGGGACTTGCTCCCCTCCCCTTCGTCTCCCTTGGTGCCATTAAGTTGGCTTGGGTTCATGATGAGGAATAAGTCTGAAACCCCACCCCCTTTGTCTTATGGTCTCGGTTTTTCCTTTGTGGTTGACTGAGTGCTTTGTGCTTTCTGTGTGAGAGTGGGTGCACTGTGTGTGTGGCCTTGAGCTTAGGGTGGTGCTTGGCGTGGCCGTGGGTGTTGTGCTGTGTGCACCGGCAGTGGCTGTGTGCACTGGTGTGGCTTGTGTTTGAGTGGTGCTGTGTGCGCCTTGGTTGTTGAGTGGTGCTGTGTGCGCCTTGTGCTTGAGTGGTGCTGTGTGCGCCTTGGTTGTTGAGTGGTGCTGTGTGCGCCTTGTGCTTGAGTGGTGCTGCGTGCGCCTTGTGCTTAGAGTGGTGCTGTGTGCACTTGGTTGTGGCCGTGAGTGTTGGTGCTGTGTGCACTTGGTTGTGGCCGTGAGTGTTGGTGCTGCGTGTGCGCCTCGAGCCCTGGTGCTGTGTGCACTGTGTGTGGCCGTGAGCTGTGGTGCTGGTGTGGCCGTGAGCTGTGTGTTCGGGCTGTGTGCCTTGGGCAGTGGTTCGGGCAGGGTCTTCGGGTAGTGTCTTCGGGCAGTGTGTGTGTCTCCCCTTTTGGATTCGATACCTTGGTTCCCCGGTGACGACGTTGAAAGGAAACACAGCTCGACCTGAGCCCTAATTCCCTACTCTTGTTTAGTATTTCAGTTTATAGTTTTATTTGTTGAAATTGTATACTGTGATTGTTTTTGTTCTTGATTGCAGGTTATCAATCGAGATCGAAAGCGGAACGAAATCCTTACAATGACCAATGCGCTATTTGCCAAGAATAAAATTGGCTTTGTAGACGACACCACTCTCATGCCCAAACCAGATTCACCAGACTTGATGTATTGGATGAGGTGTAATTCCATGGTAAAGGGCTGGTTAAATAGTGCGAAGGACAAAGAAATTCGCAGCAGTGTGAAGTACGCCAAGACAATACGTGAAATCTAGATGGATCTTGAAGAAAGATCGAGAAACAAAGCGCGCCCAGAGCATATGAATTGCGTAGGGCAGTGACTCTGCTTCGCCAAGACAGGATGTCGGTGTCGGCATATTACACCAAGGCTTATGGATGAAATTCAATCTGTCTCATCCACCCCGAGATGCGTGTGCAACGGTTGCACATGTGATGTTCAAAAGCAACTCATAGCAATGCGGGAACACGAGCGATTGTATGAGTTCTTGATGGGTCTCGATGATGATTATGGGACCGTAAAACCAAATCTTGAGCACAAAACCAACTCCAAGCATAGGGGCATCATATTATCTTGTTGCAGAAGACGAACATCAAAGCAACATCACAGCTGCGCGTAAACCCACAATGGAAGCTGTTGCGTTTCAAATCCAAACGAAACGTGATGAAAATGAAAGCGTGGATTGGAGCAACAACAAACGAGAGAAACCACGATGCTCTAAGTGCTAGAAACCGAGACATGCAGTGGAGCAATGCTTTGAAATCATTGGTTACCCACCGGGATGGCAAACGGTGGCAAAGATGGCGGAAACATGAAGAATCAATCATGATCAGCTCAGGTCGGGACTGAAAATAGCCTGATTCCAGGCTTGACTTCCAAGCAATAATCACGTTTGGTGCATTTTCTTAAATCAGAAAACGATGGAACCAAAACCACACGGTGATTGTTCCGATGGCAAACATGGCGGGTAAGATTGCTTTTACTAATCCTTGGGTGATAGAACCGGGGCCACGAAACACATCACTTGTAATGAAGGAGTTCTCGAATGGAAGACTGAAAATGAATTGGGATTGCCCATGAAAATTCCGAATGGTGACACCATACCCGTCAAAAGTGCTGGAAACACACGACTGCCAAATGGGCTTGAAATTAAGCGTGTGTTGAATATTCCAGTTTTTAAATGCAACCTACTTTCTGTTAGTCGCTTAACTAAGGATCTAAACTGTGTTCTAATATTTTTTCGGGATTTCTGTGTTACGTAGGACTTACCTTCGAGGAACCTGATTGGAGTGGGTAAACATTGTGATGGTCTTTACTGTCTGGAACCCTTAAGGAGTGAAGGTAGGTAATGTCAGTTAAAGTTGATTCCGGATTATGGCATAATAGACTAGGGCATGTTTCATATACAAAGTTGCAGAAACTTCATTTTTTAACGGAATTTGGTAGTTATGATATCTTTTGTGACTCTTGCATGCGAGCCAAACAAACTAGATTACCTTTTCCCTGTCAGATCAATAAAGACCACTAGTTGTTTTGAATTACTCATTGTGATATTTTGGGAAGTTATAAAGTTGCATCCTTTTCCGGAGCTCGTTATTTTCTTTCCATTGTTGATGATTATAGCATAGAGGTTTGGGTATTTCTCATGAAAAATAAATCTGAAGTCAGTAATTTTTTGTGTTCTGCAATATGGTAAAAACACAATTGAAAATAAAGTGAAGCGCATTAGAACATACAATGGCATTGAGTTTCAGTCACATTACATGTTAGATTATTACAAGGAACATGGCATTGTCTTGGAAACTTCATGCACTGACACGTCTCAACATGATGGAGTGGTAGAAAGAAAGCACAGACATATTTTAAAGGTTGCGATAGCTTTGCATTTCAATTAGGATTACCTATTGAATTTTGGGGAGGCTGTATGCTTACTGCAGTGTACATAATAAATAAATTGACATCTACTGTCATAAAGAATAAAACACCTCACGAGATTTTATCAAATCGAACACCCTCATATAACCATCTACGTGTGTTTGGTTGCCTTGTTTATGCATGATAATCGCAGAAATGAGATAAATTTGGTGAAAATGGGAGACCATGCGTGTTTGTAGGCTACCCTAGAGGCCAAAAATTTTATCGGGTTTACGATTTACAGTCCCAGAAAACCTACACATCTCGTGGATGTTAAGTTCTTGGAGGATATATATCCCTTCATGGGAAAAGATATGGGTTTTGTTGGTAACAACAACATGCAATGTGATATGGATTTTGAAAGAAAAATTGATGTGGCTCAGCACATTGCTATGGATTATGTCGTCATTCGTCCCACTGCTGAAACATGGCCAAACTTGGCCCATGACGAATCACAGTCGGTCATGAGTGCCGAATTGGGGATGAGGGATAGGCATGTCGATGATAACGAGGCCGAAAATGCTGGGATTTCTCATGAGAGCGACGGGCTACCTATTTCAGAGAATATTGGCGTTGCAGCTAGCTAGCCAGATTGGACCCAGACATTGCTATAAGAAAGAGCCAACGTCTTAGAAAACAGCCCAAGCATCTTCAAAATTTTGAAACTGACCTGCCATCTTCCATTGACCATTCACAACCCACGTCCACTTCAGGAACCTCGACGGTATATACTTTATCTCACTTTGTATCATATGATAGGTTTTCTCGTGATCACAAAGCCTTCCTAGTAGCCATCAGTTCATATGATGAGCCAAAATACTTTTCACAGGCTGTTAAAGATCCAAATTGGCGTGAGGCATGAAGAATGAGATACAGGTTTTGGAAGACAATGGCCTTGTAAATTAATACTTTTACCACCTGGAAAAAGAGCCGTTGACTCCAACTGGGTATACAAAATCAAATACAAGCCCAATGGAGATGTTGAACGCTACAAGGCCCAATTGTGGCAAATGGCTTCATGCAAGTCAAAAATATAGACTTCCATGAGACCTTTGCTCCTGTGGCTAAGCTCGTAACTATTCGTTGCTTGTTGACTGAGACAACCAAGAAAAATTGGGAAGTACAACAACTAGAGATGTAAATAACGCCTTTCTCCATGGCGATCTTGAGGAAGATGTTTGCATGCACATTCCCCAAGATTTTGCAAAGATAAGTGATATACGGTGTATGCAAGTTGCAAAAATCGTTGTATGGCTTATGGCAAGCATCACACAATTGTTATCACAAATTCATGAGGGCCTCACCACATTTGGCTTTCGCCAGTCACGAGCCGATCATTCCTTATTTATTTTTCGACGAGGTAATACTTATGTTTCCGCACTTATTTATGTTGACGATGTTCTATTTGTTGGGAATGACAAGGATCGCATCCAACAAGTTAAGTCATAACTTGATGAACAATTAAGTATTAAAGATTTGGGTCCATTAAATATTTTTTGGCATTGAAGTGGCCAGTTCCTCACAAGGCATGGTGCTCAGTCAAAGGAAATATACTTTAGATATTTTGGAAGAGAGTGGACTTCAAGCTAGTCGCCCTAGTGCTTTTCCTATGGAGCAAAATCTAAAATTGCAAATGGATGACGATAGCCCGGAAGTTGATCCGGCCCAATACATATCTACAGTGGGTCGCCTTTTATATCTCACAGTTACACTACCCGACACTGTATTTTCTGTGAATCAGTTAAGTCAATTCATGAGTCATCCTCGCCAGGCTCACATGAATATGGTTGTGCGGGTTCTTCGATATCTGAAACAGACACCTGGCCAAGGGCTTTTCTTGCCAACGGATGGACACTTAATTTGGAAACTTATTGCTATGCTGATTGGGGCGGATGTGCCCATACACGATGTTCTAGCACTGGTTATTTTATCACCCTTGGCGGATCTCTTGTATCATGGAAAACAAAGAAACAAACTGTAGTCTCTCGTTCTTTGGCAGAGGCCGAATATCGAGCCATGACTACCACTATCAATGAAGTTCTATGGCTTCGCTGTATGGTCCAAGATTTGGCGGTTACTCTGTTGGGTCCAACGCCCCTGTTTTGTGACAATCAGGCATGCCACATTGCAGTTAATCATGTCTTTCATGAAAGGACGAAGCATGTCGAGATGGATTGTTTTTGTCCATGAATGTGTTGAAAGTGGCGAATTGCGCCATACAATATTTCTACCGACTTTCAAATTGCGGATACTTTTACCAAGGCTCTCGAAACTGAAATATTCCAATTTTTGAGAAGCAAGTTGGGCGTTCGAAATCGTTAAGCACCACCTTGAAGGGAAGTATTGAGATTTGATATGCAATATTCCCATAATCAGACGGATATTCATTTCTTAGTTGTGCATATTCTCTAGGATATTCATTCATGTATTTGTATTTTTTCTTTTCTTGTAAGTAGAAGTTTTTCTTATCAAGTTGATTACAATATGTAATAAAATTCCGCCGTGGAATGAGAATGAAACACATTGCACAAAACTAAATTATTTTACATTTAAAGATGAATCTACCAAATCAAAACTGAAATCTAAGCCGTCCTCTCATCCTTTGCTCACAACTCAAAGTTTCAACCCAAAGCCTTGGTCCGAATGGACAGTGGATGAATTTGAATCGGAGGAGTATCTCGCTTATGAGGTAGAGCAGTTTAGGCGGGATTCAGCTGTTTTTTTTTTTGGAGGAGCGGGGTGGTTATGTCATGCCGCGAGTACATACATTGGTAGATGGGTTGGATGATGGTGAGGGCGTGCAGCCTGGGACGTCGAAAACGGTGCTCCCACCAAAAGTAGCCTCATCGTCTAAGAAGAACAATTTGAGGAGTCTGCGCAAATAGAGCTTAAGTAGTTCATATGTTTCGTTATGTTGGTAATTATTTCGAGTTTAGTTGTTTTCACTTAGTTGATTGGCACATTTAGTGCATCTTATGTTTTATATTTTTTGGGTGGTTTTGGTTTTGTCTCCCTCCTAAATAATATATATATTTTTTTAAAATTCAAATCAACAAAATAAATGACATAATGTCATCCTAAAAAAAAAATAAAAAATAAAAGAAAAAAGTATACGTTATATATTAGGTCAAGACAAAACACTCTGCATGGTAACTTTTTGATGCTACTCCATATTAGCACGTCCTTTCCGAGAAGTCTTCATGTGCCTTGTAATGTTTTCTTATTTTGGCGCTTACCAATCATAATTATCGAATTATTATTTGTTCATAATTAATTTAAAAGTTAAAGTCCAATATGACAAATTAAGAAATAGACGTATAAATCCACACACACACACACACACACATATATATATATATTATTTTGAAGATTATATCATTGTCTAAAATAGTATAATCGACATATTTATTTCTATTTGAACATTCCTTGATTATCTCTTCTCCTCTATCAACTTTTGAGTATGTGTATAATATATATATATATATATAGATATATAGATATATATTCTCCTTTAAATAAATATCTATATATATGATATATCTATAAATATCTATATATCCTCGTCAAGACATTTCATATGTCTATAAATATCTATATATCCTCGTAAAGACATTTCATATATCTATAAATATCTATAGATCCTCGTCAAGACATAAAATGGCTACGTTTCATGAAAATATTTCTGTCCATGAACCAAGAAATATCATACACAACATGTCTCGTCCAAACCCGTTCCGTGAATTCCGAAATTCGGAAATCCCATCCGATGATTATGTCTCATCATGTCCCAACACCCCCTTGCTTGATTCCGCCGCTGCACCAGTGTCTCCGTCGAAGCACAGCCGTAGACCCTCCACGGTTATCCTCCTCCTGATGTTGGGAATGTTGGGGGTTGCATTACTTGTGGTGGTGGCAGTGGGATATGTAAACGAACCTAATGAGGTGGCTTCAAAGCAATCGGATTATGATTGGACGAGACGGCCCGAGAAGATGAGGCCGGTGGCGCGTGGGGTGGCAGAAGGGGTGTCCGCCAAGAGCTTTTTGCCGTTGTTGCAGGTGGGGCCTGCATATCCATGGACTGCTAAATTATTGGCTTGGCAAAGAACTGCTTTTCATTTCCAGCCAATAAAGAATTGGATGAATGGTTTGATTCTCTATCTCAACCAATGCTTATTCCCACGGTTCATTTTAAATGTCTATTTGATTATTTTTTGAAGTAGAATAATAAAATAAACTGAATTGAAAATACATTAAATATTTTGACAATTAATGATAATCACTCGTATGCCATTAACTTGGAAAAGAAACAGAAATGTTGTAAGTATTTTATTTCTTAAGTTTAATTATTCCAATTTGTGTTCCTGTTATATTTCTTGTTCATTTTTCATCATCCTCAATTTTTATTGCTAAATTTTTCTGGTCGTTAACGATCTTTAACTTTTTTTATGATTTCATTGACTTTCATCTTTTTGTCGCGTGGTCTATTGTTTCCTGATGTTTCTTTTTTCTTGTTATCTTCTATTTTTGAGATAGTTGCACCAATTTTTCCAAGGCTTCGATGATTATAAATAACATTTAATTATGGTTGAGTGTGCTCGTGCCTGTATTTGAGATCATTTGCAACTTCAAAGCTATAAATAACATCAGCCTCCAATTAATTATTTGGCTTGGAAAGCAAAGCCGATTTCCGGCTAATTTCTTATTACATTATATTTTAAAATAATAGTATTGTAGATCTCAAGGCTGTAATTGCTACCCTCTATTTTCTACTTTCCAAAAGAACGACACCAAAAGAAAAAACATCAACCTTTAACATGATAGAACGATTAGTTGCTCTAATAGTAGAGAAATTTGAACATTGGGCTTGAAATTAGAGTCAAGAAGTATGGTGCTTGTTATGATATCTTTGTGTACGATACTCTGCTCGTGCATGTATTTGAGATATTAAACTATCTTTTATTTTAATAGTTTACTTAAAAGCAATTTTTCAAACTTTATGCAAAGCAATATAAAGTGTTTTTTGAATAAGTAAATACAAACACATCATTAACTTGAGGTGTGAGCTAAAAACAGTATTTTTTGTATGTTGTCATCTAATCTTAAGTAATAAGTACTAATTTGTATATTTTATTACAATTTTTCCCTATTATTATTTTAGTATAATTTTTACTATTACTTATTAAATAATTATTATTAATATAGAACAATTTTTAGTGCACACGTTAACATAAGTTTATGTATGATAATATTGCACAATCAATTTTAGGAGAAATGGCTTGGGAGTTATACGAGTGAATTTACCACTCAATTACACCACAATTATCCTTAAAAGTGATTAATATAGAACATGAAGAGGTTTGATAGAGCCTTATTAGTAACTATGTGGTTCCTCTTTAATTTATACACATGAATATAATTGTTAGAACATATTTAATTTTATTTTTGGTTTTTTAAGTTTTTGAGAAATATACTATATTAAATTAATGAAGTTTTCGAGAAAAAAAACATTAGGTATTGATTTAGAAATTATGAGAAATTTTCAAGATTCTATCTCTATTTGAGCTTATTTGATTAAGTAATCACAAATTTTGTGACATTCGTATCTACCAATATTTTCATCCGGGATAAAGAACAATAAACATAATATGTATAACAATATTGTACAATCAATTGTAGGAGAAATATAAAATTGGGAGTTATAAGAGTGAATTGACTTAATTAATACTCAATTATTAGACCAAATTTATTTTTTTCATTTTATGTCCTTGGTTGATATTATATTTTTACATTTATATCCTAACTATTTTGATTTATATAGAAAACTATAGAATAAAAGGGCAAAGTTGTTAATTCATAATGAAATATTAGCACTTTATTCCTCACTTTTATAGGAGTATATATATATATATATATATATATATATATATATATGTTCATATTAAATAAGTTAGCCTATGAATATCTTCTAATTTTTTAGATGGTATATATTATTATTTAATTCATAATTATTATTATTAGGGTGAAAAAATTTAAAGATGATGTATAAATGATGATAATGATAAATATAATGATAATTGCACAATTAATTGATTTATATGGATGTGGAGGTCATTTTGTCATTTCACAATTGGAAAACAACTCCTGTGATCCACATTTTTATAATAATAATAATATATAGATAATATGAATTATTGTGAAAAATTTAAAGAGGATGTATAAATGATGGTAATGATAAATATAATGATTGCACAATTATTTGATTTATATGGATTGTGTCATTATGTCTTTTCACAATTGGAAAACTCCTCCGATTATCCACACTTTTATATGTATATAGAATATAGATATAGATATATATATAGATATAGATTGGAAAACTCCTCCTATTATCCACACTTTTATATGTATATAGATATAGATATAGATATAGATATTGATTTTTCATGTCATTGTAAAATTATTAAATAACATGTAGTATAGACTGTGCGTCTCCTTTCATAAATAATTCCAGGCTAACGCATGTTTCTTCTTTGTTTCATGGTGGTTTTCCGACATTGCTTTCATTGGGGAATATATTGGATCGTTTCGTTTCAGATCCCAACGGTAAGTACATTGTATTTATTTGGGAGAAAGTCTGTAATTATTCATGTAATTCTTGCTAAAGATGAACTCAAACTTATCAACTGATATAGGTCCATTGCTATACAAGGGATGGTACCATTTTTTCTATCAATACAACCCATATGGAGCAGTATGGGGCAACATTGTTTGGGGTCATGCAGTTTCAAGGGACCTAATCCACTGGCGCCACCTCCCGATCGCAATGGTCCCCGACCACTGGTACGATATCAATGGTGTTTGGACAGGGTCCGCCACTGTGTTCGAAAATGGCCAAATAGTCATGCTCTATACTGGATCAACGAATGAGTCAGTTCAAGTTCAAAATCTTGCATACCCTGCTGACCCGATGGATCATCTTCTCATCGATTGGGTTAAGTACTCGGGTAACCCGGTCTTAGTCCCTCCACCAGGTATTACAGTTAAGGATTTTCGTGACCCAACCACTGCATGGTTGACACCGGAAGGGATTTGGCGATTAACTATTGGCTCTAAGGTTAACAAGACTGGGATTTCATTGATTTATGACACCAAGGACTTTAAAACCTTTAAACTTGTTGATTGGGTGCTCCGGGCTGTTCCAGGTACGGGTATGTGGGAATGTGTGGATTTCTACCCAGTTTCGAAAATCGGCGAAAACGGGCTGGACACATCGATTAATGGTCCCGGAGTTAAACATGTTATGAAGGCTAGTCTTGATGATGACAGAAATGACTACTATGCTCTTGGAAGTTATGATAGTGATGCTGGAATATGGATCCCCGATGATCCAAAAATAGATGTTGGTATTGGGTTGAGATATGATTACGGGATCTTCTATGCATCAAAGACGTTTTACGATGAAGCGGAAAATAGAAGAATCTTGTGGGGATGGATCAAAGAGACAGATAGTGAAAAGGTGGATAAACATAAGGGTTGGGCATCACTTCAGGTATATTAGCTTCTTCAGTTATTACAATCATGTTTAATCTGTGACACGCTTGTTGGCATGTCAATCCCTTGTAATTAGGAATTTGATTATATCAAATCTCCTAGTTTAGATAGTTGATTCTGTTGCCAATATTATGGGATATGATTAGATTCCATACTAGTATTTCTTGTACCTATATATATCTGTAAATCTCTGATGATTATATATGAAAGAAGAACCCTAATTCTAAACTTTTGATTAAAGGTTCAAGATTTAACATGGTATCAGAGCATGGTTGTGGGTTCTCTGTAATCTGACAAAGAACACGTAACAACCATGGCTGAATCCAACGAGATATCACAGCACAGTACTGACTCTATCCTAAACACCTTCACGTCAAAAATGGCTGAGGTATTAACCAAAGTCCAGACCCTACCACCACCCACTGATCCCCCTACCTTACCACTCAATATCAAGTTAGATGATTCTAACTACGCACTATGGTCCCAGATGACTGAGATGTACATCTCAGGCAAAGACAAACTGGGATATATCAATGGAGATCTACCTCAACCGTCCGCAATTGGACCCGAATTCCGCAGGTGGCGCACTGAAAACGCCATAGTCAAAGGGTGGCTAATCAACTCCATGAACCCATCCCTTGTACCAAACTTCATTCGCTTTTTTCAACAGCAAAAGAGGTTTGGGATTCCATCGCGACCACATATTACGATGGTAGTGATACATCCCAAGTTTATGAACTCAGACGAAAAGTCACTCGAATGCGACAAGGAAGCGAATCAATCGAAAAATATTATAATGATCTACAAGGATTGTGGCGTGAGATTGATTTTCGTCGTCCGAATCCTATGCAATGCGCTCCAGACATCAAGAAATTCAATGCCCTGTTACAAGAAGAAAGAGTCTATGTCTTTCTTGATGGATTGAATGATAGACTCGATCACATTCGAAGTGATGTACTCCAATTGACGCCATTTCCCACAATTGAACAGGCATATGCGCATGTTCGAAGGGAGGATTTCCGCCAAGCCGTAATGGCCTCCGGAGGGGAAAATATTTCAGAAGGTGCTGTAATGACGATCAAGGGATCATCCACGGGACAACAACTTACACCAATGGCTGGAAAATATAACTCATCTTCAAAATCAAAGAACTCATATATTGTTAGCAAGTGTGCACATTGTGGCAGTCCCAAACACACACGAGAGACATGTTTTAAATTACATGGGTATCCAGAATGGTGGCATGAGTTACAAGCCAAGAAGAAAAAGAATCCAACAAAACTTGAAGAGGACACAGGAAGGGCTGCTGTGGCTACCACCGATCCTCATCTCTCCATTATTCCGTTGGATCAGCTATCCACGTCTGTGGATAAAGGTATTTCTGGTCATGCCTTCTATAACTCATCAACGTATAGTGCAGGTGATTGGATCATTGATTCTGGAGCAACAGACCACATGACCTTTGATCCAAAGGATCTCACCAACTACACTTCACCACGACGGACCAGTATTGCTAATGCAAACGGTGTGGCATATCCAGTCACAAGAGCTGGCACAGTATCTTTATCATCCTCTCTTTCACTTACCCATACACTTCTTGTTCCCTCACTATCCAGTAAACTCATATCTGTGAGTCAAATTACCAAAGATCTCAACTGTGTCGTATTGATCTATCCTACATTTTGCCTTCTTCAGGATGTTGTCAGCAAGAAGATTATTGGGCGTGGTACTGAGAGAGGGGGTTTATACTACCTGGATGACTTCTGCCAAGGAACAGCACATCATATGCATCACCAACTCAGCAGTAAAGAGCAAGAGATTTGGTTGTGGCACCGCCGTCTTGGGCATCCGTCATTCAGCTATCTAAGACATTTATTTCCACAATTATTTTTATCTTTACAGCATGATAAATTCAAATGTGACACATGTTTCTTAGCTAAGAGCCATCGTGCTTCTTACCCTATTAGCTTGAATAAAAGTATGGTGCCATTTGATCTAATACACACTGATGTTTGGGGACCCTCCCCTAATATTACTCTGCATGGTTATCGATGGTTTCTCATATTTGTCGATGATTATACACGTATGACTTGGCTATATCCTATGAAGACAAAAGATGAAGTGTTCCAAATATTCCAAACATTTCATTTGATGGTTCGAACCCAATACTCGGCCAATATTAAAGTTCTTAGGTCAGATAATGGGGGGGAATACATTAACCAAAAATTCCAGTCATACTTTAAGGCTTACGGACTCCTACATGAAACCTCATGCTCTCAAACTCCACAACAGAACGGGGTTGCTGAAAGGAAAAATCGTCACATACTGGAGACAGCACGTGCACTTCTTCTTGGTTCATATGTCCCAAAACATCATTGGGATGATGCAGTAGCTGCGGCAGTATACCTAATAAATCGCATGCCCTCAAAACTCTTACAATTTCAAACTCCACTGAAGGTACTATCATCTCATGTTCCCCTACCCACTGTTCTCATGGTTCCTCCTAAGGTATTTGGGTGCAGTGTGTATGTCCATATTCACAAAAACCAACGTACCAAACTTGATCCCTGTGCAGTGCGTTGTGTTTTCCTAGGCTATGGAGTACGACAAAAGGGCTATAAATGCTTTGATCCAGCTACTCACAAAACCTATGTCACTATGGATGCCACATTTCTTGAAACCGAACCATATTTTTTACCCATGACCTCCAACTCAGATTCTCAGGGGGAGCATATAAGTGAGGAATTGAGTTGGCTCACGGGAGGATCTGCATTAAATCCTACCATAGCAGACATCACACATGACGATTCTACCACTGACAACGAAACAATGGTTCAAGGGTACGGTAGAGATCAAGAAGACCAGGACCAAGACTGCAGAAACCAAGAAGACCAGGACCAAGAACCCTCTCTCTCTACTATGCCCGAGTCTTCGACTGAGAACAACCCTGAGGTAAGTACTCCCACTACTCCTCCATGTTCTACTAATCAGCATATCCATGCAAAATATGTGCTACCATGCAGGCAAAATCGGGGTAAACCACCTAATCGATATTCACCTGAAGAGGAGTCAAGAAAATCTAAATACCCTATTGCCAACTTTGTGTCCACACATCACTTACCAGTACCCATGAAAACGTTTGCTGAAACATTGTCATCTCATCATATCCCCACCACGATAGAGCAAGCCATGACTAATCCCAAGTGGGCACATGCTATCCAAGAAGAGTTAACAGCCTTGCAGAAAAATAACACATGGAAGTTGATACCAAAACCCAAAGGAAAGAAAATTGTAGGATGCAAATGGGTTTTTTCAATTAAATACAACACTAATGGATCAATTGACCGATACAAAGCGAGGCTTGTGGCAAAAGGGTTTACACAAACATATGGAATAGACTACGTTGAGACTTTCTCACCAGTTGCCAAACTAAGTACAGTAAGAGTGCTGTTGTCTCTTGCAGTGAACTTAGACTGGGCACTACTCCAACTTGATGTAAAAAATGCATTTCTCCATGGTGATCTCGAGGAAGAAGTGTATATGGATGTCCCACCGGGCTATATGTCTACTTCAGGAACCAACACAGTCTGTAAGTTGGAAAGGGCTTTGTATGGTCTGAAACAATCACCTCGAGCATGGTTTGGACGATTTAGCTCGGCCATGAAAGGATATGGGTTCAAACAAAGCAATGCGGATCATACACTTTTCTTAAAACACCAACAAGGGAAGGTGACAGCTTTAATTGTCTACGTAGACGACATGATTATTACGGGAAATGACACAAAAGAAATATCACTACTACAAGAAAAACTCTCTGCAGATTTTGAGATGAAAAATCTAGGCGGACTTAAATATTTTTTGGGAATAGAAGTGGCAAGATCACAACATGGCATTTTCTTATCACAAAGAAAATATGTGCTAGATATGCTGACGGAAGTAGGATTATTGGAATGTAAGCCAGCTGATAACCCCATCATTCAAAATCACAAACTTACTGAATCAGCAAATCAAGCACCGACGAACAAAGGTAGATATCAACGATTGGTGGGGAAGCTTATCTACTTATCACATACTCGCCCGGATATAGCATATGCTGTAAGTGTAGTAAGCCAGTTTATGCATAACCCAAGCGAAGAACACATGGAGGCAGTGATTCGAATTCTTCGCTATCTAAAATCTTCACCAGGGAAAGGGCTGATGTTTTCTAAGAACAATCACTTGAAGGTTGAAGGATATACAGATGCAGATTGGGCTGGTAACGTTCTAGACAGAAAATCCACTTCGGGATACTTTATGTTCGTAGGAGGGAACTTAGTCACGTGGAGGAGTAAGAAACAGAAAGTGGTAGCTTTGTCCAGTGCGGAGGCTGAATTTAGGGGGATGGCAAAAGGATTATGCGAATTGTTATGGATCAAGAGACTCCTAGAAGAAATCGGTTATGGCCCTAGCAGTGAAATGAACTTGTTCTGTGACAACAAAGCTGCTATTGACATCTCACAGAACCCAGTTCAACATGATCGGACTAAGCATGTGGAAATTGATAGACACTTCATCAAGCAGAACCTGGAGGAGAAAATTATTCGATTTCCATTTGTCAAATCAGAAGATCAACTTGCAGATATACTTACAAAGGCTGTTTCGAGCAAAGAATTCCATGATTCCCTCTCCAAGTTAGGTATTAGAGATATCTATGTACCAACTTGACGGGGGGTGTTGGCATGTCAATCCCTTGTAATTAGGAATTTGATTATATCAAATCTCCTAGTTTAGATAGTTGATTCTGTTGCCAATATTATGGGATATGATTAGATTCCATACTAGTATTTCTTGTACCTATATATATCTGTAAATCTCTGATGATTATATATGAAAGAAGAACCCTAATTCTAAACTTTTGATTAAAGGTTCAAGATTTAACAACGCTATGATGAAATGAATATCATTAATATGAAAATTAGGCTATTCCAAGGACAATATTGTTCGACCAGAAAACTGGCAGTAACATTCTCCAGTGGCCAGTGAAGGAGGTGGAAAGATTGAGACTAAACAAGAAGGTTTTCAACAAGGTGGAGGCAAAAGCTGGTTCTGTTGTACACCTTGATGTTGGCTCTACTTCTCAGGTTTGAAGCTGCAATTTTTTTGTCTATAAAAGTTCAATAAGTAGCATCAAAACATACATTAAAAATGATATTTTTTAGAGTTTCTTTTATTTGGTGATTTCCTCATTAAATGATCATTAATATTTTGCAGCTTGATATCTTGGCCGAGTTCGAAATAGATCAGGAGGCTTTTAACAGCTTAAATGAAACAAATATGACTTACAGTTGCTCCAGCAGTGCTAACAGAGGTGCATTAGGACCATTCGGTTTGCTGGTCCTGGCCAATGATGCCCTAACCGAGCAAACTCCAATTTACTTCTATATTTCCAATGACACACAAGGAAATTTCAAGGCATTCTTTTGTGCTGATCACTCAAGGTGAAATTTCCAAACTATCAGTCCCCTGCAGATGATGAAATTCCAAAGAGGGGGATGACCACATGGATTTTCAAGGGGCAGTTTTAGTGAAATAAATTATGCATAAAATTTCAAAACATCTCCATCTCATCACCCCTGTCAGCTGTTGGATTTTCCCTCGTGTGCAAGTTCATAGATATTCACACATGAACTGATTCCCTTTTCATTTGTTCTGTTTATAGGTCTTCTGAGGCAACTGATGTGGACAAGGGGATCTACGGAAGCACAGTGGCAGTACTAAAAGGCGAAAAACTATCTATGAGAATACTTGTAAGTTCGAGGTGTTGATAATTTTGTTTGATGCGAGTTCAACAAGGAAAACAAATCCATAAAGTTGAAACAAATCTGTGTTCCGTGCAGGTGGATCACTCGATAGTCGAGAGCTTTGCTCAAGGAGGGAGGACATGCATCACATCGCGTATTTATCCAACGAAAGCCATATATGAAGATGCTAAAATCTTCTTGTTTAACAATGCTACTGATGCGGGGGTCACTGCATCAATACAGATATGGCAAATGAGTGCTGCATATGCACATTGAACTTTTTCCAGACTAATATTTATTCAATAACCTTTAGCTTTATTGAGTTAAGCCATTCTTTTTATTTTTTATTTTTTGTTCCATTCATAAAAAAGAAAAGGAAAAAAAAATATTTTTAAATTTTGTATTGAAAACTAATTTTTTTTAAGCTTATATTTATGAGCTTCCCATACCCAAAAGCCCACTCTTTAGTCTAGGTTTTTAAACCCAGTGTTTTTATTGCTCACGCCTTAATCTTCTAGTTAATAGCAGATTCGCTATCACCCTCGAATTTTCGAAAATCGAAACCAGTAATTTGGAGCAATACAAGTAAGTGATATGCTATTATTGATTAAAACTATATCTTTGTAGAATTTATAAAGTGATTCTTGATTCACGCCTTTGCTTTTGAACCTTCGATTTATAGTTTCTTTTTCACACACTAGGTTATGTTTTGTAATTTTTATATGTAATTCTCGGTAATGTTTTATAATTTTTATGTGTTATGTTGGGATTAATATTAAAAGCCCAATAATTGTGTTTAATTTTGTTAATGAGAACAAAATTTGGTAAGTTAATTTTTAAATAGTCAATTGGCTAAAGAAATCCCACGTTGAAATTACGAGACACTTATGGTTTGTTTATATTGAGAAACAGATTGTAGTTATGCAGAAAACATGGGTGTCCCTCGCGCGTCGTCCGTCCGCTCGTCTCGCTGCGCCGCACCGCGCCGCACGTATCGCTGCCGCGAAGGAAGCCCTATCTTTTTACTACTCGGATTTCTGAAATGACTTTTCATCTACCTGATTTTTCATATTCTGTTGAGTATTAAGTTTGAGACTTTTCACCTACCTGCAGAATTGATTTTAGATTTAAGTGTGAGACTTAAATCCGTATTAATCTGATGTTAAGTGTTGAGACTTTTCATCTACCATACTAAACATTACACTTAAGTTCTGAGACATTTGGAGAGGTATGCTGCTCAGCTATATAAGCTGCTACAGCTCTATGTTTTCATTATTCCGAAAATCTGTATTCACATATATATATATATAGCATTCTGTTTTGAGAGTACTGCACACTACTAGTGTTCGAAGTAGTCTGCTCGGAGTTCTGCTTCAATCCGAACAGAGGTTGATTGGGTTTTGTACCTTGAAACTCACTTGTCCAGGAGGCCAGAAGCTAAGGCAGCAAATTTGAGTTTACGGGCACACGACTTGCTGTGGCCTCGTCCAGAAACATTTCTAGATTCTTGTTGTGTCTTTACAATTTATAAATTGTTACTGTAAGTTCTACTGTTTTGTATTTCAATATATATTATCATTCATTGATTGTTTAAACTGATTCAATCCGTAAATTTATGTTACAGTACCAACAATCGTAAACTCAATTTTTTTGTTTTATTTTGTTCATTAATTTTCGGAACTGAATCACTTGGAATAATCCTACTTTGCCAATTATAAAATTGTTGAATTTTCAACAAATAACTGTTTCTGAACTATCAAAGGTTTTATATTTAAAACTAGTTTGATATTATTTGTGTTGCCTCGTTTGTGTTCTATTTTAGCTAATGGCTGACTAGATTCCAAACCGAATTGCTGAGAATACTGAGATTCCAATGGTGAAATCTAGCGGCGCTGAGGTCGTTATGCCAGTTCTGAGAAACCCAATGTCGTTCTCTCAATTTGAGAAACCGAAAAAGTTCAAAGGTTCCAACTTTAAGCATTGGCAGAAAAAGAAGATGTTCTTCTTGACCACCTTGAACTTGACCACGTTTCTCAAAGAGGAGAAACCAGTGGAGGACAAAGATGATCATCAATCTGCTGTAATAGTTGAATCATGGCTGAGCGACAACTACCTCTGTCGTAACTATGTACTGAATTCTCTAGACGATGCATTTTTCAATGTGTATTCCCCCAAAGAAACTGCGACGGGTCTTTGGGAATCGTAAGAAATGAACAAAGTTGACGACGCGGGCGCAAAGAAATTTGTAGCCGGTCGATTCCATGACTATCAAATGGTAGATGGCAAGAGCATTGTTGAGCAATGCGAAGAGCTGCAGCTGATATATCATGAACTTGCTGCCAAATGTATGGGGCTAAATGAAGCTCTCCAAGTGGCGATGATGATTGAGAAATTACCGCCATCTTGTAAGGACTTCAAGAGCTACCTAAAGCACAAGCGAAAGATGATGAGTCTCGAGGACCTTATCAGGAGGTTGCGTATCGAGCAAGACAACCGAAAAGTTGACAAGAAACCGATAGTATGATTTCCAAGGCCAACGTGGTGAAGTTGGGGACAGCTCCCACGGGAGATACTCAGAACAGGAGGTTCACCGGTGACTGTTACGTGTGCGGTAAACCTAACCATAAGGCCAAGGACTGCAACCAACGCCAAACCAATGAGCGTAAAAGGAAGATAGTCCCAAACAAAGGCAAAGGCAAGAGACCTGCTCATGCCCACATTGCGGAGGACAACCTGAGCTCAGACATGGATAACATGCATCTGACTGCTGTGGTGTCGGAGGTGAACCTTGTTGGTGGGAACTCCAGGAATGGTGGATGGACACTAGGGTTACTCGCCACATATGCACCAACAAATTGATGTTTAAGACCTATCAACCTGTAAATTATGAGTACTGCTACATGGGAAATTCAGACATCTCAAAAGTTGAAGGCAATGGGACGGTTGTGCTAAAGATGACTTTCGGTAAAGAGTTGACTCTTACCGAGGTGCTCCACGTGCCAGAGATCCTAAAGAATCTCATCTCCGGAGCAGTGCTGAACAAGAAAGGCTTTCGACTCATGTTTGGATCCGACAATGTCATTCTGTCCAATGGTGATATGTTTGTGGATAAAGGCTACTTGGTCAACAACCTCTTCAAGATGACTGTAATGACTCTAGCTCATAAGGCTAAGTCTAGTGTAGAGGTTGATGTTGATGTTAATGCAGTATATGAGGCTAGCATAAGCAAAAATAATGTAATGATTGTTGCCAATGTGGCTAATAAAACTTTATAGTTTGATTATTCTTGTGAGTCTTTACATTTGTAGCATGGTAGATTAGGAAATGTGAATTATAAGTCCTTACAAAGGCTACTGTCTGTAATGCCTTGATTTGTTTTAGACACGTGTGATATGAATATGGCGTAATTATATCAAATGGCGGTAGGATAATGGGGGGTTCAGGTGGAACCAAGAATGATATAATACATGCATGAAATGATATATGGCAAGGAATGAAACATGGTGCAAAATGATTTGAATGTAATCAAGTGTAGTAACATATCAAGCAACTTAAACTAGTAGGCATTTGAATATGCATGTGAATTTAATTTGAGTTGGAGTTGCATTTGAATTTGGAGTTCATATTCATGTACATGTCACTTAACATGTCATTAGCTCCAAATGACATTATATCAAGTGACTTAGGGAGGGGATTCACATAGTTTCTCATGTTTCACCTACAAAATCCTACACAAGCTCCTCTCCAACTCTTTGAAGTTCCTCTTGGTTTGAGCTTGGAATTCACTTGAGAATTGAGCTAGGAAGTGAAGTGAAGTGAATTTGTACAATCTTGGTAAGGAATTTATGGTTTTGAACTTGAATTGTGTAGTTGGTGATGAAGTATGTGCATTGGCATATCAAGTATTCATGTGTGAAATCATAACTTGTTTCTAGGCCAAGAATTTGATGCTATAATGTTAGAAAATGTTTATATGATCCTAGGGATTTCATGAAATGTGGTTAAATGATAGGAAATGAATTGTGCAAGAAATACCATGAAGATATGCTTGAAAATCGCCATGAATTTTCTGAAAACAGAGGAGGCTATCGATCGCTACCTTCGAGGCAATCGATCGCCTATGGCTAAACATGAGAGTGGTGGTGCATTGAGCGATCGATCGCTTCAAGTAGGCAATCGATCGCCTCGAGGCAGAATGTTTTTCAAAGGGGAGGCGACCGATCGCGTGAAATTATGAAATCGATCGCCTAAGACCAAAGCTTTAGGCAATCGATCGCCTCAAATCATGAGATCGATTGCCATGGTTAGGTTTTGAAAAATGTTATATTTTGTAGAGTTTGATTTTAATGCCTATCATAATATGATATATTATTGGCATTGTTGTAACACCATCACAGGGGACAGGACAACGCGACATTTAGCCAGTGACGACTGATTTATCTCGTTTGTGTCGCTTTACAGGTACGTGTTGACGTACGGAGTATAGATATTGTGTGATGATGTTATGCGATTGATATCATATGAATTGTGTTGTGTTGATATTATATGATTGGTAGTATCATATGCATGTACATTCATGGATATCATGTATTTGAGATGGATGAGGTATATACGTTAGCATTAGAGGTATATGTCTGGTTTGGGTATATGCTCGGGTATGCTACGTTAGCATTAGAGATATACGCCTGGTTTGGATATATGCTCGGGTATGCTACATATACTTGGTATGAGAGATATACGCCGGTTTTTGGGTATATGCTCTGGCTATTATCATGTGAGGACGGTACAATGATATATGTTGCTAATATGACGATGTGAGATGATTTCACTGACATATTGAGCGGAAATGGACATATCATCTTAGTCTCGTGATAATAGGATGTGTGATGAGACATGTCATGGCATAGTTGCATTTGTTGATGCATGAGACAGAGCATTCACATTGGATATGATTATTATTGCTTTATCATTGATATTGTGTTTTGATATCGCACTGAGATAGTTGTTTATCTATACTCATGTTGTGTGAATGTTTCTGTAGGGACTCATAGACGTGGGAGGACGGGATGTGAGTCAATTTCCGCTGCGAACTGAACCACTGCCTAGGAGTTGTTTTTATTTAAGTTGTTTGAATTCCATATGATGTATTTATGGTAGGGTTTTTATAAAGTTGTAACAACTTACGTAGTAAGAAACTTCTAATCAGTGCATGTTTTTACTTAATTCAGACTCACGTATGTATGATTAATTGATACATAATGGATTAAGTAACGAGGACCCCACACTGGCTCTTAATCTATTACCTAAATTTAACATCAATCATAAACACAAGTGTGAGACTTGTGTATAAGCCAAAGTAACCAAGTCTTCATTCCACTCAATTGAGCTAAGCATCGAACCGTTAAACTTGATCTATACGGATGTATGTGATCTAAAGTATGTACAATCTAGAGGCGGTAAAAATTATTCATAACATTTATCGATGATTGTACAAGATATTGTTATGTCTACTTAATGAGAAGTAAAGACGAAGCAATTGACATGTTCATTCACTACAAGAATGAAGTTGAGAATCAACTTGATAAAAAGATTAAAATTCTTCGAAGTGACCGATGCGGTGAATATGAGTTACCATTTGCACAAATATGTGCTGAGAGTGGCATTATTCATCAAACCACTGCACCTTATTCTCCCGAGCAAAATGGTATTGATGAAAGGAAGAATAGAACGCTTAAGAAAATGATGAATGCAATGTTTATAAGTTCTGACTTACCTCGGAAGTTGTGGGGAGAAGCTCTGCTTTCCGCCAACTATGTGCTAAACAGAGTACCAAATAAAAAGTTGGATAAAACGCCTTATGATTTGTACAATGTGCATTGTCTAGTGAAGACGGCTAAGGAATTGTGGTAATCCTTGGAGAAAAATTATAGATCCGAGGATGCTGGCATGAAGAAATTCATCGTTGGGCGATTCCTGGATTTCAAAACAGTTGATACAAAACCGGTGATAGCACAAGTGCAAGATTTGCAAGTAATCATGCACGAAATTTATGCGAAGGGAATGGTTCTAAGTGACTCATTCCAAGTGGCCGCCATGAATGAAAAGTTGTCTCCATCATGGAAGGACTTCAAAAATTATCTCAAGCACGAACGAAAAGAGATGAACTTGAAGACCTTGTGGTTCCTTTGAGAATCGAAAGGAATGAAAATTGGCACCAACATGAAGCACGAGTGAACTTAGTGGAAAAACACGCCGGAACAAAGTGCAAGTTTGACGGCATGGCCTCCAAATCTAGAAAGGCGAAGAAGTTCATAGGCAAGTGCTACAAATGTGCAAAACCCAATCACATGGCAAAGGATTGTCGCAATAAAGACGATCGTTGGAAGGCTATGGATCAAGTAAACGTGACCGGAGAAGATCACATCTCAAATGATTTGGATGGTCTAGTGTTTACCGCTTAATTAGATTGTGTGTCTTTAAATGTTGTAAACTCCAAGAATGTAGTGATTCTAAATAAATGTAATGACGATATTTGTTGAAAGCAATCAAATTTATGTTATTACTTCTTGTACAGAATCTTATGGTTGTGACATGATTGTTATGATCATTTAAACCATGGTTCGCTGCGCAAATTGTAATGTTAAATATATTGCTTGTGTGGGCACTAAGCTAACAAAATTGGCATTCATTTGTTAGAGGAATCGTAACGTCTCTAGAGTTAATTCACAATTATGTTTGTGATGAAAAGATTGTGCAAACTAGAGATGTGAGAAAAGTAATTTGTTACTTTATCAACACTTGCACATTATATTGTTGTGGCGTATTTGTTACGAAGCAAACCCGAGGCCAATGATGTGTTTAAACACTTTAAGGATGAGATTGCAATCAAATTTAGCAAATGAGGTTTGCTATGGAAAAATGTGAGTAGATTATACCTGTGTTGTCTAAGAATTTGACGCTTAAGCTTGAATTTGCAAGACAATAAAATATTGAATTCGAGTTTCTAAGTTTTTTACGCACAAGTGATGAATCAAAGCCACAAATTTTGACTAGGCGTTGTAATATCTCATTTGGTTCATTTTGAATTTCTAAGCTTGTACGCTTATAACATGAATTTATAAGATTTAAAATCTTGAATTCAAGTTTTCTAAGTTAGTGCGCTTAAATTGCAAATTGTGAACCAAGTTTGAGAATATTATCCAAGTTTTAACTTTTGTAAGCAAGTACGCTTAAATCCGAAATCTTCAAGAAATAAAATCTTGAATTTGGATTTGTAAGACGATAACGCTTAGAACTTGAAACACGAAAGTTTGAACGCTAGTGCAATTCGTGACTGTCCCGAACTTGTGGGGGTTCCAATTCTACGAGTCAATCACATTCTAAGTATCACATTTAGGCAATGATGAAAAACCTTGTGATTGAAGGAAAAAAGAGTTTCCTACAATATTTGAAATGTGTGGGTGCTTGGCTAAACTAGAAATATGAATGCCAAAGTGAAGTCATAACAAACGCCAAATAACTGACATGAAGAGTTTGACAAATAATGTTGTCAATAGATTAACGAGTGTGACAAATGTGTACACACCTAAACATATGTATGCTTGTGTATTGATGATATGCTCATTGGGTAAGCAATTTAGAAATCATTAAGTAACAAAGAAAAATGTTAACGAGACATTTTTGACATGTGTGCCTCAAGAACAATGCTTTGAATTAAAGTTTCCAAGACATTTGAAGAATGAAATCCCAAGGATTAATTCGAGTTTCAAATTTTAAGCTTTGCGCTTAAATTTCAAGTTTACAAGAAATAGAATCTTGAACTTGTAAAATTTTCAAGAATCAATGCGCTTAAAATCTGAATTGTGAATTAAAGTTGAGTATTTCCTCTGGTCTCGAATTTTTTAAGAAATAACGAGTTAACAATGTTTTAAATTCAATGATGAAAATATCTTAAAAGGATAAAATGATGCAAATGGGGCAATGTGATTACCAAAACTGAAGATATATTGTTGTGAAAATTCTCTATTCAAAACATATAAAGCTTCTTCGGCCGAGTGGCTTTACAAGTTGTTAGAGAAAAATCCTGTGCATGCAACTAACATGTGTTGCACTAATGCTATATGACAAAATGATCTCTAGTGGCATAATCATGAGTGATCATGTGAATCTGCGGATCCGCATATAAAATGGTTAACGGAGAGATCGTGTGGAAGTTTATCGAGGGGAATTTTGTTAAAACCCTATAATCAAAATCTCATAGTGGATACTCAACCTTGTTGATTGTAGATCTCAAGATCTAGATTCAAAAGGTACAACTAAATTATGAGATTGTATAAGCACATTGGAGATCAATCTTCAACCCATTCCTACGATAAGGGGTGTAGCCTGTAAAAAGGGTACGAGGATAGGTAAAACACCTTTAATGATTCCTACGATATATTAGGATATGTTGGAGTATAGCGGGATACTCTTTTAGGAGATCATCTACGTAAGTGCGAAGTGTAGCCACTTCAAAGAATGGAAAACACTTATGAAACCATGTGTGGTCCATGGCTGAAATAGACACAACCGTAAGAATCCAATATGAATGTTAGAGTTGTTATGGTGTGAGTTCAATTGTCTTGGTTTACACTAACACCTAAATAGTTCAAGACTATAAGTTCACTATTAAGTCAAGTAAATTTAATTGAATACTATTGTGGAAGATTCAAGCCGCAAGTTATATCTCCAGATGCCATAATAGTTCGTCAAAGTATTCAATTGCATACATGCATTAATTTAATTCATGTGGGGGATTATTGGAATTTGAAGTAAATTAAAAGAGAACGAAAACAAATAAGCTTCGATCAATCGAGGACAAGGACTCGATCGATCGAGCAAGCCAGAAGTTTTCCACTTGTTGGAAACAGAGGCTCGATCGATCAAGCACTAGGCGCCGATCGATCACACCATGTATCTTTTGATAGAATGGTGTGTCCATTCATGTTGGGGTGTAATTTTTTCATGATATGTTGCATCTAAATGGTGTCTTTTGGACACAAACCTTTGGTTTACTATAAATAAGACATCCCACACTTGGATTAAAGATGAATTTCGAAATTACATCAGATAAAAATCAACTTTTGAGCATTTTGTTTGTTCAAAAAATTTCATTCATATTGAGTGTTTTGAACCTTTGTGGTTTGAGGACATGTGATTTGGAGTGCTCCTATCACAAGTCATAGTCGTTGTATCTTAGGAGACAAATTGCCAAATCAAGACGTTAGTATCAAGGCGGTGCAATATTATCTCAAGGACGGAGATTACAAATCTCGCATGTTTTTGTTACTACATTCCTAATATTGCTAGAGACGAATTCGAACAACACGGAGTTCAAATGTTTTATAGACGGTTCAATATTCAATAGCACCGACGAGTTTCTTAGCTGAAGATTGCTTTTGCTCAATGTTTCCTTTTCACATTCGATTGATGGTTACGTTATATTCACATAAGTTAATATGGCTGATTCAGAAGAGCCAATTTCACAGCTGCTGATATGCGGGAATCGGACTTCAGTGGTTCAACTTTCAATGGTGCATATCTTGAGAAAGCAGTTGCATATAAAGCTAATTTCACGGGTACTTTATATTTCTTCCGAAAACAATGCTCAAAAAGTTGATTTCCGAATCCATTCGTTTATACACTTTATACCAGTGTGTGTGCAGAACCGAAGGACGTTTTGGTATGAAACATTCATATGCCTTCTCAAAATATGGATGTCTAACGAAAATAAGCAACAACTTGCCAATAACTACCAAATTTTACACGGTTTGGTACAAAAAAGACTACCTAATGATCCTGCGATGTTAAAGAAAGTTAGGATCTTTCTTCAGCCTCTAAACTAGGCGCAATAAGCAGTTGAAGAATCTTACTAGTGTTGTTTAATATCTAGTATTTGATTTTTGTCATCGGGCAATCTTGTGAACTTTGACTATGTAGCCAATCTTTATTTATGGAGCTATCCCAGTTGGGTCTTTGAGAAAGAGGCAACTTCCCTTTTTCTGACGGAATCATTTGCATCAACTTTAGGTTCTGTTTGAATATTATCAACTTCCCTTTGAGCTTTCCCGGTTTCCTAGATATTTTGTGATTCAGAATTCAGAGAATATTACTTTCCTTTAACCAACCTGAAATCGTCTTAAACTTGTGCTTGTTTTCCGCATGTGCTGATTTGAGTGACACCCTAATGGATCGAATGGTAAGTCAAGAACGATTAGTTTTTCTATTAATATGGATGAAAATATAGCATCTACTTGACTTATGAAAGATAATGAGAATGGGTTAGAGACGTATTGACTCTGGATTTAAATCTATTACACTCATTGATTCCAGGTAATCATTAGCACAAACACTCCAGCCATGTTAAACTTTCTTATAATGACACTCTGGGTGAAATTATGATACTTAATATAAATCGGTTAGAGTTTTTTTTTTCTTTTTTTAACAATTCCTAAACTAGGGGGGATACGTAGTCGAACTCGAGCCGTTTACAATGGGAGGGAGTGACGACTACTAGGCTACAACCCTGGTGTCATCAGTTAGAGTTTTTTTGTATTAGTTATTCATGACGAGTCAATGATGGCCCATGAACAAATGGTAAACTACTTTGTTGATGTTTAGTTTGGTTTTTTGGAACTGTTAACTTGAAAATCTTGGGAATATTGCTTAGAAGATAACGTGTTTTTTTTCCCAATTGTGATGTTGATGCAGGTATTAAATGAAGCTAATCTAACAAACGATGTGCTAGTTAGATCAGTCCTCACACGAAGTGATCTTGGGGGTGCCATAATTGAAGGTGCTGATTTCAGTGATGCAGTTATAGACCTTCCCCAGAAACAGGTATATATTTCTTTAAAGTGTATAGGACCTAAATTGTTGTACATAACAAGGTTAGAAAGACGATGCTTATATGCGTTTGGATTGTTTGCAGGCAATATGCAAGTATGCAAGTGGCATCAATCCTGTAACAGGAATAAGCACCAGAAAAAGTCTTGGCTGTGGTAATACCTGACGAAATGCATATGGTTCTCCCTCTTCTCCTCTCCTCAGTGCTCCTCCGCCCAAACTGTGATGATCACCACTTGCAACCACCTTACCACAACATAATACATTGAATTTAGGTAATCAAACTATCCTTAAAAACATCATTGATTACATAATATTAAGTTGATGTCATTGATTACATAATCTTAAGTTGATGTCATTGATTACATAATATTAACTTGATGTCATTGATTACATAATACGTACGTGTGAGCCACCTCTTGAACCAATGGGGCAAAGTGCTATACATACGGGAGCCACCTCTTGAATTCGTAGGAGCCACCTCTATAATCCTTATGTTATGTAGATCGATCTAATTTGATAAGTATATGACATGTGTTCTAATATGATGCTTTTGATATGACTCAAAGAAGCAAAATTCTGTTATAGCACTTTGCCCCATTGGTATCAAACCGGTCCGGGGGGATTCCCGGGAACCAAACCGGTAGCAACACCATTTCCGGTGCTACCGGTTTGGATCCGGTTCTGGAACCAAAACCGGTTGATTTAAAAAAATGTGTGGTTGCCAACGTTCATTTCTTTATTTTTTTTTAATTTTGTTTTTTTTTTAAAAAAAATCTATAAATATGTGTGATTTTTTTTTTATAACCTCACAATTCATTCTTGCAAAGTTGTATACTTCAATCTCATATTTTCCTCTCAATTATGCTATCTACAATTTACTTATATAATAATGGCATCTTCATCTAGCAGCGGCGCTGGTCGTAGCCGGGGTCACAGTCGGGGTCTCGTCCCGGGTCGTCTATCACTGAGTTCATCTTCGGCAATGAATTTGACTGTGCCAATACCTGAGTTAAATGAAAGTTATGATTTTTTTGCTGACCTCAATGTTGGTGGTTCCTCTATGAATGTCAACCCGCAACAACCCGAACAACCTGCCGAACCTCCTGCTGCCCAAGCCAAAGAGAGACAACAAGTGGAGTCATCCGGAGCCACTACAGCAGCGAGTAGACAACCGACTTGTGCCAAAAGAAGTAAGATATGGGATCACTTTGAACTCGCTCAAAAGAAGGTACTAATGAATCTTTTGCAATATGTAAATTATGTAAAATGCAATATTCATATAAAGCTGGTGGTTCCAGTGGAGGCACTGGAACAAATAAAAAAACACTTAGTAAAAAAACATAATTTTGATGAGACAACATTACAACCATTAGGTCGAGAAGCTACACAAGCACAAATTAATGTTCTCACTGGCCCGAATTGATTTTAATTGCTGAAATTAACCGTAGGTCACTAGTTAGATATGTGATTATATGTGAACTACCTTTTATACAAGCTGAACATGCTGGTTTTATTGAATTTGCTTCGTCTATACAACCCATGTTTAAACATATTTCCAGGCACACACTAAAAAGAAATTGTATGGACGTATTTGTTGAATATAAAAATACATTGTTTCAACATGTTTCTAGTTTGCCTTGTAGGGTAAGCTTAACAACCGATATTTGGACAAATGTAAATTCAGATTCATATCTTGTGTTCACTTGTCATTGGATTGATGATAATTGGTGTATGCAAAAACGAATTTTGTCTTTAGATGAGTTAGATTGTGCACATACTGCGCTAAATGGTTACGCACGAGCCGTGTTAAGCGCGATTGAAAACAATTATGTTTATCTAATGGTTTAAAGCATCTTCTTTTTCCATCACCAATAAAAACTATGTGGAATTCGTTGTACAATATGTTGAATGCTATGTTACCTTACAAAGATATTTTAACTCCATTTTATAATTCATATCAAATGTCTGATAACGATGAAAGTATTTATTTGACTAATGAGGATTGAGAATTTGTTGAAAATTGTGTATCATTGTTAGGTACTTTCAAAGAAGCGACGGAACGCTTCTCCGGTGTTACTTATCCAACTTCCGTTTATTTCTTCTTTTAGTATTTAATATGTTTGATAAGTTTATAGAATTTAGAGATGACTATGACTTGCATACTTTTGTTAGTGCAATGGAAACTAAATTTATAAAGTATTGGGAACAAATCCCACACGTGCACTGCATCGCAACATTGATAGATCATAGTCAATGTTTATATTCATTTGAGATATTTTTTGAATATTATGCTAAATTTTTGGGGAATGTTGTTGACGATCAAAAGACGTCTACAATGCAATCTCTCCAAAATATGTTTCAATTGTATTATAATCAACATGCAAGTGAATCATCGCAACAAATGCCTGCTGAAGAACAACCCCAAGCTCAAACTAAAGGTGGGGGCATCAATTTGCTTAGGATGCTAGGCAGGAAAAAACTTAAGGGAAAAGGACATTCTACTAGCACGTCGACTGAGTTGCAAATTGATCTGAATTATCAATTTGTAACGGAAGACAACTTCGACGTCTTACAATGGTGGAAGTCAAATGCAGCACAAGTCCATAAATTAGCCAAAATGGCTACGTGTATGCGTTACAAGCTTCAAGCGTCGCTTCTAAATCGGCATTCTCAACATGTGGCCGAATTATTGGAGAATACAAAAGTAGTCTATCTGCTGATTCGTTATACATGCTCACATTACTTAAAGATTTGTTTGAAGCAGAACGTAAGAATAGAAGAGATGGGGCGGTTGACGAATTCGTAAATCATTATGACGAGCAAGAAGAAGATGACGCAAAAAAATGCTTATCAATTATGAAGATTGCTAAATAGTAATATTTTTTTATTTAGATTTTCAATTGCCATCTTTTTACAATTATTTGTATGCATCTATATTATGAAATGAAGAAGAAATATATTTAATTTGTGATGAATATTGGGGAAACATTTACAATTGGATACAATAGTTTATTTGTCCAATGCTAGGTACGATGCATTGCTTGCGTAATAAATTGGCCTTTATTTCAAATGGATATCACCAACATTTTTTTTGCAACGTGATTTGATTGAAGAAATCTATATGATTTGCCTCAAGGCTTTGGTACTCAGGGGGATAATAAAGTTTGTAAACTACTCATCTTTGTATGGTTTAAAGCAAGTTTCTCGACAATGGAATCTTGCTCAAATCATGGTTCAGGGTGGTTTGAACAATCACATCATGATCATTCTTCATTTGTTAAAAGAGATGAGATGTTATAGTGACTACAGGGAACCATCCAAGTTCGATTAAGTTCCAGAAGAGTATCGAGATACTTGAAGTCTTCTCCATGTTTTGGAATTTTATTGTTATCTCAAGGATTAATAACTTTGAATTTTTTGTGATTCAGATTGGGGACTTTGTCCAATGAGCCGGAAGTCTATTATAGGCTATTGTGTGAAGCTTGGAGATTCTTTAGTGTCATGGAAAACAAAAAACCAAAGCACCATATCACGATCTTCAGTTGAAGCCGAATATAGAACAATGGCTACAACTACTTATGAAGTAACATGGATTGTTGGAATTCTAAAAGATTTGGGAATTAAACTAGAACAACCACCAACTTTGTTTTTTATAACAAAGCTAGCTTTGCACATAGCATCAAATTCATTTCACCATGAAAAAACAAGCCACGGAGAGATAGATTGTCATCTTACTAGAGAAAAGATACAAAAAAATTCATATCGCAAGAACAGCCCGCAGGTGTATTCACAAGTGCTTTGGGAAAAAGCCAACATGGCTATTTATTATCCAAGCTTGGTGTTATAAATTTATACCAAATTTTAGAGGAAGTGTTACATAGTTACAGTGAGTTATACTTGGAGTTAGTTGGTTAAACAAAAAACGTATAAACAATTGTATTAGTTTTAGTTTTTGAATGATACCAGAAATTTCACATCTTGTGTGGCAACTTTTAACACACATAAAAGTTTATCATGTCACAGGAGAAACCATCCAGTTTTAACACGTACAAATAGTTGCAATGACTAAGCGCTATAACCTCTATCTATAGGACTCCATTTCGTGGAATTGTGTCCTCCACAGGCCGCCATACAAGCTTCCTCCATTCTCACACTGGAAACCCCGTTATTGCACATATTTGCAAATGCTCGCATGTGTTTCATGCCATACTGAGTTAACGAACCACAACGTGCCTCGAACAACCGAACCTGAGATGGATCCATTTCAACTGATTGGGGGAAAAATTCAAGAAACTTTTAAGCAAACATATGATAAAAAAAAATAGCTTACCATTGATTTCAAACACTCCCAATCATCCACTAGCGGCAAGCCACGACCTCTCACAAAATTCAGAACTGACGGGCCATTTTCTGGACCAAATAAAACTAGGCCAATGATATCTATGCTGCCATCCAACCGTTTTCTATGCAGTATTGTGTCGGTTATCTGCTTCAGGAGTTCCGCTTTTTCCATAGGGTCTTCTATGATTTTGTACTGTGGGTATAACAGACTCGTGTTCAGAAAATAAGCTAGCTAGTTTCTATGTCGACATTTTCTTGAGGGGAAGCTCGAACCATCGGGGTATGTAACCGCTACGCTATATGCTCGAATAATTTATAAGAAACTGGCTTACCCTTTCCCATAAAAAAAGAAGATCTGCGTCCCTCTGGTTGACAACATCCATGTTATATTTGGTGTGCCGCACCCTGTTTGGTGGAAGGTCCATGGTTGCAGGATCGAAACCTTGAAACAAAGATAGCTTTTCAGGTTTCACGCTCTTGTTCCCGTATTCCATCACATGAGATCCAGCATTGTACGTATTATGGTTAGACGTTCTGTCCTTCACCTGAATAATAATCGATTTTAAAACTTTTTACACGTTTCCTCCAAGCATCGAGTTAGCAAGCATTTCATCTGAATATCACCTGTTGATATTGTTGCTCTAATGTCTCTCTTTTGAGGTTGTGAGATTCACTAAGGAAAGAAAATGATATTAGAATGAGTAGAAGTCACTTTACAACTGTAATAATAATGCACAATATTTAGGATCGCACACTTTCCATTTTTGGTCCTGTTGTTGGACGATTCACGGTCTTAATGCACTAATTTGCAATGTTTTCCAGTTTTAGTCTTTTCCCACCAGAATACCGACGCGACCACGGATGATGACATGGCGCCGAAAATCGTCGATGTAATGCCGGTCTGATTCAGTGAAAAATGACTAAATTGAAAAAGGTGCAAATTAGCGCACTAAGACCATGAATTGACGGACAACATTACCAAAAATGAAAAAAACATGCATTTTTTCAAATAATTATTTTTACAAATAATTTGCAATGTTTTCCAGTTTTAGTGCATTTCAGTAAGTACATGATAAAAAATGTAGTTCCCCCGATATTTACAAAGAACCAAAAATCAAACATTTTCATTTACCCAGTAGAAAAAGTGTTAATATTGTGTCTAATATTCAATCCACTGGATTACATGTATTTTTCAAGAAATGGATGAGATTTAAAATGTGGCAGTTGAAAGTTAGTTATTGACTTGTTTAATTGCTGCACTAGAGTTATCTGTCCATATATAAAAGGGGAAGAAAATGAGAACGAAAAATGTGAGAGCTGAAACAGATCCATCAGAAAGAATTCCCTCAAGAAAGCTTAAAAGATCCATCAAGAAAAGGCTTGAAAAAGAGAGATACAGGAGAGCAAATGGAGTGATAGAATTCTAGAGCACATTCATTGTAATACATAGGAGTGAATGATGAAGAATTCAATCAGACTTGTATTGCTTTGTATCAGGTTTTGTAATCAATAAAGGATTGGTGTCTCCCTTAGATGTAGGTCGATTTTGACTGAACCAAGTAAATCCCTTGTGTTCTTTGTTACTCTAATTCCTTTATCTGCTGTGAAATTAGTTTTCAAAGATTGATTGGTGTGTTCATGCGCATGTTGGAACGTTTTCTGCTGTCCCCAATACTAGTTGATATTCAGTATTGTTGTGCATGATTTAAACTAGTTTTTTTCGCATTGGATTTTTGATTGTATCGACCCGCAGAAAATCATACTGAAGAATTGGTTCAAGAAACAAGTTCTTGCAACGACAGAATCTTGAAACAAAGGAAAATATGTGACAGTAAGAGAAGTGAAAGCTTTGCTGTAAAATACATCAGAATCTTGGGTTGCATATTCGGATCAAATCATAACAAAAAGAAACTTTCAGCATAATATCTGAAATGCCTAAACGATGTTCTTAAATGACTGACATGGAGGAAAGTTCACACAATCGGGTGTTTGTTGTAGCTCCACCATTATTAAAAATTTCAAAAAGCAAATACAAGGACAACATTCAACAAAACAATTCGGTAAATAGAACAAGAATACCTGTCTTCCATCCAAGCAACACTATACAGATCTCCCAAACATGTGATGTACTCTGGAGGCGGAGGAGGTTCCATCCCCGGACAATAAGTTCCCCAGCTATTCTCTACTGCATTTGATGCAGTCGTCACATAGATGTCCAGATTATTCGGCATCATCCCTTCAAATAAGCTTCCACTCTCACAAGCTTCAACATATATAACCTACAAATTACAAAACATGCATCATGTCAGTTTTTACGAAGAACCAGGTGGGTAGAAAATTATGCCTATATCAAAACCCGGCCATTTAGTGAACTGGAGCAAAGAAATTTGATGTGTACGGAGACGAGGAGTCCGTCGACTTTCGTAAACTAGGATGATAGTTGGCAAATTGCTCTTATTCATCAGTTGAGTAGTGTTTCTGTTGATTCCATACCTCACCTCTAAGGTTTTGGTAAGTAAATAATTCATTCTCAACCTTAAAATATCGAAAATTAGTCTAGGATCATGAAACTACTTACCATTTCTTTGTACGTTCCGGATGCATGCTTCTTTTTGAGAACTTCGATGAAATCCTTTGCATAAACGTATGGCATATTCGGCATCCCTGAAATTGAAATCAACATTTAATTCTTTCCTCAAATTTTTATCATGGTCTCCTAATATAAACCACACTTTTATAACCAATAAAAGGCACACTGTTGATGTCTGACTGACTATATAGTTTAGTGATAAACAATCTAATTTACCTAGGACTCCCGGGCCACCATGATCAGAATAGTATATAAATATTCTATCATCAGGTTTACTATCGACAACTTTTCCGCTTCCACCTTTTACAGCACCTTTGTCCCCAAGTATTACAGCATATAAGTTCTCGGCGGTAACCTGGTCTCCAGTGTAATCCTATGACAATGGTGCAACAGTTGAGTTGTATATCTAGTATTCAGTAGTCAACTTGTTAATGTCATATTTGATTAAAAAAATGATTCTCTCGTCATCAATTAAAATATTTTTTTCAAAATTAAGATCGATTTCAGCTTCAACATGGCTGAAAAATCTAAAAGGCCATTTTCCCAACTTTACAAGATGGTTTCGAAACATACATTACAAGAGCTTTGATCTAACAGAGAAAGGAACGAGTAGAATGAACCAACTAAGGAGCTTGAATATTATGCAAATTGCGAATGCCATATACTTATAATTGCAAAAACCACTGGCAAAAACATATATATTAGACCAATAATAGTTCCAAACAAAACAATAGCATGATATGGGTGATACTTCTTAATTCGAGTAATTAAATCACTCATCAATATATACAAAGAAAAGATTAACCAACATGCAAAATGCAAGGACAAATTTTCTTTCGTGCAAATTTAGAATACCTTCGGAACGCCTTCGTAGACATCCCCACCTGTCGGATGGTTAATTATAACTCCTTTTCTTGGATTTAAATCATTACTTGCGATATCATCATACATGAAAACTATAATGTTCTCATCTTTAAGGCCACCTCTTTTCAGTATCTGGTATGCATGACAAATATCGGCCTACATCATCAAAAACATGAAGCTTAGTGTAAAGTTTTAAAGAACATAGCACTTGGTCCTATAAATGATAGGATCCAAGATAATTTGTTAGATTCCCGTGAGTTGTTAACTACTGCAATAGGGATTATTTGCAGGCACTAATTGTCCCCACTGAGAGCGATCTACACTCCAAGGGACAAGGGAAGGCTGCGTATATTATACCCAAAGTGGCCGTCCTCCGGACCAGCCCGTGCATAGCTGGAACTTCATGCACTCGGGTTTGCCCTTGGAAATATAAATATTAATTAAACAATTTCATAGCCAAGTGCCAAAAGGTTTAGAATCAATTTCCAAATCCTATTTTTTCTGCTAAATACATCATGGATGGCCACTGAATACAACACCGCCGTACACGTTCATATCTTGGATATTAGTCCCAGATATATTTCTCCTGTCTCTATTTTATATACGAGAACGTTGAAATATAACTTCTATTATGAGGCCATCTGTGGAAAAAGTGACTTCAACACAAACCGATTATAATTGGTATTAAGAGGTTAGAACTTAATATTGTGGTGATATAAAAGTTCTATTTGCACTCTTGACACTAAATAACACTGCAAGTTCGCCAGCAGAACCGTCGCTAAACCATTTAGCAACAGAACTTTAGATTATTTTTCTATTTAAAATAGAAATTCTCTTTAAATCCTCTTCGAAATTCAGTGAATTGAGAAGACGAGGTGATTTAAGTAATTCAAAGTTTTAATTGAAACATTATGAACAAAAAATGAATAAATCTGATGAAAGGAGAACTAAGGAACAAAAATCATAAAAATATGAACACCACATATTAATCTAAAATAATAATATCACTTGGCATGTAATTACTGTGAATAAATTGATAAATCTTTGAATCAAAACTTCACCTGGTGCCGATAATTCCCATACCCATTTGAACCCGCCACCAGCACCGCCCATTTCGTAACTTCCTCCACCGTTTCGTCTCCCTCCACTGGGGAACGAATTATTGGGTCCCATGGGTTTTGCCGCCTGCTTCCTCTAACTTCGAAAGGCAGCGCCACGACCAGAATCATCAACACCAGAATCGAGAAAAAACAAGAAAAGGCCATCTTGAAATGCAATACTCATGCACCAGCTTGCTTGTGCTTGCTTTCTGTATATATGGAAGGTGTGTGCAGCCATGCAAAGCTGAAGAGTGACACCTGGGAGTGAAGAATAGCAGGTGGGTCCGCAACTGGAGATTGAGTAACACACTAGCATGTGGATGTGCACGAGAGACGAATCAAATTTTAATAATTTAATCTAATTTTTACGTAATGGAAAGCTCCCAGATTTTTTCTACTTGTAAATTGTAATCGAGCATTGAAGTTGATGGAATATATAACTAGAAAAATATTTGTATGAAATTGATTTAATTAATAAAAAATGATTGATACGTTAGTTTATATATTTTATTTAATATGTTTTAAATGTTTTCTCTACGGATTGTAATAATGTCATGTATATGAGATTTTTTTTAAAATGATTCGAAAAAAATTATTTACAAAAACAACATCGAAATATAGGGGTGTACAAATATATCCTAAAACGTCATCGTGTTGACGGCTATATGCTTCGTGAGGGGCCGCTTGAGCGTCTAGCGGCCCCTAATCCATTTAGTTGCCGCCCTCTTGGAGGGCGGCCGCTCCTTTGTTAAAAGCCGCATGTTGGCGGCTCCTAACGGAAAAGTGGCCACCCTCTCGCTCCTTGGCCCACCCCCCACCCATGCTTTTTCTTTGTCTCGTCCCCTCCGTCAACTTATATGTCCCTTCGCACTTCGTCTTATTGTGCACCCGTCCCTTCGTACTTCGTCTTATTATGCATCCATTAACTTTCATTTATCATCTTATATTATACCGACGAAAATTAACATATTATATTTGAAATGTGTGTAAATATTGCACCCGTGAACTTTCATTTCTGATATTATATTGACACCGACGAAAATAATCATACTATATCTGAAATGTGTATAAATATATTAAGATAATATGTTTTCGACACCAGAATCCTTCCAACATATTTTCCTCTTCAATTTTTCGGTGCATCAAAATTTTGTGAATCAAAATTTTCTTAATTTGTTTGAACCGGATTCGATTTTTGTGCTGCTATATTTTGGTGGTAATATTATTATTGGAAATGGATCGGTCGAATATAGCATCCCACCAGTTAAACCGATTATAGTTTCACGTTCTATTATTTTATTTGATTTGGTTCAACTAGCACATAGAAAGTTAATCATCGACCAATGATGTTTAATTTCAAATTGTCAACCAACTATTCATTCATGAATGAATCATCTTGGAATGAAATATCAATCAACATTGTAGATGATGATGTTCTACAGTTTATAATGGAATGTATCAATATGCAGAAGTTGCATTTGTACGTCGATAGGCAAGTAGCCATGATTTTGGTCTTGAAGGGCCAGAATCAAATCTTCAATATGTCACTGAAGGATTGAGCAATATGGTGATTAATGATCAACCTTCTACTTCTAGCGGTCGATATGTTGAGCAACAACAAAATTATCATTATTTCGAGCATAGAAGTGGACCTTGAGTCAATATATAACCGACTCTTCTGAAGAAATCCTATATATTTGCCAAACACATCACAAGTTTGGGGATTACAAGAAGAAATTAGACCAATTCATGATGTATTTGATCCTGATGTTGGTGGTTCGGAGCATACAATTATGTTGGCAGCAATTGATGAGACAACCACACATGACGTACACGGAGATAGTCATCGAGATGTTTGCAAGAGTGATATGAACCCGATAATTCATCAAGCGATTCTGAAGAACATGGTAATGAGGCTGTGAGGGCCTGGTCCTAATCAGAGGTTTAATTAACATACGATTGTTATATTAACGTAAACAGCAGAAGATTTAGTTAAAAACTTTCAAAAAGTGACCCTCAAAATTTTTCGCAGTTTGTTTCTAAAACATTTCCGAATAGTGAAAATATGTATTTCCAATTTTACATCTAACATGATATTCATCGCATAATCATTACATAGAATTTCTCGGTAAAGTAATATTTAAAAATACAGATACTCAGGGCATACCCCGGTAATTTAAAACATAAGTAAAAATACTAAACAACTACTAGGACTCAAAACATAAACCATATACCTGAGCTCGCTCTCAAGGAGCTCTGGTATTTATCGATGCTTCGTCTCGAGCATCCACAGTACGTACACCTGTACCACCTGTCATGCCCTTACAACAAAGACATGACAGCCCCCCGCGAAGGGGGTCAGCACCCAGTACGAGAAACAGATAATATCACAGTGTATGACAAATAACATGCGATGCATGCCGTGCATGAATGCAAATGTATATGAAGGGTATCAAATCTCGAATATCCATATCTCCGGAGTCCAAAGGAAGATCATCAATCAAATCATCATCATGATCGAGCAGGATGTCGACACGCTCGTCGCTCCGATCTATCTCTCGGTCGAGCCATCGGCGGTCCATCATCCTCGTGTCTGGGCGACGTCGCCACGCTCGTCGCTACGACATCACTCAGCTCACTCTCTCCGCCATTAGCCATCGGCGTGCCCATCATCCCCAGACACACATCACAGATACCAAAGAAAAGATATAGGTACCAAGAAACGAATCGATAGGATCAACATGACATGCTCAATGCCCATGCGTGTCAATGCATCATGCAGTATCATAATCTCATGTGATGCATCTCAAATCTCATGTCATCATATATCATGCAGTCAATGTACCATGTAATTCACATACTGCAGATCAACTTATCACATAGTCACATAAGGAGCAAGTAATGACAAGTAAATCATACCCGGGAACATCACATGGCTTTGCCAGACATTGTGATAAAACCTGTTTTCTACGTACCTCGGACCAATGTATATCTACCGAGTACTCCTCGAATAAATCTCGAGATCTGTTAACCTGGTCATTTACACCTCAATTATATCATCAAAGTGTTCACTTATTTCCAATATCAAATTTATAATCCAAACATTGACCCTTAGCAACTTTTCTTAAGTTTCAGCTTGACCCATTTTCGTATAAAAATCATAATAAATTCATATGATGTCCAAAAGACTTGAGGCCAGAGGGAAAATCACGAAACCTTAAAGTACTAGAGTCATCTTCAAGTCCAGAAGCTAGTTCACTCATCTTGAGGCACATGCAAAGCAAAGCATGCCAGATTTAAAAATACTCATATTATGTTTTGACTGAATGAGCGGTTCTAGGGACAAGTGCATATCTTACACACGTGAACTCCAAATCATGTAAGGTCAGTTTCTCATGAAAGATAACGCAACATTATACAATACATCTCTTATGAGCTTTAAGCTAAAAAGGTCATCTTGATGTACATTATTTGAAAAACGTACAAGCCTAAAACTCGTATGAAATCCTTTTCCAGATTGAGCACCATGTGGTAAAATTAGCATAACGCTTTCATATAAGCTCCAAATTGAGTTAGGCCAATTCCAAATGCAAGATAACCTCGAATAATACAACACTTATTAGAGCCTAAAACGTCAAATTCGTAGCCATTTATTCCCAGAAATACAAAGAACAAAATGTATGAAACCCGCATGCAGTGAATTTCCAGATTTGACACATGTTGGTAAATCAACCATAACTATTTCATCTTAAATCCAAATTAGCTGATTACGGTGGCCATTTAAATATAACACAAAATACTACAACTTGTCAGTGGGGCATTATTTTCCAATTCGAAACGTAACTATGCTAAAAATGCGAAAAACCAGACTGTTCATGCACTGATCTTAGCAGACTACAATTGACAGCAACTTCTTCATGAATGAACACCATGGTTCGACCCTCAATCCTACATGCATGTTGATAAAACTCAAAGATGATGATTTACCTTCATTTATCTTCAAGATTTGAAGCTTGATCATCCACAAAAACGAGCCATGATCGAAAATCCTACACCAAAACTGCTGCTACTCGAAAATCTTGCATCTTCTTGCTCCAAATTTGAAAATTCTTGGTGCATATTGTTCCTAAAGATGAGTAGCACTCAAATCCTTCTTTGAATGTGACATGCACTCATAAATCCACAAGAATTTTGGTATAAAATGAGCTGACATTTTCGAAATGGTCAGGAGAGAAGGGAGAGAAAAATGGTTGAGTTGGAGAGAGAGAATGAAGGTGATGAATGAAGAAAAGTCTGAAATGCATGTGAGTTAGGCGTGAGTTTCATGGCTTCAAAACATGGTTCTTTAATTTATTTCATGTATTATGGAATCCATGTGTCCATACATCATTACCTTGCAAGATTATTGGTCCAAAATCATGTATTAAACATGAGTTAAATTAATTAATGGCATGTGTGTTCCAAGTGCAATGTGATCATGCACATGCTCATGCACTAAACATGTTCCACTAGTTGGTCGACTCATCGTAGTCCGGAATTCCTTATTTCAAGTTTGCACTTTTAATTATCCGAGTTTGCTTAATCATTGTTAATCCGGATTAATTAGCATCGGGGTCTTACATGAGGCTGATGAGATGCATTTCCCGGTGAGGAGACAACATCCCGTGAACCACCTTATAGGGCGAGACACATGCAAGACACACCATTTTTGTCAAGCACAAATGAAATGCCACCATTTTTAATGCGGTCAACGGAGAGCAGGTTCCTAATTCGATTGATGTACCTTCTGGATCGTGAACCAGATATTACAACCCGGAGGTTGGAGAGCTGTCCGTGAACATTATTTTCAAGGATAAGAAAGATATGATTGCATCCGTGAAAAATTACTCTGTTAGAGTTGTCAGGCGTGAGTATTGTGTTGTGGACAACACACGTACTATATGGAAATTACGTTGCAAAAAGAGTTCTCCTACCGTAAGGTGTAAATGGGGTCTCGAAATGGATTTCTGGAAATTAACGAAGTATAGTGTCCTCACACATGTATCTCGAGTAATGTTGGTATAGACCACTACAACTTGGACAGTAATATGGTGGCAAATACAATGTTGGAGATTGTATGATGTGATCCTTCGTACGAGATTAAGTATGTACGGGAGAATGTTAAAGATAAATATGGCTATGATATCTCGTATACGAAGGTATGGCGAAGTTTGCAACGTGCATTGGAAAATATTTATGGTACATGTGAGAAATCAGTGTGTCTACTTCCAAAATACATGGGTGTGTTGTCAAAGTATAACACATGAACAATTGTGGAGTGGAGACATTTAAGATCTAACATCCGGGCGGTGAATACATTAAATTATGTATTTTGGGCTTTAAAGCCATGCATAGATTGGTTTCGACACTGTCGCAGAATCATTAGTGTTGATGGTACTCATTTGTACACAAAGTATAAGCATAAAATATTGATTGACGTCACTCTAGATGCCAACAATCAGATATTACTATTAGCGTTCGGGATTGTTGATGAAGAAACTTACGACTCACGGAAATGGTGTGCAACCGGTGCATGTATTATGTCAGATAAGCATAAGAGAATTGTGTGGGCAGTTGAGGATCTACCACTTTTTCAGCCTCCTAATGGTGTGCACCATTTCTGTCTAAGACACGTGTGCTCCAATTTTATTCAAAGTTTAAAAATATCCATTTGAAAGATCTATGCTGGGAAGCAGACACACAACATCAGAATTGTAAGTTTGATGCAACAATGGAGGCAATCAAAAACAAAAATATTCTGGCATATAGATATTTGGCAGGAATTTCAAAGGAAAAATGGACTTTAGCCCACGATGGGGGTTGGCGTCGTGGGTAATGACTACCAGTATATCAGAATGCTTAAATGGTGTGTTGAAGGGTGCTTGAAGACTACCTATTTCCGCGATAGTACAATTAATCCTTCAAATGTGCGTTCAATACTTTATTCAACGTGTCACCAAAACTCAACGTATGATTCGCAACAATCAGCTCTGGCCCGATTATGCATATAAAAAATATGAACAGTGGTCAATAAAATCCATTGAGCACCGTGTTACCGATATGATGTACAGGATCAAACTGCTTCGGTTGCGACTAGTAGAAGACCAGGTTGGGGGTAACATGTTCAAGTTGTCAGATTATCAACAAGTGAGTGTTCATGTGGTAAATGAACAATTTTTGGAATTTCATATTCCCATGCTATTGTACTGCAAAATATCATTCGTTGGATCCTACGACACTTATGCAACCATGGAATAGCATGTCTCAATACTCGTCAACCTACATGGGAAAATTTAGTCCTCTTGCAGACATTCGATACTGGGATCCACCCACATTAGTCTCAATACTCATGTAGGTCATTACCGTCAAGTGCAGGTGATGGAATAAAATGGCATATATTGAACTGTCGCATCACCCGGTTAGGACGATGCATCTCCATAATTTGGAAGTAGATAAGAGGGCAAACACTTCTCCAAATGTCATTATTATATGTAGTAATAATGGAATTAGCATCAACAACATCTGTGTCATATACGCTCTAGTTAAACTGCACATCGTTAAAATAAAAAAAATGGTCAACCAATATATTGAAATCATTATAAATTTTCAACTCAATTAAATTATTTAGGTTTACTTCGTCATTACTCTTTTGGTCGAGAGAATGTCGAATAATTCTGACCAAATGTGTTGCTATATAGGTGCGATGAAACACAGTGTTCCACATATTACAAAAAAATGTTAAATATTGCAATGTTTTATCATTTTATATTAATATTCAATAAAAAAAATTAGTATACCGTGCGTCATAGGAAGCAACAGGAACATTCTCAGCGGCAACCAGAGTTTAATTGTCGGTTAGGATTCACACATTTTATTATACTCCATGCCCACATCTGTAAATAAACAGAAAAATATTTTAAAATACTTATGATGTATGATATTAGTAAAAGAAAAATATTACATATACCTGCAAAATATACAAAGGCCCTGTGATAGTACATTTTCCTATAGCTGACGCACTGCACAATTCACGGTATAAATATGACAACACTGCAATGCCCCAACTATATGTGTTCACCTCTTCCAAATCTTCAAGTAACTGCAAATACATGAGCTTTACAGAGCTACTATTATAATCTGGAAGTAAAATTCCACCATAATCATTAAAGCTATTCACCGAGTGTACTTTATTACATCTATCACTGAGCTCATATCAGATATACAGTGATTGTCTAGAGCGGTCATCCTTAGGTTTAGATTTTGCTTCTGGCGGCTCAAATCCCAGTAACTCAAGACATGTATCTTACCATTTTTCCACACGTTTTGAATCATTTACCATAGTCACTGGGTGACCATCAACTTTCAGACTCCAAATTATAGAAAAATCTTGTAAGGTGATGGTAGCCTCACCAAATCTAAAATGAAATTTATGGGTTTCAGGCCGCCATCACTCAACAAGAGCGGTAATCAAATGATTATCATTAATACAATAACCAGATTGAAAAAAAGTCTAAAACTCCATATCAATGATATGCCTCCAAACACGATTGTGTATCACGTTCTCATTACACAACCCCAGATAAGGTTATCTATACGCTTTACTCTTTGAATATTATCAATATTCTCGGAATAAACAACACTAGAGATATGCGTAGATTGTAGATATAATACAGTTGAAACTTCAGACCTCGATTTAATGTCATCCTAAAATTAATAAAAAAAATTAACACACATATCAACCATTTATAATATTAATAAAAATATACTATATATACATATTTAAAAAATACTGAATTTTTTGATTCATTTAAAAAATTATATGTCACAAAAAACTTATAAGATTTTAAAATAGTTTACTAATCAAATTTAGATGAAACCCACGTAGAGGAAATACAAGTGCAAATGAATTATTTTAAAATAATTTACTAGCCTTCAAAACTTGAGATGAAAATACGTACGATGCTTGTGAATAATTAAAGAAATTCCACCAAAGTTGAAATGGGAGAAGAAAAGTGATGTTATAATGAGGTTACTTGTTGAAAATTTTCGGACACTTTGTAGATGATTTTATCGCTTCAGTGCATTTAATAAATGCAGGTAAGCATTTAATAAATGCTAGTGAGTGGTAGGGGTCACTAGCTGGAGCGGCCCCTAATAAGGGAGTGTCCGTCTTTACAATATGGCTACTCTAAACACGACCCCTAATCGATATAGCGGCCGCCTGCACAGTAAGCAGCTACTATTCAGTCAAGGGTCGCCCACATCATGAAGGAGGGGCCTCTTCACCCATTAATCCTGAGCCGCCATCCACATTGATGTTTTAAGGTATATTTACAACTATTTATTTTCGAAGTATTTTTTATAAATGTTTTTTTTCGAATTTCTTTAAAAAAAATCCTGTTTATGTCAATAAAATGATATAAATAAATATAAAGATTTTATAGTTGTCTAGTTCAATCGTAATACTAGTCATCTGGAAACCATATAGATTTTTCAGTGAATAGTTTCATGAACCATGAAGTAAAGAGCAACTAAATTATTCGGTATATCACTATATTTTAAATAAATTAAAAATATTAATAATGTTATAAAATAATAGTATTGTATTCTATAGAGAACAATTTAGAGAGAGGGATTTAGAGAGCTTTTCATTCTATCTTTCATTTAACTTTAAGCCTCTATTTATAGGCTTAATATTGTAGTTACATGGGGGTGGAATGTGGAAGGTAAATGGACATCCAATATACATAAATATTACTTTTCACAACACTTTAATTAATACATGCATTAACACATGTATTTATGAACATATTTATAACACTCCCCCTTGGATGTCCACACACTGCCTCGTTAAAAACCTTGCCAGGAAAAACCCATTGGGAAAAAAACATGGTTAAGGAAAAAAGAGTACAGTGTGAAATAATTCCACTTCTTGAGCTCATCATTTGACGTCTTTTAGCCGTCGCATTCCAATTTTGTGAACCAACTTTTCAAATGATGAAGTCGGTAGAGACTTTGTAAATAAATCTGCCAGATTGTCATTTGAACGAATTTGTTGAACATTGATTTCACCATTCTTTTGAAGATCATGAGTGAAAAAGAATATTGGTGAAATGTGTTTCGTTCTATCACCTTTGATATATCCTTCCTTCAATTGAGCAATGCATGCAGCATTATCTTCGAACAAAGTTGTAGAAACATTTTTGTCCAAATGCAAACCACATGTTCCTCGAATATGATGGATTACAGATCTTAACCAAACACATTCCCGACTTGCTTCATGGATCGCCAATAATTCAGCATGATTAGAAGCAGTGGCAGTTATAGTTTGTTTCATAGAACGCCAAGAAATAGCTGTACCACCACATGTGAACACATAACCCGTTTGTGACCGAGCATTATGAGGATCAGATAAATATCCAGCATCTGCATAACCTATGAGATCAAATTTGGGTGCCTTAAGATAATAAAGGCCCATATCCATCGTTCCTTGAAGATAGTGAAATATATGTTTAACACCATTCCAATGTCTTCGTGTAGGTGAAGAACTATATCTTGCTAGCAGATTCACAGCAAATGATATATCAGGGCGTGTATGACTAGCAAGATACATTAATGCTCCAATAGCACTAAGATATGGCACTTCTGGGCCTAGTAGTTCTTCATTATTTTCATGAGGTCGAAAAGGATCTTTGTGCACATCAAGTGATCTTACAACCATAGGTGTGGTTAGTGGATGTGCTTTATCCATATAGAATCGTTTAAGCATTTTTGCTGTATAAGCAGACTGATGTAACAAGATGCCATTTTCTAAGTGCTCAATTTGCAAGCCTAGGCAAAATGTTGTTTTTCCAAGATCCTTCATTTCAAATTCTTGCTTCAAATAATCCGTAGCTTTCTTGAGCTCCTCAGGAGTCCCAATAATATTTAAATCATCAACATATATTACAATGATTGCAAACTCAGTTCCAGACCTCTTAATAAAAAACGCATGGACAAATAGGATCATTCATATATCCTTGTTTCATCAAGTATTCACCAAGACGATTATACCACATGCGTCCAGCTTGTTTCAAGCCATATAGCGATTTATACAATTTGATCGAGTAAAGTTCTCTAGAACCATGGTCATGTCCCTTAGGTAATTTTAAACCTTCAGGGATTTTCATATAAATGTCATTATCAAGTGATCCATACAAATAGGCAGTAATAACATCCATAAGACGCATTTCAAGTCTTTCATTTGCTGCCAGCAAATAACGAAAAGTTGCTGCATCCACAACAGGAGAATATGTCTCCTCATAATCAATACCAGGTCTTTGGGAAAAACCTTGTGCAACAAGTCGTGCCTTATACGGCACAATTTCATTTTTCTCATTTCGTTTTCGCACAAAGACCCATTTATAGCCAACTGGTTGCACATCTTCAGGTGTGCGTATTACTGGTCCGAAAACTTTACGTTTTGCCATCGAATCCAACTCTGTTTGAATTGCATCTTTCCATCTTTGCCAATCATTTCTAAGTCTGCATTCATCCACAGATTTTGGTTCATGATCCTCATTCTCATTCATAATAGTAATTGATGTAGTATATGCAAATTTATCATCAACATTAGTTGTATATCGATTCAATCTTTTCCCAGTCATGACATAATTTATTGAGATCTCATTATTATTAAAATTTTCAGGTACCTGAACTTCTTCTGGAAGTTTATTATTTGTCATGTCTGGAAACTCTTCAAGAGTTTTTGATTTTGAGAATTCTTCTGGATTTTCAATTTTCTCGATTTTACTATCTTCATTATTAACTTCTTTTCGTTTTCGAGGATTTTTATCCTTAGAACCGACTGGTCTACCACGTTTCATAGGCGCCTTTAATTTACTAATAATGGTAGAAGGTCCTACAGGGACATTAATTCGAATCGGAGCATTAACAGCCGGTACATGTGACTTGGTCACACTCTTTAGGTCAGAAAAAAGCATCTGGCAATTGATTCGCTAACTGTTGCAAATGAATTATCTTTTGAACTTCAAGGTCACATTGTCTTGTGCGAGGATCAAAATGAGATAATGATAATTCATTCCACATAATTTTATCAACCGGCTGTTTATTTTCTCCCCCTAATGTTGGGACAAATGATTCATCAAATGACAATCAGCAAAACGAGCCGTAAATAAATCTCCAGTTTTTTGGCTCAAGATATTTTATTATAGAAGGTGATTCATACCCAATATATATGTCCAATCTCCTTTGAGGTCCCATCTTTGTGTGTTGTGGTGGAGCAATTGGAACTTAAACTGCACATCCAAAAATTCTAAGATGGGAAATGTTTGGTTCCTGACCAAAACCAATTGTTGGGGAGAATATTCATGATAATTCGTTGGCCTTATGCGAATTAATGCAGCTGCATGCAAAATAGCATGTCCCCAAGCAGATATTTGGGAGTTTAGCTCTCATGAGCAATGGTCGTGCAATCAATTTAAGACGCTTAATAAACGATTCTGCAATACCGTTTTGTGTACGAACATAAGCGACGGGATGTTCAACAATTATTCCAACAAACATACAATAATCATTAAAAGATTGTGATGTAAATTCACCAGCATTATCAAGACGAATTTTCTTGATAGTATAATCTGGAAAATGTGCTCGAAACCGAATTAACTCCGCAAGTAATTTTGCAAATGCCAAGTTGCGAGTTGACAATAGCCATACATGTGAGCATCTCGTTGATGCATCAATTAAAATCATAAATACCGAAATGGTCCACAAGGTGGGTGAATAGTGTTAGCATTAGATGCCCTACAAGCCAATGGGCCAATTGTTGGCCCGTTGGACCTTTATAAGCATAGCCCAAATAATTGACCATGACTCCTATAAATATAAGTTCATCTCTAGGGTTAAGGTGATTTTTCCATTCTATACTCACTCTCATAGAAATGCCAACATCAAACTAGCACTGGTGTTGGCTTGTAGATCTGGTCAGGTTGATTGGACTCGAGGGACTACCGCTATCAGATTCACGTCGGTGAACGGTAATCTTTTTTCGTGCATTTATATTTGATATTTGCATGTTTAATATATGAATCAGGCGCGATCGACCGTCCCCGGGTCAGATCTGTTTATTGTATTATTTCCGCTGCGTTTGGATCTGGCGCCGGGGTACGGAAACCCAACAGTGGTATCAGAGCCAGGTTGCGTTTTGATTCATGTATATTTTATAATTAATTTTTATTAGATTGTTTCCCAACAATATTAATCGCTTTTGATTTCAGAAATTATGGACTCCGGAAAATATAGAAAATTGATTAAAAGATGTTTTAATCGATACCCAAATACCCGTCACCGGAAAACCAGCACACGTCGTCAATCATGGGGCGGCGCGGCGGTGCGGCTGTTCTTCACGGCCGTGCGCGACGCCCAAAATGAAATCGACGATGAGGCGAGTCTGGTTTCGCGATTGTTCACGAACGAACTGAAATCGCGACCAAGTTGAAATTGCTTCGCGCGAGACGTCGTGGATCTGGCCTGAAAATCGCGACCTGTTGCAAGGGTGTTGTAGCAGACGTGGTGGCTCGGATTCATGACTGAAAAACGTGGCCTGAAAATCGTGATTTTCTGGAAATCGTTTCCGGAATAACTCTGTTACCTAGCGCGTTTCTGCGTGCAACTCCAAGGATGTGGAGGCGGCGGCGCGAGAGCTATTTCAGAAACCCTAGACATTGGGTCAATGGGAGGCGGCGGGAACCCTATCCCTAATTTCAAACCCTAACCCTAATTTTCGAAATTTTGGGGAAAAAGATGATGAACAGTATTTCGGGATTTTAAAAAAAAAAAAAAAAATTTATTTTTTGATAAATCCGAAAAGTGAGGGTATTTTTTGGGGTTGAAAATTGATTTTCTAATTTTGGATCCAAATTGTTTGGAGTCCATAAATTATTTGGGTCATTTTAGATGTTTTATCCGGATATCATTTTTGAAATAATAAATCATAATACTTAATTTTTAAAAATGTGATTTTTAATTTAAGTGTAAAATGGAGATTTTACAATTAGTTAAAAATTTAATTAATTCAAAATTGAATGAAAATGTTTCATTTAATTTGTTAATTTTATTTTTGGCTAATATTATGATTTGAGGTAAAATAGTGATTTTACCAAGTAATTGAAAATTTAATTAACTGAAATTTAAATGAAAGTGTTTCATTTAATTTGTTAATTTTATTTTCGATTATCATTATGATTAAAAGGTAAAATAGAGATTTTACCAATTTATTGAAAATTTAATTAATTAAAAATTAAATAAAATGGTTTTATTTAATTTTTTAATTTTATTTTCAATTAATAATGCGATTAGTGGGAAACGATATAATAAATTAATTATTGTGATCTAATTACATGTTATGTGATTAGTACAATTACATATGATGTAATTGTTTAGTTTAATGTTTAATTACATATGTTGTAATTGCATGATGGATGATTATGTGCCTTGACCAATGTGTTTAGGTGAATGTTTAGGTTTTTATTGTTTCATTATTATTGTGATTTTGGTTATCGGGCCTGCGAGCCTGCTCTCTCTATTTTCTGATGTATCCCACCCCGGATTTGTATCCCTATTCTCTTGTTTGCACGATTTAAATGTAAAATCATTAGAATTAGTGGGAGATCGAGATTGAAGATGGAGCATCAAGAATCAAGACATGTATAATGGAAGCAAAAATGTAATAGGATTGCATTACATACCTGCATCACCTTAGACAGACTTGTGATCCACGTATGGCTCACGTGGATCAATTAGGAAAAGGCCGTAATCGTCTATATTTATTTTATTATGCATATGATGTATGATAAATGTTTGTTTGTATGTTTTATTAGTACATATGACTGCATGAATAAAACATAGTTGCATGAATCCGGCAAACAAACAAACGAGTACTTGATGAGATTTGAAAATTATTAAATCCCTCTTTTGAATATGATTCAAAACTTTTAATATCAAACTGCTAAGGGAGCTCAAAAGGGTTTGTTGCTTCCTGTCTTCCATCAACAGTTAAGCCATGAGACGCTACTTGTGTCATATTGCCTTACTCACCCACGTGGGGGGCATCTGGCATGGGAAAGCTGTGCGTTTAACTGCCACTTAATTAAGGGTGTGGTTATGTTAACCTTCTAGATTACTCACCCACGTGGGGTCTTTTGGGCGTGACATTTCCATCCGTGGGATGGGTTAGTTTGACGTGAGAAGGCATAATTGTCCTGCCCACGTAGGGTTATGCCAATCGCGAGACAAATATCTTGGGGGTTGCATATGATGCAATTGTGATCTACCTTTAGTATCATGAAGCCGGTGGGCCCACGTCCGGGGTTTTAATGAGCTAGTTGGACTCCAAGCCCACTAAGAAAATATGATTTTCCGTTCATTTGTCATGAGGGTGATGAATTCGAAAAATTTAGTGGGAGCATTCAATAACTAAAGTCCATAGTTTTTGAATTAATTAATAATCAAACGGTTTGTTTATATTTTTCTGTTTATTCTCAGTATTGTGATTGCCGTGAATCCGATTGCATCAATTCTCGATACAAACAAAGTAACTGCACCAAATTATTCTGATTGACTATTAATTTTAAAATAGTGTTTGCTTCTAAAAGGTGGCTATATACCCTTGGTGGGAGCCTCCTGTTGAAGTGTCTCCCGGTTCGTCTCATGAAGAGATTGCCACACTTGAGAAGTGATGGGACGATGATCTCTAGACTAGGTGCTATATGATAGCATCAATGTCACCAATGAGTTTCAACAATGATATGAGAAATTCGTTCACATTGCTGATATTTTCCAACACCTACAAATGTTGTTTGGTGAACGGACGCGATTACTGAGACTCGCTGATTTCAAAAGAGCTATTTTCATTTCACATGCGAGATGGGGCTTCGGTCTATGAGCATGGTGTAAGAAAAATATCTCTTGTTGAGAAATTGGAAAATCTGAATGTTACAAATCCTCATTAACTGACTATATATTTGATCTTATAGTCAAAATGTTGGAAACTCATGAGTCCTTGATTCAAAAGGAGAAACGTGTTCTTCTTGTCGAATCTTCTACCAATGGTAGGAAGAGTGCAAGGATAAAGAAGAGGAAGGGAAATGATTCCCAACCTCAAAAGACGAAAAAGGGTATAGTAGCAACTAAGAAAGGAGAGACATCTATGTTTTCACTGCTGGTCAATGGCGCAAAATTGTAAGGAATACCTATACTAGAAGCGTTCTAGAAATGGTATGTTATATATTAAAATTAAATGTTTCTATTGGTTCTACTTCCTTGGTATATGATGCCAGTTGTGCTCGCATTTTTGCAAAGAGTTGCATGTGATGTGAAGAAGTAAAGAGTCATAGGAAGGTGAAACCTACCTGAGGCTAAGCATTGTAGCAAGAATTGTTGCAAATGCTGTTTGAAACATTTATTTAATATAAAATCTTGAACTGGTTAGGAACTGGTTTGAGCAATTATTTATTTGCTCTAGATTAATCATGAACATTGTTCCTATTTTGATAGAGAATTATATCTTTTAAATATGCAAATGTGATTTGCAGTATTTTTAAGAATGCATGTTTTATTGAATCTGGTGAACTTATGAATGATTAGTATGATTATATTCAAAGAATATAAAAGGAATGATAACTTAAATCCAACATATATTTAGCATGTGTTGAATGTCCATTGAATTTGATTCATATGGACGTATGTGGAGCACTAAATATTAGTGTAAGATGATGTTGAGTTATCTTAGAGAGAATGTGATTCTCTCCCAGTAACTCTCTAAAGTTACATATTGGTTGAACATAATTCATACAAATGCAGTGACCAAAACTCCATATACGATATGGACTGAAAAATAATCCAAATATAGATTTGAGATTGTTCTGCTTATGTGAAGCAGCCAGTGGGAGATGAGTTGGATAGTTGATCCATCTTATGTTATTTTGTGGAAATTTATATTATCAATTGGAGACAAAGTGTTTGTTTCGCAAGTGCAGTCTTTCTAGAGAAAATGTTTCTATTAGAAAGGAATGATAATATAATATAACTTGAAAGGGTTCAAGAACCACAAACCACTAGAAAAGTGAAAATGGTGAAATTAATTTAGTTAATCACAACCTTTGATTTATACACACCAAGGAGATTAGAAAATGTTTCAAGAGCTCCTGATAGAATGAATCTACTCCTTGAAAGTAGTCAAGAAATAGACCATGGATATGATCCTTGGACTTTCAAGGAGGCGATGTCAGATATTGATTCGGGACATTGGCAAGATGCCATGAAATCTGAAATGGACTCCATGTACTCCAACAAGGTATGGGCCTTAGTAGATCATCTTTGGGAATTGTTCCCATTGGCTGCATGGATTTACAAGTGAAAGCTTGGAGTGGATGGGAAGGTAGTGACCTTCAAAGCTTGACTGGTGAGAAACAGTTATTCTCATAGGCAAAGAGTTGTTTATGAGAAAATTTTCATCGGTTATGATGCTATAGTCTATTTAGATTTTATTAGTTATATCTTTATATTATGAATATAAGATATGAGCAATGGATGTGAACACAACATTTCTCAGTGGTGGCATTGAGGTAGAAAGTAGCAGCCAAATGTGTTTACAACTTCTTGGAGTGAGAAAAATGTTTTCAAACTCCAGATATCCATTTATGGGCCTAAGAAGGCATCCCAAAGTTTGAACTTTAGTTTTGATAACATCATCAAAGTGTTTGGTTTTGTTAAAAATCCGGAAGTGACATGTGTGTGCAAAAGGGTTAGTGGGAGCATGGTTACATTTGTGATGCTTTAAGTCGATTATATCATGCTCATTGTGAATGGTATTGGATTAATCGATTAAAGCATGATTATCTACTAATTTCTCCATGTAAGATTGGGAGAAGCGTCATACGTGCTTAGCATACGGATCTATAGGGATAGATCTAAAGGATGCTTGTGATCTCTCAATCTATGTACATAAACACTGTGCTAAAAGGGTTTAGCATAGAATAGTCGAAAAATGAGTTACTTCATAATATGTCATAGTATTCATCTCTCGAGTCAATGGGTCTTAAGATTGATGAGGAGAGAGAAAAGATGACATCGGTACCTTATATTTCTACTTTTAATAGCATACTATATGCTATGGTATGTACTTGGCCTGATGTATGTTCTTAGAGTAATGAGCAGACATCAGACAGATCCCGGTGAAGGTCACTGGAAAAACTGTGAAAATAATCCTCAAGTTCTTATGAAGAACATATGAAATGTTCATGGTTTTTGGATCTGTAAGTGGAGAAATAAAAGTTGAAGACTAAGCTGATGCTGGTTTTTAAATTGGATGTAGATGATACCATATCGATGTTCGGATTTGTATTTAAGCTCAATGATGGTGATGTCTCTTGGAAACGTTCCAAGCAAGACACCACATTGGATTCCACCACTGAAGCTGAATACATTACAGCATACGATGCAGCAAAGAGGCAGTTTGGATATGAAATTTCATCCAAGAGTTGGGTGTAATTTCTAGTGCGGTTGACACAGTCCCTGGTACTGTGACAACATTTGAGCTATTATGAATAGCCAAGATCTCATCAGTATCCAAACTTATATTGAGATAATACCATCTAATGAGAGAGATGGTAGACGCGCCATTATTATCGCGAGAATCGCTTCAACAGAAAAATATAGTGAATTCACTGACAAAGCATTTACAATGATTGGTGTCTGTTAGACATCTTGGGAATATGGTCTTAAGACACATGAGTAGTTGGCTTTGGGAAAGTGAAAGATGTTGTTGTCATACATGATTAAGTAAATCAATAGTTGATTGATTGTACCTGTAATCTTATTATGACAGATCTTTGTTTGAATATTAATATATATGGCACTTCTTCATCTGTTTACCCATGCATCTTGATGCATTGATGAAGTCCTTGAGATTGCTATAGTCCATAGAATGTGGTTACGCATATGATGGTGACCATGAAATACATTCTCGACTGTGATTTCTAAATGTTCCTGGTCGATGAGCCTTCGAGAATGGGATATCAATATATGCTCGTTAGAGACTGGTATTCATGATGTGTCTATTGTAGTGCGCCGCGTTTCATCGGCGTTGGCTTGGAGAAGTCAGCACACATGAATAGGTGCTCATTAGGAATGAGTTCACTGAACGACCCTACTCGGAATTCTATAAGTGGTTACCATTTGTCGAGTATAGAATTTCTAGTCATAGTTGTGCACCATTACTCCTCATGACCCGAGGCGTCATTGAGGTCTTGATAGATAGCTGTGTACTTTGATTTAATGACTGATCACATGTGGGTCATAAAGTTATTATTTTGGGTATTCAGTGATGCTGTCAGAGGCCAATGATTGTCGTTGGGGATTCACCACTGGTCTTGATGAACCAGGATGTCCTATGTGTTTTTCTATATATGATTCGAGGAATCTCTGGCCAGAGTGGGTAGTGCTTGTGAAAAAAGAGTTTTTCATATACGCACACAAAGAGTCATATAACGTGAAACAAATACATAGTTATTGAAATCATAAGGGGCCTCGACCGACCAATGCCCTAGATTCAATCGGGACATATTGAGTGAAAGGAATGTACTGCACGCTAACTATGGCTGACAGGTTCTCGTACGTTGCTAGTCATTTGTATCTAGGTCTTCGTGAAGCGCAGATGCTAGGCGCTACCCACGATCGGTAGGTTGTTGCTGGAATTATATTTCAGTAATTGTCTATTAAAGGAGTTTAATTGACAATGGGGCATTCAGGGTAAGCCCAAAGAAGTTGTTTGACTTCTAAAATCACAAAGGTTGTGATCCTACTGCTATGATACACTTGAGCCTCGTTGGGTCACAATCAACCGGCCGCCGATCTATTGATGAGAATTGAGACTTAAATGTTAAGTGCTCAAATTGAGTGATTTAGAAGAGATGAATTTAATTTCTGAAAGCTCCTCACTTTAGTGGAGTTTCTATATTTGAAAATGTTTCATCTATAAAAAGTTCTAAAATTAAAACATTTGATATGTTTATGTTGCATAATTATGTACATTGGTAGTACGTCAAGTTATTCAATTTGATTGAATTACTTGGATTATGAGTTTGCAGTTTTGTGTTGGCTTTTGGGCAAGTGGGAGATTGTTAGCATTAGATGCCCTACAAGCCAATGGGCCAATTGTTGGCCCGTTGGACCCTTATAAGCATAGCCCAAATAATTGACCATGACTCCTATAAATATAAGTTCATCTCTAGGGTTAAGGTGATTTTTCCATTCTATACTCACTCTCATAGAAATGCCAACATCAAACTAGCACTGGTGTTGGCTTGTAGATCTGGTCAGGTTGATTGGACTCGAGGGACTACCGCTATCAGATTCACGTCGGTGAACGGTAATCTTTTTTCGTGCATTTATATTTGATATTTGCATGTTTAATATATGAATCAGGCGCGATCGACCGTCCCCGGGTCAGATCTGTTTATTGTATTATTTCCGCTGCGTTTGGATCTGGCGCCGGGGTACGGAAACCCAACAAATAGGCCCACAAATATCTCCATGTATGCGTTCTAAAAATACAGGAGATTCATTTTTAATTTTCATCGGTGACGGTCTTATGATTAACTTGCCTTGAGAACAAGCTGCACATGAGAATTCATTGGATTGAAGAATCTTCTGGCTCTTCAAAGAATGATCACGTGAATTCTCTAAAATTCTTCTCATCATTATAGAACCGGGATGACCTAACCGACCATGCCAAATGATAAAATCATTATGACCAGTAAACTTCTGGTTTACTGTTGCATATATTTCAATTGTAGTTATATATGTGTAGTATAATCCAGAGGAATAAGAAGGTAATTTTTCCAAAACAACTTTCTTTCCAAAGTTAATACTTGTAATATACAAGTATTTATTATTATCTTCACTTTTAGTCTCAATATGATATCCATTTTTACGAATATCTTTAAAGCTCAATAATTTTCTTTGAGACTTTGAGCAAAATAAAGCATTATCAATGCAAAATTTTGTTCCTCTAGGCAAAATTATAGTTGCTCTTCCGGAGCCTTCAATTAGTTTTGCATTACCAGATATGATACAAACATGAGCTTCTTTCATTATTAGATATGAAAAATACTTCTTATCCTTAAGTATAGAGTGTGTTGTTGCACTGTCTGCCAAACATAATTCTTTGTCAATGATCATTGGAACGTCCATTTTCTTCAAAACAAAAATTTCAAAATGAGGTTTTTTCTTCTTCTATTTATGATAAATAAAATATTTGTATAATAAAAAAAATATTGACAATAAAAATTTATTATAAAAATTTATTTGAAACATAAAAATGAAATATTTATTTGCATACATAAAATGAAAATTCTTAGGCATTTACATGACTAGTATCACATTCAGGGTGATTGACAAAGAAATCAGCAACATCAAAAGAAGTAAAATCATTAAACCATTGTCAACAAAATTATGGTCAAGATTAACATATTTGCTATTGAAATTTGTCTCTATCATTTTCTCTTTTTTCTTCAATGATTCTTGATAGAGATCAGCAAGATGCTTTGGCGTACGACAAGTACGAGTCCAGTGGCCTTTCATGCCACAACGATAACACTTATTTTCCATCCTTTTATTTTGGTTTACATCTTTCTCATCATTATGCTCCCACTTCTGGTGGTGTGTAATGTTTTTGATATGACCAACACGATTATTGTTGTAATGATTATTGTTACTTTCCAACTTCTGGTGGTGCTTAATACTTTTGATATGGCCACCACGATTATTATTGTAACGATTTCGACCACGACCACGACCTCGGCCTCGGTTTTGTTCATTATTATATAGCATAGCTGTCCCATTTGCTTCAGGAAATGGAGCAGCACCAGTTGGACGAGCCTCGTGGTTTTTCAACAAAAGCTCATTATTTTGTTCAGCAACAAGAAGACAAGAAATCAATTCAGAATATTTTTTGAAACCCTTTTCACGATATTGCTGCTGCAGGAGCACATTCGATGCGTGAAAAGTGGAGAATGTTTTCTCCAATAAGTCCTCATCAATTACATTTTCCCCACATAATTTCAACTTTGAACTGATTCGGAAAATTGCTGAATTATACGCACTTACAGTAAAATCTTGCAAGCGTAAGTGCATCCACTCATAACGAGCTTTTGGAAGAATAAATGTTTTTTGGTGTTCATACATTTCCTTCAAACTAGTCCACAAGGCAAAGGGATCCTTTACCGTCAAATATTCTGTTTTTAACCCTTCATCAAGGTGGCGGCGGAGGAAGATCATTGATTTAGCCTTTTTCTTGATTTGTGGCTATACTTTCTTCTTTGATGGTTTCTCCAAGACCATTTGCCTCTAGATGAATTTCAGCATCTAGTACCCATGATAGATAATTCTTTCCAGTGATATCAAGAGCAACAAACTCGAGTTTTGCTAGATTAGTAATACTGTAATTAAAATCAAGAAAACAAATAAAACTTACCACACTTACACAAAGTTGGCTAGAGATTCGTACTGATACGTGTTATAAAATAATAGTATTGTATTCTATAGAGAACAATTTAGAGAGAGGGATTTAGAGAGCTTTTCATTCTATCTTTCATTTAACTTTAATCCTCTATTTATAGGCTTAATATTGTAGTTACATGGGGGTGGAATGCTGAAGGTAAATGGACATCCAATATACATAAATATTACGTTTCACAACACTTTAATTAATACATGCATTAACACATGTATTTATGAACATATTTATAACAAATAGCACTGATTCATTATGACTAAACGGATACAAACATACATAAGAATCTATCATCGTCTTCTCAATAGACATGAGTTATGAAGGCTCATTAAGAGCTTATGTTAGATTAGGTGAAAGATTGAGCTCCCCGGTCTTTCTGAGATGGATAAGAGTTAATGTCCATTTTGTGTCAATGGTTCGACGGGTCGAACCCGTAACCGACGATTAATCGTTAATTCAAGGATTTATTTTAAATTTTTATAAATTTTAAAATTTAAAAAAACATGTTATGGTACAGATTTGAACTCATTATCTAAAACTTGAATAATTAGCATCAACCACTAAGTTATAAGAACTTTGTTGGTCTGAACAGAGTGATATAATATATATATATATATATATATTAATCAAACAAATATATCATGCACATTTTGATTATTTAAGTTTAAATTTATTTCACGTTATTTTATGATTAATTTATGGAGGAAAACACATTCAAAATACTTTTGACACTTTTTTCATATTTTAATATATTTTTTTAAAAAATAAGGGTCAAACCTTACCGTTAATTAATCGTAATCGGTGGTTCATGAACTATAACCGGAACCGTCAATGAATGTTAATGTTATGGGTCGAGATTTTTGGAACCGCGAAGACTCTGAACGGTTTAACCGATGCTATTAAACAATGGTCAGGTCTAATTAGCTATATTTCGCTCACAATACGGCAATTCGATCTAAATATATTTATTGATTCTCAGTCATTTTCGTTTTGTGAAAACTATCATCATGCAAAAATGAAGTATAGTATTGAAAAAATAAGAATTTGTTATATTGAATTTTTAGAACTTGGAAGATAAACATCGACATGGGTACATGTAATTTTTAATTAATAATAATGTGTTTCTCTAAATTATTTTTCATAAATTCTAAATGGCATTTTAATTAATTAACGCTCTACACTAGACTGTAGAAAGAAAGTCCCAAACTTAATATAACAGTCCCGATCTTTCTAGAAACCCTCATCCCTCCGTTGAAACCTCTAGTAATTCCCCCCTTTTCCCCACAGGCCACACCCTGTAAACCCTAGGAATCTTCCGCCAAATCACTTATTCTTTTCCCACTTAATCCACTGAACTGTTGAAGCCATAATCGACCATTAATGGCTGACGAAGCCAAGGCCAAAGGGAACGCGGCGTTCTCTGCCGGAAATTTCACCGACGCCGTCCGTCATTTCAGTGAAGCCATCAACTTGGCGCCCACCAACCACGTTCTCTACTCCAATCGATCCGCCGCCTTCGCTTCCCTCAACAATTTCTCCGAGGCCCTTTCCGATGCTCAGAAGACCGTGGAGCTTAAGCCCGACTGGAGCAAAGGCTACTCTCGTCTAGGTGCGGCGCACACGGGGCTTCACAACTATGACGATGCTGTATCCGCTTATAAAAAGGGACTCGAGATCGATCCCAGCAACGAAGCACTGAAATCGGGATTGTCCGATGCCGAGAGGGCTTCTGTCAGGGCCTCAAGGGCTAGGACGAGTCCTGGAGCTAGCCCGTTCGGCGATGCTTTCGGTCCGGAGATGTGGGTGAGGCTGGCGAGCGACCCTAATACACGGGGGTTTCTTCAACAACCAGATTTTGTGAAGATGATGCAGGATCTTCAGAAGAACCCGAATAATCTCAATTTGTACTTGAAAGACCAGAGGGTTATGCAAGCATTGGGGGCTTTGTTGAATTTGAAGTTCCAAACGAGGTCACCGGAGGAGGATGCGGAGATGCAGCCGGCTGCAGATTTCACATCATCTACTGGTAGTGGGTCAACGGAGAGGAAGAGGCCCGAACCTGAGCCTGTACCGGAACCCGAAACTGACCCAATGGAGACTCAGGAGAAGGAGAAAAAAGAGATTAAGGCTCAGGCCCAGAATGAGAAGGAGAATGGGAATGCTGCATATAAGAAGAAGGATTTTGAGACCGCAATTCAGCATTACTCTAAGGCCATTGATCTTGACGATGAGGATATTTCATTCTTAACTAATCGCGCAGCTGTTTATTTGGAGATGGGCAAGGTAAATTAAATTATTCCCTAATTTGGTTTGTTTCTGAATGAAATTTTTTTTATGATATATATTATTTTGGCAGTCAGTGAGTATCAGACGTGGAGCAAAATTCTTGAATAAATTGCTATCATAGGTTAAGCTTAAAGTAAGAAGTATAGTTTAGTTTCGGTAAATTACTGGGTTAGCTATGTCTAGTCATTCTCATTCATTTGGAAAATGTCTAACACAATCCAGTTATTTGAAATCAGGATGTTTGAACTGTTAGAAAATAATATTCGATAGAAAACTGCGACATCTAGCATTTTTAGGATATTAAACGTTAAATTGGGTATTAACTTTAGGAAAGTGGTGAAATCTACTTTTTTATTGATTCACTCTTCAAATGTGAGTGATAATACTGTATTTTGAAGTTGAACTATGTCAATATGCCTTCATTTAGGTGTTTCCAGAAATTTAGATGATTTTACCTGCTAGAGCTGCTAAGCGTATCTTTATTATAGTGATTTGAGATTTTAAAATGTGCACTTAATTTTTAGTATTGACCTTATTAATCTGTAGCTCTGTGCACATGACAACTTGACGATCTTAAGGTATTATCAATTGATTTAATTGACACATTAGGGGCGTCATATTCTTTTCTGGTATGAGTTTCCTGAATTATGCGTGTTCAAATACTTAAGCTTGATGAATTGGTCGCTTTTATGTTCATTTTGTGATGTTAATAATTTAATAAAGATACATGATGGTGAAACTTTTTGGGTGTTCAGCAATGTCTTCTTGGAGAATAGAAGCTCGTGGAAGTTGGCTAATTTTAGAGAAGTGAACACTAGGATATAAAAATATGAAAACAGCGTCATAGTTTCTGTAAAATATTTGGCGATTGAATATATTGTTCTGGACCCTGTTATTCGTTATTGATGGTTGTGTTTCTGTTATCCTGTACGTTTAAGGTGACAGTTTCTTCATGTTAACTCCATTTTTTATTAACTGATAAGTTGATACTTTTAATAGTTAACAGAGTATGTTTCATTCTATGCAGTGCTGGAATGATTTATGATTTTCATGTGACAGTCCTCAGTTCTCTCCCTGACTTCTTAGCCAGGCTGTTAAATATGAAGGTGCTTACGGGGGAATACGTTATTCAACATTGTTAATTTCTTGTCACATTTATTCAGTTTGCTCCTAAAAAATGTAAAATAAGTTGCATGCCTCTTATTAAAAAAAAAAAAAGCCTCACATGATTATGAATTTATATTGTCGCAACATTACTCGGTTATAAAAATACAGCTTCACTGGGTTGATGGCAATATACTACTTGTGATGTGTAAAAAATCAGAAAACCATCCAATGATGAATAGCTTCACATTTAAAATGAAATGTGATAGCTTTGCATCAACTTGAGTTATTTTTCTAGGTGATAGTTGATTTTACCGGTTCACTTTATGTATGGAGTATTAAGTCCTTTAATAATTCACAAGGGCCAGAATAATATGGACCCTGTTGTTGTCTATCATTTCCGATGTTGCAAGTTAGTTTGTATGTTTAATGCTATCCACATTGTGTTCTTTGCTTTGTTCGGAGAAATGGTGGCGACTTTGTCATTTTGTCTGATGGCAGCGATATTTTGCGTCTGTTTCTCCTCACTGTCCTATACAGCAAGTAAAATAACATATTTGCATGCTATTGTTGTGCTGAATTTGAAGTTTGATGCCTTCGTTTTGCTATTGATTTCAGTACGAGGACTGCATTAAAGATTGTGACAAAGCTGTTGAAAGGGGCAGAGAACTCAGATCAGGATTTCAAGATGATAGCTAGGGCCTTGACTAGAAAAGGAACTGCCTTGGTGAAGATGAGCAAAACTTCTAAAGATTTTGACATTGCTATTGAGGCTTTCCAGAAAGCCCTTACCGAACATCGAAACCCCGACACTCTGAACAAGCTCAACGATGCTGAGAAGGCAAAAAAAGATCTGGAGCAACAAGAATACTTTGATCCACAAATAGCTGATGAGGAGCGTGAGAAAGGTAGCGCAGCTGTTTCTGCTAATCTAGTATAATTTATCCGCATTATACAGTAGCTAATAGACAATTTTTAATTTTTCAATTGTAGGTAACCAGTTTTTCAAAGAGCAGAAATACCCTGACGCTGTCAAGCACTATACTGAAGCGATAAAAAGGAACCCAAAGGATCCGAAGGTACTTTACACTCAGAGTTATGGGGCTGTTTATGCAAATACAGCTTCCTAGTAATTTTCATCATTTTTTAATGGCATATTTGCAGTCATATAGCAATAGGGCTGCTTGTTATACAAAACTTGGGGCAATGCCTGAGGGACTCAAAGATGCTGAAAAATGCATTGAACTCGATCCAACTTTTTCCAAAGGTTACACCAGAAAAGGGGCCATCCAGTTTTTCATGAAAGAGTATCAGAAGGCATTGGAAACATACCAGGAGGGTTTGAAGCACGATCCTCGAAATCAGGAATTGCTTGATGGTATCAGGAGGTGGTTTGATTTGTTGCTTCTTTTTGTTCATGTTTGAACGCATCTATGAGTCATTTTAATTCCTATAGCACTATTATTTGGATCCTGTTCTCTTCCAGATGTGTGGAGCAGATAAACAAGGCTGGTCGTGGAGATTTGACCCCAGAGGAATTGAAGGAGAGACAGGTCAAACACACTTTCCTTTCAGCATTCTTGTGATTTAGCTATGACTACTTTACGATTATATTTACGTGCTCTATTTTACAGGCCAAGGGGATGCAGGACCCAGAAATTCAAAACATTTTGACAGATCCAGTAATGAGACAGGTACGACTGAAAAGATTCTTCATGTTCAGTTTTGGCATTTGAGGGGTCTTTGTTTGCTGGACCCTTCACCATTGGATCTCATGATCAAATGGTGGTGAATGCTGCACTTGTTGGGTATCAATGTGATAGGTCATGAAGTGATGTTAGGCGTAAATTTGTCTAGCACTTCTTTGCCCCATGTCTAGTTTCAATAGCCATAGCAATGATAATACCTCTTGAGGTTGGGTTTTTCAGTTATAGCTAAAGTTTGGTTAACTTACTAATAAGTTGACATGTCTCAAGGTTAGACTTGACCTTTGTTATTATTCAAACATGGTCTTATTGTATTCTGGCTTGAGTATTGATTATCACTGTTGTGCTTCCCGTGCTGAAATGGACCTAATAGGTCCTGGTTGACGTCCAAGAGAATCCAAAGGCAGCACAGGAACACATGAAGAACCCTCTGGTGATGGACAAGATACAGAAGCTGATTAACGCAGGAATCGTTCAAGTCAAATAAGCAAAGCTTGACCGGAGACGGAAGAAAGAGCAGTAATTAGATACCATTCCTCATTTTTATAGTTCCGTGATATGGCTTTTCTCATTATGTTTATTCTCTCGTTTGGAGCTTGTACGACGGGGTTGCTACTCAAACGGACGGCTTAAGTTTAATTGAGACATTTCTTGTTAGAATTATTTTGTCGTTGATTCTTTTGTCAATTAATTCTAGATTTTTAAGTTTGTCAAATATTTTGAGGCAAAAACTATCCTTTGGTGTCTGGTCTTTTTATGTATTGGTATTCTATCGGAGCCATTTCATGTGAAGTACTTGGCCTTGATTACACCCTCATTAGTTCTGTTCCAAAATCTGGCAGAGATCCCTGACTATTTTACGGTTTGTTTGATGTGCCGTCCTTAAGATCGTACCTTGTTGACGGTATCTGGTATCTTGCGATACGTGTCTTTACAAAATTTTGTTAGCAGGTGGCTCATTCCATCTTTGGATGGTGGCAGGTGGCAGGTGGCTTGCAAGGTGTCCAAGGTTGAGACACCTTGCCATCCATTTGCCAAGACATGGAAGAATACAAACTAATTTGATAACGTTCCCATTGGGTTTCAACATCTATGTAACCCCTTCATCCCATCTAGGGGTGAGCAATCGGTGCAAACCGAATCGATCGAACCGAATTGTCGAAAATCGAACCGATCGAATTTTTTTTGTCTAACCGAACCGACCGAATTTAATTCTCAAAACCGAACCGACCGAACCGATAAAATATCGGTTATTTCGGTCGGTAACCGAATTAACCGATATTTTTTTAAAAAAAATAAATTAAAATTTAAAAATTAGATAATGTGATTTTAAAAATTAAAATAATTAGATTATTTGATTTTAAAAATTTAAAAAGTAAAATTTAAATAAAGAATGATATTAATTGATTTTTAAAAAAATAAAAAACAATTTATTTTTTAAAAAAATATTAAAAAATTAAATATTTCGGTTTATTCGGTTAACCGATATTTTTAAAATGAAAACCGAAACCGAACCGATTAACCGAATAAATCGATTTTTTAAAAAATCAAAACCGAATTTCCGAAATAACCGAACCGATTTTCCAAAATATTTCGGTTTTTTCGGTTTGTTCGGTTTAACCGAACTTTTGCTCACCCCTAATCCCATCATCTATAATTCATCCTTCAATTGAGTGTTCTTGTAATTTGTATATGTGAGGATCGAGAGAGAGTTGAAAAAGAGTTTGTAATCCTCGGTTGTTTTTCCAAGAAATTGGGGTTGCCTTATGTAGACATAAACAACTGTCCGAACCACGTAAAAACCGCCTTCTTGTGTGTTTATGATGCATGCATTTCATTTTAGGCATTCTGATACTATTTTTTCTCCCCTAAAATAGGACATATATCATAAGATATCGCCTCAAAAACACCATAAAAAAACCTTTTTTACTATGAAGTGACGCATGATATAATTAGGATGTGGCCGACGCACCAAAACTCAATTCCAGAGTCATTCATAAAGATTTTGCGGAAATCGAGAATGAAAAGTAGTAATAATGAGTACCCTTTAACTTTTTTCAAAAGTGAAAAGCATTTTAGAAAAAGTCCATCAGCCCATCAACTTTACACATTTTGAAGTAATTATCTGTCGAGTTCTCGACCGGATGAACGCTTGAGGCATGACCACTAGCCGAACCAGAGTTGTGTTTGTTCCACCAACTCCATGCTTCTGCTCTCTCTGTGATATATCATCAACTTGAACAATGACCATCTTATCTCCTCCAAGTCCTGTCATTAGTCCATTAATTATGGAGTTAACTTTGTAAGGACTCCTAACACTTGTTTAAAGTCTTTAAGTTGGCCGACAACTCCATGTTAATTGTCATAATAACATTTCAAAAGCTAATTTTAGGTATTGGCAGAATATATTCTACTTAAATTTTCAATGACCACTCCATTATAATTATCACCAAATTCCATGTGACGACGAGATTACACCCAAATTCCGTCATCTTTACAGGTGCCGCTTAATGGTCATTGTCTACATTTTGTCACATTCCTGTTGAAGTTTTGCTTTTTACTCGTCCCACATCGGGTGGGAAAATAAAATGCCCCAAAGTTTTGTCTATAAAATAAAGGTCAATGTTATATGATTTAACTGTGCCAGTTAATAATTTGTACTAAATTTTGGCTTTTTGTTTATTGGATTTAGATAAATTCCTTTTCCTGCTTTTTACAATCTTGTAAAGTATAAAATACAAAATTTTCAGTATGTGGTTGCAGTTGTGACTTTGTGCGTGTATTAAAGGGAGATGTGTGAGTTATGAAGTGTGACTAGTAAGAAAGTTTTGTGACTTTGTGCGTGTATTAAAGGGAGATGTGTGAGTTATGAAGTGTGACTAGTAAGAAAGCTTTGTGGGTGTATTAAATGGAGATGTGTGAGTTATGAAGTGTGACTAGTGAGAAAATTTTGTGGTGTGTTTGGGGTTGGAAAATTGTGTGGTTATAATAATTTCACTTAATGTATTTTCTTATCTGGTTCTGATGGTTTTTCTCTTAATTTTTGGAGTTCTTCATGTTAAATTCTTATGTCGTTATTATTTTTCTTTTTGCATGTTTTCCCATAAAAAAGGTGCAAATCATGTGGGATGAATTTGGAGGGTCAAATTTACAACACTTCGAAGAATAATTACGAGTATGTTTTAGAATCTATTTAATGAAATCTGAAATTTTTATAGAGAGAATTTTGTTCGATCATGTCATTTTACAATCATTTATTTGCAAGGCAACGAGTCCCATATAGTTCCCAAGTCATAATAATGTAGCGTTGCCTCTTAGTTGGAGAATGAGACTTCTATTGTTTATGGGGATTAACCTGATGGACTTCAGGATTAACACGTAACGTGCTAATTAACAAAAGCTTAAAATTAATTCAATAATTTGCTTGGAGTTATGGGGCAGTTAAGGCAACTAGACAAGGTGGTATTCCTTTTCATTAAGGTTCCTTCAACGGTACTAATCCAATAATTTTCATGGAATAGTTGTATAGTTTGAGTTAACGTGAGTCTGTAATACCCAGCTAGTTCTCAAAAGTCAAAGCCCAAATTGTTAGAATTATTACCTGCCACCATTTTAAGGATCAGATAATATAATTAATTGCAATTTGTGTCCAAATCACAAATGATAAAACAATATAATGCAAATAATTTGTTCAATTTGACAAAATAAAATCTTCTGCGAAAGACACAACGCCATTAACAGAACTCAAATAACTTGACAAATTTCATGAACAAAGACTTTGGTTCGCAGTTCTTTAAAGTTTCCAGGCATATACGGCCGTTTCTCTAAAAAATGTTAAGCAACCGTAATAATTGATTAAATTAATAGAATTACATGGAAATTTGTTCAAATCGGGAGACAAGAGTTGATGCCACGTATGATTTGGGTTTGTTTGATGCTGGCTCGGTGCCCTTGTGAGCGGTAAAAACAGACATACGTATATCGTAAGATATCACATCCAATGACGCTGCGCTTACTAATCATAAAAAAAACCTACGATTAGCAACGTCAAAAAGGTAATATTAGAATATTAACATTGTCCTAATCAGCAAAAAAATCGGATGAGAGCTGGCAAAAACTTTTGTTTTTTTTAAATTTTATACTACTAAATTGATTTCAATGTAACATATATTTACAAAAAGAAAGTTTGCGCCGAATCGTCCTTCTTTTCTCCCCACTTGCATTAGTAGAGGTGAAAAAAAACCATTCTACTGAGCTGGTTCTATCTAGTGCCATGGATAATTATTTGTGGGTGCCCCCTATCCTTTATAGCGAAGGGCAAGACTTTCAAAAGTCCCGCGGAGTTAAAGCAGTGGCCTGCCTTGCAATGGCCACAAATAGAAATAAGCTGTTCTTAGAGAGTAATATGGAATATTACTTTAAATAGGCGATCTCTTCCATGTGACATGAAAGGGGCAAGCCCCGGTCAGTCGTCGAAGGGGTAATTCTGTTCTCATTCATGGAGTTGTATTTAGTACCTCTAAGAAATATGATTATCCGCCGTTAGTCAGTAATGTGGGTTGGCTTGGATTACTTAATGTTGCGCGCCTAGGAGGGCAGCGCGCTTTGGGGTAAGCTAGCATAGAATAATAATATAGAAGATTCGAATTTGATAAAGTTCTTTTTGAAACTAAGAATGAATTCAATTTTATTTATTTAGTTAACGCCGTCAGTGTATAGACAATATAAATCAATTGCATTAATGTCTTATGAAAGAAAGATATATAAGTACCAAAAAATTTATCGTTTTAAATTTACTTATATCGCAATTTAAAATATTTCTAATCAATCTTTTTCATAATATAAAGTTATAACTAAAAGATGATAGTTCTTAATCAGTATTTTATAAAATGAAATTAAGTGTGTATTTGCAAATGCTTATCCACAATATTGTTATGTTGATTTTGCTTAAATTTGAAAAAATTTCCTTTTAAGTAAAATGTGTTTGCTTTTAAAGCAAAAGTTGTAAAATTGTCACCACAAATAAAACATTGAAAACTTCTCATGACCTAATTATATGCTTCTGCTTTTAATTATTTATTTCTAGAGAAGCAATATCATAAGTAAAATAAAACACTTAAAATCTGCTTTTTTGATCTGAAAAACAGATAAGCAGTTTTGGAAAACATTCGCAAAACTCACGTTAGTTTTGTCACTAAAACTATCGTGTATTATTTCCTGGGTTTGGTTTCTTCTACATGCAACTGAAAATAAGAAAGTCGTATTAAATATAATTAGATGTGGTATTGTTTAGAAATTAAGAACATAAATAAATAAATATTGGGCGCTATTAACAAATTAATTTTAGTTAAATATGTAGGATTTTGTACCAAACATTTTGTTAGGATTATTGGGTTTTAATCATTAAAAGCCCAATATTATTATTAATTTTGTTAATGAGAACAAAATTATGGTAAGTTAATTATGAAAGGCAATTAGGCTAAAGAAATCTCACATTAGTAATTGAGGCACTTATGGTTTGTTTATATTGAGATACAAATCATTAGAGTGTAGTTAAGTAGAAAAGATGGGTGCCCCTCGCGCGCCGTCCGTCCGTCCGCTCGCCTCGCCTCGTCTGCCCAGTTTATTTAAACTGTTTGTTGTAAGTTTTTACTGTTTCAAGCATTTTATTATAACAGAGTATTTGTGATCTTCTTATGCTTTGTCTATTTGTTTTTTAAGAAAATAGAACCAACAATCGTAAACTCTAAACTTTGTTTGTTTTGTTCTGTTTTATCAAAACTCAGCTTTCATATTTACTTAAGATATTGTTCATGAATTTTTCAAAGGTTTAAACCTACTGTTTCAAAACTGCTTTGTTATTATTTGTGTTCTCCTATTTGTGTTCTGTTTTAGCTAATGGCTGACCAGTTTACCCAACCACCTGCTGTGAATAATGAGTTTTCGGTGATCAAAGCTAGCGGTACTGAGGCCGCAATGCCAATTTTGAGAAGTCCAATGCCGTTTTCTCAAATTGAGAAACCGGAAAAGTTCAAGGGTTCCAACTTTAAACGTTGGCAACAGAAGATGATGCTTACCACCTTGAACTTGACCAGGTTTCTGAAGGAGGAGAAACCGGTGGAGGACAAAGAGGATCCTCAATCTGCTGTGATAGTTGAGTCCTGGATGAGTGCCGACTACCTTTGTCGTAACTACATACTGAATTCTCTTGACGATGCACTTTTTAATGTGTATTCCCCCAGGGAGACTGCAAAGAATCTTTGGGAATCGTTAGAGATAAAGTACAAAGTTGACGACGCAGGTGCAAAGAAATTTGTAGCCGGGCGATTCCATGACTATCGAATGGTAGATGGCAAGAGCGTTGTTGAGCAATGCGAAGAGCTGCAGCTGATATATCATGAACTTGCTGCCGAAGGTATGAGGCTAAATGATGCTCTCCAAGTGGCGATGATGATTGAAAAATTACCGCCATCTTGGAAGGACTTCAAGAGCTACCTAAAGCACAAGCGAAAGATGATGAGTCTAGAGGATCTTATCAGGATGCTGCGCATCGAGCAAGACAACCGAAAAGTTGACAAGAAATCATTTGGAATGATTTCCAAGGCCAACGTGGTTGAAGTTTGGGACAACTCCCATGGGAATAAGCGCAAACGTACTTTTGAACCCAAGGGAGATACTCAGACAATGAGGTTCACCGGTGACTGTTATGTGTGTGGTAAGCCTAACCATAAGGCCAAGGACTGCACTCAACGTCAAAACAACTGCACTCAACGTCAAAACAATGACGGTAAGAGGAAGATAGTCCCTTACAAAGGCAAAGGCAAGAGGCTTGCATATGCCCACATTGCTGAGGACAATCTGAGCTCTGACATGGATGACATGCATCTGAGTGCTGTGGTATCGGAGGTGAATCTTGTTGGAGGGAACTCCAAGGAATGGTGGGTGGACACTGGGGCTACTCGCCACATTTGCGCCAACAAATGGATGTTTAAAACCTATCAACCGGTGAATGATGAGCACTGCTACATGGGAAATTCAGCAGTCTCAAAAGTTGAAGGCAAAGGGACGGTTGTGTTTGAGTCCGATATTATTATTAATTTGTTAATGAGAACAAAATTATGGTAAGTTAATTATGAAAGGCAATTAGGCTAAAGAAATCTCACATTAGTAATTGAGGCACTTATGGTTTGTTTATATTGAGATACAAATCATTAGAGTGTAGTTAAGTAGAAAAGATGGGTGCCCCTCGCGCGCCGTTTGTCCGTCCGCTAAGCTCGTCTCGACTCGCCTCGCCTCGCCACACCACACCACACCACGCCACGCGTCGCGCGTGTCGCTGCCGCGAAGGCAGTCCTATCTTTTTACTACTCGGATTTCTGAAATGACTTTTCATATGCCTGACTTTTCATATTCTGCTGAGTATTAAGTTTGAGACTTTTCACCTACCTGCAGAATTGATGTCAGATTTAAGTGTGAGACTTAAATCCGAAATGAATATGATGTTAAGTGTTGAGACTTTTCATCTAACCCACGATGAATTGTCATTTAAGTTGTGGCCTTTGGTAGGCCTGCTGTTGCAGCTATATAAGCTGCTCCAGCCTCATTCTTTATCTCATCCCGAATTTGCATTTGCATATCATATCATCTTCTTGAAAGTACTACACACTTCTTAGTGTTCGAGTGAGTCTTTCTGGGTTTTTGCTTCAACCCATACAGAGGTGTTTGGGACGTTGTACCTTGGAACTCTATTGTCCAGGAGGCCAGAAGTTGTAGGCGGGCAATTTAGAGTTTACGGGCACACGGTTTACTGTGGCCTCGTCCAACAACAAAGTTTCTGCCCAGTTTATTTAAACTATTTGTTGTAAGTTTTTACTGTTTCGAGCATTTTATTATAACAGAGTATTTGTGATCTTCTTATACTTTGCCTATTTATTTTTTAAGAGAACAGAACCAACACATTTCTGCTTATTTTAACATAAATATATACTTCTATAACACATGCTATTTATTTTCTTTAATATTATAATGTAATTAGTGATTAATACTTCCTTACAAACTCGATTGTTTTTCTTTTCTCCACTTTTTATTTTAGTCGATCCATCTAGGGAGATGATGAAGCTCCCAATAAAATGGATCCCAAGCATACGCGTGATGACGTTATTGATGACTGAATCCTTGAGTCACACACCATTTTCAAGGTGACTTTGCGTGTTTTGTTTTGAGCCATATATTTTTGGGATCTTATATCGTTCTTCGTTTAGGAAAAAAATACGCGAAATTCCTTCATTTTCTGAGATTGTGTTTTAAATTTGAGTTCTACTAAAATTGTAATATTAACGCAATATCAAGAGTTTGAATGAAACCCTAAGATAATTCTCGCTGGCAGCATCTCCTTTTTTGGTTTTAAAAGTTATGCTGACTCTTTATAGTATATATGTAGTACTCCACACATCACCAATTGGTTTTGAGTTGGAACATACGTATTATTAACAAAAGGCAATGCTTTAGGTGCAATGAAGCTTTGTTTTTGGTTTTACCCGATGGATTCACCATGTGGAGTTACTCCAATAATAACATCTCAAAACATGCTTGCAGTTCATCAGTGCCTTTCATAAATCCAGTGGTGGGCCATTCGTATATAATAACACATGCACACACACAAAAAACAATGTCACTAATTGATTTTCTTAATACGTTTTATGCCTCAGCTTGGGGGTATATAAAGGTGGGTAAGGGGGACTTTTGAGTTCCACCAAAGTTTTTTTAAAAGAATTTGATAAGTACATATATATTTCTTTATTTATTATTTCTGGTGTTAATTACTGGTAGTGGAGATGGGAAGACAACCGTGTTGCGACAAAGCTGGGGTGAAGAAAGGGCCGTGGACGGCCGAGGAAGACAAGAAACTTATTACTTTTATTCTGGCGAAGGGACAATGCTGCTGGCGGGCAGTCCCCAAGCTGGCGGGGCTCCGCCGCTGTGGAAAGAGTTGCCGCCTCCGCTGGACAAATTATCTCCGCCCTGACTTGAAGAGAGGCCTTCTCACTCCGGAAGAGGAGCAATTGGTTATTGATCTTCACGCGCGGCTCGGCAACAGGTATATTCATCGTATTGCTCTCTTCGATAGTTCCATGTTTGATAATTTTTGGTATACATTCAAAGTTCTTAAATAGAAAGGGACTGAATGCATTTATTTAAGGTAACTCAATATATATTGTCCGTACTTTGAAATAAATATTTAATATATAATTAATTTAATAAACTATATGATAGTAAATATTGTAAAAGGTTTGAATTGAATAAGAGATTAACTATATCATCAATCAGCAAGGCAGACAATGTTTTCATTTTTATAATTTAAATTGTCAATCTTCTCACAAATATTTAAGTTAATCTATATCTCTATAATTTACTATTTTATTATTTTTTTGAAAACGTTTTTTTGTATAATAAAAACTATGTTCGGATAAAGAAGGTATTATAAAAACAAAAAAATTGTTAAGAAATCAAAGCCAAAAAGACAAAATATAGATTAAAAATTCCATCTGTATTATATTCAAATATTAAAATTATCTCTATTGAAAATGTGGCTTTAATAAGTATTAGCCTATATATGTTATGGTCAAAGTAGCCCTTAAAGTGTGTTATATTTTAGGTGGACCGCAATATTCAAGCTCACTTCGATACATCCGATTTTACTAACATCAACACATATATAAACATATAGATATATATTTATGTATCTTGATCTTTATAAACACCATGTACATATAAGTATTTCCATGCAATATCAATTTAGGGGGAGTAAACGTTACCATCACATTGTATAAAAGTAAAATAAAAGATGAAATTAAACATTAAAGGCTTGTCTATTTAGCTCTTTAAAATGCTAAGATATAATAAGTGTTTCAGAACATTTAATTCTACACAACCTAATTAAAATCATCAATATTATCATTTTATTTGGGAGAAGGGAATTTGCAACTGTGTCTCGAACTCAAGATGATTCCCACTTGGGAGTAGGGAGATTTTGACAAATGGGTGTGTTCAACTTTTTGTTTTTTCACAAAAAAAGTTTAGACCCAAAAAGCTGTTTTTTTATGTTGCCTCATGGGTAGTGTTTTGGAGGGCAATCCAACCATTCATTCCACTCCATGTTAGAATATCATATATGGAAGGATGAATTATCGCTAAGAGTATATCCTTTAGGACCAACATCAAACAGACGAAAAAAATATTATTGCTTATCCATGAAACTCACGAAATTAGTGCCCTTCTTCCTTCCTCATGATGATAATTTGTTGTTAAGTTCCCCTTTCGCCCACTAAACATTCATTTCAAATATATAATGTTTACTTTTATAGTTCCACTATGCATACTACAAATTAAATATTAGATATACAATACAATATAAACTTATTTAATGAATTCGATAAATATGCCATTATTATCTGAAGATAAAATAATAATTTCAAATCAAATGATGGTAAATATTTAAACTACTAAATACAAATTCCTGAATTATACTCTTAGCAACTCTTATGTCGAAGCAAGATGTTGTTTGATCTGCCCCAGGAGCATAGATGAATTGGTAAGGGTTGAGGTGATGTGGGGAGATTCCTCCGACGTCGCAGATTCGAATCCGGTATGGGACAAATTCTCCACCGAAATATTGTGGGAGTTTGTCCTGGGTTCGAGTCCTGTTGGTCCACTCCCTCAAAAACCTGTCATCCATGCACATCCCTCGATTTACTCGGTGGCGGTCCTGAGAGATCAGAGTCGTCGCCCAAAGATTAATCAGGCGCAAATTTGGATACATTATTAAACTAAAAAAAATGTTTTATTAGACCACGAATTACAAACTTGTGGAAAAGCTGTACTGCAATTGGCTCAAGCTTGTGCAGTACAGCAGTAGTTCTTTTCAGTTGTAGATTAAAATATGATATTTATATTTTTTAAATGCCAAGATAATTTATTTTTTGCCAATGTAGCAGTAAAGTTGTATTTTTTCACCAGTATTGCTTTCTGGCACGTTGCAATTATGATTGTCAGGCACGAACACTAACCTCAAATTTCTAAATTAGGTGGTCCAAAATAGCAGCAAGATTGCCAGGTAGAACTGATAATGAGATTAAAAACCATTGGAACACCCATATCAAGAAAAAGCTTCTGAAAATGGGAATCGACCCTGTCACACATGAACCACTACTCCAACAAGCCAACGAAACTACAAACTCACCACCGTCCAATGAATCAGATAATTTTCCGAAATCAGCCAAAAATCAATTCCCAGAAGCCAAATGCCTCGCCAGCTCAGAAGAAAACCCTTTTTCACCACGTGAACATTGTTCGTCTGATGAATCGATTGTAAATGAGAACAATTTGTACGAAAACGACCCTTTGATCGCTTGCCTATTTGGGGATGATCCGCCTCAAGTTGAGGTTACACTGGAGTTCCCATGTTTGGACGAAGAGGTGAACAACTTTTGCTTGCAATCTTGGGACGATACATGCTCGTGGCTATTGGATTGTCAAGATTTTGGGGTCCATGATTTTGGATTCGATTGTTTCAGTGGCATGGAAACTGATAATGCCTTAGGTATGGGGGAAATGGCGGGGAATCAATGATATTACAGACTTGTCATTTAAGAACTAAAAAATTGAATTTAGGCCAATCAATAAGTTATATGGTCAACCAAATAGACCACTAGCATAGTATGTCTTTTCACTTTTTTCTTTATTGTTTTTTCCTTCTTGTTTTGGTACATATATATGTGGTCGGGATTCGAGTGATACTTTATGCACAGATGTGAATTTTTTATAAAGATGATGCTGTCAGCTGTACATACATATATTATTGATGCACCTCGCATGGTATCATATCTAGTTTTTTTTTTCCGAACCAAAAAGAGGATATATTAACAAAGATAAACCCAAACAACAGATACATAAGTGACCAAACAAAAAGGGTATAATTTAATCCTAGCAGTAATATGCCCAGAAAATGCATCAGAAAAAGCTAAATAAAGAGACAAACTACATTTGTCAAGCCCCGGCAATGACTAATAACACCACTAGTACGTGGGTGACAACAAGGTCGAGGAGAGTAAATGAAAGCCACAGCAAAAGATCAAAACATGATACGTTGAAGGTTGTTGTCGTGCAAGGAAATTGCCTTCCGTAAGATCTGAAGGTATAAACAAGGGTCGAAGAGAGACAATAGTTGATAATTGCAATCAAAACAACAAGCTCTCTTAACAATATTTATCACTGAAACACAACGATCATGGAACATCATGGGATTGCAACCGAATCCTAAAGTCCAAAAAGTCACTGCCAAAGTTTGGAAATACAACAAAGAAACGGTGAGAAGGGGGATACAAGACTATAAAGCCAAAAGTGTGTTAGCACAATCATAATATAGTAGCAGTAGATTTCCAATCTGTACAAGCTCTTGGACAAATTCAATTAGCATGTAGCCAGGCCAGGACCCGATGATCAAGATTCAAGAAGACAAAATTCAAATGATAATATTTTACATAAAAATTATTGAATAGTTCCTCGAAATTACAAAAAAAAATGTTATACACGAATCTTCTCACATTCGATTATGCTGATGATTTTTCATTTTATACTTTTATGTTGTTGGATTGTATAATTATTAAATTACCGAGTATCGAGTTATTTTTATTTAGTTATTAATTATTTTATCAGGTTATACAATAATTGTTTGACTTGGATAATTAACAAATGCCTTATTACCCTTTTGCCCTTTATTTTTTGTTTTGCCTTGGACTTGTTTTTCTTTTTCAGATTGTATCTACACCGTCAAAGGAAATCAACGGCTGAAGTTATATCTTGGTTGTTGGCTTTAAATCTGAAAGTGAGAAGCAGCTGTCATTTTGAGGGGAGAGAGCAACGTGAGAAGAGCGGTTCTGAAGAGGAGAAAAGTGAGCAGCGGTTCTTTTTCTTTCCTTCTCTGAAGATTTAGAGAGCACCGATGAAACAAAGGCAAGAGTGGAGGTATTCAGATTAGGGCACACCCACACGGATTCCTCTTGTGGAGTTTTCTTGTATCGGTGGTGATTCGAAAAGAAAATTGAGATATATATTTTAGTGTGGTGAAAAATGGATACACTCCCCCTTCCGTGGTTGAAGGGTAGGTTGAAGGCCGAACCACGTAAATCCGATGTTGTTCTTTCTTTTCTTTTTCTGTTATTTCTTTACTGCCATTTCTTACTATCTGCTGTGTTTATGCGTTGGCCCTTGAATCATTATATGAATGCTATTTCTTACTGCTGTAGAAGATTGGCATATTGCATTGTGAATTTCAAGGTGTGCGTGAGTTTTACTCTGAAATCCATTTGAATATTCTGCAATATTGGCTTATGGAATTATAATCTGGTTTGGGCAGTGAGATTTCTTGAATCTTTAGAACAAGATATTTGGCATTCTTACAGCAGAGAGTGTGTGTGCGTTCTTGCTGTGAAAGGAGTAGACTGCATGATAGTCATGTATTCTTGATTATTGTTCAAAGATCTCCACGTAAATTGTGTTTACTACACTTACAAGAACCGAAAGATTCAAAAATTCATCAACAAGAATTGTTGTTCACTTTAATTGCTCTGTACAAAGATTTTCAGCAGAATTTAACGAGACAAAATTGTGTATCAAGTTTATAGATATATCGAATAGAATTGACGTGATCGGGTCGGATTCATAACACACTTATTACCCTATATAATAAGTGGCCTATGTTACTATTGATATGAATAGTGTAACAGTGATATACAATGCACCATTCTTCATTTTGGGCCTTCCTCATTTTTCCGTTCTTTATGCTGGGCCCTGCCTTCTTTGTTCTACTGGCCATTTATAATTTCTACTTTGGGCCTCGTTATTCTTAGCTCGGCTGTTTTTTTTTCTATTGATGTTGGGTAGTTGGGCGTTTTCCCCATTTCCCAATTTCTTCACCTAATCTTTTACCTTGGCATCAAATGCATTCACTGTTCCTCCATGTCTTATGGTGTAGGAGACTATTGTTCACGCTATTCTGTCGTGCTTTATTTTTCTAGAAATTACCCTATATAATAAGTGGCCTAATGTTACTATTGATATGAATAGTGTAACAGTGATATACAATGCACCATTCTTCATTTTGGGCCTTCCTCATTTTTCCGTTCTATGTTACTATTGATATGAATAGTGTAACAGTGATATACAATGCACCATTCTTCATTTTGGGCCTTCCTCATTTTTCCGTTCTTTATGCTGGGCCCTGCCTTCTTTGTTCTACTGGCCATTTATAATTTCTACTTTGGGCCTCGTTATTCTTAGCTCGGCTGTTTTTTTTCTGTTGATGTTGGGTAGTTGGGCGTTTTCCCCATTTCCCAATTTCTTCACCTAATCTTTTTACCTTGGCATCAAATGCATTCACTGTTCCTCCATGTCTTATGGTGTAGGAGACTATTGTTCACGCTATTCGGTGGTTGTCGTGCTTTATTTTTCTAGAAATTACCCTATATAATAAGTGGCCCTAATGTTACTATTGATATGAATAGTGTAACAGTGATATACAATGCACCATTCTTCATTTTGGGCCTTCCTCATTTTTCCGTTCTATGTTACTATTGATATGAATAGTGTAACAGTGATATACAATGCACCATTCTTCATTTTGGGCCTTCCTCATTTTTCCGTTCTTTATGCTGGGCCCTGCCTTCTTTGTTCTACTTGCCATTTATAATTTCTACTTTGGGCCTCGTTATTCTTAGCTCGGCTGTTTTTTTTCTGTTGATGTTGGGTAGTTGGGCGTTTTCCCCAATTTCCCAATTTCTTCACCTAATCTTTTTACCTTGGCATCAAATGCATTCACTGTTCCTCCATGTCTTATGGTGTAGGAGACTATTGTTCACGCTATTCGGTGGTTGTCGTGCTTTATTTTTCTATTTCTATTTAGATTTTTGCGTGTTTTGGTCTGAGAAAATCCCGTAAATCCCGTGAACGGGGGTTCATCCTTGCTTCACTCCTACCCACTTTCTCATTTCTTTCCCGATTTTGTTCAGTTTTTTGGAATACGATTTTGCTGTCGTCTCTTCTTCACGCCGCGATTTAGCCGCATAATTATCCTCGTTTTAACCTCACCACAAATGTCTTGAGCATGCTTTGTACTTCGGCGAATCGTGGGAAGTCTTCTCCATGAAAGTCGTTTCTTGGGTTAAAGTAGTTCTTCTCGTGTTTTTATGAGCTTTTTGTTTGCTTGTTAATTTTGTGTGTTGGAATTTTTTTTGGTGGACTCAAAAAAATTGTTTTCGTGAAAAATATGGATTTTTTTTTTCTTTTTTTCTGATTGATGGTTGACTTGATTGGTTCGGATTACTTCTGCTTGAAATATTATGGTTTAGACAGGTTAAGAACCTTAATTTGAACATAGAGGGACTTTTAATGGCTTTTTTCTTCTTGGTTTGATTGTAGGGGTTTTTTTGTTGTTTTGGTGACCTTTTTTTACCATATTTCATCTTGTGATTTACATTTTGGGGTCCTTGCTTATATTTTATATGTTTAGTGTTGCTTGCGCTGTTTCAACTCTTCTACGTTTGTTGTTGGCAGATTTACTCTTTTAGCTCTGTTTTTTTTTTTTTTTTGCCCTTTCAGCGTTTGGCGGTACGGTGGCTAGCCGTCTTATTTTCCCCTCCTCTTCCTCTATTTGGTTGGTCGTTTTCGAACTATTGCCCAGATTTTAACCTGGCTGAGTAGGCCATTTCCCCTCATGGATTCGGATTACTTTAACTATTATGCACTGTGTTACGGTGTAGCTGAAAATCGAGTATTTCACTCCTCACTGTCAGCAATGCCACTCAAATCTGATGGCTCTCTTTGCATAATGGAAGCTCTTACTAGATCACAATCCGAAGGTCAGTTTCTAGATCTTCTTTCTTCTTTGAGTTTTAGTTTTCAGCTTTAATGGTTGTCATATAGTGATGACTGTGGTTTTCACTATTCTTTTGTCATGTTTGGTGTAGCTACTGGTGCCTAATTCTTCCCCAAAACTCGAGAACTCCTTGGGGGGTGCAACGATTACTTCTCATCAATATGCCATCACCGCTCCTCAAATGATGCCATGGTTTTAAACGTAGACAGTCCATTTTACAATCAAGAAACTTTTAGACAGTAAAATCACTATTATTCTAGCCTTAACTGCAAATTTCATTCTCAGGAGGAGTGGTGGATTTTCAAGAGTTGCTTCTATGTACAGAGGCATCACAAGGTTGATTTCAATTTTATTTTTTTCTTTTATTATATGATTCAATGAAAATCAGTGCATATATATTATTTGAAAAAACTCTGTATAAAGTAATTAGATTGTGTTTTTCATCTTTACAATGTTAAGAATCATGTGGATGAAAGTGAGGTTTGTGTTTGCCAACAGCCATCATCAGCATGGCAGATGGCGAGCAAGGATTGGTCGAGGAGCCGGAAAAAGGACCTTTATCTAGGAACTTTCAGTAAGTTGTAACAGAAAAAGTTCTGTGTTTGATATTTTCACATTTTTCGACAAATGGAAATTTTATTTTGGCATGAATTATTGTCTGTAAATTGGGAATATATACGAATTATTGTTTGTGCTTCTAGATTCCAACATTATTCAGGATCTATCGGACTCAATTTTATGTCTTTATTGCTTTCATGCTTCTCCTTTTATTGGTGTACGCTTTTATAAGGCTGACCATACAACAACTTTGACTCCGTGTTGCTGGTTTAAGTGGAAATTGAACTTTTATTAAGGTTGTTTGTACGAGAAAAAATGGTAAAGAGGATGAAATAGTCGTTCTTCTTGATTATAATTTGGGCTTGAGAAATGAAAATTTCAAATATGCATAATGCAATAATGCAGGTACTCACGAGGATGCTGCTGAAGCTTATGACGTTGCAGCAATTAAATTACGGGGAACGGGGAATGTGCACAAGTCAAATAATCTGGCCGAGGAATATATTTCAGTAGTTCACTTTCTCATCCAGTCAATTACATTAGCATCTTCAAAGTCTAAACTAGATATCAAATACAGGTGTTTATGGATTTTCCTCAACTGACAATGACACTACCTGATGACTGAGGGGAATCCATCATGAAGTGTATTACACTGGTAGCTAACACCTCAAATATGCTTGTGGCTGCTCGTGAAGCTTCAATTTATGCAGGTAACTGAGCTACTATTTGGTTTTTACGCTTAACGTATCTGTTTCTTGGAAAATGATTTTAAAAGTACTTATCACATTCATGTGGAGTTTTTCACCTTTTAATGCTTGCTATACTTGCCAATCAATAATTTATGAAATTGATTTATTAAATTTTCGATGCGCCAAATATCGATTTTATAATTGGCTCAAAAAACATTTTCCTCCCGTTCTTCCTCCTGTTATCTAAGTACTGTGGCATCTGTTTTTGTATATGTGGCCTATGGTGACACTAAGACTCACCTTTTTATTCATTTATTTTGTTATGTTTTCATGTGGATTGTAGTGAATGTAAGTTATGCTTAGCTATTCTCAATCATGTTAATTCTTAAGCCCTCAACTTGCTGGGGTGTTGACCCTCGAAATAAATGATGCTCCTAGGTGACTTCGAATGTCTTTCTCAACATTTTAAATTTTTTTAACAAAACTTATGTAGAGTGTTTTTGTGAACATGGCTGATTCGTTGTTCTTTAAAAAAGGGGGGAAAATACGTACCGTGCGCATTTGTTTTATTGATTTCGCTGTTTCTTTTCGTTGACTGCTATTTGTTTTGGTTTTCCCTTTTGAATATGGTTAATGTGTGTTATTTAATTCGGTCCACCTAAATCCTTTTATTTTTTATTTTTGGCAAATTTACGTGCAATGTTTCTCGGTTGGTTTACTGTCTTCTTTGTTTTTTTTTTTTTTTTTGTTAAAATTTCTGAATTGGGTTGTCTTTCTATTTATTGTGATTAACAGATGCATGCTTGTCTTTGATTATTTGGAACGAGCATGTGTCACCCATCGTTACAAAATAGTTGAATCATTAGCTATACAACTGTGTTTTCTAATTTTTTTTAAAAAAAAATGTTAGTAGGTCATCAAATACATAATATCACCAGATATTACTCCCTGCGCGGTGCCAAGAAAAACTAGTATATATATATATATAACTTCTTGCTGCTACAATATCAATTCCCTCCCATAACAGTAAGCATCAATATATAACTTCACGATACTGGGCAAGTGATAAAATGTAATGAAAGGCAAGTAATATAGCTAAAATCATTAAATGTTTAAATGTGATGAAAGGATAGTAATATAGAAAATCGTAAGCCACTAGCTTTTTAAGTTCTACACAACAAAAGTTTTGAGGGCCTTGCATTTCAGTCACTCAGTTGAGGGGACAAAGAGGCGGTTGCAAAGAGAGCTTTACTTCACCATGCGTGCTTACAAGCAACTCCAGCTTGTAATGCGTGCGTTCTTCAAAAGCTTTTGAAGCATGTCGCTCCCAAGCTCATCAGTTAATTCCTGCAAGAAAAAGCCATTAAGCAACCCAAAAAAAAAAGGTTGATAAGAATATGAAAAAAAATAATGTAATTCGCAGCTTTTTCAGAGTTGCAGCAAAAATATGGGTGGCCGAGGAGGTGTCCTCTTCGTCCAGTTGAATGCGATTTAACACATTCCATTTTTTTTTATCAATAAATCGGCCAAAAGCCTAGCCATATTCCGCACGTTATTATTTGGCGATTGGTGAATCTCATAATATTCGTCAAGGAAAGAATCCTCGAATTTTTTGAAGTAAAATTTTTCTTCTTTACATAACTGTTTGGCTAAGAAAGCGTAGTATGATTGGTATGTGTTTTGTACGCAACAACACCTTATCACAATTGAGGAGACGTACATCTGCATCAAGAAAATAACTATTCATAATACGAAATGGAAACCCAACTGTCATTCTCGAGAAGTACATTTATTTATTTTCATTTTATTTTCCTTCCAAAGAGACAAGCTATTCTGATACAGCATGAAACTGTATCAGAATAGCTGGTCTCTTTGGAAGGAAAATAAATATATGTACTTCTCGAGAATGACAGTTGGGTTTCCATTTCGTATTATGAATAGTTATTTTCTTGATGCAGATGTACGTCTCCTCAATTGTGATAAGGTGCTGTTGTGTACAAAACACATACCAATCATACTACGCTTTCTTAGCCAAACAGTTATGTAAAGAAGAAAAAATTTACTTCAAAAAATTCGAGGATTCTTTCCTTGACGAATATTATGAGATTCACCAATCGCCAAATAATAACGTGCGGAATATGGCTAGGCTTTTGGCCGATTTATTGATAAAAAAATGGAATGTGTTAAATCGCATTCAACTGAACGAAGAGGGCACCTCCTCCGCTACCCATATTTTTGCTGCAACTCTGAAAAAGGTGCGAATTACATTATTTTTTTCATATTCTTATCAACCTTTTTTTTTTGGTTGCTGAATGGCTTTTTCTTGCAGGAATTAACTGATGAGCTTGGGAGCGACATGCTTCAAAAGCATTTGAAGAACGCACGCATTACAAGCACGCATGGTGAAGTAAAGTTCTCTTTGCAACCGCCTCTTTGTCCCCTCAATTGAATGACTGAAATGCAAGCCCCTCAAAACTTTTGTTGTGCAGAACTTAAAAAGCTAGTGGCTTACGATTTTCTATATTACTATCCTTTCATCACATTTAATGATTTTAGCTATATTACTTGCCTTTCACTACATTTTATCACTTGCCCAGTATCGTGAAGTTATATATTGATGCTTACTGTTATGGGAGGGAATTGATATTGTAGCAGACAAGAAGTTATATATATATATATACAAATCTGTAGCAATTGAGTCTTAATTTCGTATGGTGATGCACTGCCAAGGTTTATGGAGTCAGTTGGAGCAGCAAAAGAATTCTAGCTTAAAGACAGAAGCCGAGGCTACACGCAGCTGCTTCTGTTGCTAAAGCTGCAACTGTGAAGGTCGCATCAAATGCTGCCATGCAGGCAAAACAAATGGCTGATCAATCAGTACTCTTAACATTTCCCATAATAAACAGAAATTGAGTAATATACATTACGAAGAGACACTAAAATTGTAAATCGTTTGGCAAAAAGAAAACGAACAACATTCAACGTATGCAGTCAAAAACTTGGGGTTCGTTTATGTTCTATATTGTCACTCATCACAGTCTCTCAAACTCTTCTTCTGCTACATTTTCAGTTGGAACATTATGAGTTGCATCAACAAAAAACATTTGTATCCTGCGAAGGGTACCGGGGAAATTCTGGGAACAAATGTGTGGGCATACCTGCATCGATTGTGTAATTTCTCAACAACCTCTCTAATGACGCATTGAAATCTGAGTAATATCGATCCTGTCTTTTCATCCATGCCAACATTCGTTCCTAATTTACTACGACGGAAGACAATTGCCTCTCTAACTTTTCGATGTTGTTATTGATTATTGATCGAGGAAGTCCTTGAGATGTTGAGGCGAGTTCTGCACCTCCGTGTCCACGAGGTGGTCGAAGTAACGTCTTATGGTTGATGAATTTGTCATCGATAGGAGGTAACGGATGTAGCATTTCCTCATTTGCAGACCACTCTACCCTTGCCTTTTTGCACAATGATGTGATGAATGAAGGAAATATCAAACAACTACTGTGTAATGTTCCAAATTGTCTCAGAAATCAAGGTTGCAAAATCAATGGTCTTGTTCTGTTGTATACAGTAATTCAAAACAACCCTATCCAAATCAAGATCCCTCTTGTGAGACGAAGGCTGAATAGTGCATTCACAAAATGATGTCAACCCCCACGAAATGTAGTTCAATGCTGCGGCTTTCACGTTTACGTGATCCTCCTCGCAAGTCCAAGTCGAACGGTCGGCGGTTATGAACTCCAGCATTTGATTACAATCTATATTGTTACCATTCAAAGTAATCATCATCTTCGATAACTGGAAGCCCCAGTAAGTTACTTACAGCTTTCGGTGAATACAAGACTTGCCGGCCTCCAACAATAGTTTGTTCATTTCCAAAGTGGGTTGCATTTGCATAAAATTCCCTCACTATTGATGTCACGGCCGGTGCAGGGTTAAGTACCAATTTCTCCAAATTATGATAGGCAATCTGCGCAACAAAAGGTTGTAATGACACATTCAGTCCTCTTTGTTGAATGAAACTCCTCTTGTTCAAATCTCGCAAATAAATTGAAGCACATTTTGGATCGACAAAATGCGACACATTGAAGTTGTAAACTGGTTGTGTTAAATTTTTTTTGAACTCATCTGGACCTTCCGACAAACAGATCAAAAGCAACAATTTTTTTTCCGAAACATAAGTTTAAATGAAAATTATATTGGTTTGCGCATATTTTTTTTTTTTTTGAATTAGTGGATGTTTACTTACAAATTGTGGTTGGATTTGTGAAGCAATCGCCGTGATTTGTTCACGAAAGGCCACTATTTGAAGTCTGTCACCTTCGCATATAAACGTCAATTTCTTGTAGTTTGAAATGACTCTGAGCCCTGCTCGTTCACTGTTTTGTTGGTGTCAAGGGATTATTTCTGAGAAGAATAAAAAAGAGAATAACATCGAGTGTCCATTTCCCAGGTGTTTCTGGTTTGCATGCATGAATAAAGAAGAACCCGGGATCGGGTTGGTCAGAGTTCGGTCCGATCCGGCCCGTGAATCATCTAAACTTCAATTGGGGATGATAATGCGCATGAAATGTATCCAAATTAAAAAATAAAGCTGAAATGTTTGATTTCCTTGTATGTGTATATTATTCTAATAATTACAAACCATTTTCTATTTTATATTATGGTAATTAATGAGTAATTTAACTTTAAAAAAAAAAAACCAAAAGAGAAAGTATTTTAATACCATTTTCTATTTTTGGGTTAATGTTGATCTTTTTAGTTAGGGCCTTGGGCGTGCATGTATTTGATTACCAAATTCACAACACAGCAACAACAATAAGATAAATTTTTGTAAGGATCGTGTCCTATTATACAACAATATATATAAATATGTGTTTTTTTATGTATGATATGACCCATTCCATACGGGAGTTTTTCCAATAATTAGCTCGCGTAGTGGGGCCAATATGATCATGATACACATAGTTATTCTATTTAGGGGCATTTATTGGTCGGTACTATTTGGTGGACAAGAATTCAATATAGTCCCCAAAACAAACAGCAATTCATTTAAGTCAATTTCCTGTTAACCCTCGTGCGGCACTGTAGCACAAAACCAATGACTGTAAGTGGGTTTTTGCTACAATTCCATTTCGTTTTCAAAACATTATTTATGATTTAAACTCTCGATTGAACATCAAACATGAGAATTATGTTTTTAAATCTAAACAAGTATGTGACATGTTCATAAATGAAAGAACTTTACGGAGCAAAGTGTTACGTGTGTATGAGTCACCACTTGATTCGACGGGGCAAAATGCTACATGATGTGGGCGTGCCACATGCATGTGAGTCATATCTTGATCCTTAAGAGCAAAGTGTTATACACACGGGAGCCACCTCTTGAATCCAATAAGTTGTTATGTGGATATGTGCAAGATATGTGTTTATATGCCAAGATCTATGGATTCGTTAAAGAAAATGTTTAAAAGATTTTTATTATGAAAGTATGTGTATTTTCGTATGTTCGATCGGCCCCTACTTGTTGAGTGTTTTTCCCAAGCATTAACCCCCCTTACCTCCACTTCCAGACAAAGTCGAATGGGAAGAGATCGAGGAAGAAGAACAAGAACAATTCTGGGGATGGTGATCCACGAGGAGTCTTCAAGAAAATTTATTATTTTATTTACGCTCCCGCAATTTTTATTTACTACGATACATTTGTATTTCGTATTCGAAATTGTAATGACAATTTTTATTGATTATGGAATAAAATGACTGATTTTATCATATATCTGTATACGAGGCTTGTTATGTCCGAATTTCATATTTGGATTCAACATCGGTGTCATGCGCTTGGGTTTCGGGGCGTGACATTTTATTTCCACTCTCGTCGTGTATAGTGTATTGCATATTAAATTTTAAAAGGTTTTTGGGAAAAACCGGTTAAAATTTACAAAGGGATGGCCATATTCTCTAATCTAGTATTCCAATAATTATCTTACCACTGTACAGTACGCGAATTGTACAAGCACAAGCCCAAAAGAGAACAAGTTTTCAAGCTGAAGCCGCAGCCTTGCAAACTGGTAGGTCTCTTTCAACATAAGGAGCAACTCTCAGAACAGGATTTCTCTCAAAGAAATTAACCGGCTTCAAGTCGAACCCTGACGACAACGTGGGCATGACTGGAAAATCCTCTTGGCATGGAACGTGATGAAATCCCAATGTATACCACAAAACAATGTCTGTGTTTTGTATTGCTCGATCCCTGCCCAAAGTTCAACACAAAGTACACTCGTTGGCATGCCACCAATACTCAATGTTTCATCACAAAATAATTTGCAATGCAAACTATTAGATTATAAGTGTAATATAAGTGCTCAAACCCAATATACTAGTCTATTAAGTAGTTCATAATTGGCTTATAGAGCCGATCTTAGCCATTTAAAACCAATCAAGAAAAGAGATTTTACCTGTCAGACCATACTTGAAGAGTGTTGTCGCCATGACTCTGGTATGCGAACAACCCTCCAGCCCATTGCTCCGACTTGTTTTACCGAGTAACCCAAATTTGGTTATTCGTAAATGCACCTCTCTTCTGTGGGATATCCTCAGGATCAAGTAAACTAGCAGCAGTACCAGAAGGGACGATCTTGTATCCAACCGAATTCCCCACTTTCGTTTGTTTACTCGGGTTGATCACATGGAATTCTGATGGATCATACAACTTCAACTTTATCTGAGCCTCCTTCTCTGTCTTTGCAACGGTTTTGGTAGCTTTCATGTAACTCCTTCGAGGAACATCGCCTTTCGTGTATGCCCTTTGGAGATGAACATTTACGAATGAATTATCTGTGCCATCAATGTCCATATCGAGATAGAAGTTGATGAAATGATCATGGACAACTCCGATTATGTTTTCTGATAAGAGGGTTCCATACATGTCTTCTGCGTCGTTCACTTGGTTCGTGTTGACATACGAAGTTCCCTTGACGATCACCATGCCCGTAAGTGAGACCTGCAGAATGATTTCCACATCAGAGACACCGGATTATTGATGAAGACACTTGCGTAAACACTATGAAATCAAATATAGAAAGATGTTTGTTACATCAAATCTATAATCATAAACGGTCCTGGTTTATTCCATTTGCTCGATGACCGTGGATAGTAGCCTAAATGACAAGGATGTTCAACAAACATTAATATTTCATGAATGGGACAACGCTCTTGAAATTTCGAGACAGGAGAGCACCAATTATTGTTGAAACCTTTTTCAAAAAATTTCAGTGAAAATTTATGATCCAAACCTTGGAAAAGTGAGAATGATACTAAGTTACTAACCCTAGCATGAATCAGTCCATCAGCATGGAACTCCCAGTCCACAATATAATCATAGTTTGCAAGAGTTGCAACAAATCTCGCGACTAGCGAAACCTTAGGCCTCGCCTCTCGAACCTATCAGGAAAAAAGAAGAAGACAAGATTACATAACATGAAACAAATTAATGAACAGTCTGCACAAGATATATAATCATTGTATATATAAAATTTCCAAATTTTAAAATATTAGGTACCTCTTCCCCTATAACAGTTGAGCTCTCAGTGTGTCTCCAAGCAGCATCACCCGCATACCTCTCAAATATACATATCATATTAGACCTAACATAAGGTTTGCCATCTGCTGCAGCAAATACAGCATCCATATATTTCGCGTTTCGTGGGCAATCATTAAGCGGGTAGAGAGACAAAGACTGGAGCCCGAATCCGTATTCACCAGCATCCATATAAGTCTTGAAGTACCATGCCTCCTCAGGGTCCATATACGGAACAAACAACTCTGATGTAAACCCTTTGTACATCACATTTCGAACCACACCGCTATCTGGATCCTGGATCTTGGCCCCAGAAATCATGACCCCGGCTCTCGGGTCGGCCTTCAAGTGAAATTCCCAGTTTGCCCACTTGACCAGATGATTATCTTCAATGACAAAGTTTGGGCCATTGGGTTGCTCCATCGAAATGGGGTTTGGGAGTTTGATTATGGCGGCATTTTCGGACGGTAAACGGTAATCCGAGCCAGCACCTTTAGGGATGGGGATGTGCTTCCCTTTGTCCACAATTTCAACTATTTCTTTTGTGTCCAAATCAGTAATTACAATGATTCCTTCAATAGGTCTCATGTAGAAGTTTATAGTGTCCTTAATGGTGAAACATTCTAATTTACCTAATCTTCTTCCATCCTCGGCCTTTCCTGAAAATTATATATCAGATGTGAGACTTATAGGCACAGACAGTTCGCGTAGAAATAGAATCTTAAATTTGACCCACAAATTTGTCAAACCAATCTAAAATTTTCAAGAAATTATTTTCTTTAATTTCAGGCAAGCCACAATGTGACCAAGTATGATTCTTCTCCTAGACCTCCTTGCTTAGTTATAAACTAGAACTAGCAATCAGCACAGTTCTCGTGGTTGTTGGCTAACGAGACCAGTCCCTTCCCAAAAAAATCATCTTTTTTTTTCTTTTTTTTTTTAAATTTTAAAATGTATATATCTTACAATTTTTCTCTAACTTCATATTTCGAGTATTTATAGCTATATTTTTTAAAAAATCTAAGAATCTGATCATATCAAAATATATGACATTGACATGATAAATTTATGAAACTGAAAAAAAAAGAGTTGACTTTTCTTTCATTTCACACCATTCATATCATTTATCATACCTCTAACACGATTTATTCTTGACTATCTCATGGGGTAATTGTAGTCTCATCTATTGGATGTGTATATTCTCATTAACATTGGATAGAAATACATACATACAATAGATGGATCTACCCATAGAACAATGTTCATAGCCAAGACCAATTCCTCTAACAATATTACTTCTTTGAGTAAAATCTCTAACGTCATTGCAAAATACAAATTTGTTATTCCAAATTAAAAAAAAGAATACGTCATTTATTTGAATATGTAAACGTAAATAAAATATGATATACCATCATTTTTAACGGATGGATACCAATGCATAGAATATAATATAACATTTTTTTTAACGGAAAAGACTCCAATTTTGACCAAGTCACTAAGGGATACTAAATTTATTCAACATGGAATAATATAGCACGTCAAAAATAAACAAAACCTCTCTCATTTTCACTAAAATATAACTATCTTTCGTATTAAACGTAAATCAACAAAATGAATAAAAAAATAGGATGATCTATGTATTAATATTTTTGCACACAACAACACTCCAACTCTCGTCAATCGATCCGTCTATTATTATAGGAAAACATACCAAACCATCCAGGGGAAAAAGGCAAACAAGCAACATCGTTGGGATCCACTCCTCTTTCCATAATCGTGCGATTGAAATGAGCACTAGCAAGCGGAGACCGGATGGTACTCTCCATATCCTCCAGCGTCACCAGAGGGTATCCGGAGATGTGGCTAGAGTCGTGATCCGCCACCGCTCCGCTCTCAATATCCACCGTCAAAATGTAATTCTTCCCGGCGGAGCGTGCAATCACGGACGCTACCCTCGGTGACAGCTCATCGCCCTTCCGCCACTTCAGAACCACCTCCTTATCGGGTTCCTCCAAAACCAAGGAGTGAACTGCATACGCTGACTTATCAAAGAATGATTTGATAACTTTCTGCACTTTGTTCATCTCCTGGATTGTGAGCGGGTCAAGGGGGTGGTGAGGCATGTCAGCCGTGTGGTCATGGTGGAGGACGGCGTCGGTCGGGTGACGGAGAATACGGTTCTTGGAGGTGCACCAGGCCGAGTTGGCGGCGCACTGGAGTAACTCAGCCCTATCTGAGAGTGGGTTTGGGAATATGGAAACAATAAAGACCGTGACAATCACCACGCCGAAGACGAATAAGAGACAGCGATGGAAATTTTTGTCTTCCATTTTCGGTGGTGTGTGGTTTTTGCTATCCGTTAGTGTCCGTGTCTTTATATATAGAAATATAGATTGCTATTTACTAAGGTTCAAGGAAAGATAACAAGACACATATTGATATATACATGTATACATCTACATATTTTATGAATCTTGATGTTTATTGAATTAGCATAATAATCTTATTGTATGCTTTTTTAAAATGAAAATTCAATATAATTGAAACTTAGTTTAGGTGGCACTCTTCGTAAATTATAATTTTAAAAATATAAATTCGGAAGGATTACCCTTTATTAATTACTATTTTATTGAAATAATAAATGTAATCATTATTTAAATATTACACTAGAGTATATTTAAATAAATAATATAATTGATTAAATCATCATTCATCACGAAGTCCCTCTCTTATATAGGAAAAACCCATATAAATTAATACTCGATAAATTAATAACATTTTTAAAATAATATTTTTTTCGATCTCAACTTAATCTCAACATTATTAATTTAATACTTCAATAAATTAATAACCTATCTAAATTAATAAAATTTATTGTAATTAAATAAATTGTAACACGAACCTAGGGATGGCAATGAGCAGATTTAGACCCAACCCATATTGAACCCACTCTGTCGGAATAGGTCTGGAGCTATTCCAATCTGGTTTTGAAGTGGGCGGAGAGGGAGTTTGGCCAAACCCGCCCCGCTATACATATATCATTTTATTTTTGAAAATTTAATATTGAATATAAACTCAATCATTCGGTTGAATAATTTGTCATTATCTAATTTTATATCAAAACTCATGTATTCATATTAAGGAAGTTTGATAATTTTAAGGGAATGAGAACAAATTAATAAAAATTTGGTTGCTTAAAGATAGATTTATAAGACTTATTATAAAAATTTACTAGAGAAAATTATGAAATTCAATGACAAAATTTTATTTTTATGTTTTAAAATTGATTTTTATCTAATATATTTATATTTTTTTTAATAAAAAACTAGTTTTTCCAGGACGATGCAGGTTAAACCCATCGAATTCACATGACAGATTAAACCTGCAGTGTCGTGGACAGAGTGTGGCATATATGCCTTTTTTCTTTTTTTAGCTGGGAATGGTAATAGGTTTGGCCGGTTTGTTTGATGATGCTGTTAAGGGTAGTGCCCTTAGGGGCATCATCACCATTCATTTGGAATCTTTTTTTAAAAAAAAAAAGATTCTATATGGATGGTGGATGATGCCTCTGAGGGTAGTTCCCTTAAAGGCAGCAACAATGAAACCGATTTGGCCACACTCAACCCGTTGCCATTCCTACACGAGCCCATCCCAAACCAAAAGACGACGCAATCTGCCTCTTCACTTCCATCTTGCCATAATCGCTTTGATTCCGTATAGTGGTATGCATTTTCTCCCTTCTTCCTCCTAGTCTCTCAGCCTCTTCGCCCTCCAGTTTCTTTTTCCTGCATCTTCTGCCAGTTTTATATCTCTTCAATCTAAAAAATTAGGGTTAAATTTAAATTTTCATTTTTCACTTGACAACTAAGCTGTGATTTTCGTTTGTTACGAATGTCTAGATTTTTTCCTTTCTCGTTTGCTCGTAAGTACGAGGAATTTTATCAGTTAGCTGGTGATTTTCAACTGTTAAATGGATAGTTCAGATTATATCAGAATTGGTGTCATTTTGTTTGCGTTTGTTTTAGTTTGACTTTTAATCGAAAGTTGGATTGAGCAAACCCATTTAGTCCGTGGGTGATGTTCATGAATTAGAAAACAATATCCTACCGCTCGTGATTTACGAAAAGTGAAATTGAAGAAAGCAGTAAGATGGTAGAAGAAAAATGTTCATATGTTCAGTCTCGGTGTTGAAAATATACCAAAGCAAAGAGCTTTTGAGTGGAGAAATCTCCTTGCGAATCCCCCGTAATTGCAAATACCGCATTTTTTAATTACATCACTCATTATTCTCTTGTACTATGTATTTTGTGATAAAATGTGGCATGCAGGAGGCTTCTTCCACTGCAGAATCAAGAAATCAGATTATATAAATGTTGAAAGGGAGGAAGGCCCCTGGCAGGGGAGAAACTGTGGCCGCACATTACGCCTTTGGCCCACTCGAAGATGATATAATTATAAAGCACAGACTTCTGACCCGTACAACAACAACAAGAGGTGAACCTCCTTTGAAGAAACTGCAGAAGAAGTTCACGTCCTTTGTGCTGGAGGTAGAGAAAGAAGCTAATAACTATGATGACTGTGAAAGGCTTTCCAAAGCTTTCTTGCAAGAGCTCAATACTTTTGAAATTCCATTGCTTAAAAGTAAAGTAGTTATAGATGCAAACATCAGAGAGAAGGAGAACTTCAATGAGTTAAAAGACGAGGTAAATAGACAGATTGTACAGGCGCGAGATGATATAGAAGACCTCAAGAGACAATTTGAAGAGAGCAAGATTGAGAGGAAGCACAAAGAGGAGTGTGAGGCAATTAGGAAATTGATTGCTATGCATCCGCCCAGATCAGAAACGCAGAAAATTCTAACAGAACTTGAGAAAGAGATAGCAATGTTGGAAGCAGAGAATACTGCTGGTTCAAGGACACTGGACCTTCGTAAAAAGCAATTTGCTCTTTTGCTGCACGTGGTATGTAATTTTTTTCTCGAATTTTCCCTTGGTTGCTGTGTATTTTACGTTCTGAATAATGTGGAGTGTTTGCAGCACAGAAAAGATGGTTCTGTAAATGGTTCACTACATTATTTCAGTAACATAATATTTATTGGATTAATCATTGTTACGTTTTTCCCATATGTTATTAATACATGTATCTGTTCTTTGTAGTTTGATGCATAGGACCAGGCTGTTGGTAGTTGGTGCCATTTCACTTTATGATCATTTTTATCAAAAACTATTTTTATTTTTGGAATCCATAGAGGTCTAGCCTAGAGTACCCTTTATTTTGTTAGGTTTCCATGGTTACCCCTTTTATTGTCGTAAAAAAGAGAATTTTTATGGGCTGGTCTGTATCTAGTCTTGTTTATGTGCTATCTCACTGTGGTAGCACTAAATTAACCAAAAAGCTTTTTCTAAAGAATGTCATGGTGCTGGTACTCTAAATGCTAGAGCTCTAGTTTCTCACCTTTTTTAACATGTGATGAAAGAGTTTAATTGATTTTAAATCCATTAATAGTTACCTAAGTTCGTGCCATTAGCTACCTAGTCTGAGAGGAAAACATGCAATATTTATACTTCTTTAATGATCAGGACATTGCCCGAGACAACAAACTTGTAAATACATGAGTTGTATATTAGATATTCCATATTAAAAATATAGATTACAAAGCACATAACTCAATTCTCACTATGGTCGTCTCCAGTCGTCGGGCTCTTCATCTTTAGGTTCCAATCCGGCGTCCCGCCTCTTCTGAAAGTAAAGCATTCCCACCTTGAATGAGCTAAACATCTGTTACAGATGACAGACATCAATTTAACAATACACAGTAAGGGGTATAACATGCATATGCCCATGCTAAACGAACATGATGTGTAATACTGGTTTAACAAGGAAATAGGATGGCAATGATATGATACAAATTACAATTGCTATCCACAAATTGCAGTCTCTATCCTATGCATTATAGTGGTCATTCTTCACTTTTTACAATGTACTTAGAATAAACCATCCATGACTCACATGGGTTGCAGCTATTAATAAATAAGGTAAATAAGATAATTGTGCTAACTGCAATGCATATGTTATACTAGTGTAATGCCAATAATGTGTCAATATGATACCAAAAGAACAGCCCGAAGTGAAAAGTTTAGCGTTCTATATAGGATAATGTCCCAAACTTCTTAGCCACCCCACAATTCTATTTAGTGCCCGAACAAGGATAATTGGACATTTAGTTGACACTAAACATATGTTTATAGTTGGAACAGTCAAAGCACTTGTATCTATGAGAAAGTGAAGCAAGGGATATATCTTTCTCCTCTTTTCTCTATCGGTTTCTGCAAGTCATATGGTTTGATTATGTTTACCAAATCACATGAATACCTGGAACATCGCTGGCTCTTCAGGCGAACCTGTCTTGGTTTTTATTAGTTATATTTTTCGTGGCTATTAGGAATTAAAAAAGGCTTTAATACTTTTAGTTTTGCCCAGACTGTATATATTTCCTTCGGTGGTAAAAACTAAAAACTACTCTGAAAGTAGTGACAGAAAGAACGATTTTCTTAGATCGGGAAGTAATATTCATATCATTTATTTATTTTTAATCTCTTAATCTTATATGTTTCAGTCTTATCCTGTTTATCCTAATAAATTGTAATATGTGATGATACTCATTAGACATTATGAATGATAGCCGTCTTGTCTGAAGATTTGTAGCTGTCACAAATTAAGAATTATACATGGTCCATAGGATTATAAAGCATTCTTCAGGATATTGCGTTAGTTTTTTTTTTCTGTCTTGTAGTTATGCTTCCGCTGCACCAATATAACATACGCATTGCACTAGTTCATTATGGATCTTACTCGAACGTCAATAACAAGAAAACTGATAATTCTCATAATCTTGCGATGCAGAATTTGCTTGTCTCAATATTATTATTTAATGTACCCATAGTTATTAAAAGCTCACATAGCGCGCACTAAAGCTCACGGCGAAGCGAGGCGCGGGTCTTGCGCCTCACAGCGCCATGCGCCTCGTGTTTTGGCTAAGTGCACGCTATCTTCGCTTTTTCAATTAGCCAAGGCTCGCTCTATGGGGCGCCTTTTCTAAGGCTTGAAAATTGGGGCTGTCAGATTATCAAAATACGTTGCTAAGGTTGGGCTTTAAATTTAAATTTGGGATTATTAAAAATAAGACCAAGTTAGAGGGTTAAGTTAGAGAGTTTTATGGTTATTGTTACATAAAGTCTTGTTGCGTAAACCCTCCAGCCTCCAGACTCTAGCCGCCGCCGGCCGATAAGCAGGTTGATCCGTTGATGTGTTCAAGTGCTATATTTTTCTTTTCTTCAAAATTACATTGCATTATTTCCTTTCTTTTTTTCGTCTCAAATTATTATTTATTTTTGGATTGATTCTCCTTTCTTGTTTTATATTTTCTTTTCCTTCTATTTTTATGTGACAAAGTTCATTAGTCATCACAAATCGTCAATGAGTCTATTCAATCAAAGTTTGACAAATACATGAGAATATAGCAAAATATAAATTGCTAAGCTATTAACATTGCTAAAGCATATTGCTAATTGTTGCTAAACTACAGAAAAATGAATCCATGCCTTCATTTCAACGGACAAAAACAAAACATATTCTTTATTTATTGCAACTTGATTCTTGACATTGACTACATAATATAAATCACAGATTCACAATGAATTTTTCAAGCCCCGCTGGAACACAGTTGAAAACCTGGTTTAATCAATTATGTTATTTGCTTTGTATGAGTTAATGAGTTTGATTAAATTTTATGGATATTTTTTTATGTATTAAAAATATATAAGCTATTGCGCTTTACTGCGCGCTTCGCGTCGCGCTATGCGCTATAGCTCCATGACCCCTTTGCACTTTAGTGCGCTATGCGCCTTTAATAACTATGCATGTACCGCTTGATTGCAGGTGGATGAATTACAGAACACCATAGAGGAAGAGCAGAGGAGCTTGATGGAGGAAATGAGATCAGCAATGGATGAACATAGGTCTGGCGTGGAGGATGCCACTGGTTGTCCCGAAGCCATGGTTCTTGATTAGCATCATAAATAGGTGACATAGTTTTTTTAGTTTACTACTATCAGTACAGTTCGACAGGCGTACACCTACAAAATTAGGAAGGCACTTGCACGTTATACCTAATTGAGATTGCCGTTGTCCTTATTGATCTCCCGCGAGTTTTCTATTTCCTAAAAGGGTCAAAAAATACAATTTTATCTAAAAGTAATGTGTGACGCACTATTGGTCATCATCTCCAAAAATTAGCTACAAAATGGGGTCGATTCATTACAGAGAGAGGGGCAAATATTGGGGAGAAACATTTGGTGACTGACGCTTGTGCATCTGATTGTGCAGAACCTTTATAAGAGCTGGGAAGGAAGTATTTTGCTAGTTACAGGAAGACAAACTTAACGATTGAGGCCCGTGAAAGAGCAATTTGTCTTCTATTTTCACTTAATTCGTAAATGCTCTATCTCCAATTCTTTATTGTTCAAACGGTTGTAATATTTAGCAAATTGAGTGTTTTCTCTACTTTCAACTTGAAAAATTGAGAGAGAGTGGATTAATTTTGATGAAATGATGGATTTCTTACCCTGTTTGGTTGTTTAGATGATCTTGACTAGGATGATTTTCATATTCACTTAATTTATACTATTGTCGTAGTAATTATAGTGAATTTTAAATGCAATTAACTAATTGTTATGCAAAACATATTTCAAATCTCTACTCGAATCAAATCTGTCCAGCCATCAAAACACAACCTGAATAAATATTTTGACTGTTTACTTCAGAGGAGTAAGTGTATTGAGGCTCTTTTTCTTAACCTCTTCTTTTGAACAGCTATTGTTTTATTTATTGAATAATTGAAGGAAGAAGGAGATGGTTCACAAGGTTATAGCTCAAGAAATCTGACCGACTTTTCCAAAAGTTGTTACTGTAATATTTTAAAATTTTAAGCGCACAAAAGAAAATATTTTTTAATCATCAAGAAAATCAAGAAACCAAATTTGCTGATGAAAACTCATCAAGCTCATGAGAAACACCGATAGGAATTGACAAGATGCTTTTATCAATCATATAGTTATTCATCATCCACAAATTGACTTAATCTTGTCCAAGTGTCTGATAATATATTTGCTAGATCAAAGCATGCGAAGAAAAAACTTAACATGCTTAACCCTGGTAAAAACATTCATCATGCTCCTATATAAAAATCCATGCTTACAAGTTATAAACACAAAAAAAAGAACATTTCCACTCATGGCTCTACTATGATCTTCCCAGTCGCATGGCCGTCCATGCTCTTAGCCCAAGCATCTTTGCCTTCACTGAGACGATGTTTTGAGTCGATAACCGTCTTCAACTTTCCTTCTTTCACCAACCCAACAAGATTTTCCAAATCCTCTCCTTTCGGAATCAGATACATCGGCAACAATCTCTTCTTGGAAAAGGTGAGTTTCTTCATTATAGAAGTCCAAATCGCACCAACCCCGGGTGTAATATCAATCACCTTCCCAGATTCACTCAGATTCTTCTCGAAAACAGACCAAGGAAACGCTGGTGCGCAATGAATAACTACGTCGTATTTCTTCCCAGATGGGCTCTTCAGAGCAGCTCCTTCCGGAGTATTATAATCAAGAACATCATCGGCTCCAAGACCCTTCACAAAGTCAAGATTCCGGGCACCACAAGTGGCTGTTACATGTGTGTTTCCGAGCTTCGCAAGCTGTATTGCATAATGGCCAACGCCACCCGAGGCAGCGGTTATAAGAATGTTTTTCCGTGGTCCAGTTTGATCGAGCTTTAGCTCGGCAGATTGTGTGAGGGTCATGAGAGCTGTGAGACCGGCCACAGGAAGTCCTGCGGCATCCGCAGCTGATACTTGGGGAGGTCTAAGCACTGTCAAATTTTCCTTGGCAACACAGTACTCTGCCAACCCTCCTCCCATCTGTCACGTTACTATTTAGAGCACCAAGAATATGCGGAAAACACAACAAATTACAAAAAAATTGCATAATTTCACTATAATTAAATAGATTATATTATTTGGCTACGTTTTATAGATATGATCTCTAAAAACTTGTCATTTTTCTATGTACTTGCATGTTCTACTAAATCTATGAGTTTCTATAAATTTCTTAAATCAATTTTTTTTTTTTTAAAATTAACACAATCAATATAATTGTCGAAAAGCTGATATAGTAATACATGTGGTGGAGAAGCGTGGGTTTTAAATTGCAATTTTTGTCAAAATCACTCACAGTATGACTAAGAATGGCAACTACTTTATCCCCAGGTTTGAAGTTTTTGACTTTATGTCCAACTTCCACTACATCTCCAGCAACATCAGTACCTATCCGTTTTCAAGAAATTAGAGGGAAAATAAACAGGAAATCAAAGAGAAAGGTGATATAAGACGATGGAAACATTTAATACAAAAGATTAAAACTAGAGTTTCAAGAGGACATCGAGGGTCCGTCATGAATAATCTTACACGGTATAAAAGGAAATCTGGAAGGCAGAAGAGGCCGAAGCATGCCCTTTTGGATTTTCCAATCGACTGGATTAATGCTTATGGCTTCTAACTTTACTAGGACTTCTCCTTTGCTAGGACTAGGAATTTGGATTTGAACATGCTGCACCATGAACAAATATATCTTCCCAGTACGTCTTGAATATGAATGCTTGGATTAATGCTTATGGCTTCTAAGTTTACCTTTAAAGCAGCAGCTCCACCGCCATAACTATCATACTGAAGCGCATGCATAAATTTCCCCTCCATACGTAAATTGTAGTAAGATTAAGAAAGTACTCCACTGTATATGTATATCCAAAGGTTTATCTGTGTGGCTTGTATCGCAGCAAGTGTGTGGTGGTGAATTTGCAAATTCTTCTTCTTTTATCTTTGCATTTTTAATTTATTTTGTAAGTCCTATACATATTTTGCAATCTTGCTCTATCATCTCGTTGGTTACTGAATTCTTCTCTTTTAAATATACAATTTAATATCCTTGATATATGATAGAAAATGTCTACAATATCTATTATACTGATTGCAATTAAGCAATATAAATAGGTATATGATACTCCTGAAAAGAGTGATGAACTCTTAGTATCAATAAAAGGTCAGTACGTCTCTCTTTCTATCTTCTTCAACGAACCGAATGGAAAAACTAAATCATGTGATGACCTGCTAGGATCAGAAACAAGTGTTAGAAGAGTGTCGGAAGATTTTTTCGGCGGGTCCCCTCCGACGCTCAAGTCAGGTGATAAGAGATCGGTAGAAAATATGTAAAGGAGTGACTGTTGTATGTAAGTGTATATAGGAAAATGCATACCTCAAAATCTTGAATGAGCCTGCCATTTATAGGTATTACCTCGCGAATGTACAGATTAAGCCGGTAAGACCATGATTTCCACTACTACTGGAATTCCGGAACACGTTGACTGATTGCTCAGACCACAAATCACTCCACTCCATGAAATCTAGGGATATGCCAGTTCAATGTGGACTTGGTCAAAATACTCTCAGGTGTGAAATATCTGAAGATGATCAAAGCTAATGAACATCCTCATTGATTAGCTAGATGAGAGTTCGGAGATAAACACCACCCTGGTCACAACATGCTAGATAGATCGGTAGATCGGGAGATCGGATAACCAAAGGGATCATGACTACTCTTTTCCATGCATCAGGTCAGATGGTCTGTGCCTCGTCTCATTCGCTGACCTAGTGAGCTTTTAGTTAAAAATGAGGTTACCTGGAACTCCTGAGATTGATCAAGCATTTTACCTCATTTGATCGGGAGGTCAACCACATACTTCCAGTTATGATCTGCGCTTTATCTCACTCAGGTCGGTAGGTCGGCAGGTCAACCAGATTTCCCAATGAATGTCAATACCTTTTCTCCCTCAAGGTATCGGTATAGGAAATTATTCTTCAATAATTGATAAAAGAAATAATAATTTAAGATCAAATTCCAAAAGGTTTCAAGTTACTGCTCCATGATGACCTTTCCAATAGCATGGTCATCCAATATCTTACTCCAAGCATCCTCACTTTTGCTAAGAGGATGAACTGAATCAACCATAGTCTTAATTTTTCCTTCTTTCCACATTTCAACAAGTCTTTTCAAATCCTCCCCATTAGGGATCAGCATAAGGGTGCTTAACATGACGGGTCAATCCGGAGCGAGCTCGAAACCGAACCAGTCAGCTAGTTTTGGAACCGGAACCGGGCTAACCAGTTCCGAACCGCCTCAGAACTGGTAAAAAGTTCGGAACTGGTAAAAAAATGGTCCGGTCGGTTCCGTGCCTTCAAACCTGTAGCCGTTGCCAAACGTTCAGATTTTATTTTTTTTTATAATTCTTTTTTAAAAAAAAATTATAAATGTGTGTTGTGATTTGTAAATCCTCACAATTCATTCTTTCAAAGTTGTATACTTCAATCTCATAGTTTTCTCTCCATTGTGCTAGCTGCATTTTGCTTATATAATAATAGCATCTTCATCTAGCAGCGCTGGTCGTAGCCGGGGTCGCAGTCGAGGTCTCGTCCCGGGTCGTCTATCACTTAGTTCATCTTCGGCAATGAATTTGCCTTTGCCAATTCCTGAGTTAAATGAAAGTTATGATTTTTTTGCTAACCTTAATATTGGTGGTTCATCTATGAACGAGGAAACGCAACAACCCGAACAACCTGCCAAACCTCCTGCTGCCCAAGCCTAAGAGAGACAACAAGTGTGGTCATCCGGAGCCACTACAGCAGCGAGTAGACAAGCGACTCGTGCCAAAAAAAGTAAGATATGATATCACTTTGAAGCAGAATGTAATAATAGAAGAGATGGGGTGGTTGACGAATTCGTAAATCATTATGACGAGCAAGAAGAAGATAACGCGAGAACAATCCTTATCAATTATGAAGAGTGCTATATAGTAATATTTTTTATTTAGATTTTCAATTGTCATCTCTTTACAATTATTTGTATTCATTTATATTATGAATGAAGAAGAAATATATTGAATTTGTGATGAATATTATGGAAACATTTACAACATCAAAAATTTCAAATTCAAAAATCAAAAAATTTAGAAAGTGTTCAAAAATCCAAAAAAAAAAAATAACGAACCGGAACCGGATCCGATCTGGTTCCTTAACTGACAGGACCAGTTTCGTGCTTAACGGATCCGAAACCTGCCTGTTCCGGACCGGACTAATTCGATCCATTAAGCACTCCTAGATCAACAGCAAAGGCACCAACTTCTTCTTAGAAAATGTAACTCACAAAAATAGTCCACCCTGCACCAATCCCTGCAGTAATATCAATCACCTTCCCATTTTCACTCAGATTCGGCTCGAAAACCGACCAAGGAAACGCCACGCGAGCGCAATGTATCACCACATCGTATTTCCTCCCAGGTGGACTTTTAAGGGCTGCCCCCTCTGGAGACTTGTAATCATGGTTCGCTGTCGCGGTCGCGGAACGGACGGAACGGCCGTTCCGTAACGGGAACGTTGGTGGCCGAGCCAAAGTTTCGGACTGGAACGTAGGTTGTTGTGGATAGGCGTTATGAAAGCGTAACACGGCGATTTAACGGTGGTGCGGGTAGTGGAACGGCGAAACGGAAGCGGCGCGGAACGGATACGAGTAATAAATACATTTTTTTAAAAGCACCAAATGTAAACATGCCTTTTTTTCACTAGCAATGGTTGGATATTTTTTTTTGAAAAGTTTGGTTGGAATTTTGTGAAATTAAAACCATGTGCTATGCCCGATGGTTGGATTTTTTTTTTTTTTTGAAAAGTTTGGTTGGAATTTTGTGAAATAAAAACCATGTGCTAGGCCTACTTTTCCTTTAAAAACCGTCGCTTTGCTCTTTTTTTTTTGCTTTTAAAACTTCACTTACATAATCACATGCTCTTCGGTTCTACAGACTACGAAGTAAGTAATTATTATATCTTCATTTTGATGAATTTTAGACTCAACTTTATGCTTTTATTATCTCGAATTCTGGCTTGGTTATTAGTTTGAGCTCACCATGTGTATTATCTGTTTGTAGAATCAAATCTTGAACTTTTAAACATAAATAATTTTGATAATATTTGGCCCTAAAATACAAGTAGAGTCGATTTTAATATCTCATTCATCATCATAATCTTTGCCTATTTTATTTTATAAATTATTATACGTGATTGAAGATTGTTGTGTGTGTAGATATAACTTATTTTATGATTAATGTTTTTTGACTAAAACATAAATTTTTATATGCAACGTGGTTTACATGAAAATGTTATCATTCAACATATAATAAACTTAGTTTTTTTTTTCCAATTGAAATTTTTTTTTTAGAAGAATGACGCCGAAACTTGATATTGGTTGGGAGTTTGGTCAACCCATCGGACACAATCGAAAGATAATACGATGCAAATTTTGTGAAAAAGTTGTAACCGGGGGAATTACAAGATTAAAACAGCATCTTGCACATGTTTCTGGAAATGTTGAGTCATGTAGTAAAGCTCCAAAGGAGATATCATTAATGCTTCGAAAACATCTTCAAGATACCAAGTCTGAGAGAAATGTAAGAAAAAAGAAAAAAGAAATTGCAATAGATGCAATTCAACAAAGTATACATGCACTTGACAGTGACGCTGACAGTGAAGATGATTATAGATATGATACTAATGAAGAAACTTTAGAAAATATGGAAAATAGGGCATTGCGAAAAGCAATGAAGGAAAGTCGTAAAACAAGAGCATTGGAGGACGCGATGCTTAACCGGTATGGTTCAGGTAAATAAATATATTATTATTCTAGTCGATGGATATTTATACTTAGTTACATAAATGTAAATTTATTAGTTTATATTATTTAATTCCATGAAATTTAGGTGCTGGTTCTTCACTTGGTGCAAATCCCAATTTAAGGAAACAGATGCCACGTAGCTTTAGTGTAAAAGAGGGAGCTCAAATACCATCGAAAGGGATTGATTCTTATATGTTTCCATCAAAACGAAAGAGTATTAAAAATTGGTTTGCTCCTGAAAAAGTCAAAGACGTTGGTAAGGCTATTTCAAAATGGTTTATATACAATGCAATTCCATTTCATGCGGAGGATAACGGTCCATACTACCAATCAATGATTCATTACAATATGCGACTAAGAGTACGAAATTTACTACATAATAAAGAAGATGATGACTATTATAGCCCTATAGATCTCAATCACATATTCGAAGATGATGATATTTTAAATGAATGGACAAGAGATAGTGACCCCCCAGTATTGCAAGATGATGACTTGGAATGGTTAGATCAAAGCATTAGATCATCGAATCCCGAAGACCACAATTTGACAACTAGTAGTCAAAGTCATTCTAAGAAGAAAAATAGTGAGTGCAACCTGAGATTATCAAAAGGCAAAGAAATCATATCAAGTGATAGTGATGAAAGTGACGATGCCAATGGCAGTGATGATAGCAATGATGGGAACAATCAAGAAAGTGGTGGAAAGCACCAAGACGAGGATCAAGTCCATCAAGATGATCAACATGATACTGGCATATGGGCACAAGGAAAAGAAAATTATTATGCCACACAAGACACTGATCATGGGTATCGTCCTAGGATAGAGGAGCAGCGTCGTTATTTAGCAAGTTTGTCAGGATTCTCGAGTGCTGAGGATAATGAATATTCTAGTGGATTTTCGCATTCATATATGGGCGTTGAAGAAGAAATAAAAAGTCTTGGCTTGGGGGATAAACAACAATTTCAATCTGGGGATGATTATAGATCGAGAAGTTATCATTGGGGCTCTCAACAGTTTGGTCGTGGCGCTGTTGGGTATCAACAACCTGATTTTGGTTATTCTGGTATTTCTTGTATCAGACGTGATCATTCTTCATCTAGTGCAAGTGGAATCGGAAACAGATATCATGATCATCCAGAGCACGCAAGTGGTATTCGTCATGGCCAAGATTATATATCTTCCAGTGGGGCTAGCAGTTCTTTTGGGCAACGAGGATTTGGAGACTACCATCGTCGTGATGAAATATTATTAAATCCATATACGTTGCCCAACATCAATTCTGTTTCAAATGCCCGATTCAATCAATATCCGCCAAGACAAGTTAATACTGATTTATATCCACAACCATTTGCTGGATATCAACGGGATCCTGATAGAGAGTACACTGATGATTTTGTTCCTTCACGTCATGGTATTAGTCAAGGTGATATAACTTCGACATGTACTTTTCTAAGTTCATATTGTAAAATATTTATATATCAATATGATATATGAATTTTGAAAGGATTGTCAAAGTTTTAGTATATATTGTGTATAAAATTTATGTTAGTAAAGTTTTAATAAGATTTATCAATAACTTTAATTTCTTATTTTCTTCAAAATATGGATGTTTTTTTTTATGATTTACATATATTTTTTTAACAATTTTCCAAATTATCGAAAAAAATGAATTCTTTTATAATTAAAAAAACCGCGCCGTGACCGTTCCGTGAAATGTCAATGGAACTGGAACAACAACCTCCGCGACGGCCACCGCGATGCCGACGGCGAACCATGCTTGTAATCAAGAACTTCGTCGGCTCCAAGATTTTTCACGAACTTCAGATTTCGAACACCACATGTGGCCGTTACATGTGTGTTTCCGAGCTTTGCTAGCTGAACGGCGTAGTGGCCAACGCCACCTGAAGCAGAGGTGATTAGAATGTTCTTTCTTGGGCCAGTTCCATCGAGCTTGATGCCTGCGAATTGATCTGTGAGGGTGAGTAGGGCCGTGAGGCCGGCTATAGGAAGACCGGCAGCTTCGGCAATGAGAGTTGAGGAGGCCTGTTGACTGTTGAATTTTCCTTAGGTATACAATATTCTGCTAAGCCACCCCTCCTGTCTGTTTTGTAAAGATTCATTCAAGGACAGAAGATTGGATTAGAGATTTAAACTGGACTCTTGCCATCATAGAAATTTTGGATTTTCTAGCTCACTAAGATAAGACCAAGCTTTGTTTAAAAAAAAAATTGGATTTAACCTTTATTTACTTTGAAATCTCGTTATCAATCCAGCATAACTTTGATTCCATCGTCTAATGAAAAGAATCATTTAACTAGTGTACTAATTAACTAAGTGCTTAATGACAAAAGATGGAAAGAGAGAAAAAGTTTTTGACACTTACAAAGAAACCAAGCACTGCAACAACCTTCTCACCAGGTATGAAATTTCTTACTTTGGGTCCACCCTCGCCAGCAACATCCGTGGCTACAATCATAAAAATATCATCATTTTAAATTTACTCAAAACATTCCCACATTCTATTACCAATAATTATTTGAAGTTCTGCGCTAGAAACCTATCAATATATGTTACCCAATCTTTAATTTGTCTAAAACTAGTTCATGTTGGGTCAGTCACACTAACTAATTAACGAATACTTCTTGGCTATCTCATGGGCGTAATACCCTATGAGGTGGATCAATGTTCATTATTTATCAATGTGTCATTCAATTCATTGATAAATCTAGGTCACAAATCTTCCATGTATCCAGTTAAATATTTTCAGCGAGACAGACTGGGTTTCGTTTACATATATCATAGAAATGACTATTAGAATGTAGGTCAAGAAAATTATAGAATATTTACAGATTGAGAACAAATAAAATTAATTAAAAAAGCAAGATTTTAAGCTTATGAGTATTGAGGTCGACGGGATTCAAGCTCGTGGCTTCCAGTTTCAGGAGCACTTCACCTTTATCGGATCAGTGTATTCAATAATGATTTTTGGTGACTTTTAATGATTTTTTTTAAATAATAGACTTTTGTGTAGTTGATAGATTTCTATTGACTTTTATAGAGTTTCACATAGTTATAAAAAAAAATTCATAGACTTCATTCTAGACTTTTATTGGCTTTTAATAACTTTTTTAGATGATAGACTTTTGTGAAAATAGATTTATATTGAATTTTATTATATTATACATAGTTATAAAAAGATTTTTATAAACTCTTAGTAATATTTTTTTTTTTACTTTATTCTATTACAAAAGTTTAAACTTTCAAAGAATTTTGTAGATTTGGTAACTTATAATTGAAAAAAATATAATCAATTAAATATTAATATTTTCTCTAAAAACTCAATGCGCCGTAAATATTTTAATAGAATATTTTAAAATATATTTCACATAATTAATTTATTTATGTAAGTAAAACATACCTTTTTTATATTAGTATTATGAAAGAAATACTTTGTGAGTTAAAAGATAACACTAAATTAGTATATATCTATAATAAATTTATTTTAAAGATATAACATGGTCTCTGTTAGAAATTATGTGTTGTTCATCGGTCTACTAACTTTCAAAAATAAAATTACCAAGAATGTTAAACTTTACAACTCAAACATTGATCCCACCAAAATTATTGTAAAAAAATTGTACTATGTCAAGATATAAAAAAAATTATGTAATTTTTTTTATAACAACATTTAAAATGATATTGTTTGTGCGAAAGCAGAAGTAAATGTGTAAACACTAAAAAATCATTGTTATTGAGTAAAGAAATAGTTATATGGGTTACTTGAATATTTTTCAATTAAAAGTCTATTCAAATATCTAGGATAAATGGAGGAGAATTTTTTATTTTTTAGAGTTGTGCCTAGAGCTTCAAGATTTGTATTTGAAAGAATTTCAGATATTGATTAAAAGTCTATTGACATTTGGATACCTCTAGACTTTTATAGGGTTTTTAAAAGTTATGTTTAAATACCACATTATTTTTAAAAACTCTACAAAAGTCTATTTTGAATACCGATAGACTTATATAGAGTACATAGAATCAAGATTGATACCCGTAAACTTCTATAAAGTATATAAAAGTTTAGATTGAATATACATAAGTAGAAATTAAAAAAAGTTCACCTTCACACCGACGACACCGCTGTTATTGTGATATTGAAGCGCAAGCATGAGCTTACCCGCCATTTACCCAATTCACCAACTACTATTATGATGTGTGTTGTGTGTGTGTGTGAGAGAGATCCATTTTATACAAGAAAATGATCCACCTTTATCAGAATGGTTAAGAAGCTTCAATGGCAATCGGTCAAGAACGGAAGTAAAATATCTCAATGGGAAATGAATTAGCTTTTCAATTGATACGTGGCCGATCGTTAACCAATAATTCCAGCACGTCAACAGATTTAGAAGAAAGAGGAAAAAATTGATATGAATTCTTAGATGCATTTACTTTTCCATTCAATGGGCAAGCATCCAATCAAAAATTCTAAAATGATGTGAAGCTAAAATTAAAAACAATAAAAATATTCTTATCAAATTTAAAAAGTGTATAATAAATTTATGTTACTGGAATCATCATAGATCACTCGTATTAATACTAAATATATATTACTTTAATTAACATAAAGTTAACAAATATGTCCAAATAAAAGATAAAATAAAAAATATTATTATCAAATTCAAAAACTTATAAATAAATACATTTCACTGAAATCATCATAATATCACATATTAATACCAAATATATATTACTTCAATTAACATAAAGTTTAACTAAAACGTCCAAATTTCATTTTAGCCAAAAACTTTAAAAAGTGTCATTTCTGAGTTGGACACGCCCATCATTCGTATCCAACACGGTGTCCGATTTGAGGGGAATGTCTGAAACGGGTGTCCGATTTTTTTTTAAAATTAAGGACACGCCACGTGGCGTGTCCTTATTTTTAAACAAAATAAAATCGGGACGCGTCCAACACGTGTCCGATGAGTGTCGGTGTCCTACAAATGTCCTACACTGCACCAAGAGTTTAAGAGTGTCTGTGCATCATAGTTTCACATAAACTACTCTAACTGTTTCATATTATTATAGCCTATAGGATCAGTCAACCTCAAAAGGGGTAAAAATGACTTCTTCTTTTTTTAATTATAAAAGACAATATATTAATACTTGAAAAATACCTAGCAGTTCAGGCCAAAGCCCAGGGAACAATATGACACAATTGATAAAACGGCAGCAAAGACTTGCGTAAACCAGTTGAATAATCTAATCTACATATGTACCAAGGCATATGAATGTACTTAAAAAAGAGTGAAACCCATATGCACCACAATACTGAAATCTGAAGCTTGCAGTGACCATCATTATCCACACAGGTCCCTTCAAACCATAAAGTATAGGATTGGGATGACCATCGGTACTGCAGGATATGCCTTCGACTAACAATGAAGGAAAAGTATCGGATGAACGAGCGACAAAAACCAAAATAAGGCCGACAATGGAACAGGTCCTCGCGTTCGAATCCCAAGCATATAACCAGCTATCAAGATCCCGCACAAATTGACGAATGAAACCCAGTATCCCATTAGTGAAAACCCAGTTGCCTCAGTAGTGAAATAATACAAACTAACCCCCACTCCTCGGTCCAAGTAGTATCCCACAAAATCACCAAAGGTAATATCCCAAATGAAAACATGACCACACAAAATACTATCAGACATAGCAAAAAGTTACACCATCCAAACATTAGCCCCACACAACCAAGTCCGAACAGCCGCCATAATATGGAATACAAATAGTGTACAAAATAACAGGCCAGTTTATCCGAAACTTATTCAAGATGCTCCTGAGGGGTTGACTAAGGAAGAAGCCGATGTGTTACGAGAAAAAAGGAAAAGGCCTACTCCAACATGCAAATTAGGTGATTTTGTAGCAGTGGAAAGCCTCTACATTTCAGCAAAACATCCATTGGCCATAGTAACATTAGTTTTTCATCTTCTTCTACTTATTATTTTTCCCATTTTTTCCTTTCATTCCATATAGGTCAAAATGGAGTTTATGTCTTCCTTGTGAGAAACGTTAGAACTGCTTTTGAGGGATCCATATTGATATTGGTGAAGATAGACAGTAGAGGGATGCATCCCAGTGACTACAAGAAGCTGGGAGCGAAGCTTAAGGTTTGATTTTCTTACATTGCCTACCACAATTGTTGAAGATACTATCTTTGCTTATTTTAACTAATTGTTCATTATTCGTTGACAGGAATTGGTCCTATTCCTGTTTTTATCTTTCGGTAATGAACAAATATTGATGTGGAGAGGAAAAAAGATTGAAAATCTATGTACCGGGATGACCCTCCTCCTATTAATCTTTCTAATGGTAATGGTGCCATATTTTTCATTACTTACCACAATAGCATTATTCTCAAACTATTATCCATGTTATTTCCTTCAAATCTTATTTAAGATTATTAGCGCCCGGGAAGTGGCTATGATGATGGAGTGCGACTACCAGTTTTGAATCATTCCATGTGTTTATCATTTTGTTATATGATTTATTCTATGCTACCCCATGGGATAGTGCCCCATGGGGTACATCCAACCATTATTGAGAATATTCCTACTTAACATCATTGAGAATATTCCCAATGAATGGTTGGATACACCCCATGGGACAGTGCCTCAAAGGGTAGCATAGAATATTTCTTGTTATATATACCAAATAAATAGTCTATGACGCGGTGTCAAAGTGTCAAACGTACCAGTATATATGTAATTGGGGGTTTTATTGTTGCTGCCCTTAAGGGCACTGCCCTCAAGGGCATCATCCATATGGAATCTTTTTTTTCTTTTAAAAAAAAGATTTTAAATAAATAGTGATGATGTCACTAAGAGCACTACCTTTAAAGTCATCATCAAACAAACCGTAATTGGGTGGCCTTTACCGTACACTAATTAGAATCCCGCGTACACCTGGGGTTGACAAAGCATTCGGCTGACGTGACAACTTGATAAGATTAAAAAGTCAACAACAACGAATTATCCAAAAGCTACTTCTATCTTTCCGTACTTATTTTTCTTAATTTTCTCTATTGTATATATATACTTCCACTCTTATATTATATTTCCAAATCTATTTTCCAACTAAAATCTTCCAAAATTTTGGCTATAAATCTTCCAATACAATGTATAAAGAGCTCATCTGTGCCATTCGTTGAATTATATGGATTTTTTAAAATGAAAATTAAGAATAATTTTACAGACAAGCTAGTATTATCATCCAATTTAAATCTTTTTTCTTGCATGCATTCGGTTTATAGTATGAACTCATCATCACGATTGATATAGAATATTTTGTAAAAATACTAACTTAATCATATATTGAAGTCATTATCAGGGTATCAAACCCAGTTTAATATAATTTCCCAATATTCAAGAAACTACTTATTGCAAATATTTTATTTCTTTCTTTTTTGGATATCATCAACAAGTAAGCATGACCCCTTGATTTTTAAGATAAGACTAAATATGTGCATGTATTTTGTCGTGTTGTATATTCACAGCACGTTAATTGACTTTTGCTTAATGAATACATAGAGATTATAGAATAATTAATTACACCATCTATATATTAGCATTTAGCATTAAGATAACCACTCTAAGGAGCAAAGTAAACAAATGAAGATGCGTGAACCCAATGCGATAGTAACAAGTGTTTTCAAAACTGGATCAGACATAAATTGATACCCTTACTAGTTACATGTTCAACCGAATTATGACGTCAGCATGAAGTAATATCTATGTTTAATTTTTGTAAACATATATACCATGTATATGACATAGTTTCGAATTATTCACAATAAAAGAAATATTAGTGGATATAACATATCAAACTTCAAATATTACAACAAAAAAATATCCACACAAAAAAAGTAAATTAAACATTTGAAAAACATCAAGCAATGCTTGAAAAGAATAATATCACAAGCAATGTCCAATAATATATATATTGTATTTGTGATGGTTTCAGGTTGTTCACAATAAAAATTTGGCTTCACTTTCTTAAAAAAGTTCGATTGAGCCACCTGGTCCAGTTTTAACAACACTGATAGCAACGATAATATCTCTCAAGTTAATCAAATAAATATTTTAAATTAATTAATTTTATAAAAATGCCATGAAAATTACAAGAGCGCGAGCGCATGAATTCCAAGAACAACTATTAGAGATTCGAATTCATGGCCTCTATTTTGCTATTATTAAAATTTATTTCTCCCTAAAGCAAATATAATAATAAATGTATATTTAGATAAAAAAATTATGAATTATATAATAACCTACGAAAAATCTAAGGTCACCCCAATGAACCGACCATAACGACTATTTAATTAATTAGTTCAAAACTCCTTCCAATTTTCTTGCTTAAATGTATAATCAGACACCTTGATTATTAAGCATATAAAATAACGGGGAAATATAAAAAAAATGTCCATGCACTTGGGGTTCATTCCCAGTTCAGTCCTTAAAGTTTTTAGTGACTCGGTTTAGTCCCTAATGTTTTAAAAAATTTCCCAGACGTTAAGTCGTCCATAAGAAGCAAACAGAGTCGGGCTGAATCGGGAATATCTTTAAAATTTTAGGGACTTGACTGATAACAAACCAGACCCGATTTAGTCCCAAAAGTTTTAAAAATATTTCTGATTCAGTCCATCTATGTTTGTTTTTTACGGTCGACTTAACGTTGGGGACTGAACCATGAATTTTTTTAAAACTTCAGGGATTAAACCTGGTCACTGCATATTGTAGGTTTTGAATCGAGAATAAGTTCAAATTGTGGAGACGTTTTAATGTATTATCCTAAATAACAGTTTACCAAATTATACAATTCATTTTGGTCAGCTACACCTAAACAATAAAAAAATATACAACATAAATCTACACGTTGGATTTCCCTGGATTAATGTCAACTCTTTCGACATTGACATATATTTTGCTTTTCCAATTTGCTTTTTTCTTCAATTTAAAAAGCGAATTCGAAGCCAAATTCATTGTATCTTTGAGCATTTTCTGTTTAATTAAGTCAAACAAGAAAGGCAGGCGACAAGAAGAAGAAGAAGAGATATGAAACTAGTTTGGTCTCCAGAAACAGCATCAAAAGCTTATATTGAGACCGTAAAATCAGTAAGTATATACATGGAAGGTTTCAGTACTACCTGCGAGCATGCAAGCGCTAAATTCTTTTACTTTTCGAATGTAAAATTTTCTAAAAGTAAAAATATTTCCCTCGTGAAATAGACTGGTTTCAAAATCTTGAATCAGTTATGTGTTTTAATATTGAAACAAAAACGTACTTTTTTTGTGATGTTAATGTATCTTGGGTTAATTGTTCGTTATTTGATTGTAGAGTGAACTTTTCAAAGAATCAAGCGTAGCAGAGCTTGTATCAGCCATGGCAGCCGGATGGGACGCCAAATTAATCATCGAGACATGGTCAAAAGGTGGTGCAATCTCCACAAGCATAGGCCTCTCAATAGCGAGAAACTTTACAAAAGGAAGGCATATTTGTATAGTTCCCGACGAGGATTCCAAGTCCGAATACGTGGAGTCCATGACCAGATCCGGTCATTCAGCAGAAATAATAGTAGGGGAGCCAGAAGAAGCCACGGAAGGTTTACAAGGAATTGATTTCTTGGTAGTGGATACTAGGGTCAAAGAATTTGCAAGAATATTGAGAGTGGCTAAGTTAGGGCATAGAGGGGCTGTTTTGATATGCAAGAATGCTAGTTCTAGAGTTGCATCAGATTTCAGGTGGCGGGCCGTGCTCAACCGAGAGTCGAGAATCGTGCGGTCGGTGTTTTTGCCTGTGGGGCAAGGGTTGGATATGGCCCACGTGGGGGCGAGGGATGGAGGGTCGGCCAGACGGAATGGAGAGAGCCGCTGGATTAAACATGTTGATCGGAAGTCTGGGGAGGAGTTTGTATTCAGGAAATGAATGGTTTATTGGCGTAGGTGGATGGACTTGGATGCCATTATGTACATAGATTTGAGGAATGAAAACTAATATGTAGACTTATGGCCAGTTATCTTCATATGTGGCAACTTACCTATATAATTATCGAATGAATCTTAATTCCAAATTATTATATATGAATCTGATCTATTTTCAGCTTTGTTTAAAATTTAAATATCTGTTATCCATATAACACTTGAATTTGATTTCTATGAAATTTAATGACAATCTCATTATCTTTGATATACTGCTTCAACTCTTTCCCCTACTTTTCAATTACTTCCACGAATCGGTGCTTAAATATACTAAATTCATTTTCGATTATTCAATCACTGATAATACATATTCATCTTGCGAACTATAAGCTGAGAAAAAGTGAATTTGATATAAGCTTCATTGCTTGGCAGATATTCAACGATGTCAGATGATAACACATTACCTCCGGTAAAATCTGAGTTGTCCCGATTTTTGTGAAATAACCTAACACGTCAATGCCGAAGAAGAGCATCCGAGCAGAACTCATACCTACTCGGCCCACGTGGTCAATCACGGGCGGAAGAGCCTAGCATAACCGGTGGTCAACACAGATGATTAAACGTGCATTAATTGTGAGTAATGAGTGCAGATTTCTCGAACATGTTACAGGTTGATCAGCCATGATCATGGACATCTCGTGCTACTGATTTTGCGGGCCATAAGTGTAGCACCACTATAAATACAATCATCAGGCAACATAAGTAAGACATTCAATTGCTCCCAAAATACTATCTAAATATATATCAGGTTTTTTGTATTATTCTTTAGCATTACAAAAAACTCCTACTTTCTTGCTTGTTTGATTCTTGTATCACTTGTTTTTTTAGCACGGACTTGATCGTCGGAGTGATCACGTCGGGAGCATCTTCGGCTCACATCTAACCTTTTTAGTTTTCAGGCTCACTTTGATCGGGGCATCATAAGCATAGCCACTTCGGGAGTTCATCTGGTCGTGATCGAGAATCATCCAACATCATTCAAAATAAAAATGGAGACTGGAGTCCAGACATAACATACATATATGATGTGAATTGGTTTCTCTATTCAAGAAAAAGCAACTATTCGTACCTCAAAATTATCACATACTAATTTTGTCAATTGGTACCTAATATTATATTGTTCTAATTTTCGTACCTTACATATATCATAAATAATTTACCCAACTAAAGCTTTTAACACCCAACATTTATACATTTGTGCCGCATTTTAACGATTCGCACTTATCTTTTACCCAAACGCTGAAATGATAATACATGTGGGACCATGAAGGTGAAACTAAGTTATGATACGAGAACTAATTATAGTTTACATTTACGCCTAAACTTAGGCTCAGGCCTGAGTTCACCATAATTGGACCAATAGTAATCAGAGACAAGAAATAATAGCCTGTGTGTGCAACACATCAAGTGAGCTTCTATCGTCTCTCAGACTCTCACCAAAATCTTGAAGCTCCACTAGTATGCCCTTTTATTTGTTCATTTGACCAAGATGCACATCAAAATGCAGAACTTAAATGAAGTCGCACTGTTTTATAAACAATAGTAAAAGCCTAATTATCCCGAAGGATAGTGTATAAATCCAAACGCAGAACCCATTACAGTCATCGCACACCTAAAATCAAAAGTAATAGTGCACCAATAAAGACTTTAACAGAAACCAACAACAGAAAATGAACAGCACACATAAAGTAGCCATAGTGTCATGAGAAGTGGGAGTTCAGAGATACAAAAGATCCCCTTTATGGTCTTAGAACGGAACCTTTTTGAAAGTCTTAATGCCTATTAGTTCCATTTGATCTAAGACGCCATAAGCCAGTTCCATCATTAACATCTGTTTTTATTTGATGAGGCAGGCCTGCTCCCACGTCTGTTGTCTGGTTTTAAGCTTTGGACGTTACTTGATCTTTCTGTTGAAGGAAGAGCCCAACCTCCACGATTCTGAGGCTGCTGAGTGCTTCCAGATGCTGAAAGTTCCAATAAAAGCGAACAAGCTATAAGTAACGAACACCTATGTCCTCTACAGCGAATCAAAGACAACAAATGACAGCAGTTCTCAACTATGAGGATAATGTTCAAAGAGCACAAATTGGTAGGCACGTATAGATACGAGACACTAGTAGATCATCACATCGGAAGCGTTCTGACCACCATATGAAAAGGTATGAGAAAACGAAGCAAACCCAAAAGAGGTGTTTGAACATATGTGCATGGTACCATTAGTGTAATGCACTACCGTACAAAGTCATATTTCTGCCACCTCTAGCTATACTGTGGGGCAATAAAAATCAATCAGCCCGTCACTAAGTGGGGTCGGCTATATGAATCCTCCCTACCATACATAGAAATTTGTCAAATGTTTTACACTGACTGGCTACTACAACAGCCATTTTCCTTTATCCGGGCTTGGGACCGGCCATGGCAGACCAACAGTAAAAATATCGTTGAAAAAAACCCATTCCAACAGCGCAGAGAATATTCAAAGGGAATAGTCGCTTAATCATGATAGCTAGATTGGACAATAAGTATTTGAAAGAAAGTCATAAAATACCATAACTTCATGGGAAAATCAGAACCAGAAGTGTAAGACAGAATTACGAGCCAATTAATCAGCAGTTACCGCTACAAGATAAGCATCAAAGTGAAACAACTTCAATTCAACCAGTGCACTGTACCGACTAAAAAATTTGATTACACGTAGACTAGAAGTGTTGCACATAGAAGAGAAGAAAACCTAGTAGTAAATTAAATACAAAGAAGATACCATTTCGCACATAGTATATCCTTAACAGCATTGTCACTTCATTCAAAGAAGATACTGCAAAATAAGCTAAAAATGTCTCACAACTGTGTATGAGCTTACCCATACCATCTTGTAAAGCATGTTTTTTGCTCCACCCGGGGAGAAGCTTTCTAGCATTTCCTGACCATGCTTCTTCAAAACCAACAAGTTCATCTGAGGAAAACAATAGATGATCAAACAAGAGCCGGCCGGTAATGGTAGCACATCAAGTCAAACTTTATTAAGCTACCTTCATTAAGATTGTGCAGAGTCTGCATTGTGTCCACATGACCATCGGACTTCAGTTTTCGAGTCACAGCATGACCCTAAGGCACAATGCAACATTCATCAGACATTTCAGATACCAAAATCAATTGAATTTCTATCAATAAACTTCCAAGGATGCAGAAATGGTACCTTTTCATGAATGCCCCTAGAGACCCTATGAGTTGCTTGACCAGTAGAGGAATTAGCTTCTTTAAATTCTTCCAGAGTCAACTAGATAAATTGAAATCCGGTCAACCCCTAAACAAGATGAGGAATGAAATTGACATGGCTAGTAGCTGCACTTACTCCATCACTCCCAGTCCTCGTACTAGATGAAGTATAATATGCACGATCAACACCACCATAAGTAACGGTAGAGCTCTGAAAAGCGAAAGTTTGTGTTTGGGGTCCCGGCCTCCCATGGTTCAACAGGTTTATATTGTTTTTATGAGGTGTATACTTAATCTTTTTCTCTGCAAAAAAAAAAAAAGTAATAAACCATAATGATCAACCAAATTGATTATCATTAAATAAGAAGAAAACACAACATACCAACAGCTTCATCATCTGGGTCATCGACAATAGGCTCTTTGCTCGATCTACCATGCTTCCTAGGATTCAATTTTCTCTCCTTCTCGCTTTCATTTTCATCTTTCTCATCATCAGAAGTCAGCTCCTCAATCACTGGTCCCTTAGATTTGTTGGCCATGGAAGGCTGATGATCAAGAAACCCAGAAGCATTTTCATTGATAAATGGGCCACCACTAGGAACATTCATGAACGGACCTCCAACAGGTAAGTTCATGAATGGACCTCCATTAGACCCAAAGAAGCTAGAACCAAATATACTTCCAGGGCGTGTGAAAAAGGGGTCATCAAATGGATCCCTTCCCCCAAAGAAGTTAGGTGACATACTCCTCTGAGCTCCAAAGCCACCAAAACCACTGAGACTACCGAAAGGATCGCCAAAACCAAAGAATGGGTCCCTGCCTCCCTGCATTTTGAATTTTGTAATTCCCTGGAAAAGTCATTCAAACAAAAAACATTACTGAGGTAAAATAACTGAAAATTATGTCGAGGCAAACACAAGAAACGTATTGCAGCACAGAATTCACCAAAAAAAGATGCAGTAAGATCTTTTTTACTTGAAGAAAAAAAGACAACTAACTAAAAGTTCGTAGCAAAAAACAAAAAAACAAAAATGTTCAACAAATTACAAAATGGATTAAGAACAGAATGGATAAATTACAAAATGGATAAAGAACAGAATCTACAGTTCAATCAAACAAAAATTATAATCCTGATACAATATGCCTAACGATGGCATGGGTCATTGTCCATACATCAATAGCACACAACAGTCCCAAGCAAAATGACAGCAGATTCTTCAAGTAAAAGGAACTCTTTATTTTGCACATAAAAAATTTTCACTCTATTTGACTATTTAGTTTTCTGAATAATTGAAAATTTAAACCCTTGTGCAACCCTAGATAACAGTCATCCTTGAAACTAATGCAGGAAAGCGATAATAAAAAAGGGAGAGATTCAGAGCCTTTCTTTGAGGCATACTCATCTGCGACGTGGTTTAAATTCTAGATCTTCAAGGATTGTAAAAGTGCAAGTTAAGCATCTCGATTCCCTTAATTCTTTAAAGAAAAGATCAACACGCAATCACAAATGCAAAACATGCTTTGAAACCCTAAATTATACAACCGAATACCAGCAGCACTTGAGTTTTCAAATTATTTAAAATCCACACGCACTGTCAACTATAAAATCAACGACTTAAAATCCCAGTAAAACCTGCACGTTCGAAAAAATTATTAATCTTCCCGTAATGCAAAAGAAATACGAAATAAAGTAAGAAATAACAACGTTGGGGTATAACAAATACATAAATAAACATATCATTCTCCGAGATCACACCAGTTTGCGATCAGAAAAAAATCTGAGAGAAAATATCAAATCTATAGCAAAAAATAAGCATTAATCCATTCCCGCAAGTTGCTAAAAGGGCACAAAATTCAAAATCAAATTAAATGATCGAAAAAAATTTAAGGAAAAAAACGAACCTAGAGTTTGTTGAAATTTCGGATTTCGTATAGAATATGGAGGAACAAATACGATCGAGGTACAAGGATGAATCTTAATGGCTGTTAAATCAAAGCTACGACGTTCCACGAGGAGTACTGTTCTGAAGGTTCTAGACTGCCTGTGGGCTCTTCTTGGGCCGGACTCAGTGGCAGCCCGCGACCACAAAATTGGGCTTATAGCCCAGCAACTGGAGCCTAACATACATGGTATGTCTACGCTAGGCATGTTTTCCAGCATTTTATTCTAAAAAGTTATTGCTGAATTCAGGTGAAAAAAATTAATAGCAGCGCTAAACTAAAAATAATAGCAGAAAATAAGGCGAGAAACGTACCTTCAACATTATTTCTTAGCCATGTTTTCAGATGCTGAAAAAAGTAAAAGACTAGTTAAGCAAAATGAATAAACTTGATTAAATGTGGGAAGAATAATAAAGGCTATGCGTTATTAAGAAAAAAAAGCGTCACAAGTTGAGTCGTCGGACATATTAAAACAATTTGAAACAAGTATTTTGACATAAACAACGATATAAAATAAGAAAATCAGTCACCACAACTCTGAAGCTGGCAAAGTTTGAGACATGAGGAAGCATGATAAGCCTTCCCTGTATTGTGAAAACCAGGTTTTTCAAACCAAGTCAACGACTAGAGTTTTGATCAACCCATAATTAGAGTTATTTTGTTCAACCAACTACTTGATATTAAGGGATAATATTGAGTTAAATTATTGAGATAATATTGAGTTATACTATATTATCCATTAGCAATAAATAATATTGAATTATAGTATCAAAATCATTTAGATATTAAGATGTGACTAAATCACAAAGGTAGTAGGATACTGGGACTCTCGAATTGCACTCTCTATAAATATCATAATAGTCTCTATACCAAAACTACTCGAAAATCTCTCACAATTCACACAATTTTTGAACCACACACTAGCACACACTAAAAGTTTTGAAATTTTCAGCAAGGAAAGGAGAGAAATTCGTCGCGTTTTTGCCATCCAAATTCATTGAAACGCTCAAGGATCGTTTCTGATCTCTATGAATGAGCTTTTGTTATAAATTCGTTTCGTTTTAAAAAAAATAATAAATATGTTTTGAAACTTCAATCGATTATGTAAATTATGTTGAAACTATGAGATTATGATGTTTTGATGAAAATTAATATTTTGAAGCACTTTAAATTTCAAAATCAAATTCGTAGGAACTCCAAGTTATGGCCATGATGTGGTGGGATTATAACCGTTTTTATGACCTAATATAGTGGTTAACCGTTGTTCTACGAAGTCCAGACTCCTTATTCATGGGTGAGTCGATGCTATGATCTTATCTCTATGAGGGTTAAGTCGAGAGACTGATATCAGTATCATGAGAAAATTAGAATATTTACTATGCTTAACTCATACAAAAATAATTCTGATATGATATGTTATGTTATGGGTCGATGTGAACAATTATGTTAAGCTATGGCTCGACGTGAGCTTTGACTGAAAAGATTGAGTGGCTTCAACGGGAGGAAAAATGCTAGGCGAAAATTCAACCTCAGGTAATGATTATGCTAGACTTCCATTCTGGTAGCTAAATTTACCTCGGTTTGAGTTTCTCATCGCATATATTTGTCATTGATTCCAATGTAGATATTACTGCCATCTATCATTTATGATTAATGACATCTTTGGTAGCCGGTGTAGTCACAACTGGTGGTGTCACTTCCTTGGTGTAGTAGTTTACGTGAGCTTGATGTTTGAACAACCAGTCCATGCTCAGTATAATATCGTAATCATGTACGTAGCTTGATTAAATATGTCAGATATTCTAGTTCGTAGAATTTTAGTGGGTAATTCTTATAGACGATGTCGGTGGTCACCTCAATTCTTATCGGTAAAATGATTTCTAGATGATATGTCAATTGTACTGATAACAATTGAAAAAGAAAATGGTAGAACAAAAGAATTTGTAGTTATAGGTTCAAACAAAATTTAGCCAACTTTTGAAAGTGAAATAACAGTACCTTCAACCACAACGATCGGGCCAACTTCTTCAATTCCCATTAGGGCATAAGCCCTTGCTATAATTTTAGGTTTTAGTGGCAGAGGTATCTTCTAGGTCCTTTTTGGGCAATCCTAGATACGGTGTTGTTAACTTCCACAGACCAAACATTTACATTCTTTCTCCAGCAGTTCTTTTCCTCGTAAGTGGGCATTTTGCAATAGCCACATTTCGGTGCATTATTATTACCCAAGTCTATTTGTGGTTTCTGTCCAGTTAGTTCTCCAATCATTTCCTTTCCAAGACTTATTTTTGTTTGTTTCTGTCAAAATTGGGGTATAGAGCCTCTTTTCCCCAACTCTCTTTGGATCAATGATTTGATATCAGATTCAACTCGTAACGTTTGTTTGACTGCAGAAAGATAATTAGAGGATTCGGTGGATAGTGTGGGCAAACGGATATCAAGATTTAAGCTCTGAATGAATTTCTTAATTTTCATTGGTTCATCATCCATATAATGTGGGGGCATAGTGAATTAGTCGGTGGAATTCTGCCTCGTATTCAGCTACAGTACGACTTCCTTGTACCAAATCCATAAAATCTCATTCACAGGTGTTCAGTATTACCTCCGTAACGTACTTTTCTTCGACTGTACGTACAAAATTTGCCCAGGTCATCAGGGTTTGATTTCTTTTTCATTGGTGATCTATGACTCTCCACTAATGATGAGCTGTATCTTCAAATTGATAGACAACAAAGCTGACATTTTATTCATCAGAATAGCTGAGAACATTAACCTTTGAGCAACCACTCTTCTGCATGATGGGCATTAGGGGTTCCGTAGAATTTAGGTGGGTGGAACCTCAGAAATCATTCAAGTACTCTATTTAATGGTTCTTCATAACATTTCGTGGTGGATTTTGCTTACAGAATTGCATGAACTATAGTAAAAGTTCCATCGCATTCCTGTTGGGTAGCTCTTGTCGAGGATACTGTTCTTATTGCTCGTCGTTCATTCTTGGTTTACCTACTTCCTCAGGAGAATTTTCCTCATTTCCTTGATTTCTCGTGTGAGAGCTACCACCAAGTGACGATGACATCCTTACACGTAATTATAATTTATCAATTACCGGATTACATAAGTAAAATACTATTAGATTTGCACAAAATTTTATATCTCATTAATACCTAACTCGAGAATTATTTCTTGATGACATCAACATATTTATGTGAAAGTGTGTAATGCACAAAATGAAAGTAATTAACTATAATAAAGTTAAGTCGCAATTCTTTGCAATAGTGACAACCGTGGGAAAAAAATGTTTGATGATATACTATCAATCCTCATTGGTTGTTCCGGGTTTACTCGATCTAAATGTAACCATAATAATCGCAGACTACATGTTTTCTGGGTTGATAAGTAAGGTTGTGTGAAAATCTTACAATTTTTGGACAAAGTTTGGTAATATTTTTTACTTTTGCTCTAGTTTTGCCTAATATCCACTCTATTCCTACATCACATTCTCTCCAACAGTTCTTCTTGAATTTGTGAGTTAGAACTGATGAAATGAGTGGTAATTATAGGGGTTGGTTTGTGGTGTTTATGGTTGGACAATTGTTGGTAAGTCTTTTTGCCAAATATTAAATCTTAAAATTAATTCAAAATATTTTTATTTTATTTTTTTATTTAGAATTATATTATTATTATTATTATACACTGCAAATATACAAAGAAAGTTGCATATATCTAACAGTTATATCTTTTGATCTAGTGGTAAGCATTTACTCCTAACAGTCTTAGTTTAATATCTAAGATTATGTTTTATGTACATAATTAAAAAAAAATTTGGCGTGCTAATATATTATGTTGTTTAAGAGGTGAATACAAAAGAGCCCCATATTCTTGTACATATATGCGCCGTGGGACTGCATTTATTTTTAGGACCATGGGATGGAACTACCCATAATGCACAAGGTACAAGTCGGACTGACAAGTGTATTTATGGCAACCATTGTTCTCTTCTTTGATAAGTTCTTGAAAACAAGAAATGGTTTAAATGCCGTTTTCGTTAGTTTTGCCCAGCAGGGCATGTACTCATTATTGTCCTCTTTTCGTTTTTAAATTTAAATAATTTTCCTTTTTTTAATAATTTGTTTTTTTCTTAAATAATGGGAGGGAGAGTTTTTTTTTTTTTTTACTTACAATAATTCAAACTTGAGTTAATCTCACTTTAAGAATAGTGATAACCATTATATTTTAGCGTCTCAATAATTTGAAGTCACTCGACCGCGACATATTGTATTTAAGGATGACAACGAGATGTGTTCGGGGTGAGTTTGGCCAAACCCGAAACTCGCTCCGCTAGAAAAAAAGCTAGCCCCTGTAAACTAGTTTTTTTTATTTAAATTTTAGCTAGAAATCAATTTTGAAGTCGTGTTTTTCTTTAATAAATATTTATGATAAACCTTGTAAAACTATCTGTTAGATTACCAAATCTTTATTAATTTGTTTTCATTCCTTTCAAAATGTCAAACTTATTTAATATGAACATGAGTTTGATATAAAATTAAATAATGACACTTTATTATTCAACCAATAAATGAAATTCATATTCGATAATAAATTAGAAAAAGTAAAAATAAATAGCGGGGTGGGTCGGCTAAATCCGTGATTCTTTCAGTCCCACTTCAAAACTCGGTTGAAGTGAGTTCAGACCCAATCAAACATGATGAGTTTAATACGGGTCGGGACAGGACATGGGATAATGGACCCATTAACATCTTAATTTGTATGCTAAACCTAGGGGTGGTTACCGGATCAAACCGGTCCGATCCGGACCGGAACCGGCCGGTTCCGGGCCCGTTATGGGCGGAACCGGTCCGATCCGGTCCTTACCGGATCGGATCTGGTTCCGGTTCCACCGGTTCCGGGTTGGACCGGTTCCAACCCGGAACCGGACTCTTTTTTTTTTTTAAAAAGGAAAAAAGGAAAGGATTTATCGAAAAAAAGTTTTTTTTTTTTTAAAAATGGATCCGGTTCCGGTTCAATCCGGAACCGGATCCGTTTGGTCCGGAACCGGTAAGATACCGGATCCGAAACGGTAGAACCGATCCGGTCCGATATCAAACCGGTTCCGGACCGGTTCGGGACCGGTTAGTCCGGTTCCGGTTTCGAACCGGACTAACCGGTCCGGTTTCGGATCGGGTCCAGATCGACCCGGTCCGATAAGCACCCCTAGCTAAACCCCAAAGGCGTAGATAAAACAACCGTACTTTAGAAGATATTAATTCAAATATAAATAATTGGATGTCTAAATTGCTCAAAAATAAAATAAATCATACTTAAAAAAATTATCTTCCTTGAAAAAAGCGCGTCACGGATTGAGGCTGTGACCCGCTGCATTTAGTGATTGTTCTGCATCTGCATTTGGGTGGATGGAGATGAAATAAATTGTCAGTATATGGCTTCACTCTTCACAAAACAAAACGCAAAATAAAACCTTCAAAACCTAGTCTACACAAAAAAAATTAGAGATTACCATCCAAGGAAAAGCACAAACCTCAAACAAAATTATTGTACAGCGAAAAGAGGATAAAGTGCCCATGCAAAATCAAGATATTTTTTTGGGAATATCCAACCTGTTTGTTTGTGGTTTATGATTGACTGTAAGGTTTAATTCCGAAATTTTTTTGGATGATGAAATCAATGGCCACTGCTTCTGCAGCTAAAACTTCCGTGTCTCCTCACAACCCGCTTCACTTCACCCCGGTAAGTATGATCGTCTGCACATCAACATATTCGTGTGAGGTGTTTTAATTTTCTTGAATAAATGAGGGAAAACAGTGTTACAGAGGAACCCACATCTGGCTTTGTTTTTTACAGGATAAGAATGCGTAAAATCTTTTCGTTCCTATGTTTTGTTTGGTCGTGTCTTGAATTCTGGTTTTGCTTTTGTTTTTGTTTTTATTTGGGTTGTGAAGATTGAAGAGGGTAACGAAGATGAGGAATTTCAGAATGGACTAAGCAGTTTCAGAGCTACTACGCCAAGTGAACATTTGGACAAAAGAAAGAGTGATTATAAGCACCAGGCGACGCCATTACATTCTGAGAAAACTAGAGGCAAGGGGTCTTCGAGAAAGAGGCAAGAAGACGATGATACGGCAGGGGTTTTGTGCAACAAGTGCAGGCCTAGCAATCGGGAGAAATTTTTTTCGGTTGCTAATTTGGAAAATAATGGAGTTTTTAAGCAGTCTATGGTTAGTCCAAATGCGATTTTGAGGTCTGTTTTGGGTTCTCTAGGTAAGAAAAGCCCACGGCTGTCGGATGGCAGCGGGGGCTCCGCCGTTTCAAAGGAGGAGCATTTGAAGAATGCTGTGGCTGAGCTCTCAAATAAGCTGATTCAGGCCACTAGAAACAGGGATGAGGCCATTCTTGAATCTTCAAAGTTGAAGTCGTCAATGGCTGAGCTTGAGAAGAAGCTTAATAAGTTGGAAATTTACTGTCATAGCTTGAAATCTGGGCTTGAAGTTTGTAGCAATGGCAATAATTCTCAGTATCAGAAGCATCAGATGTCTCCTTCTAGTGTGAGTTATCAATGTATTAAAATTGGCGATCAAGAAAAAATTATTCAACATTTCTTGGTTTTAGTCTCTGAGGCAAGATCGTCAGTTCGGTTTCTGAGCGGGGCTTTGTCTCATCAGATAAGGCAAATGGGTGTAAAAGTGTTTGATAAGATTTCGTTGCTTCTCCAACCTTATGATATAAAGATTTCATTTTCAAGAAATCCAAGAGCCTTGCATTTCTACATGGAAGCTTTGTTAAACAGGTCACTTTTCGAAGATTTCGAATCCATCGGGTTTCAAAAGAGTGCTTCAAATCAAATTCTGAATCCGATCGATCGTTGTGAAGCGAGTTTCGCAATGTTTGCTCGGTTTCAAGGGTTGACATGGGAGGAGGTGTTGAACAATGGAACCAGGCAGTTTAGTGAAGATTTCAGCAAGTTCTGTGACAGGAAAATGAGTGAGATTGTGGCTATGCTGGGTTGGAACCGGGCATGGCCCGAACCACTTTTGCAAGCATTTTTCGGAGCTTCTAAAGCGGTATGGCTGGTTCACCTTTTGGCTAACTCAGTGCACCCGGGTCTACCCATTTTCAGAGTCGATAAAGGGGTCAGTTTCAATCCAATTTACATGGAGGACATGAATGTAGACAAGGTTAAAAGGCTAATACCTACGATGGTTCGAATCATGGTGACTCCCGGATTCTATGTGTATGACAATGTGATAAAATGCAAGGTTCTTTGTAGGTATTATAACAGCAGCGGTGGCATCATTATTGACTCAACAGACAAGGGTTCAACCCCTTCTCCTTCTTAGAATATGCAACTTAGAATAGAATCTTGATTGATGAAATACTTTTATATGTTTTTATTTTACACTCAAGATCGTGTTAGGTAAAAAAGGGTTTGTTTTGGCCGTTGTTCTTGTCTTTGTTCGTTTGGATCCACTCATATGGTGGTTGGTATGCTACTTTTATCAGCTTTTCACGTTGTTGGATAGGATAGCTGCATCTTTGAAAAGTGGAGAGAAGTTTGGATTATGGAATCAAATAATGGTCAAATTGTTTGGCTACGTGTTAACATCGAACAGTGGCGCATGCGTTCGACCTACAAATAGTTTCAAAATCATTATCATTTATTTGATTCTCATAAACCGATGAAAATGGATCAATTACTGAGATGAGAAGAGGATTGTTGGATTCTTGGGATAGACAATTGGCCTCACCACCCAATGAGTTATTGTGTGAAGAAAATATTCAAAATTGATGTTTGAGCTAGATTACAATATCTGAATTACATAATTATTAATAACTAAAACTTTTGGTATAGCAATATCATAGTGGTGGAGGTTACACCTTTTGGTTTGAATGTGTAAGAAATCCACGTATGGATTTGGAGTTGTTCTTTTTCGTGCATCTGTATGTTAGCAGTTGTTTGCCTGGTGGGTGAGGGCATGCTGCTAGTGGCAGTGTCTATGGTCCCTAATTGTGGAATGTGGACAACACATTACAACTCATGTTAGCTAAGGCAGTTTTGAGAGGGTAAGCATTACTGGTGGGAGTATTAAATGCATCGTTAGATTAGTCAAACACACGAGCCTGAAAACAATCTCTCTGGTTTACCACCCAAGTAAGCAGCCAATGCTCAACTGTTGGAGTTGTTTTGCGTTGTTATCAAGAAGGGCCTCTACTTTTCTTTTTCTTGCAATCACCTATTATCCTCTAACATCAGCAATATAGCCATCAACATCAAATTTCCTCTTGCACCCAGCATAATTCATGTATCCTATTTTCCCGAATAATGGTCAATATGTTTATCTGGCAACAAAACTTCAAACATGCACATACAAGGATTTCAGGTGATTTGTAAGGATTTCGTTCCGCTTTCGATCCCGATTGTTAACCTGCAATCAAGAACAAAAAACAATCACAGTATACAATTTCAACAAATAAAACTATAAACTGAAATGCAAAGCAAGAGTAAGGAATTAGGGCTCAGGTCGAGCTGGTTTTCCTTTCAACGTCGTCACCGAGGAACCAAGGTATCGAATCCAAAAGGGGAGACACACACTGCCCGAAGACACTACCCGAAGACCCTGCCCGAACCACTGCCCAAGACACACAGCCCTATCACACAGCTCACGGCCACACCAGCACCACAGCTCACGGCCACACACAGTGCACACAGCACCAGGGCTCGAGGCACACACGCAGCACCAACCACGGCCACACAGCACCACCCTAAGCACAAGGCGCACACAGTACCACTCAAGCACAAGGCGCACACAGCACCACTCAAGCACAAGGCGCACACAGCACCACGGTCACGCACAAGGCGCACACAGCACCACTCAACGCACAGCCACACCAGTGCACACAGCCACTGCCAGTGCACACAGCACCACACCCACGGCCACGCCAAGCACCACCCTAAGCTCAAGGCCACACACACAGTGCACCCACTCTCACACAGAAAGCACAAAGCACTCAGTCAACCACAAAGGAAAAACCGAGACAGGAAGACAAAGGGGGTGGGTTTCAGACTTGTTACCTCATCATGAACCCAAGCCATACATAAAGGCACCGAGGGAGACGAAGAGGAGGGGAGCAAGTCCCAAGCAACGCGGTCAAGCCAGCCATCCGAAGAGGCGCGCATAGAAGCTTCTGGATGTGGGAGATGAAACGTGAAAGGAGAATGGGAGTAAAGGGGGGGGCTCGGTTAATATATGAAAAAAGGGGCCAAACAAATGGGAAAGAAAGCCCAATGGATTTAATAGGTAATGGGCCAAAACCCAACAAATCTCCACCTTGGCACAATACCGGCTCCACCTCGACGTAAGGAAAACCCAATAGATGACTCATCATCGCCCAAAGGGTCCCCACAACACACACAGTATTGTGTGGACCAAATTCCTGTCATAGCACACAGCACAGACAAGGAAAAAACAATAACAAGCACACATCAAGTTAAAGTGGGAAAGTAACCAGGGTAACAGTTTTATAACGAGCACACAGCAGGTTATAAAACACTAACCAAGGGACTAAACATGCATCAATCATCAGTATCAAATTTTAAAAAATTTAAACATGATTGAAATTTACTAAGGGACAAACACTTAGTACACATATCAGCAGGATTAAACACATAATCACTTAGATTATCACCTACAGATAACAACCATTGAACAACATTCCAATGCACCATGCTAGGATTAGTCATATACCTAATTAAGCAACTAATAGCACAAGCTATATCATGCCAAGTACTAACCATCAAATACATTAAGCAAATAATAGCATAAGCTATATCATGCAAATCTTCATGTTCATTAGCAACCAATTCATCATGCACAACATGTTCATGTTCAACAACACTACCATGTTTTACAGGCATTCCATGAATTTCAGGTTCATTAACATGACGTACACCAGATAAATGCTCCACCTCGCAGGGAGTAGTACTGGACTCAGACTCATCAACATGCACAGAACTCGTAGTCACATTAGGGGAAGGGAAATCCGGGAATTTCACTCTTTGTTGTTTGCCAAAAACACACGAATCACAGAAAGGCATGCAAGACAACACGTCTTTACCAACGCAACCTTTTTCATGCAAATTCTCTAGACCTTTAGAACTCATATGACCTAATCTCCTATGCCACAGATCAGTCAAGTCATCAGTCACAGAATTCACATTATCATATACAGATTCAGTTTTGCAAACATAAAGGTGTCTTTTCTTTTTACCTTTGAAAACAACCAAAGAACCCTTTATGATTTTCATAACTCCATTTCCCCATCTACCCTCAAGACCACATGATTCTAATCCAGAACAAGACAACAAATTATTGCACAAAGCAGGAACATGTCTCACATCTTTTAGAGTCATAGAATAACCAGAATCAAATTTCAAATAAACATCACCAATGCCAGCAACTTTACAAAGTTTCTCATTAGCAATAGAAACAGAACCATTTTCAACTTCTTTATAATTAGAAAACAAATTTCTAAGAGGTGACATGTGATAAGAGCAACCAGAATCAATTAGCCATTCATTTTCACACACAGTAGATGAATGCACATAATTCACAGAATCACATAAGTCAGTCACCATAAAGACATCACCAGAGTCTTCACCAGATAAAGAAGCATGATTCACTTGTTCATAAGATTGGTTATTATCATTTTGATTCTTGTTTTTCTTTTCAGGACAGTCTTTAATAAAATGATCAGGATCACCACAATTAAAGCACCTCCTGTTCTTAGGCCTAAACTTAGACCTTTTCCCCTTGTTATACCTATGTTAAGATCTACCTCTAACATGCATAACTTCACCTGAGTCTTGCTTACCGCCGTTGTTCACTTTTAAATCTAATTCCTTGCTTTTCAAGCCGTTCATTACAGTATCCAATGTAATAGAATCCCTACCGTACTTAATGGCGGATTTTACATCACTATAATTCTCAGGAATAGCATTTAAAAGAACAATAGGTGAATAGTCGTCAATGTTCTTATCTCCTGTCAATTTAATATCTTGAATTAATTTAGTAAACACATCCAAATTCTCATCTACATCTTTGTTCAAGTCTAGCTTGAATCTGAAAAACTTTTCTAACAAGAAAAGTTTACTCGGCAAAGATTTTTCAGTAAACATTCCTTCTAATTTTTCCAAAGTTCTCTAGCAGATGATAGTTTACCACACTTCCTGAGCACAGAGTCAGACAAGTTCAAGATAATAGAAGAATAAGCATATTCGTCATCTTCAAGTTTCTTAGCAGTAGTAATGTTCTCAGCCCAATTACCATCAATAACTTTAAATACTTTTTGTTGTATTAAAATTCCTTTCATCTTTTGTTGCCAAATAGAAAAATCAGATTTTCCATTAAACGGTTCAAGGTTATATCCAGAAATTGAAGTATCACAACTAAGCAGAGAGGCACACACAATTTCAACAACCAAACAGCAGAAGCAAGGACCACAAGGCACACAAAACACAATGAAAGAATTAACCAAGCTAAGGGAAGGAAAAATCGCAATCACCCACAAGATCACAATACACTCAACGGTGTACGAGCATGGGGTTTCAGATTGAGATTTTCCTACGGGTAAGGGACACAATTACTTAGAAACAACGTAGTAAATAGATTATGGTCAAGATAATCACTTACTACCCAGAGACAAAGCTCTGGGGTGACGAAACCACACTGGCCGAAGCACCGAAGGCACTGCCCGAGATCTGCCCGAGATTCCAGTCGCTGCCCGAACTCTCCAGCTGCTGCCCGAAGCCTCCAGCTGCTGCCCGAACTCTCCTGCTGCTGCCCGAAGCCCAACAAGCACTGCCCGAGACCAGTCGAGCTCTCCAGCCGCTGCCCGAGGTCTGCCCGAGCACTCTTGCTGCTGCCTGAAGTCCACCGAGCACTCCACCAGGCACGAAACGCTCTGATACCACTGTAAGGATTTCGTCCGCTTTCGATCCCGATTGTTAACCTGCAATCAAGAACAAAAAACAATCACAGTATACAATTTCAACAAATAAAACTATAAACTGAAATGCAAAGCAAGAGTAAGGAATTAGGGCTCAGGTCGAGCTGGGTTTCCTTTCAACGTCGTCACCGGGGAACCAAGGTATCGAATCCAAAAGGGGAGACACACACACTGCCCGAAGACACTACCCGAAGACCCTGCCCGAACCACTGCCCAAGACACACAGCCCTATCACACAGCTCACGGCCACACCAGCACCACAGCTCACGGCCACACACAGTGCACACAGCACCAGGGCTCGAGGCACACACGCAGCACCAACCACGGCCACACAGCACCACCCTAAGCACAAGGCGCACACAGCACCACTCAAGCACAAGGCGCACACAGCACCACTCAAGCACAAGGCGCACACAGCACCACGGCCACGCACAAGGCGCACACAGCACCACTCAACGCACAGCCACACCAGTGCACACAGCCACTGCCATTGTACACAGCACCACACCCACGGCCACGCCAAGCACCACCCTAAGCTCAAGGCCACACACACAGTGCACCCACTCTCACACAGAAAGCACAAAGCACTCAGTCAACCACAAAGGAAAAACCGAGACAGGAAGACAAAGGGGGTGGGGTTTCAGACTTGTTACCTCATCATGAACCCAAGCCATACATAAAGGCACCGAGGGAGACGAAGAGGAGGGGAGCAAGTCCCAAGCAACGCGGTCAAGCCAGCCATCCGAAGAGGCGTGCACAGAAGCTTCTGGATGTGGGAGATGAAACGTGAAAGGAGAATGGGAGTAAAGGGGGGGGCTCGGTTAATATATGAAAAAAGGGGCCAAACAAATGGGAAAGAAAGCCGAATGGATTTAATAGGTAATGGGCCAAAACCCAACATGATTCATCGCAAATCCTACATATTAGCAGAAAGTCCCCCGGAACAGATTTTCTCAGCAACCACAGAAACAATAATGCAGATTTATAAGATGAAAAATTTCTTAAATCCCACAAATTTATCATTTTATTCCACATCACTAATCTCCTTGAAAGAAAGAAACCTATATTTACACTAGTTAATTTGGCACCACGCAAGGCGTGGTGCCAGTGAGCTTATAATCTGGTATATATGTCCAATAAAACGTCCGACACAAGTTCAACAGACAGTTCTAGAGAATAAAAAGATGGTTCATACGCATTGAACATACAAAATCGTACGTATAGAAAATCAAATAGGTTGGAGTAAACAAAAGTCTTCCCCAACAGTACACCATAGCAACAGTTGGCATATGATATCCTTGTAGGGCCCAATAGACTCTCTAAGCAAAAGTCATCTACGAAAGTGCAGTAGTAGATGACATCAGATATCACAATAAAAGTAAATCTAAATGAACTCCAAAAAACCAATCAAAAGTTGTTCGCAAGAGTTTTCAAAATGACGATGCTTCATTTCATAATGCAGATACGTGTTCGGTTTCTCATAGCAGTAGCGAGCATCTCATAAGAGGAATTATAGTTTATATTCATTGTTGTAGTTGCATTGTTATTTTAGGATATTGCTCTTATATTACTTGCTATGGCCTCATGATTAATTAATCATCTTACTTTTATAATTATTTATATACTTTCTGACAAAATGAATGTAAATGTGACGTCCCAAATTATTATTAAACAAGTAATATATAATTATCATAATTTAATATTTTTAATTTTTTTGATATAATCTCTTTGTACATGAAGGGAAAATTTGATGTCAAACATCATAATAAAGGTAACCGAGAACAATCACATATTAGCAACGGGTCGTAGGTAAGCCAAAACTCAAAATATATACAAACAAGCAAAACTGACGACCTGTAATCTACCAAAAATTTATTATGCCGAATATTTTATAAAAAATCATTATTAAAGTCTGCCATAATGAAAACTTATTTTTAACTCTTTTTTTTAAAATAAGTTCACATAAAAAAGTACTATTAAAGTTTGCCACGACAAAAATCTATTCTGAACTATCTGTTTTCTTTTTAATTCATACTTGACAAAATCAACAATTTGTTTTCTTAAAAAAAAAAAAACATTTTAAATTTTAAAAATTGAGATAAGAGGGATGCACTATTGGGCCAATGGTTTTGATATAATCTCCTTATACATTAAGGGAATATTTGAACAAATGTAATACCATATATCAGCAATAGATCGTAGGTAAGCAAAAAATCAAAATGTACATAGACAAGCAAAATCGACGACCTGCAATCTATCAGAAATTTATCATGCCAAATATTTTATAAAAAGTACAAAAATAAAAGAAAACTAAAAGAAAAAGGAAATAAAAAAATTTAAAAAATAAAATAGCGACGGCCGAATATCACAAGAACAATAACCGATTGAACAAATAATAAATAACAAAAAAAAGAAAATAACAAAATAAAAAAAAAAAAGAAAAAAAGGGAAGGGTTACTGTAATGAACAGTAACCCCTTCATCGCTTATATATATGGTATAATATAATATATGTTCCAATTTTCCCTAAATCCCACAATTTGTCTGGTGGTTCTAGAGCACAATGAACCACAACCGAGCAAAATTACAAGATAAAAATTTCATTTTAAGCTCAAGCTCTCTAAACATAGTAAAACATAAATCAACTAATGATACGAATATGATTCACGAAGAGAGCCAGCCACACAGAGTAGAGGGAATGAAGCTTTCAAGTCACTAAGTGGACTTTGTAGTTGGCTAGTTAAATGTACTAGCAGGTGACGCACAAGCGTGCGTGTGTAACGTAATATATAATGCATACGAAATAAATGAGACATATATATTGATTAATATTACAATTCAAAAGATGCAATAAAGAACTACAACAAACCATTGGAGGGGTAGTTTGGTAAATTCAAATTTGCCATACCAAGGTAGTTAGTATAATGGGCTTAGGCATTATGCAACAAAGAACCACAACAAACCATTGGAGGGGGTAGTTTGGTAAATTCAAATTTGACATACCAAGGTAGTTAGTATAAGGGCTTAGGCATTATAATATAGTAAGATAAGGAGTTGGTAGTTAGAAATGTAGTGGAAGTTGGGGAAAGAATAACCAATAACCGACAACCAGTTACTGTAAATGAAGTATAAATAGGGGAAGATATTCATTGTAGCACAAGCTTGATACTTCCTCCTCTGACATTTCCTTCCCCAATTCTTCAGGAGGTCTGCCACCTCGAATCGGTAGCTCTAACATTGGTGCTCTCGTCGATCTCATTTTCGTTCTCGTTGAATTGTTCGTCGCATTGTCCGATTGAATGGATCGCTGAATTTTGTGTTCCTTGCGTCGAATTCTATGCAATTGTAATTTTCTGATCAATTTCTGCGATCTGTGGCAGAAGATTGCGCTTCAATTCACAGTGATCAACGCACATTCGATTGTTCTTCATCAATTGTGCTATTTCAGATAGAATTTCTGCGGCTATTCAAAATTTCAATTGCAAATTGTGTTGTTCTTTGCATTTTGTTTGTCGTGATTTTCAACCTTTGCTGGTTATTATTGGAGCCTCTTTATTAGGTTGGTTTTTTTTTTTTTGCTCGAGTTTGATTTTATGCTGTCTGCGGTTGTGCTTTCCTTCGTACATACAAAATCACATTGTTCAATGATATACTCACGCATATTCCATTTTTTTAATGCTGAAATGCTGTTTTTTTGCATTGTGGTCGAGATCTTGTGATAGGATTGAAGGTTTCATGACTCAAGATTTTCTGAATTTGTTTTGTTCAAGTCTATCTGATGATTTTTTTTCCTTTCAATTTCAGGTCACTCATCTACTGATTGGATCGTAAATTTTGGTGAGAATTACTTGTTTTTTTGTTCCTGTCATTTAGAGGCCTTAGTTTTTTTAGAGTTATTAGCTCTTTGATTGCGGTAATCTTTTTGCTTTCTTGGTCCTCATTGAAATATACTGCAAGATAGCCGTGTCTTCTTTATTTTTCATACACTCACATGCTATGAGTGAGGATTTCTTCAAAAAGTTGTGACTACTTTAGAAAGAGAATTCTGCTGAATTGTATCAGCAATCAAACCGCTGCTGGCTGGGAGAGCTCGACTTTTAAATTTTTATACATTAATTACTATAATGCTAGTTGTTTTCATGAAAGTTGGAATTTACATATGTTTTACGATACATTTACTTGTGACGTGGACTCTCAGTTTTCAAGTAGTTTTTGAATTGGAAATTTCACTGGCAGATTATTAAATTTATTTTGGGTTAAACTCTCATCACTGCTTGTAAGGTGTGCCTTTGCGAGGCTTCATGCTTATGCGTGCATGGAGAGTTTAACCCATAGATATTATTCATTTGCAGCTTTGCCCAAAATTTTGTTTGTTGCTGCATTTCTTCTACTCTTATCATTTTCGTAAGTTCTCTTAGGGAATGTTTATAATAATGTCTGCTACAGTCATGATATGACTTTTTTCTCTCTTGCATGAGTAAGCAGTCTAACATTAAAAAAATAAGTGTCGTATCAAATATGTTTTCCCTGATTTTCCATGTGTTTTTGTTTTAATAATATATGCAATATAGGAAGTTGGTAAATTTTTACATTTGCACAACAAGCAAGCTTTTTGAAGACATCACCGACAGTTATTATCTTAAGTACACGTGACTTCAATTAAAAAGTGTGCATTTCACCATATATCAATCTTAATTCAGGTGACTTGCAGGCTTGACCTTTGCCATCAAACAAATGATGACGAAGACAATGAAGTTGGTAACCCCAAAGAAGCCCTACTAGAGAAGATTGATTGAAGTAGGAAGTCGGCAAACAAGTTGTGATTCTTATATGAATACTGTGTTTCACTTGTGTTAGCCATCCTTTTTTCAAGAAAATTTTTTATAGTAAAATATTTTATCTTATCCAATAACAAATTTCCACCAGGTTAATATTTTAGTCATTGCAATTATGGTTGCATCAACATTGCTAATATGGATTCGGAAGGGAAAGAATCTTATTGACTCTGTAGTTGTGGCTCAGCCGCTCAGGCATGTATGCCTAAAGATCAATCCTTTCTGACTTATGTTGATTGATTATACTATGTTATGTTTCTCTTCATGCCAAGTTGAAAGGTTGAAATGTTGGAGTGCACCTCTACATTTGAAATATTCACGTTCATTTATCATTGTTCTATATATGCCAAATATGTTGATTGTTGGGGCTTTAGCGAGTCACTTGTACACCAACTAAGATTTAATAGTGTATGGAATATCTTAAAATATTATAAATTAAATAAAGCACTTTAGCAATAAATTATTTTCGAAAAACTATAAGACGAAATACTCAGTATTATTAAACAGGAAAATGAAAATCTCATATTTACAGGAAGATTTTCAGATAATAGTGAGAATATTCATACTTGTTTACAAAATCTAAGATGTAAAAACAAAATCTAAGATGTAAAACTCTAACTGACTTTTTCCTTGGTATAAAAATATTTTTTTATATAAAGTATGGAACTCCCAGAATGCAATAGCCTCATTGATTGTCTAAATTTATGATATACTTCCCAATCTCTTTGCAGATAGAGTTCGAAGATCCCTACGGAAAGATCATATAAATATCCCATATGAAACTATACATATGGAACACTAATTGGTACATGTGTTCAAGAGGGATTAAACATAAATCACATTTTAAGTCGTTAAAAGATTGACCGATTTATATTGGAACCCAACCTAAATCTGGTCATCCGACCGACAAACCCATCATCTCCTCTCAATAGTTGGAGTCATTCTGTAAATTCTATCGCAACAAAGCATAAATAATTGCACTTCGACTAGAAAAAAACAATAGTACGAATCAATATGTACAAACTCAGGCAACAAAGAGCCTGCAGAATTAGCAATGACAACAGATTGGGTTCGCTTAGAAGTTTTTATTTGAACACAACTCCCCCCAACTAATAAACTTCAAGTCCCAAACAACAACATTTAGCCTTCCCATAAAAATTAAACAGGATTACATCGCCAAAACTTTGAGATGAGCTTTCAGCCAGTTTCTGAACCCACATATTAGTCGAGTTTACAAGCTTGAGCTGGTTGGTCCTGCAAATTTCTGTTCTTCACGCCATTGCTTTTCAGTCCCTCCCGTAACTGCAAGGCCGAAAGTAAATTTTCTTTACCAAAATCTACTAAATTGTGTGTCGATGACTGCCTCGTTTGGCAAGATGAAAGAAACATGATAAGGTTATTACCTGATGGATGACTTTCTTTTGATAACGGTATCCCTGTGAGTTTGTTTAAAAAAAGCAGTCTTTTGTTAATGACTACTTCTGAAACCCAAAATAATCTTGTATAACAATGTCAAATTATTCAAATAATCACCTTGTCAGTGCCATAAATGTAATCACAATACGTAAACACTGATGCAAAATTACTCTGGCTTTGCCCGCCAACATAATGATGGTAATCATGGTAATCTGCACCACCATAAAAAGGAATATATTTCGTCGGAGTCCAGGGGAAGTCGTACCTGAATTATTATCAAAAACATATTAATCACAATGGAATTGATATGACTTCTCATTAAAAATTTGACATAATTAAAATGAATTCAAGGACAGCAAGCAGAAGAAAACATGATGCGGTGAGCAAATGCAACAATCCAAATTAATGTCATCATGGATACTTGGATAGATGTTATTTTCTTCATTGGAACACAAGCTTGCTTCCTCAAACACATTTTACTTATAAATGTAAAATTTGCTACAATCAGAGTCATTATGAAGAATAAATTATCAACATTATGCAAAACGAACTCTGTTCAACGAGAATTTTTCACATTAAAAAATTTAGGATTCTGTAAACAACATTAACGGGGTTGAATACTGGTTTGACAGCATAAATATAATAAGTTTTCAGGATATAAGATCGAAATACTAAAAAACAGGGAAAAATGTGAGCCTTTAATTTCTCGTTAAAATATAAATGAACAACTTAACTCCAAATCAGATGGCAGAAAACTTTTATGCACAGAAAGTCATTGTAAAATAAATAAGTCATCGATGTATTACATGATATCAGGAAAAAAAATAGACAAGATGTGAGACTCAGAGAATCTAACATGCACTTGGAGAGGTACCACAATTCAAGACTTGTTTAATGGTCTTTAACCATCGAAACAAACTTTCCTGCCTCTTTGATATCTTGAGATTGTCGTTGACGACAATATTACTTAATGCATATGGAAGACGATTTGAAAATTATAGCTAGATCTCTATTTTTGGCCCGAAGTAATTCTTTCATTCTCATATTAGTCTTCGTTAACTAAGTAAAAACTTGTCACAGTACACTCTAACTCAATTACACAATATTTATCAAAATCGAAATAATCTTTTAACTGGTTCCAACAAACATTCTACGATAAGCACATTCCAAAATACCAACATCGGATTATGAAATAAATTGAACTAACCTCACTTTTTTGCTAGTCTTTCATCAGTTTCACCTTTTTATTATTTCAAGTAAATGTCCTCTGTCCATTTCATCTACAGTTCCATTCCACCTTTCTTTAACACAATTGATTGATTTATGGCTTGAATTGGTGCACTTTCAAAGCTATAATTATGACACTATAGCTCAAAGAAAAAAACTAATGATTCTATGATTTTGAAAGTGTCATGCCTTTTTCCGAATTCCAACTTTTAATCATTAAAAATAGACCGTATTTGCATTGCCTTATTTGTCACTATCTGCCTATGAGTAATTAATTTCAATTTTAAAAAGGTAAAGGTTGATATGCTATGATCCACTCACATATTCAAACATCCATCACTGATCTACGACTTTCACACATAAAAATAACCATTTGATGAAAACTTCAAGGGAATAACATAATATGAGTTTATGAGTAATTAATTTCAATTTTAAAAAGGTAAAGGTTGATATGCTATGATCCACTCACATATTCAAACATCCATCACTGATCTACGACTTTCACACATAAAAATAACCATTTGATGAAAACTTCAAGGGAATAACATAATATGAGTTTTTTTATAAACATTGAGAACTCTAAGTTCAATCCACACATCAGCTTCTCACATGATTTGACAGAAAATCGGTAATAGGTGCGTCCATTATATGTCACATGTGTATTCAAAAACTCGCAAAAATCATTTGGCAGAAGTGGATGCACAAAATATAGATGACTTACCACCATAAGATCCCTGCTGTCTTAATGAATAAAGAATCCAATAAAAATGGAAATAAGGGAAATTATGAAGCAAGTTGGAGTAATGGCCAACCAAACAACCCAGTGATATAGTTGTGGATTTGCCAAAACCCATGTCTTGCCTTTGAGTGGTGGCAAATGCGTGCAGGTGTTCTTTGACAAAAAGTTGGAGCAGTTAAGCCTAAAAATTACAAAATAATTCTGTTGGAAGAAAAGGGAAGAGAAGAACACCAGACAAAAAACGGAATACAAAACATTAAGTGCAGAGAGTGAGAGGAAAAACCATTTTTACTATTTGTCTCGTGCACAAAGTAAATCCCACTATTATTGACCTCATCTGCCCATCCCACAAAACCAACTTTCCAGTGGATAAATTCAAATTCAGAAAGTAAACAAATCTAAAAGAACGTATAAACAACACTGTTTAGCCATCATTTGGTCAAATTAATATCGAAAGTATATAAAAACAACACTTAATCAAGCAAAAGCCCAAAGGTTTCACGCTAAAGCATGCGCATCAAGTATGCAAAGTGCCTTACCCACTGTGAGTCTCAATGGCCTCTATCTGCCTCAAAGCAATCCATAACCAGAAGGTAATAATATGACCTGGGACCATGGCAGGCCCCATAAAGGACGGAATCCCGAGGATCAAAATCTCAGCCCAATGAGCATACGGCGCCGCAAATCCAATTGGAGCAGTGTACTCATGATGCACCTTGTGAATCTTATCATACCCCCAATTGGAATGCAGAAGTCTATGGATCCAATAGTTTGTGTAGTCCTCGACAATGAAATATACCACCAATTGCACCGCAATCTCCCACAAAGAAGGCAATGGCAAGCTTGTTCTTATCTCTATCATCTACATTCAATAGAAGAAGATAACTGAGAATCGAAATAAACAACAAATTTTTTGACCGAAGAACTGCTTCGCTTACGTTTTAGTGATGAGAAAAAGTGCAACTTTAATCAGAACCCAACGAAAATAATAACAAAATCAGCATCAAACCATACACTAAACAAAACCCAGAACACTGAGCGAAATAATTGCATCCACGGCTTTAATGATTGGGCATTTCACTAAATAAACAACCCCTTTTTCCAACAAGAGAAAAATCCCAATTTGACAAAGCAGTGTAAGAACGGTCTGCATTTCTTAAATTATTAAAAGCATACCTTAATGGTAGGATATGAAACTAGTTGAAGAGGACCAACGACAAGAAAGAACATACGCATGACGGATTTGTAGCAGTTTAGGGAATCGGAGAAAGAAATCTTAACTTTGGGCTGGATTTTGAAAGGCTCGGTGGTGTTCCTGAAGAAATACTCGAGAAATAGGTAGTAAAAGGGGAAGAATGAGAAAATGATGAAGAGAAAGATGATGTTGTGGCAGTACAGGAAGTAGTCGGATTTGGAGGCGGAGTAGCTAAGCCATAGGGACTCCGCCACCGTGAGAGATCTCCCCAAGGCGGTTTCCGCCTCTACCACGGCGGTGTAAGGCAGCATTGTGTAGTAGTTGGGACTAGAATACAAATTTGGGGGGTGCTGTGCAACTTTTGTGGGTGGCTTTTCTTGGAGAGATGATGTTTGCTGAGTTCGGTTCCTCCAAATATAGCCTAGTTTGTTTTAAACATGCGGGAAGGAAGTGGTTCGAATATTCAAATAGAAAAAGTTGAGGGGGGAATCTGCAAGTTCCTAAAAAATGACAACAGAGGAAATTTGGGAAGTTTTACAGATTAAAGACATAAACGAACGTCGCTAACACAAATTAATAATGAGAATGCCACTGGCTAGACTTGAAATCGAGACAATTCCAAAGAGGAGATGCGATTTTATCACACAACTAAAACCGAAGTCTCATGTAAAATTGAAAATATTTTTATTTTTGAAGGAATGCATGCATTCATGCACATATCGTACTATCGTTATTTACAAGTGTTGCGTGCATATACAATATTTTTTTATAAATTGATGTGTTAATTGTAAATTCATTTTTAATTTGATATAATATTTTTTGTATTTTAATAACCTCATATATATTTTTTGATGTTATTTTGTTATCTAAATTAGCAGGAACATCTCGTCTATCCTGCGCTTATATTTTGGAAAAGTGGAAAAAAAAAAGGAGGCGTAGAGGATATGGGGGATGTTTGGGATTGGCTGCTCTTCTTCTTCATAGTTGTTGCTCTGCTCGTTATGCTCGCTTTCCAGGTTTCTTTATTGAAAATTACGTTTCTTTTTTGCTTTTAGTGTTATTTTGGCTTTGATTGGTTTGACGTGATGTTGAATGATTATCAGAAAGTTTTCTCTCGATGTGATTGCGGATTAATTTTATCATTTTGGGTCCTTTGGCGATGTATTTGTGAGTGTATAGCTTTGGTTTATTTCGATTTTTGAGATGAAATTGAAATTATATATATTTTTATAGTGTTTGGTTGAAATTAACCAGAGCGTATTTGGATTTAGGTATAGTTTTATTTTATTATTTCTGAAAGGAATTGTTTCATTCAGTTACTATGGATTCATTCTATACTTGCATGAAGTATGCACGTATTATAAGTTCTAGGCCAACTTGTTTAAGGCTGCATCTTTAAATGCCAACAAATAATCTTGTGAGTAGAAGCAAATTTTGATATCTAAAGAGTGGCATATGAATCTGCAATCTACAATGTTTAATGACCATCTGATAGCTGTGATCCCTCAAGTCCAATCAACCTGACCAGATCTACAAGCTCAACATTAGTGCTAGTTTGGTATTAGCGTTTTTACGAGAGTGGATGTAATAGTATAGCTAACCATAACCATATATTTATAGAGAGTTTGAATCATTTACTTGGGCTCGGGTTCTTCAGGCCCAACGGGCCAATTATTGGCTCATTGGCTTGTAGGACATCTTATGCTAACATTTTCCCCATCGTATCTCAATTTACTGATTGTCTGGTAATGTGGTCTCTGAACCCATATATTCTAAAGAACATTTTTTTTCCGGAGTGATGGTTTTGCGATTCTATTTTTATAATTTCGTGAATTTTCTATTTAGTTTGCATTTCAACTTCTAGAAGAAACAACTGTATGTTGGTTTATTCGTTCTTTTTGCTCTATCGAAATTGGATTTGAAACATGAGCTTAAATGTTTGTTCGCAATTCTAGATGTGAATAATTTGGCATTTTTCCTTTTTAGACCTCCCCCAGCCCTCCTCCACCCTCATCCCTGGTGAATCATTTTAGTGTACTCAAACGAAATAAAAATTGATGTCATTCAAGAGACAATTAATGTCCATACCACAGGCATGATAAAGCAATTTTGTTTGAGTTTTGTTTTCCCAGAATCAGAACAAGAACAATGTATCTCAGATCATTACAATCTCTTTAATTATTGTAATACAATGAAGAATTGTACCAAACATCACAAATTTGATCTAGCAACTTTTCCATCGTCAAACATGGTTTATTTGATGTATAGCACATGCTAAATAAGATTGATCTTTTCACCCTAGTATTAAGGGTATCTATCTCTCATCAGTCTTGATCTTTTCTTCCCCCTACTTTTTAGATTTTCATCTAGCTTGCTCGCTCAACGACTGTGCATAAAATTATTTTCTTACAGACTTTCTTCTTTCTGTTTCTCATCACTTGGTCGTCTTTTAGATTGAGTGCATAGAGATGACTTGAAACGAGTAGACATGATTATGATAGAAAAGCCATCCTATATATTCTTTGATTGTCTCTCACTTGCATAAATATTTACCAAGCCAAGGGGTTGCAATATAGTTCGACTAATGATGGATCGAGCCACTCTTGTTGAGCTATTATTTTCTTGGAACAGGTATCTTCGAAGACAGCATCTTGAGAAGAAGCAACGGCTTTTCAAACTTGGGTACATAATACTTCTTCTCTTCATGTGTCGGTTCTGGTAAGTAAAAAGGCTCAGCATCTCTAATCATCATTAAAAATCGGTTTTGAACTTTCTCGAGCCTTGTTGAGGTTATTGAGTTTATCATAATATTCACTATGTGTAGGATGATTTACAATGCATTAGAAGATGATGAGCAGTCACTATAATTTTCCGAATCGTGTCGCCGCTAAAAGGTGAGCAGTCAAATGAGAACGACATTGATGGATTGATAGTTTAGTTGTAACATGCAATTGACATAGTGTATAGTATTAATATTGAATACAAGATGTATTTAATCCCTTCTTTTTCTGGCATTTTAATCTGGCTTTTATTTGAAACATGTACTATCATACGAAGATTTCGTTTTCCAACGTTTTTTTTTATTCGAATTGTTTCTTGATGGTAATGGAAATTATTTTGTTTTGGAGAGATTCAAAAAACTCGGTAACTATTTTGAACATAATTTTAGCTAGTGCTTCCACGAAGAAAAAATGTTGTGAGTTTCTAAGTTAAGTTTATTCATAAGATCTATATAAAATCAAGTCATATATATATTATAGTTTTAATTATATCAAAAATATAATTGTGACTACATTATTCAATTCAATGATTGAAAGAGAACATCAAAGAAACACAAAATAATTCAAGCTCCTTATTATAATCAAACAAGTAGAAAAGAAAAAAAACAATGGAGCTCTGTCGTATAGTCTGGCTATATTTTAGTTATTCACCCAAAATTGTCCTTGCAGATATTGAATCACATTCTTGTCAACTTGAAAGGCTTTCGTAAGAACATCGATAGAAATCGATGGTTCTGAGCCAAAAACAGCATTTGCAATGGTGATGACTCCAGGATTTTGACTACTTAACCCGGCAAATGCGACGACATTGGTTTTTCCAGTATTGAACTGGAAATGAATGAGGCCCTCGGGGAACACAAACACATCTCCTGGATACAATGTCTTGGTAAAAAGCTTGTTCTTTTGGTTGGGATTTGCTGGATTCGAAGTCACAAACCCAACATATAGAGTTCCTTCAACGACAACGAGGATTTCAGTGGCACGAGGGTGCGTGTGAGGGGGGTTGAGCCCATATGGTGCATAATCTATACGAACCAATGAAATGCCCAGAGTATTGAGTCCGGGTAACTGGTTTACATTGACCGGAGTAACTCTTGAACCCAATGCATTTGATGTGTTTCCGGGCTTGTTGAGACCCCTAAAGAGAAAATCGTCTGCGGTGACCATATTTGGATTCTTGCAAATCTTTCCATTCACAAACACTGCATCAAACATACACAATTTTAGTTAAACTTAACAAATGTGAAAGGAAACCAAATTATGATTAGTAATGCATATAAAAGTTCAAATAAACTGGACAAAATAATCCTGTATATTTAAATCTTATATTTTCTATAAAGTTAAAAAATGGAATTAATATATATACAAGAGAACATTGCACATAATTAATTACCAGAAGCTTGTAAATCATTAACCGCAACACAAAAATCTTGAAGAGGACTGGGATCAGATGCAGATGCTAATGAATAAATCAAAGTCAATACAAGAAAACCTAAAATGAATCGAGTGGTCATCTTAAATATCGAAGCTGTTAGGAATGGATTGCACTTTAGTAATATTGCGGTTGTGGTATTTGAGTTTGAGGTGGTTTCAAATATGCAAAATCTAAGTGTATTTATACTTGAAAAGTTTGAACAAGTCGAGTAATTTCCTTAATAAACAATTGTCCTAATTCATTTACCTGCGACATTGGATAACCTACCTCGACTTTTTCTTTGACGACTAAGATTTATTAATTAACAGCTTAATTTATACACAATCATTAGTTGATTGTTTCATGCAGATATAATCAATTGTAACTGACTCAGTTTATTAATAGAAAGGGTCAATTTTCAAATATTTTTTCAATGGTAATTTTCACATGTACTCAGCTTTATTAATATGATTAAGCATTATGTTATGATTCATAAAATTTAAACATATTATCAATTTATTAATATGTCATGATTCATATGCATTAAAAATATTATCTATCAGATATTATTTTTATCTATCGATTATCTGATTTTATTTACAGAAATTACGTATTTGCACTCAAGTCTTATTTTTAGTCTTATGTATTTAACTAAATAGTTAAGATATTATTATTATTATTATTAGTATATTATATACTTTAAGTGGATATTATTTGGTCAATGTAGTAATAAACTCATTGCATATTTTTGAGAATTATAATAGTTCGATAACAGTAAACGAAATCTTGAATTTATTATACATCATCAAACCAATGATGAATCCCCCGAAATCATGTGCATCAAAATTCGAATCACGTACATGCCTGGTGCATTTCATCTACTCGTTTTCCTTCCTTGATTTTTCAAGAAAATAAAATAACTTGAATAAAAAGATATAAAAATACAGAGAAATCAGATATAGAAACACGGAAAAAGATAAAGAAACACAGAAAAAGGAGAATAACTTAATAGAGAACCTATAGAAGTTTGAGATAATTTAATGAGAAATTGATGGTGAGAGAAGGGAGTAGGGTTTAAAAGTTATATTTGTAACTTAATAAAACTAAAAGGTTAATTCGATAAAATAATTCAATTTATTTGCCAAAATTTGTAATTTAAAATCTATCCCCTTTTATTTTAATCTTTTTTAAGAGTTAATACGATAAGTTTTAAAATTTCACATTAAAATATTATAAAATTATCCATGAAATCTTTCTATCAAATAAAATAATACAATACTACTGCAAGACTTACACTTAATAATTCAAGACTAAAAAAAGAAAAGCATCAGAGGTTCAAAAGTTAAAAACGTGAAAAGACGGTCCGCAATTCCACCCCCAACAACTACCACAATACTGTATCACGCAAAAAATTAATTTTGCGAACCATGATTTGTTTGCGCCGGTTGATTCAGGTAATAAAAGTTGTGAAAAGAATCAACGGCTTTTCAAACTTGGGCACATAATACTTCTTCTCTTCATGTATCTGTTCTGGTAAGTAAAACGACGCTGGGCAACATCTATAATCATCATTAAAAAATTGGTTTTGAACTCTCTCGAGCCTTTTTGAGATTATTTAATTTATCATAATATTCTCTATCAATGGAATAGAAGATAATGAGCAAGTCACTATAATTTCCCGAATCATGCCGCCGCTAAAAGGTGGGAGCAGTCAAATGGGAACGACATTGATGGATTGATAGGTTATGTTGTAACATGCAATTGAAGTGGTTTATAGTTTTAATATTGAATACAAGATGTATTTAATCCCTTTTTTTCTGGCATTTTAACCTGGTTTTTATTTGAAACATGTAATATTATATGAATATTTTGTTTTCCAACGTTTCATTTTTTTTATCCGAATTGATTGTTGATGGTAATGCAAATTATTTTGTTTTGGAGAGAGTCAAAAACTTAAACTCGTAAGTATTTTGAACATAAGTTTAGCTAGTGCTTCCAGGAAAAAAATGTAGTTAGTTTCTAATTTAAGTTTAAATTAAAATCTATATAAAATCAAGTCATATATATATAAATGCTTTAATTATAACAAAAATATAATTGTGACCAATTCAATGATTAAAAGAGAACATCAAAGAACCACATAATAATTCAAGCTCCTTATTATAATCAAACAAGTAGAAAAGAATAAAACAATGGAGCTCTGCCGTGTAGTCTGGCTATATTTTAGTTATTCACCCAAAATTGTCCTTGCAGATATTGAATCACATTCTTGTCAACTTGAAATGCTTTCGTAAGAACATCGATAGAAATCGGTGGTTCTGCGCCAAAAACAGCATTTGCAATGGTGATGACTCCAGGATTTTGACTACTTAACCCGGCAAATGCGACGACATTGGTTTTTCCAGTATTGAACTGGAAATGAATGAGGCCCTCGGGGAACACAAACACATCTCCTGGATACAATGTCTTGGTAAAAAGCTTGTTCTTTTGGTCGGGATTTGCTGGATTCGAAGTCACAAACCCAACATATAGAGTTCCTTCAACGACAACGAGGATTTCAGTGGCACGAGGGTGCGTGTGAGGGGGGTTGAGCCCATATGGTGCATAATCTATACGAACCAATGAAATGCCCAGAGTATTGAGTCCGGGTAATTGGTTTACATTGACCGGAGTAACTCTTGAACCCAATGCATTTGATGTGTTTCCAGGCTTGTTGAGACCCCTAAAGAGAAAATCGTCCGCGTTGACCATGTTTGGATTCTTGCAAATCTTTCCATTCACAAACACTACATCAAACATACATAACTTTAGTTAAACTTAACAAATGTGAGAGGAAACCAAATTATGATTAGTAATGCATATAAATTTCAAATAAACTGGACAAAATAATCCTGTATATTTAAATCTTATATTTTCTATAAAGTTAAAAAATGGAATTAATATATATACTAGAGAACATTGCACATAATTAATTACCAGAAGCTTGTAAATCATTAACCGCAACACAAAAATCTTGAAGAGGACTGGGATCAGATGCATATGCTAATGAATAAATCAAAGTCAATACAGAAAAACCTAAAATGAATCGAGTGGTCATCTTAAATATCGAAGCTGTTAGGAATGGATTGCACTTTAGTAATATTGCGGTTGTGGTATTTGAGTTTGAGGTGGTTTCAAATATGCAAAATCTAAGTGTATTTATACTTGAAAAGTTTGAACAAGTCGAGTAATTTCCTTAATAAACAATTGTCCTAATTCATTTACCTGCGAAGTTGGATAACCTACCCTCGACTTTTTCTTTGACGACTACGATATATTAATTAACAGCTTAATTTATACACAATCATTAGTTTATTGTTTCATGTAGATACAATCAGCAGTAAGTAACTGACTCAGTTTATTAATAGAAAGGGTCAATTTTCACATATGTTTTAATGGTTTTCTCATGTATTCAGTTTTATTATATACTCATGGAGGCAATCAATGACATTTATTTCTATGGTTTAATTATTCATTCAATAACTACACAATTTATACATACTTAAGTACGTAGATACTATCTATAAATTAAAGTGTTCTGAATGGAAAGTGTTGGGGTACAACAATTATCCTTACAGTGTGATCGGTCGAAAGTGTGGTGTTTGTGCTGCTGTACGCTTTAAAAGATTTGAGTTGCACCATTACCATCAACTATAGCTTTTGGTGAAGCGACAAGCGATTAATCATACAGAAAGCTTTTATATAGCATTAAAAAATTGATATATATATATATATATATATTTTAAATATTTCAAATACACGATAGAAAGAGTAAATTAAAAAAAAATTATATTATAAAATATGAACTTTTTTAATACAAAGTCCCAAATTTTCACGACTAATCACATATAGTCCAACAGTTTTTAATAAACAGATAGTACTACACAAATATTTTAAACAGATTTAGTCTAACAGAAATTATTTTTTAGCAAAATTGGTCTCATAATTGAATATAGTGATTTTAGATAATTTTTTGCTTAAACACAAAAATTTGTAACTAGTATTGATTAAAAACAAAATATTGTGACTATTTTTTATTAAAAACAATTTACATGAGCCTATATTTGATTAAACATAAAAGTTTAAGACTAATATTGCAAATATCTCTGTCCTATGAGACCATTTTTGAAAGTTATCCGGTAGAAATCAATTAGATTTATTTGGATGCTTTTGAATTCCATAACTAAAAATCTTTCCAATTTACCTACTCTCCCCATGTGAAAGAAGAAGAAAAAAAGTAGATTTAGGTAGGGAAAAGATATATTCAACAGGTGCTTTAGATTAATTGTCTAATTAGGGTTAGTTAACAATTAGTCGTCGCTGAAATATATTCCGTACTGTGTAAGATTTTTCTAATTGCAAACGATACAGATATATGACAAGATCAAAGTCTCTTCATCTGTAAATATTTTTAACAAATTTAATCCACATAAATTATTTATTAACAGAAGTGTACTCATAATATAATAGGGATTTTTGAAACATTTTTGATTAAAAACAAAAGTTCGGAAGTATTATTGATTTAAAACAAATGTTTGGACTATGTTTGTTTAAAAACAATTTTCATGATAGTATATTTGATTAGTCCAAAAAGTTTGAGACTCGTATTACACAGATCTCTATTCTAGATCTCTATTCTATATGATCATTTTCAAAATGTACCTTAAACATAATTTTCATCCTAATTCAATCAAAAACTTTTAGCCTTATAAACGATTAATTTTCAATTTGATCAAGAATTTCTTTTGTATGGATATTTTTATTTGGAATTATATTTTTTGTGAAATCGATGTATAATATAATTTATAAATAAAATGTGGTCATAAATTAATCTACGATATACTATATTTTAAAATTTTGAATTTATTATTTTATTAAATAAATAGTTCCCTAATTGAAACTTATTATTGTTCCCCTTCATAAAATATTCTCCCTCAGTTTTAAAATAATTATAAATATATTATCTTATTTTCCTCTGAAATATGTGAACAAAAAATTTCCACCCCAACCTAAAAACATGTAATTTGAATATGAAATATTTTCTAATTTTTTAAATTATTAAAAAAGTGAAAATTATATTTAAATATGAATAATTATTTTTACTTGGGTCTCCACCATGTCTTTGCAAACTTAAGGGGGTAATTTAAAGTCGTGGTTCCTTTTGATATTGCTAAGTCAAAAACAACAATCGGTTACGAGGGGAAAATATAAGACTTATTTTACATAAGATTTTGGTAGTGTGACCAATTCCATGCCTTACCAACTCATCTAAAGCCACCCACATATTAATCAATTTAGGGGAAAGTTCAGGCCGGTACTAAATAGTAAAACTTTATTCATCATAGTCCAGGAAAAAAACTTGCAATCATTTAAGTCAACTTTAGGTTAAAATGACAAAAATGCCCTTCATAAGAAAATGCGGCAATCTAAAAAATGTTCAATCTGTTACAGCACTTCATTAAATCTCTTTCTTTCACCACTGCGATTCAAATCTCCTCGTAAATCTCTCTCGCCAGTTACGGTTTCTTACAGTTGGTTTTCCTCTTCATCTTTTCGATTTTCTATTTCATCACTTCGTTCCAGATTTTTTTTCAATTCCGGTATGTGTGTGTGTGTTTGTGTGTATAAGAGTATATATATACTGTTTGTTGTCTTTTGAGGTTTTTAGTTATTATGCATTGGTGCTCGTGCTTCTTTGCTCATTTTCAGAATTTACAGTCTGAAATTTGCAACGAAGAAGATGACCCAGATAAAAAATAACTGGTGCACGAAAACCATAAAAAATAACTGGTGCACGAAAATTATGAACAGTAACTGGTGTACGAAAGATTGAAAATCAGTAACTAATGCACGAAAAATCAGTAATTGACGCACGAAAATTAAAATCAGCTACTGATGCACGAAATTGAAAATCAATAATAAGTGCACGAAAATTAAAATCAGTCACTGATGCACGAAACATAGAAAAAGTATGTGATGCACGAATCATAATCGCAAGTGGGTGATGCACGAACCATACAATTAAGTAAGTGATGCACGAACCATTTAATTTCGTGCACCAGTTATTATTTCGTGCACCAGTTTATTTTTTGCAAATTTAGTGCATCAGTTAATTAACACAAATTTCGTGCACCAGCGTTGTATTTTCGTGCATCAGTGTTGTATTTTCGTGCACCAAGGTTATATTTTCGTGCATCAGTTACTTTTTATAATTTTCGTGCATCAGTTACTTTTTATCATTTTCGTGCACCAATTATTTTTATGATTTTCGTGCACCAAGGTTATATTTTCGTGCACCAGTTACTTTTTTATCATTTTCGTGCACCAGTTACTTTTTATGATTTTCGTGCACCAATGTTATATTTTCATGCACCAGTTACATTTTATGATTTTCGTGCACCAACTACTTTTTATGATTTTCGTGCACCAATGTTATATTTCGTGCACCAGTTAATTTTTATAATTTTTGTGCACCAATTATTTTTTTCTCTGGGTCATCTTCTTCGTTGCAATACCTTGATGCCAGACTGTAAAATTTGGAAATAAACAAATAAGCTCGGACACCAATTCATACCTTACTTCTTCATACATATGCATCAGTCAAAAGCCATGAGAGATTTTTTTTTATAAAAAAAAATACCAACAGACTTTCGCTATCTAAAATTTAGCATCGATATTCAAATTTATAATCACATACACACACAGTATACATACACATGATGGAATGCACAAAGCAGATCCGGAAATTATATGTGCAGAGTAATCCGATGTCTTCTTCGATTCAAAAGGTTTCCAAATACTACGAACAATTTAGATGCTTCAATTCAAACATATTTCATGTGCATAACATTTTAGCAAATAATTTTTAGGTCGAGGCGACAAGATGATGATGAATATAATTCTGAGAATCGCCGGAAAGTTGGAGATTTACGTGCAGAGGGGGAAATTGAATGACGTAAAGAGTTAATGTGAAATTAGGTTTAGAGTTTTTTATAACTTAAGGGTATTTTGGGAAATAAAAAATACCTTTGCAAACCAACTCTTTAAAAAGTGAACTTATGTGAATTTAATTCTCTCCTACCTGTATTTTTTTGTAAACATTATTTTCTGCTAGACTTATTTGAATTAAGTTTCTGAAAACAGCACCAATATGCAATTTCCCCATCAATTTAAAGTCAAAATTTTAACAATTAAGATTCTATAAAGCATGCAGTAAATATAATGATGGTTCGCATGTTGTAGAAACTTCGTTTTATCTTAAACAGTTTATTTTGGGTAATTTAGAATATTTATTTTTATAACTAATTATAAGAAAATGGAAGTTCAAAAGTTTTTGGATTGCCTTATGTGGTGCAATAGTTTGAAAAATGTGGAAGCATAGGAATCATTTGATCTTCAAAGAGGGAAATAAGGAGATGCATCAAGAGATCGAAGGAATTAAATTCAACACTTGGTTTTGGTTGTAGACACGCACATCTGACTTTCCTTTCTCGGTATCAGATTGGTTTCAAAATCCTACTCAATGCCCGGGAACTAATTGATTTTGGAACATATGTTGGGTTATGGTATTATTTCTGTAGATGTAATTTTGAGTTGATTGTAAAAAGGCTTTGTGTATTCCTAGTACTCCTTTAAATAAAATTTTGTTTTAAGCAAAAAAAATTAAAAGCCAAACTCCATAAAATTCTTGTTTGCTTGTTTTCAAGCAAAAATTAGGAACTTAAACTTCGAATAACAATGCGTAGATGAATATGCTGATTCTGGTTGCGTGACAATGTGGTGTTTGTGTTTGTCCCAAATCACATTAAATTGATAGGACTTTTATCATCCGGTGATATAAGGTAAAATGGATGTAAAATCCGCATTCTTAAATGGTAATCTAAATGAAGAAATTTTTGTTGAACAACCTGAAGGATTTGCAGCTGATCCTAAAATGTGTATTCACTTAAAAAGGCTCTATATGGGCTAAAACAAGTCCCAAGAGCCTGATATAATAGAATTGATGAGCACTTGACAAGCATTGGCTTTACCAGAAGCCTAAGTAAAAGTACCCTATATGTTAAAATTGAGAAAAATGAAATCTTTGTCATTTCACTATATGTTGATGATTTGCTAGTAACAAGGAGCAATGCAGAGCTTGTCAAGGTGTTTAAGGAGCAAATGAAGGCTGCATTTGAGATGACAGACCTTGGTGAGATGGCTTATTTCCTTGGGATGGAAATCCAACAATCAGAAGATTAAATTTTTATTAGTCAAGATATATATGCTAAGGAAGTATTGAGAAAATACAAAATGGAGGATTGCAAACCCATAAATACTCCATTGGCTCAAAATGAAAAATTATGCCAGAAAGAAGATGGAAAAGTGGATGAAAGTTTCTGTCGAAGCTTGATTGGTTGTTTGAATTATTTGACAACAACAAGGCCAGTCATTATGCACTCTGTAAGTTTACTTTCAAGATTCCTGCCTTCTGCCAAGAATGAGCAACTTAAAGCTGCAAAAAGCGATTTGAGATACGTAAAAGGTACACTTGACTTTGGAGTTAAGTTCAAAACACAAGAAGAGTTTGTTCTGCATGGTTATGCAGATAGTGATTGGGCTGGAGCTTGTGAAGACATGAAAAGCACCTCAGGCTATTTATTTAGCTTTGGTTCAGAGTGTTTTAGTTGGAGTTCAAGGAAGCAAGAAATAGTGGCACAATCAACAGCAGAAGCTGAGTATGTTGTAGTTGCTGCTGCAGTTAACCAAGGACTATGGTTAAGAAAGATCATGACTGATTTGAGGCTGACACAAGATGAAGCAACTAAAAGTACATGTTGATAATCAAGCTGCATTAGAAATTTCAAAAAATCATGTGTTTTGGTTCTAACCAAGCACTTCAAAGTGAAGTACTATTTTGTTAGGGAGGAACAGAGGAATGGTGAAGTGAAGCTGGTGTATTGCAACACAAACGTTCAACTTGCAGATACTCTAACAATTGGTTTACCAAAAGCAAGATTTGAATTTCTGAGAGGAAAGATAGGAGTATGCAGCAAAAATAGCAAGAAGGAGTATTGAATGTGATATATTTGCTGCTGAAATAATAAATTGACTATGTCAAATTTGTTGAAGATTTGAATTTTGAATTTTTTTGTTGCATATTTTTTAGGGATTTTATTCTGCTGATTTGTTATATTTTTTTGTATAAATATGTTCATGGGTTGATAAATAAATTATCAGTTTTTCAGAGCATAAGTAAAATTCCTTTCATATTATATCAAGATATACCAACTGCCAAGCCAAGGGGTTGCAATATAGTTCGACTAATGATGGATCGAGCTACTCTTGTTGAGCTGTTATTTTCTTGGATCAGGTATCTTCGAAGACAACATCTAGTAGATGTAACCGATATTTTTAACTTGCTAAGTTGGGAAAAGAATCAACGACTTTTGAAACTTGGGCACATAATACTTCTTCACGTGTCTGTGTCTGTTCTGGTAAGTTAAACGACTCTGGGCAACATCTCTAATCATCATTAAAAATCGGTTTTGAACTCTCTCGAGCCTTGTTGAGATTATTTAATTTATCATAATATTCTCTATGCCTATGATACTTTACAATGCAATAGGAGATAATGAGCAAGTCACTCTAATTTCCCGAATCATGCCGCCGCTAAAAGGTGAGCAATCAAATGGGAACGACATTGATGGATTGATATGTTATGTTGTAACATGCAATTGAAGTGGTTTATAGTTTTAATATTGAATACAAGATGTATTTAATCATGTAATATGATATGAATATTTCGTTTTCCAACGTTTCATTTTCTTTATCCGAATTGTTTGTTGATGGTAATGCAGATTATTTTGTTTTGGAGAGAGTCAAAAACTTAAACTCGGTAAGTATTTTGAACAATAACTTTAGCTAGTGCTTCCTGGAAAAAAATGTAGTTAGTTTCTAATTTAAGTTTAAATTAAAATCTATATAAAATCAAGTCATATATATATAAATGCTTTAATTATAACAAAAATATAATTGTGATCAATTCAATGATTAAAAGAGAACATCAAATAACCACATAATAATTCAAGCTCCTTAAACTTGGGCACATAATACTTCTTCTCTTCATGTGTATGTTCTGGTAAGTAAAACGGCGCTGGGCAACATCTCTAATCATCATTAAAAATCGGTTTTGAACTCTCTCGAACCTTGTTGAGATTATTTAATTAATCATAATATTCTCTAGGTGTAGGATAATGCAATAGAAGATAATGAGCAAGTCACTATAATTTCCCGAATCACGCCGCCGCTAAAAGGTGAGCAGTCAAATGGGAACGACATTGATGGATTAATAGGTTATGTTGTAACATGCAATTGAAGTGGTTTATAGTTTTAATATTGAATACAAGATGTATTTAATCCCTTTTTTCTGGCATTTTAACCTGGTTTTTATTTGAAACATGTAATATTATATGAATATTTCGTTTTCCAACGTTTCATTTTTTTTATCCAAATTGTTTGTTGATGGTAATGCAAATTATTTTGTTTTGGAGAGAGTCAAAAACTTAAACTCGGTAAGATTTTGAACATAACTTTAGCTTGTGCTTCCAGGAAAAAAATGTAGTTAGTTTCTAATTTAAGTTTAAATTAAAATCTATATAAAATCAAGTCATATATATATAAATGCTTTAATTATAACAAAAATATAATTGTGACCAAATCAATGATTAAAAGAGAACATCAAAGAACCACATAATAATTCAAGCTCCTTATTATAATCAAACAAGTAGAAAAGAAAAAAACAAGGGAGCTCTTTCGTATAGTCTGGCTATATTTTAGTTATTCACCCAAAATTGTCCTTGCAGATATTGAATCACATTCTTGTCAACTTGAAATGCTTTCGTAAGAACATCGATAGAAATCGGTGGTTCTGAGCCAAAAACAGCATTTGCAATAGTGATGACTCCAGGATTTTGGCTACTTAACCCGGCAAATGCGACGACATTGGTTTTTCCAGTATTGAACTGGAAATGAATGAGGCCCTCGGGGAACACAAACACATCTCCTGGATACAATGTCTTGGTAAAAAGCTTGTTCTTTTGGTTGGGATTTGCTGGATTCGAAGTCACAAACCCAACATATAGAGTTCCTTCAACGACAACGAGGATTTCAGTGGCACGAGGGTGCATGTGAGGGGGGTTGAGCCCATATGGTGCATAATCTATACGAACCAATGAAATGCCCAGAGTATTGAGTCCGGGTAATTGGTTTACATTGACCGGAGTAACTCTTGAACCCAATGCATTTGATGTGTTTCCAGGCTTGTTGAGACCCCTAAAGAGAAAATCGTCTGCGTTGACCATGTTTGGATTCTTGCAAATCTTTCCATTCACAAACACTACATCAAACATACATAACTTTAGTTAAACTTAACAAATGTGAGAGGAAACCAAATTATGATTAGTAATGCATATAAATTTCAAATAAATTGAACAAAATAATCCTGTATATTTAAATCTTATATTTTCTATAAAGTTAAAAATGGATTAATATATATATTAGAGAACATTGAACATAATTAATTACCAGAAGCTTGTAAATCATTAACCGCAACACAAAAGTCTTGAAGAGGACTGGGATCAGATGCAGATGTTAAGGAATAAATCAAAGTCAATACAAAAAAACCTAAAATGAATCGAATGGCCATCTTAAATATCGAAGCTGCTAGGAATGGATTGCACTTTAGTAATATTGCGGTTGTGGTATTTGAGTTTGAGGTGGTTTCAAATATGCAAAATCTAAGTGTATTTATACTTGAAAAGTTTGAACAAGTCGAGTAATTTCCTTAATAAACAATTGTCCTAATTCATTTACCTGCGAAGTTGGATAACCTACCCTCGACTTTTTCTTTGACGACTACGATATATTAATTAACAGCTTAATTTATACACAATCATTAGTTTATTGTTTCATGTAGATACAATCAGCAGTAAGTAACTGACTCAGTTTATTAATAGAAAGGGTCAATTTTCACATATGTTTTAATGGTTTTCTCATGTATTCAGTTTTATTATATACTCATGGAGGCAATCAATGACATTTATTTCTATGGTTTAATTATTCATTCAATAACTACACAATTTATACATACTTAAGTACGTAGATACTATCTATAAATTAAAGTGTTCTGAATGGAAAGTGTTGGGGTACAACAATTATCCTTACAGCGTGATCGGTCGAAAGTGTGGTGTTTGTGCTGCTGTACGCTTTAAAAGATTTGAGTTGCACCATTACCATCAACTATAGTTTTTGGTGAAGCGACAAGCGATTAATCATACAGAAAGCTTTTATATAGCATTAAAAAATTGATATATATATATATATATATATATATATATATTAAATATTTCAAATACACGATAGAAAGAGTAAATGATGGTTCGCATGTTGTAGAAACTTCGTTTACAAGTTTTATCTTAAAAAGTTTATTTTAAATAATTTAGAATATTTATTTTTATAACTAATTATAAGAAAATGGAAGTTCAAAAGTTTTTGGATTGCGTTATGTGGTGCAATAGTTTGAAAAATATGGAAGCATAGGAATCATTTGATCTTCAAAGAGGGAAATAAGGAGATGCATCAAGAGATCGAAGAAATTAAATTAAACACTTGGTTTTGGTTGTAGACACGCACATCTGACTTTCCTTTCTCGGTATCAGATTGGTTTCAAAATCCTACTCAATGCCCGGGAATTAATTGATTTTGGAACATATGTTTGTCTCAAATAACATTAAATTGATAGGACTTTTATCATCCGGTGATATAAGGTAAAATGAATCTCAAATATCATCCATTTACACATGAAGAAACCAATCGTATTGTCATTCCAAAATATGTTTCCTCAATGCATCACACAATGCCACACTTATCATCCTACTTCGCCTTGAGTGGAAGTTATTTTCCTTATAATTATACAGACAATTGACTTGATTTTGTGCTCCATCGTCTCCCAAACTTGAATTAAACATTAGGTTCTTCATTAATTTATTCATCCTATCAAGTCCATGTGTTCATAATATGGAATAGACTTCGGAATTTGTAAAAAATCAAGTCATTTTCAAGTATGGTAATTAATTTGATTATATCATAATATAAATTTCACTAATAAAATCGATTCCAATGACATCAAACTCTACAATTGTAGTTCATTAGTGGACATGGTTTGTTTTCTTCACATCTAGGTTCCGAAACTCACACTATACTGTTGTGAGGGCCCGGTCCTAATCATACGTTTAATTATCACACAATGATGTTTTTACTGTCAACAGCGGAAGATTAGTTTTAAAAGTACCAAGATTTGGCCCTAAATTTTTTTCCGATAAATATATCAATATACTTTTAAGTCAATACTGAAAATATATATATGTAATACTATTTCTCATCCATCATAATTTCGCATAATTCATTAATCAGGTACTAATCAAATTCCCATACACTTCATACTTAAAAATACATCTACTCGGGGCATACCCCGGTGCATGAATTCTTATCAAAATCCTTTAACATAAACCGGGGCACAGTACTCGATAAAAATAACCTGAAATCCCTCTCACGGAGCTCTGGTACTCCTCGATGCTTCCTCTCGAGCATCTTCAGGATGTCCACATGTACTCCATGTCCTGCCTACACAACAAAGACACGACATCACCTAAGAAGGGCGTCAGTAACCCTAGTACGATAAACAAGTGATATCACAATAATATGATAATTTATCATGCGATGCTTGCTATGCATGAATGCAATGCGTATACGATATAACAATCTCAAAGTGTCGATATGTCCGGAGTCAAAAGAAAGATCATCAACAATATCAAGCTCGAGTAGAGGGTGGTGACACACACAATGCGATGTGTTGTGCCCAGTATCCCTCGTGTCTAGGTCCGGCAACAACGTACGTGACTACTGTACCTACCTAAACTGCATATCATCGTCGTGCCCAGCGTCCCATGACACTATAGATCTCATCATGATCAAATCATTTCAAAGGTGCAGTAAGATGAATATGATATGCCCAATGTTCATGCATCTCAATGTATCGTGTAATCTCAAATGATGCAGCTCAATATATATCATGTAATCGCATATCATGCAGTTCAATGTATTATAGAATCACATATACTACAGTTCAACATGTCATATAATTACATATGAATCACATAATGACAAATAAATCATACATCGGGAACATCACATGTCTTTGTCAGACATCATGATAGAACCTATTTTCTACATACCTTAACCGAGCAAATAAAAATCAAGGACTTCTGTACTTCTCAATTTGACATCGGTATATCACAACCTTCAATTATCTTGTAGATTGGAGCACCAAACAACCACCTAAGTCGACCCAAGATGGATACACGAGCCAAACACGTAGCCTCTTGCTCTAACTTCCACCATTTCAATTTCTATGCTTGCTCCTTCTAAATATCCACTTGCATGTGGTTTTGATCAAGTGTTTAGGAGATTTTTGGGGTGGATTTTTTGTCTCTTAGGAGAGAGTGTGGAAGAATTCATCTAACGAGGAAGAAAGAGGGAACTAAGGTCTTAAAAGAAGAAAAGGGGTGACAACTTCAATGCTTGGGTGGAGGAGTTTTGTGCAAAGTGTCAATCATTTAGCCAAGTGTCTAATGATAGGTGTCCAAGGTGGTGTTGTAGGATTTTAGTGCATTAATCATACTAGAATATCATGTAAGGTATAATTATGTGTATGGTGCATACCTATATATGTATGCATCGACATATAAACACATTTTAGTGTGTTGTGGTCCGGAACAGTTTAATTCATAGTCAAATGGGAACGACATTGATGGATTTACAATGCATTAGAAGATGATGAGCAGTCACTATAATTTCCACAATTGTGCCGTCGCTAAAAGGTGAGCAGTCAAATACGAACGACATTGATGAATTGATAGTTTATGTTGTAACATGCGATTGAAGTAGTTTATAGTTTTAATATTGAATACAAGATGTATTTAATCCCTTTTTTTTGGCATTTTAGTCTCGCTTTTATTTGAATCATGTAATATTATATGAATATTTCGTTTTCCAACGTTTCATTTTTTTTATCCGAATTTGTTTGTTGATGGTAATGCAAATTATTTTGTTTTGGAGAGAGTCAAAAACTTAAACTCGGTAAGATTTTGAACATAACTTTAGCTTGTGCTTCCAGGAAAAAAAATGTAGTTAGTTTCTAATTTAAGTTTAAATTAAAATCTATATAAAATCAAGTCATATATATATAAATGCTTTAATTATTATAATTGTGACCAAATCAATGATTAAAAGAGAACATCAAAGAACCACATAATAATTCAAGCTCCTTATTATAATCAAACAAGTAGAAAAGAAAAAAACAATGGAGCTCTGCCGTGTAGTGTGGCTATATTTTAGTTATTCACCCAAAATTGTCCTTGCAGATATTGAATCACATTCTTGTCAACTTGAAATGCTTTCGTAAGAACATCGATAGAAATCGGTGGTTCTGAGCCAAAAACAGCATTTGCAATGGTGATGACTCCAGGATTTTGACTACTTAACCCGGCAAATGCGACGACATTGGTTTTTCCAGTATTGAACTGGAAATGAATGAGGCCCTCGGGGAACACAAACACATCTCCTGGATACAATGTCTTGGTAAAAAGCTTGTTCTTTTGGTTGGGATTTGCTGACGACAACAAGGATTTCAGTGGCACGAGGGTGCGTGTGAGGGGGGTTGAGCCCATATGGTGCATAATCTATACGAACCAATGAAATGCCCAGAGTATTGAGTCCGGGTAACTGGTTTACATTGACCGGAGTAACTCTTGAACCCAATGCATTTGATGTGTTTCCGGGCTTGTTGAGACCCCTAAAGAGAAAATCGTCCGCGTTGACCATGTTTGGATTCTTGCAAATCTTTCCATTCACAAACACTGCATCAAACATACATAACTTTAGTTAAACTTAACAAATATGAATGGAACTCAAATTATGATTAGTAATGCATATAAATTTCAAATAAACTGATCAAAATAATCCTGTATATTGAAATCTTATATTTTCTATAAAGTTAAAAATGGAATTAATATATATATTAGAGAACATTGCACATAATTAATTACCAGAAGCTTGTAAATCATTAACCGCAACACAAAAGTCTTGAAGAGGACTGGGATCAGATGCAGATGCTAAGGAATAAATCAAAGTCAATACAGAAAAACCTAAAATGAATCGAATGGCCATCTTAAATATCGAAGCTGTTAGGAATGGATTGCACTTTAGTAATATTGCGGTTGTGGTATTTGAGTTTGAGGTGGTTTCAAATATGCAAAATCTAAGTGTATTTATACTTGAAATGTGTGAACAAGTCGAGTAATTTCCTTAATAAACAATTGTCCTAATTCATTTACCTGCGACATTGGATAACCTACCCTCGACTTTTTCTTTGACGACTAAGATTTATTAATTAACAGCTTAATTTATACACAATCATTAGTTGATTGTTTCATGCAGATATAATCAGCCGTGACTGACTCAGTTTATTAATTGAAAGCGTCAATTTTCACATATTTGTTTAATGGTAATTTTCACATGTATTCAGTTTTATTATATGCTCATGGAGACAATCAATGACATTTATTTTATAGGTTTAATTATTCATTCAATAACTACACAATCTATGCATACGTAAGTACGTAGATTATATTTGAAACAAAAATTTGTAATTAGTATTGATTAAAAACAAAATATTATGATTATTTTTTATTAAAAACAATTTACATGAGGTTATATTTGATTAATTATAAAAATTTAAGACTAATATTGTAAAGATCCCTGTCATATACGACCATTTTTTAAAGTTACCCGATATAAATTAACTAGATTTATTTGGATGCTTTTGAATTCCATAATTAAAAATCTATTACAATTGACCTACTCTCCCCAATGAGAAAAAAAAAAGTAGAGTTAGGTAGGAAAAAGATATATTAAATTGGTGTTTAAATTAATTGTCTAGTTAGATATAGTTAACAATTAGTCGTCGTTGAAATATATTGCATACTGTGCAAGATTAGTGTAATTGCAAACGATACAGATCAAAGTTGCTTCGTCTGTTAAATAACGTATCCCACTTGTTCATGTGAATAATGATGGTTCGCTCGTTGTAGAAACTTCGTTCTCTTGCAGTTAATGAAAACCAAACTCCATAAAATTCTTGCTAGTTTTCAAGCAAAAATAAGGAACTTAAACTTGGAATAACAATGTGTGTGTGTGACTGTGTGTTTGTCCCAAATAACATTAAATTGAGAGGACTTTTATGATATGGTAAATTTAAGCTCAAATATCATCCATTTACACATGAATAAACCAATCGTAAATATGTTTCCTTAATGCATCACACTCCATTTTCCCCCCATTCTGTCTCGCCTTGAGTTGAAGTTATTTTCCTTATAATTATACGTACAATTGACTTGATTTTGTGCATCATCGTATCTCCCAAAGCTTGAATTAAACATTATGTTCTTCATTAATTCATCCTATCAAATCCATGTGATCATAGTGGGGAATAGGCTTCGGAATTTATAAAAAATCTAGTCATTCGAGTATCGTAATTAATTTGATTATTAAATATAAATTTAACTAATAAAACCGATTCCAATTACGTCAAACTCTAAAATTGTAGTTCCTATTAATGGAAATTGTTTTGTTACCTCCTTTTTTGGTTCGATTTGATAACAAATGAATTTGTACATCAAGAGAAAAATCTGGAAGAAGTTGCTGATCTTAGGCCATCAAAAGGAAAGAGGCGATGGATCCCTCCTGTGACCTACTGTTCCATTGGCTTTTAATGACTATATGCTAATGGGCTTTTTTCATTTAAGCCCTTAAATTAGGGCCTTTTATTAGTTGATTAATTGGGCCAAAATAAATGATAAATGAGTTAATAAAATATTGGAATGGGCCTAGGTTAATGGCCAAGATAAATGGGCCCTTGTATCTTGTCAGATCGGGTCGAGCCCACAGAATTCGGGTCCAAACCGCACCGGGACAATTATCGGGGTATCATGAGTATCCCCCTCTAGTCGAGCTAGAGTAGCGCTGTATCGACTCCAACTGGTTAGGTGAGGACCCGGACCGGTAGTCCTTCAAATGCCAAACCATGATGTGACCTTGCGCCGCGCCGAGTTCCCCAGTCACGCTGTCAGCAGAGCCATGATAATTTGAATGTCGATCCTTGATAGAATAGGCGCTCGTAGAACCCATACGAGTAACCGGCATAATGGAACTGAAGCTACTATAATCGAGAATTCCGAGCTGACAAAGGTGATCGAGAGCCCCGAGGTGATAAAACTGAGCTGAGAAGCAAATAAACATATCCGAACTCCAGGAATAAGAAATATTCCGAGCAAATAAGACCAATACGGACTATGTTTATCTTGGTTGAGCCGGCCTGAGCAAATAAAGCTCGCCCGACCTAAGCTCCAGGGATGATAAAATAAGTGAAAGAATGATCGCCCAACCTGAGCTCCTGAGATAATGTACGAGAAAATAATGCACATCCGACCTGATATGACAAAAATTGCTCTCCCGGCCAGATCTTAGAATAAGTACGAGCAAACTACGCTCGCCCGACCCGATCTAAGCTCCGAAGAAATATGTATGAGCTAAATAATATTGGTCCGAGCTAAGCTGAACTCTGAACTCCATAATCAATAAAGCTTAGCTCCGTTCCATAGCAGATAAAACCCGTCGAACTCCAGAGCTAATAAACGTATGGACATCCAGAGTTAATAAATATGCCATGCTGAGCAAACAGAATACAGCTGAACTCCAGAAATGATCCATGGACAGCTAATAAATCCGAGTTGATATAATAGTAAAGCTATGCGTTGAGTAAATTGATATAGCCGAGCCCCAGACAATCAACATGGAGCAAATAAGGCTCCAGATTGTTGAAACTGAGCTGTTATATTTGCAGGGATGACCTGTCGCCTGTGCATGGATGACCTGCAATAACAACTGTAATAATAACTCGGAATAATTCTAAGTACAGAATTAAATCTTGAAACAAGGCTGACCTATTTTCTTGGCAGGGCTGACCTGCAGTAAATATCTCGAAATAATTCTAAGTACAGAAATAAATCTTAAACAGGGCTGACCTGTTTTCTTGGCAGGGCTGACCTGCAATAATGGCTAGAAATAATTCTAAGTACAGAATTAAATACAAAACAGGGCTGACCGGTTATGTTAGCAGGGCTGACCTGCTATGTTAGCAGGGCTGACCTGCAATAATAACTCGAAATAATTCTAAGTACAGAATTAAATGTTAAACAGGGCTGACCTGTTAATCTGTGCAGGGCTGACCTGCATTAACAACTAGAAATAATTCTGAGAATTAAATATTAACAGGGCTGACCTGTTATTTGTGCAGGGCTGACCTGCAATAATAACTAGAAATAATTCTAAGTACAGAATTAAATCTTAACAGGCTGACCTGTTATCTTGGCAGGGCTGACCTGCAAAATGACTAGAAATAATTCTAAGAGAATTAAATCTTAACAGGGCTGACCTGTTATTTGCGCAGGGCTGACCTGCAATAACAACTAGAAATAATTCTGAGAATTAAATCTTAACAGGGCTGACCTGTTATTTGTGCAGGGCTGACCTGCAATGATAACTAGAAATAATTCTAAGTACAGAATTAAATCTTAACAGGCTGACCTGTTTTCCGGCAGGGCTGACCTGCAGTAATAACTCGAAATAATTCTAAATACAGAATTAAATCTTAAACAGGGCTGACCTGCATTAACTCTGAAGATAAACCGAGCACATACAGCTCGTACGTCCTGAATTCCAGAGCTAATAGATATGCGAAGATAGAGCTCATCTGAATTCACGAAGTGAAAGATGTCCTGAGCTCTTGAGATGATAAAATGCTGAGCAAATAAAGCTCATCTCATCTTATCCCAGAGTAAAATATGAGCTGATAAGACATGTCTGGGCTGGACTCCAGATAATAAATATGAGCGGATAAGACCTGTCCGGATTGGACTCCAGATAATAAATATGAGCGGATAAGACCTGTGCTAATATTTGCCAGGGCCTCATACACCTGGGCTTAAGCAATCAGGGCGGACCTGTGCTGATATTTGCCACGGCCTCATACACGTGGGCTTAAGCAATCAGGGCGGACCTGTGCTAGTATTTGCCAGGGCCTCATACACCTGGGCTTAAGCAATCAGGGCGGACCTGTGCTAAATATTTGCCAAGGCCTCATACACTTGGGCTTAAGCAATCAGGGCGGACCTGCGCTACTGTTTGCCAGGGCCTCATTCACCTGGGCTTAAGCAATCAGGGCGGACCTGTGCTAATGTTTGCCAGGGCCTCATTCACCTGGGCATAAGCAATCAGGGCGGACCTGTGCTAAATATTTGCCAAGGCCTCATACACTTGGGCTTAAGCAATCAGGGCGGACCTGTGCTAAATATTTGCCAAGGCCTCATACACTTGGGCTTAAGCAATCAGGGCGGACCTGTGCTAATGTTTGCCAGGGCCTCATTCACCTGGCTTAAGCAATCAGGGCGGACCTGTGCTAAATATTTGCCAAGGCCTCATACACTTGGGCTTAAGCAATCAGGGCGGACCTGTGCTAAATATTTGCCAAGGCCTCATACACTTGGGCTTAAGCAATCAGGGAGGACCTGTGCTAATGTTTGCCAGGGCCTCATTCACCTGGGCTTAAGCAATCAGGGCGGACCTGTGCTAAATATTTGCCAAGGCCTCATACACTTGGGCTTAAGCAATCAGGGCGGACCTGTGCTAAATATTTGCCAAGGCCTCATACACTTGAGCTTAAGCAATCAGGGCGGACCTGTGCTAATGTTTGCCAGGGCCTCATACACCTGGGCTTAAGCAATCAAGGCGGACCTGTGCTAATGTTTGTCAGGGCCTCATTCACCTGGGCTTAAGCAATCAGGGCGGACCTGTGCTAAATATTTGCCAAGGCCTCATACACTTGGGCTTAAGCAATCAGGGCGGACCTGTGCTAATGTTTGCCAGGGCCTCATACACCTGGGCTTAAGCAATCAGGGCGGACCTGTACTAATGTTTGCCAAGGCCTCATACACTTGGGCTTACTACGAATATCTCATCCGAACACCCCATCATCACATCATCCGAATAAGTTCATCCAAAATCCAGAACAAATAAAGATCCCGAGCTGATGAATAAGGCCTTACTGCGAGATGGCATGCCTGAGCTGATATAATAGGGGCTTACTGCAAGATTGCATGCCCGAGCTGATCTCCTGATGTGGGGCTTACTGCGAGATTGCATGCCCAAGCTGTCGTATAATAGGGGCTTACTGCAAGATTGCATGCCCGAGCTGAACTTCTGAATTGGGGCTTACTGCGAGATTGCATGCCCGAGCTGTCGTATAATAGGGGCTTACTGCAAGATTGCATGCCCGAGCTGAACTTTTGAATTGGGGCTTACTGCGAGATTGCATGCCCGAGTTGTGGTGCACTGAGGTCAATCTGAAATAGTGATATAGTGCAACACAAAATATATATGAAATAGTAGCTAGAAGAAATAACCGTAAATAATAGCATGTAGACTGAGCATCGAAGTCAGGGCTGATTGATGTGGTCTAGTTGATGGCGGAGTCCTAGACCGAGATAGCCGAGGCCGAACTGAGGCCTAAGGTCGAGGTGATCCGATGCCGAGCTGATGGCTGGATTTGAACCACGTGCATAATCAACACAGGTCGAGCATAAGCAAGGTGCACATAGCCAACACGTCCTTGACTCGATGCAAAGTACTCGTGCCTAAATTATTCCCGGTGAAACCAAGAAGAAAAAATGAAGCAACAAGGAAATACAAATTTTCCAGCAGGTTGAGATTCCTCGAATCATTAGATCAATTTGCCCCTCAGACATGGTGATACATGCTATGTTTCCATGGAATCTGATTGAGAAATTGTTGCCCATAAACATGATTTGGATGAATATAAAGCTTCTGCTTTTCATTGTGAGCAATAGTTGAAGCATCCATTGGACTCATAGGAGAAGCCGAGTAAGTCGGCGAGAAGCTTGATAACTCATGGGGTTTTTGGGGAACCCCTTTGTATCTGATGCGAACCCGTATAATGCTCGACAGTATGACTATCAGTACAATTTGTCTTCAGACCATCCAACTTAGAAACAAAAGAGACATGACTGACACTTTATATTTGAATATTCTGAATATCCTAGAGCAAGAGGACAATATTATTCTGAAACTTGAGACATGATGGTTCTCACCAAAATGGATTTGAGACCTCTAAAAGTCTATAAGATGGTGGATGAATTCAAAACGAAGAGAAACCCTGAGCACACCGTGCGGCAATTCACCGTACGAACCTCACCCAAACCAGCGGGGAAGGCCACAGTCAAAGCAGCATACAACATATCCCCATTTCCTGTTTGTCCCTTGGCCCAAAATCGTAGATCACAAGACACCCCACAAAATCACAGATTACAATTTGGATGTCCTTTTTGTGAAGTGGATTATTGGTTGATGTTATTCCCATTTTCTCCCAATTATCACTTACTTCTCCTGCTCTTCCATAAACTAAAGAGTTCGGTCAAAGCAACAAATAAAAAAAAATATATATATACTGACTTCTCTACAGAGGAGTTAACACACATCATTCATTCGTAATTCTATCCATGTGTTCAGTTTGTTCGAGAGATGAATGATTAATTCAGGCAAAAAATAGAATGGAACAACAAAATCATATAGGCAACAAATACTTGAAGAACCACCCACCACAGATCATAAAAATAAACATGGGCAGAATCCAACCCTAAAGAGGAGAAAAATTCCTGACCAAGATAGCCGTGTAGGTGGTCTCGATACTCAAAGACGCCAGGGAAACCACAGGTCCGAGAAGATCAGAAAAATAGTGAGGGAGACACCACCTTCCTCATTCGCCCCGTCTCGGCGCAGCCCAGCCGACATATGAAGCTCACCCAGAACGTCTTTTCCCCGGAGCAAAGGTGCGCAGCTACGGAACTCTTGAAGCGACTCAACATCAAAGAACTGTAACTGACCCTTCTTTTACGTTAACATCAAAAATCAAATCCACCTCCCGTAATATTTTTACATCCTTCACAATAAACTCGTCTTCTTCTTCATGGGGCTTGCGACCCGCCTAAATCTCGTTATTCCGGCCATAGCAGCGCCTCATTTCAGTTTCATCACTACGTGTGCCTCGGCCATTATCAGCGTGTAGATGCAAAACCAGTCGGGTAGATCCGAAAGATAGAGAAAGAGACGTCTCTTCCTCACTCGCCTCAGATGAGATGAATATTAGCAGCTCATGCACCACTGGCCATGGTTGTTGCCTAGACTCGACACAGGCCAGCAATGGCAACACAACCCAGCCGCTACCTCCGGCAGCTCCAGAGACCATAGACCCGAGCTCATCTCCCAGTCTCACAGGAGCCACTCGCAACCAGAAGCTCTTCGCCCAGAGCTGTCCGAGATGTCTGAAGCTCATCTCTAAAACCAGTCCACGAAACCATTTCAAAAATCCCCAGACTCTCCCCTCCTCATTGCCCAGACTGTCCGAAAAACCTCCTTCAAAAACAGCCCCAAAATAAAAATCGACGTCTTACCTCGATTTCCCACGGACGGCGCCAATTTGTTACCTCCTTTTTTGGTTCGATTTGATAACAAATGAATTTGTACATCAAGACAAAAATCTGGAAGAAGTTGCTGATCTTAGGCCATCAAAAGGAAAGAGGCGATGGATCCCTCCAGTGACCTACTGTTCCATTGGCTTTTAATGACTATATGCTAATGGGCTTTTTTCATTTAAGCCCTTAAATTAGGGCCTTTTATTAGTTGATTAATTGGGCCAAAATAAATGATAAATGAGTTAATAAAATATTGGAATGGGCCTAGGTTAATGGCCAAGATAAATGGGCCCTTGTATCTTGTCAGATCGGGTCGAGCCCACAGAATTCGGGTCCAAACCGCACCGGGACAATTATCGGGGTATCATGTTTGTTTTCTTGACTTTTAGGTTCCGAATTGAAATTAACTCACATTATAGTGTAATACTTATCAATGGTGGAATCATGCTTTAAAATAATATTTTGTATTTTTAGACAAGTATACACGCAAGAGGAATCTCGTCTAAAAGATGAGTGTGACAAAAATGCATATATTACGTTGGATGTGTGGTCAAACCAGAAAAGATAAAATAAGGAATGAATAAATTCGAGCTGAAGTAGGTGTTACTTGCATAGAAGATAAGATGCAAGAAAATCGTTTATGTTGGTTTGGTCACATACGACGTAGGCCCAGTAATGCACATATTCGTCGAGTATAGTCAAAGGATTTCGATCCTTTCACGAGAGCAAGGGGATGACCGAAAAAGACATAGCTCGAAGTTATATACAAATATTTGGAGTCCAAAGGGATCAACGAGGATATTTAACAGAAAGAAGCTCTTGGAGAAGACTGACGCATGTGCACGGACCTGGCTTGATGTTATCTATGATTCATGTCACTTGTTTCGAAAATCGGACCGGACCGTCCAGTTCAACCGATGACCGTGTTTGGTCCGGTCTGGTTGACCCTCTAAATCCACCCGACCGGCGAATCGGTCGGTTCCTTCATTTTCCTTTTTTTACATAAATTTTTATTTATTTTTGTTAAACTTATAAACTAAATGTTTAGAACAAAAATATATTATATATAATTTTTTGTTATTGAAATAATTACAAAATAATATTTATGTAATTATCAAAAAATTCATATAATTTCATAATAGATGTCTCGTATATATAAATATATTTAGTTTCTCGTAAATTTTAAAAGATGTGAATCATTTCATATTTTTAAAATATTTTCTTATCCTTTTGGGACATTGTTCTTTTTGGACGTTGCTTGTTGTTTTTCAGATGTCTTATTGTTTTTCTTTTATGTTGAACATTTGGAATTGATGTGTTTTTTAAGTTGGACATATTATATTGTCGTAATGATATTTTTTTATTGTGAATACACGATATACATAATTAGAAAAATTAAAATAGATATTACATAATGTTAACATCATCACCTGTTGAACCAGTGGTTTAACCGGTCGAACAGATCGAACATGTAACCAGAAGGGCACCGTTTCATGTCCAAACCGATTTTGAAAATACTGGTTCATGTAGTCTACCACAATCCATTGAAATTAAATGCTTAGTTGTTCTTGGTGTTTTATTAATCATGTCTACATGTTCATGAATCTGAAGCGAACGAATGATACACTATGTTGCATCGACACTCCAAAAAATCACCACATGCAGTGTCGGACACTCCGCGGACACGGACACGGACACGGCATGATATGAGTGCGACACGGTGTCGGACACGCCACATGGCGTGTCTGGGTCTTTTTTTTAAAAAAAAACATTTCGACACGTTTCAGACACGACATGGACACTGCAGGACACCCAAGGACACGAGAAAATGATTTTTTTAATATTTTTTTAAAAAATAATTTTTTAAAAAATTTTATAGTTCTTTTTTTTTTTACAAAAATGATAGAAAAAATAGAACTTTTTTGATGTTTTAATTGGTGAATGAAATGTCTACAACTTGACATCATTTTCAATTTTATTATTCAAATATTTGATAAATAAAGTTTTTCTTGAATTTTAGTATATTATAACATAATTGATATGCAGAATATATATAAAAAAATAAAAAATTATTGTCGTATCCTAGAAGTGCCGTGTCCTGTAATTTTTAAAAATCCGTGTCGCCGTGTCCGTGTCGTGTCGTACCTGTATTCCCGTATTCGTGTCCATGCAGCATAGATGATACATGATGCTTGTTTAACAAATTTTACATATTTTTTCAGAAGAAAATTGTAACTGTAAATTGCAATAACTTATTATTAAATCAATGAAAAGAGACAATACAATATTGAGCAATAAAATCAATTGTATATCGATCAATCTTTATTTTCCACAATGATTAAAGAGAATATCAAAGAACCATTTAATTATTCATACTCCTTATTTTACACAAACAAGTAGAAAAGAAAAATAATGGACAAATAGAAAAGAAAAATAATGGAGCTTTGCCGTTTGAGTCTGGTTTTATTTTAGTTGTTATTCATCCAAAATTGTCCTTGGAGATATTGGATAACGTTCTTGTCAACCTGGAATGCCTTTCTAAGAACATCGATGGAAATCGGTGGTTCGGAGCCAAAAACAGCATTTGCAATGGTGATGACTCCAGGATTCTGACTACTTAACCCGGCAAATGCGACAGCATTGGTTTTTCCAGTATTGAACTGAAAATGAATGAGGCCTTCAGGAAACACAAACACATCTCCTGGATACAATGTCTTGGTAAAAAGCTTGTTCTTCTGGTTAGGATTTGCTGGATTCGAAGTCACAAACCCAACGTACAAAGTTCCTTCAACGACAACGAGGATTTCAGTGGCACGAGGGTGCGTGTGGGGTGGGTTGAGCCCGTATGGTGCGTAATCTATACGAACCAATGAAATTCCCAGAGTATTGAGTCCGGGTACCTGGTTTACATTGACCGGAGTGACTCTTGAACCCAATGGATTTGATGTGTTTCCGGGCTTGTTGAGACCCCTAAAGAAAAAATCATTCGCAGTGACCATGTTTGGGTTCTTGCAAATCTTTCCATTCACAAACACTGCAACAAACATATATACTTTTGCATGAACTTATGAAACGTGCAATGAAACCAAATAAGGAGTAAAATGCAAATAAATCGTAAAATTTCGAATAAGATGATCAAAATAATGTCAAACAAGCAAATATTATAATTTCTACAAAGCTAAAAAAGTAAAATTAATTTATACATGAGAACATGTATAAAATTAATTACCAGAAGCTTGTGAATCGTTAACCGCAACACAGAAATCTTGAAGGGGACCCGGATCAGATGCAGTCGTTAGTGAACAAATCAAAGTTAATACAAAAAAACCTAGAAAGAATCGCATGGCCATCTTAAATATTGAAGCCTATTAGGAATGGATTAATAATACACTTGATTACAATTGCTGCTGAAGTGATTGAGCTCGAGAAGTGGTTTCAAATGCACAAAATGTAAGGGTATTTATACTTGAAATATTTGAACAGGTCAAGTAATATAATATCCTTAATAAACAATAGGTTTGAACTTGTCCTATTTCATTTACCTGTGGAATTGGATAACTTACCCAGTCCTAATTCCTTAACTTTTGACTATGATTAATTAGTTAACATAGTATTTATCTATGTTTCATTTGTAAAATCTTATAAAAAGTGACTCAACAAGGGTAGAAGCCCAAGAAATATGTAGAAATCGACCATGTCAATCAAATATTAATTAATACCTTAATTTATACACAATCATTTCATGCAAATATAATCAGCCGTGACCGATTCAGTCTTTTAATTTTCGCATGTATTCAGTTTTATTATATGCTCATGGAGATTTTCAATGGCATGAAAGTTACCCGATAAAATCAACTATTTTTATTTTGATGCTTTTGAATTCCATAACTAAAAATCTATTACAATTGACCTACTCTCCCCAATGAGAAAAAAAGAAGTAGATTTAGGTAGGGAAAAGATATATTCAACTGGTGCTTTAAATTAATTGTCTAGTTAGGGTTAGTTAACAATTAATCGTCGCTGAAATTAATGCATACTGTGCAAGATTATTCTAATTGCAAACAATACAGACATATGACAAGATCAAAGTTTCTTCATCTGTTAGTAACGTATCCGACTTGTTCATGTTCCAACTTTTTCATAAAATTTTTATTGGTGGTTTTGGTAGCAGGTATTCTTCGGGGTTGGTGTTGAGTGTTTGATACTCCTCCTCCGTAGATATTGCAGGGAATGGTGGTGGATACTGCGGCGGTGGTGTTGGATGAGGGTTGTGTTAAAGACTGTTTTTTGTTAATGCGGAAGCCATGTATTCCAGCGAATATATATATATATATATATATATATATATATATATATATATATATATATATATATATTGATACTCCTGAAAAGTGTGATGATCTCTAAGTATCAATAAGAGGCCAGTACGCCTCTCTTTCTATCTTCTTCAACGAACCGAATGGAAAAGCTAAATCATGTAATGACCTGCTAAGATTTGAAACAAAATGTTAGAAGGGTGCCGGAATATTTTCCGGCGGGTCCCCTCCGACGCTCAAGTCAGGTGACGGGAGATATTGGGAAAATCTGTAAGGGAATAGCTGTTGTATGTAAGTGTATATAGGAACATGCATACCTGAAATCCTGAATTAGCTTGCTATTTATAGGCGTGTTTCAGGATGTGCAATTTGGATTAGTAAGGTCATGATCTACACGACCCCTGAAATATTGGAACACATCGCCTGATCATAATTTGAGACCATTTTTGCTTATAGACAAAAAAAATTGTGACTAGTGTTGATTAACAACAAAAGTTTGTGACTATTTTTTATTAAAAACAATTTTGATTCTATATTTGATTAATCATACAATTTTGGGAATAGTATTGCAAAGATCTCTATACTATGATACCTTTTTTGAAAGTTACCCGATAAAAATCAACTATATTTATTTGGATGCTTTTGAATTCCATAACTAAAAATCTATTACAATTGACCTACTCTCCCCAATGAGAAAAAATGAAGTAGATTTAGGTAGGGAAAATATATATTCAACTGGTGCTTTAAATTAATTGTCTAGTTAGGGTTAGTTAACAATTAGTCGTCGCTGAAATTAATGCATACTGTGCAAGATTATTCTAACTGCAAACAATACAGACATATGACAAGATCAAAGTTTCTTCATCTGTTAGTAACGTATCCGACTTGTTCATGTTCCAACTTTTTCATAAAATTTTTATTGGTGGTTTTGGTAGCAGGTATTCTTCGGGGTTGGTGTTGAGTGTTTGATACTCCTCCTCCGTAGATATTGCAGGGAATGGTGGTGGATACTGCGGCGGTGGTGTTGGATGAGGGGTTGTGTTAAAGATTGTTTTTTGTTAATGCGGAAGCCATGAATTCCGGCGAATATATATATATATATATATATATATATATATATATATTGGATTAACTTGATGGTTTGGAATATAATTTTGGTTAAATATTCTATTTGATTTGTGATTTTTTTTAAGACTTTTTACAAAATTATCTTTGAATATAAAAAAAAAAAAGCAAACAAAAATAAAAAAATTATATTTCAAAATTATTATAAATAAATCTCATTTATTTCGATTAAATCGGAGAGGTATAATATGAAGACTATATTATTATTATGCATATTAAGCACCTCATACATACACTATCATATCTATTATTTATGTTCCAACAGTCTAATAAATAAATTCTAAATAAAAATATCATCATCACACTGCATCTTCCACCAATTTGTCTTGGATCTCCATTTTTTCTCAGAAATTTTATTTATTATTTATTATTTATTATTTATTATTTATTTTACCACAACTTATGAGATGTCGGATAAATATAATTACTAGAGAAAATTATATTTTTATACAAAATTTTATAAGATTATAAAATATTCTAATTGTAAGTAGACAAGATTATTCTAATTGCAAACAATACAGACATCTGAATTTTTATTTTTATTTTACTACTTAATGAGAACCAAACTCCATAAAATTCTTGCTAGTTTTCAAGCAAAAATAAGGAACTTAAACTTCGAATAACAATGTGTAGATGAATATGTCAATTCTGATTGCGTGACAATCTGTGTGTGACTGTGTGTTTGTCCCAAATAACATTTTTTAAGCATAAAACATATTGTATATTAATCAACAGCAGTTACGGGGTATAGCCATCCAAAAAACAGAAACCAAAACTCAACAAATCGCAAAAAACGATAGGTACAAATGTCAACCATGACCAATACAAACCCTAGTAAATTAGTAGTATTAGACCCAATAGGGTAGTACAGAGCAACATGAGTACAAGATCGAATACTGGAGAGATCAAGTACCATCGGAGCCAATCTGGTCCCCTCAACCAACGCAGGCGACAATAAGGTCGAAGGAGGGATCTGTCTTCCATGATATCAGAAGGTACGCAAGAGGATAAACGTGAGACAATAATTGATAACAAACTCCAAAAGCACAATCTCCCGTATTGGAATCCACAACCGACAGGAAACGACCAAAAGAAAACACTACTTGGGCACGAAACCTCGAACTATAGTAGTCAAAACACAACCCAACCCCCGTTAACGATAAAGCATGAGCATGACTGTACCACCGCCAAGAGGACCATACAAAAGATCCAGGTATTAAACACAAACCGTAGGCTGCAACAAAAACACCACCAAAAAGGCCAAATAATGATCCCACCAAAACACACACAAGAGCTCAAGCAAGCACAGAGCCAAACAGCGAATGGTCGATGCAAAAGTGAATGCCACAATATAATATACAAAAACATAGAAAAATTGTAAGCACGATATAGCGTAATCAAAAATGGAGAAAGCTTTTGAAACCAGGTTCGTGGGCAACAGAACACTCGGTTGTCTCCCATTCACCGAGCATTCCAACAAAAGCAACTCTTGCAAACGGTGGGGTTGCCGCACAACCACCGCCAAGGAAGATATCAACCAGGAAAAGGCCAACAAAGCTGAAGTTCCTGCAAAAATGGTCAAGAGTGGTTGTTGGACAGGACACGAGAAAGAACACGAATCACCGCCACCGGAACCACCCCCGACGTCGTAGATGCCATCAAGACTACCACCATTACCTTCACCACTTCCAAACCCACCACCACCCCCAAGACCAACACCACCAGCTAGTTTGGGCACCACCTCCAACACCACCGCTACCACCAGGATCGCCACCTTCATCACCGAGTCCAAGATTTGGACCGCCAACAAGACCACCACCAACCCTCAAAACACCACCACTTTCACCACCTCCAAACCCCGTCACCACCCCCCAGACCAACACAACCAGCTAGTCCGGTTCCACCACCACCGCCAACTCCGCTGATACCACCAGGATTGCATCCAGCATCACCGAGACCAAGATTTGGACCACCATCAACCCCGAAACCACCGACTACCCCGAAACCACCACCTAAACCACCGTCTAGTCCGCCACCATAACCAAACCCCCCACTGCCCACAGTCGCACACTTCAACCACGCCCACCAGAGAGTAAATAGCCAAAAACATTGCCAAGAAGGGTTAAAAGAAGGAGCAACAAGCGAAGCCGCTCAAGGAAGATTGAATAAATGAAAACTCTCATCGCAGAGAGAGAGAGAGAGAGAGATTTGTAGCAGACATATTCAAATAACATTAAATTAACCAAAAACTGATAGGAATTTTACCATCTGGTGATATATGGCAAATTTAAGCTCAATTATCACCATTTACACATGAATAAACCAATCTTATGGGCATTCCAAAATATGTTTCCTCAATGAATCACACATTGCCACACTTGTTATTTATCCATTTCGTGTTGGTACCAGATGCGGCAACATGAAATAGAAAATACAAAAAATGAAGAATAAAATGGACACCAGAATTTACGTGGAAAACCTCTAAAAATTATTATGGTAAAAACTACGTGCGAGATGAAAAGATTTCCACTATAATATTTGTAGGTTAACACCGTCATTATAGGAGAAAACAACCTATCAAACTATTATAGAACACGAGAGAGAAAACTAAAGTTTTGAGTTAATTTAGAATGAAGGAAATGAGCTCTATTTATAGAAGCCTAAACTTAATTTGCTATCACCCAACCGGGGAGTAGCACCCAACCGAGGAGTAGCACATGTCAACCAACATTTCACCCACAAATCTCCCGGGGAGTAGCGCATGCCAACCAACATTTACTCCCATTCTGTCTCGCTTTGAGTTGAAGTAATTTTCCTTATAATTATATGTGCAATTGACTTGATTTTTTGCAACATCGTATCTCGATCATAGTCTCTGAGATTTGATTAATGTTAATTAAATATAATTTGGGAATTTTAGTTAATAATTATTTTGGAATTAATTAATTAGAAGTGAATTGACAATATGAATATCAACTGACAATTAAATCGGAACATGAGATAATTTTGAAATGGTAAAATAAACTCCGATAATATTTTAAAAATAAATTATTTAAATAAGAATTAAATTTTGTGTTTTAGTAGTGGATATAAATCCCAGATGTTGACTGTACATTTAATATATCAGTACACCGTTGATACTCCAATGTACATAACTGGATTTGAAACACAAGTATTAATGCATTTTCAGCTCACTTTTCACACACTAAAATGTGTAAAACGCATGCAAAACCCAAACACCCTGCTTCCTCGTCTGCTCTCCCGCGCGACCTCGATCCTTGCCCATAAAACCCATGCGTTCACCCCCATACGGCCTTCTCCCAGTGCGTCAGACCTACCACCGTGTAGCCAACTCACTGGCGGTCATTTCCATACCAAGGAATTGGAGTTTACGTTGCTGATTTCGTCGGATTTTACCCTGAAAGGTACGAGTTGCGATAATTAGGGTTCTTCTATTTTTTGTTCGATTTCTTCATTTTATTCTTAGCTTAGTTCGATTGTGCATGCCTAACACCTTCCCCTCACCTGGACCAACATTTTCCCTCTGGTCTCCGCCTTCCCTCCTTCGTGAGTCGCTGGAAATAGACGATGGGCCGTCGATTCTGTGCTGGAACTTGGTAAATTTTCATTTCAGCTTTTAGTTTCGAAATTTTGGGCTTTAATTTTAGTGTTTATGTTAGTTTTTGCATTGCATGTGGAATTTGGTTCGATTTAGCCGATGCATTTTCGATTTTGGCCGACTGATTTTCATCGTTTGGGGATGGAAAATGTTTAATTCTATTCTTGGTCGATTTTAACCCACTTAAACCATGTTTTAGCGTAATTCATGAGAATTGAGAGAAATGCATGTAATTTCAATGACATGGTTGATTAGATTCGATCTTCTTTATGTTTTGAGTTCAACTTGTTGCATGGTTTGGGAACTACCGATGGGTTTTATGAACTTTTAAAGGTGAAAATGTTTACATCATGTCTTGGTTGATTTTAACTCATTTGAACCATGTTCTAGCATGATTAATTAGGTTAGGAAGGATTGAATGAGTTTTCATTCCCATTTTGTAACTGGTTCGATTCTTCCTACTGGTTTTGGTTCGAATTGTGACTGGATTTAGATTATTCTGCTAACTTTTGTTCAATCTCAAGATTCCTAGATTTATTCACTATTAAGTACAAAAATTATGAGATTTATGAGTCCTAAAGTCTATAAGTTTAACTGGGAGATTTCTACTAGTTTTATAAAGACTCTTAGTTAAGATGTACAAACGATCTGAAAGATAAGATATAAGTTCATATGCATCACTCTCGATTATGATTATGATTAGAGTTTAAAATATTCAAATTAGTTAATAAAAATTAAATTGATTTGTTAAGATCAACAAATGAAAAGTAAACATCCGAACGATGAAATGAAAGGAATAAGGATTACTAGTGATGTGATTCCATTTTTTCCGTGTTTGGTAGATTTAAGTATTTGCGGAAAATAAAATAAAGACACCAAAATTTTTACGTGGAGAACCTTCGAAGTGAAGGAAAAACCACAGGACTTAGTCCAGTATAAAATTCCACTATAAACAATATTTTTAACCATGTCCTTTTTACAAGCGAATGAGCCTAAAAAATATATCCCCCCACCCCCCAAGAAATGTATTCTCCTCCTTTTTTTATACAAGAACTTACGCCCCCCATCGTGCCCCACTTCCTCTTGCCATTATCCCCCCTAATTACTCTAAAATAACCCCCTTTAGCCATTAATTGTGCCCACCCTTTTAGCCACTAATTATACCCACTAAAGCCCCTCACTCTCGGCCACAATCCCCCAATATAGCTTCTCCCCTAATTGCTCTTATCTCCCACTAATCATGCCCGTGAAATTCAGGTTGATTAACAGATATGACCGGGTCTTATGTCGTTGTTTGACCACGTGGGATCGAGCAGAGTATCGACTTCTTCGGGCATTTTCCTGTTCGAGGGTTTGCTTGTTCGGCCGATTTTACCCGATGTGGTATAATTTCCCCACCACATCACATCACCCCCTGGAGTAAAGCAAGATGAACGAAGTCGAGATCTTGGTTTATATACATCGGGTAAAATCAGAGTTGTCGTTTTGATGTATTTTTTGGAACTTGTGAATTTTGAGGTTTGAATCTATCCAATAAAAAAAACACCCCGAGCAAATAAAGCTCAACTAATTTTCGAGATATAATAGTTATCACGAGCAAATAAAGCTCGGGTTGAAACAAGAAATATCTTGAACAACCAAAGACTGAGCACATAAAACTCGTACGATATAACCGAGCTCCAGAGATAATAGATAAGCATCCCGAGCAAATAAAATAAGTCTAACTCCAGTATAAGAAATATTCAGAGCAAATAAAGCTCGTCATGGGTACCAAAAACAATAAATCCGAGCTCCTTGAATACCCCATTGAATAACCATCCAGAACTTCTGAAACACCAATAAAGAATCCCTCCCGAGCACCGAACATCAAAAATATCCCAAGCAAATAAAGCTCGTCAAAAATAATAAATATCTTGAGCGAATAGAGCTCGTCCGAATTTCATATATAATAAGCATCCGAGCAAATAATATTCATCCAAAGCATCAATTTTCCACAAATACTGAAGTGTTAATAATATGCATCAATCCGAGCAAATAAAGCCCAACCAATCTCCAGAGCTAATAATTATCACGAGCAAATAAAGCTTGGCTGGAATAAGAAATATCTCGAAATAATAAAGATAACCGAGCTCGAGGGAAAACATCCCGAGCAGATAAAATATGATCGGGCTCGAGGGAAAACATCCCGAGCAGATAGATATGATCGGGCTCGAGCGAAAAATATTCCAAGCAGATAAATAAACATTTTCAAATATCCCGAGCACCAATAGAACATACTCGAAGATCCCGAGCAGATAAATATGATCGGGCTCGAAACATAACCACTTAGGCAATTTTATATTTAAATGCGGACCAAACATCCCGATCTCACGAGTAAACCGAATAGGCTCGCTACCCCTGAGCACAATATCATTGATAATTTTAAGTTTAAACGTGGACCAATTATCCCGATCCCACGAGTAAACGATGGTAAATTTATGTTTAAACGTGGACCAAACATCCCGATCCCACGAGTAAACCGAGCAGGCTCGCTATCCCGAGCACAATCCTCAGTCAATTTTAGGTTTAAACGTGGACCAAACATCCCGATCCCACGGGTAAACCGAATAGGCTCACTACCCCCGAGCACAATATCACTGATAATTTTAAGTTTAAACGTGGACCAATCATCCCGATCCCACGAGTAAACGATGGTAAATTTATGTTTAAACGTGGACCAAACATCCCGATCCCACGAGTAAACCGAACAGGCTCGCTACCCCGAGCAACAATACTTAGTCACGTTTTAGGTTCAAATACAGACCAAACATCCCGATCATGTATTTAACCCCCCAACAACGTACAATAAATAAAACAAGCTCGCAACCCCGAGCAACAATCACTTAGTCACATTTTAGGTTCAAATACAGACCAAACATCCCGATCCTGTATTTAACCCGCCAACAACGGACAATAAATAAAACAAGCTCGCAACCCCGAGCAACAATCACTTAGTCACGTTTTAGGTTCAAATACAGACCAAACATCTCGATCCTGTATTTAACCCGCCAACAACGGATAATAAATAAAACAAGCTCGCAAACCTGAGCAACAATAAAATGTACTCGAACATCCCGAGCACCAATAACACGTACTCAATCATCCTGAGCACCAATAATAAAACGTACTCGAGCATCCCGAGCACCAATAACACGTACTCGATCATCCCGAGCACCAATAATAAAACGTACTCGAACATCCCGAGCACCAATAATACGTACTCGATCATCCCGAGCACCAATAATAAAACGTACTCGAACATCCTGAGCTCCAATAATATGGCCTTACTGACAGATTGCACGTACGAGCTCGATGTGATAGGGCCTTACTGCTAGATTGCACGCCCGAACGGAAGTTGCCAAACTGAGGTCGGCCTAAAAGTACTACAAAAGGCAAGACAAAAAACAATCCACAATAATAATATCTTGCAGTTTATCACATTCCGCTATATAAGAATTCAACGTAGCAGTTGGAAAGAAATAATCATAAACCCGGGTATGTAGATTGAGCACCGAAGTTGAGATCTACTGCTAGGTTGAATATGTCATGAGCTCAGCAACGATGAGCCAGAGGCCGAACTGAACTGATCAAAACTCGAGGGCATGCTAAACTTTAAGTAGCTAGGCCTCTGATGTCTAATAAAATCTCATGATGCTTTGTTGGGTGTTTAGTAAGCCCAAATTTAGACATCATGCGACAAATACAATTTTTCAGATGATGGAACTCCTCACAAAAATATGAGATACCGGAGATAAAATCTGTATGATCATTGAAATCAAAAACTGATAAATATGTTCACCATGAAATTAGGAATTGATTTTGTGCAACTTGAAATAATGTGAGCATCGGTTGCATCTAAGAATAATTCTCAAGGTTTTGTGTTTGCAACATATTTCGTGTGCCTAGGCGCTATGTACTGCAAGAGCAAACCAACTCACGAAGGATAATGAGCACCCCAATAATATTAGTACAAGATACTAACAATCAACATATTTTTCTTTTTGAGCAGTAAAGAAACTATAATCACCATAGCAACTAAAATCTTAATTATTTCATGCTAGATAAAGATAAACGAGGGACTTATCTTTTCAAGTAGGTAAGTTGACAGGTGATGCTCCAAGAGTTGCACCGTTATAGGAAATAATGCATGTCCCAGAAATGGATGCAGCCTAATCCTCTCTCAAGGAAATGAGGAACATAGAGACCCGAGAGATCAAATGCAGTACACAGGCTCGAGCTTGTGTAAACACTTTTAAAGATTCACCATCCCCTTCGTGATAGTGTCGAGCAAACAGGTGCCAAAGATGGGCCATCCGAAATTTCTTATTCTGACAAGCCTTGGAAAGCTGTTCATCCATTATGCCATTTTGAAGCAGAATGCTTCTTTTAACTCATCAAACAACTTGGAAATGTCCTCTATTCTCGACCCAGCTCATGCATTCTTGACGCATCAGTTCGTAGACCAGGTTTCTCCCATTAACACTAAGTAATTCCTCCAGATGTGATACATCAACTGACTGACCACTTTTCACTTCAAATCCATTTCTCCTGCCATCTCCATGGATTGAAGTGCCAAGGTTGGTCAAAAAGTGAGGGATTTAAATGCACAGCAGCAATCACAGGCAAGACCTCCCACACACATGGAATGTCATAACCTTTGTACCGGACATCTTTTAGGGCTTTTCTAAGGAGGAATCTTACAACATTTCCAAGCCTTAATGTCTCACTTATAACGCATTGTGTGAACTCCATTTTCTTGTGATCATCCCAAGTAATTTCGGTCTCCCCTGTTTTCCCTTTTTCTTGAGCAATTTCCAAGTGTTCTTCTCTTAATTGCTGAACCGCAGTGGGAGAACTCTGCAAGAAGTAAATTGCCAAAGCTATAGCAACCGACGACGTCTCATGTCCCGCAAACAGTAAGCTCAAAACAAGATCAACAATCTGTTCTTTCGAAAGATTAGAATTCCTCAACACCCATTCAAGCAAATCATTCTCATCCTCACTCATTTTCTTGATTCTCTCCTCCATTTTCTCTTCAATGAATTTAATCGTCGATCGAGACTGTAATGCTCGTCTGTAAGCAGTTCCAGGGAAATTCAAAGGAGCGGAAACCACTCCTTTCATGAATGTGATGTACTCTTTCTTGAGCTGTTCCGTCTCTATTTTTCCAGGCTCCAAGCTCATTATATGCTCTGCCATTACATTGAATGTGAACTTCTTGGCTTGATCTTGAAGGAAGATTACAGAATTATCCATCCAAGAATCAAGAACCAACAAAGTATGATTCTCGACTTCGCGTAGAAGATGAGTTTTAAGCCTCGCATTGCTCAAGAAATTTAGAGAAATGATCCTCATATCCCTATGCATTTCTCCCACCAAAACTAGCATTGACCATTTCCCGAGAATCCCACCGATACTTCTCGGGTAACTACACTCAAACAGTTTGCCTTCGTTCTGTAGAATGAATCTGTTTAATCCCGGATCGGCTGACACAATCGTGGGATCGCCAAATAAATGGGATTTGTAGATTTTCCCGTATCTGGAAATATGTTCCTCCATAAGTATGTTGCAGGGAAGATTCAATTCCAAACTCAAGTGCTTAGGACCTCTGAGATGGAAATCGACATATGAATATAACTGTTTCCCGAAGATCAATCCACGTGGAGATTTGATTTTCTTGAATCTCCTTTGTCCAAAATTCACTAACACAAACTAGCAATTGAGATTTTGATTATTTAATGCCAAAAGAAAAGTAGCTAGATGACTTATCTTTCCACATAGGTAGACCACGGTAAGCCACATCCGTTGACAAGTAGAGTCAAATTTCTTAGCAAACCCAATGAGTTTAACTGTTTGGATCATGAAATTTTTGCGTGTTCTTTTTCTTCATTTGGAAGTTCCAATGTATTTTCGGCCGTCTCTTCTATTGCAGCATCGTTGATTGTTGTCGATCGACCGGAAGCTATTTTACAGCTGATTGAGCCAGATCGAACCCTCGACCGAATGGGATCGATCCATGGACATAATTGAGACAAATTCCATGTTCTTCTTCAACGCCTTAGCTCGAATTTTCCACAGACAGCGCCAATGATGTGATTTTATTTTTTTCGTGTTTGGTAGATTTAAGTGTTTGCGGAAAATAAAAGAAAGACACCAAAATTTTTACGTGAAAAACCTTCGAATTGAAGGAAAAACCACGGGACTTAGTCCAGTATAAAATTCCACTATGAACAATATTTTTTACCATGTCCTTTTTACAAGAGAATGGGCCTAAAAAATATATGCTCAGATTGCATCTGAAAACCATGGTAATATCAGAAAATTTTTTGAATGAGATTCTAAAAGGTATTGCAAACAACTCAATTCTCATTCTTTTATACTTAAGCTCAAAGGGGCTACTATGACAAATTTCTATCAATGAATCAAGGCCCAAATTATCAAGAATTGCCTATATCATTCCTGTGTTCGTTCAAATCATCATTGATTAATCAAATGGTCATGGTCTCTAGTGCATGAATATGTGAGAACTCAAGAGCAACGTGAAAATTTTAAAATTTTCCACAAGTCAACTCAATTTTTCATCATTGGCCTCAACTGACTCGTAATACAACTTATGACACTCAAAACTCAACAGACTCTAAATCAAGACAAACCAAACAAAATAAGGAAAACAAACAACAAAAGCAACAGAAATCCAAGTAGTTTGAACAGTTCAAAGTACCCCCCTAAACTTAGAAATGTGCATTGTCCTCAATGCATACACATAAAGAAATAAATAGAACGATGCACATACCTAAGCGATGACCGTCATTGGTCATCGTCATCCATATCGTCGTCGGGCGGTTGTGCAAAAGGTGATGGCTGGAAAGTCGGCGGCTGTGGAAACGCTCGATGAAGTCCACGACAAAGTTCCAGCAGCCACACCATTTTTACGTGAAATTACTTGGTTATGTGATTTTAATTGAATTATGAGCATTCATATCATTCATAATTAGCATATCGATGTATGAAAATAAATGTTTGTTAACACACATCATTTCGATAAATATACATCGATATATGACATACAAATTGGACATTTTATATTGATTTTATCAATCATTTGATTCCAATTGATATTTATGAGATCTATAGTGTCATGGGACACTGGGCACGACGATGATAGGCAATTTAGATAGCAACTGTAGTCACGCGCGTTGTCGCCGGACCTAAACACGAGGGATGCTGGGCACAGCACATGACGATTCTCATAGCTCAATGTGTGTGTATCGTCACCCTCTGCTCGAGCTTGATATTGATTGATGATACCTTTCTTTGGACTCCGATATTTTGGTATCTTGATATTCGATTCATTGTACCTACATCCATTGCATTGCATTACATCATCTATCACATTTTATAGATATATGTTGTAATTACTTGATAGTTTAATATTAAGCTTTGGCTCACCCCCAAGGGGGCTGTTGTTGTCTTTGTGTGTGGATAATGACAGGTATTACAGGTAATCAGGATCCCAAAGAAGGAATACTCGTTGAAGTCTTACCTGAGGTTGTTTCTTTTGTCTTTTTCCCAGTCGTAGGATAATTAAATTATACCAGCGTGTGTCCTGGATCGTATAATTATGTAAATTGAGGATTATTCAGTCCGATCTTGAATATTTGTGATTATCCTGCGTTTATTTACAGATGATGGTATTATGTAAATATTTTGAGTATGAAATGTGTACTGTAGACTTATTGTGCATGCTATGGTATGATGTCAATATTTTTAGTACGGATTATGTGCTTCATACCTATGCATGATATGATATTATGTATTTACTTTCTGCACTAGGGATATTATTATTGTATTTTCATTTCTATGGTATGTCTTCGTACGGGGAGGTAATACCGAAATTTTTAGAGCCACTTGTTGGTAAAATTTTAAATAATCTTCCAATGTTTACAAATAAATACTCATTGTATGATAATTAAACACTAAATTAGGAACGGATACTCACAATATGCTTCGTAATTTAAAAAATCAGGTCATTCAAGTATCGTAATTAATTTGATTATATCAAAATATAAATTTAAATATAAAACCGGTACCAATGACAACAAACCCTAAATTGCAGTTCCTATTAATGAAAATTATTTGTTTTCTTGACTTTTAGGTTCCGAATTGAATTAACTGACACTATACTGTAATACTGATCAATGTGGAATCATGCTTTAAAAGAATATTTTGTATTTTTAGACAAGTATACATACTAATTTAAACTTAAGCAGCCGAGAATCTGTAATGTAATATTTTCATGTCTACATATTCAAGAATCTGAAGCGAACCGAATGATAAATGATGCTTGTTTAACACATTTTACATTTTTTTTCAAAAGAAAATTGTAACTGTAAATTTATTGAGCGATAATTTATTACTAAATCAATGAAAAAAGACAATACAATATTGAGCAATAAAATCAATTGTATATCGATCCATCTTTATTTTTCACAACGATTAAAGAGAATACTGAAGAACCGTATAATTATTCATACTCCTTATTTTACACAAACAAGTAGAAAAGAAAAACAATGGAGCTTTGTCGTTTGGGTCTGGTTTTATTTTAGTTGTTATTCATCCAAAATTGTCCTTGGAGATATTGGATAACGTTCTTGTCAACCTGGAATGCCTTTGTAAGAACATCGATGGAAATCGGTGGTTCGGAGCCAAAAACAGCATTTGCAATGGTGATGACTCCAGGATTCTGACTACTTAACCCGGCAAATGCGACAGCATTGGTTTTTCCAGTATTGAACTGAAAATGAATGAGGCCTTCAGGAAACACAAACACATCTCCTGGATACAATGTCTTGGTAAAAAGCTTGTTCTTCTGGTTAGGATTTGCTGGATTCGAAGTCACAAACCCAACGTACAAAGTTCCTTCAACGACAACGAGGATTTCAGTGGCACGAGGGTGCGTGTGGGGTGGGTTGAGCCCGTATGGTGCGTAATCTATACGAACCAATGAAATTCCCAGAGTATTGAGTCCGGGTACCTGGTTTACATTGACCGGAGTAACTCTTGAACCCAATGGATTTGATGTGTTTCCGGGCTTGTTGAGACCCCTAAAGAAAAAATCATTCGCAGTGACCATGTTTGGGTTCTTGCAAATCTTTCCATTCACAAACACTGCAACAAACATATATACTTTTGCATGAACTTATGAAACGTGCAATGAAACCAAATAAGGATTAAAATGCAAATAAATCGTAAAATTTCGAATAAGATGATCAAAATAATGTCAAACAAGCAAATATTATAATTTCTACAAAGCTAAAAAAGTAAAATTAATTTATACATGAGAACATGTATAAAATTAATTACCAGAAGCTTGTGAATCGTTAACCGCAACACAGAAATCTTGAAGGGGGCCCGGATCAGATGCAGTCGTTAGTGAACAAATCAAAGTTAATACAAAAAAACCTAGAAAGAATCGCATGGCCATCTTAAATATTGAAGCCTATTAGGAATGGATTAATAATACACTTGATTACAATTGCTGCTGAAGTGATTGAGCTCGAGAAGTGGTTTCAAATGCACAAAATGTAAGGGTATTTATACTTGAAATATTTGAACAGGTCAAGTAATATAATATCCTTAATAAACAATAGGTTTGAACTTGTCCTATTTCATTTACCTGTGGAATTGGATAACTTACCCAGTCCTAATTCCTTAACTTTTGACTATGATTAATTAGTTAACATAGTATTTATCTATGTTTCATTTGTAAAATCTTATAAAAAGTGACTCAACAAGGGTAGAAGCCCAAGAAATATGTAGAAATCGACCATGTCAATCAAATATTAATTTATACACAATCATTTCATGCAAATATAATCAGCCGTGACCGATTCAGTCTTTTAATTTTCGCATGTATTCAGTTTTATTATATGCTCATGGAGATTTTCAATGGCATGAAAGTTACCCGATAAAATCAACTATTTTTATTTTGATGCTTTTGAATTCCATAACTAAAAATCTATTACAATTGACCTACTCTCCCCAATGAGAAAAAAAGAAGTAGATTTAGGTAGGGAAAAGATATATTCAACTGGTGCTTTAAATTAATTGTCTAGTTAGGGTTAGTTAACAATTAATCGTCGCTGAAATTAATGCATACTGTGCAAGATTATTCTAATTGCAAACAATACAGACATATGACAAGATCAAAGTTTCTTCATCTGTTAGTAACGTATCCGACTTGTTCATGTTCCAACTTTTTCATAAAATTTTTATTGGTGGTTTTGGTAGCAGGTATTCTTCGGGGTTGGTGTTGAGTGTTTGATACTCCTCCTCCGTAGATATTGCAGGAATGGTGGTGGATACTGCGGCGGTGGTGTTGGATGAGGGTTGTGTTAAAGACTGTTTTTTGTTAATGCGGAAGCCATGTATTCCAGCGAATATATATATATATATATATATATATATATATATATATATATATATATATTGATACTCCTGAAAAGTGTGATGATCTCTAAGTATCAATAAGAGGCCAGTACGCCTCTCTTTCTATCTTCTTCAACGAACCGAATGGAAAAGCTAAATCATGTAATGACCTGCTAAGATTTGAAACAAAATGTTAGAAGGGTGCCGGAATATTTTTCCGGCGGGTCCCCTCCGACGCTCAAGTCAGGTGACGGGAGATATTGGGAAAATCTGTAAGGGAATAGCTGTTGTATGTAAGTGTATATAGGAACATGCATACCTGAAATCCTGAATTAGCTTGCTATTTATAGGCGTGTTTCAGGATGTGCAATTTGGATTAGTAAGGTCATGATCTACACGACCCCTGAAATATTGGAACACATCGCCTGATCATAATTTGAGACCATTTTTGCTTATAGACAAAAAAAATTGTGACTAGTGTTGATTAACAACAAAAGTTTGTGACTATTTTTTATTAAAAACAATTTTGATTCTATATTTGATTAATCATACAATTTTGGGAATAGTATTGCAAAGATCTCTATACTATGATACCTTTTTTGAAAGTTACCCGATAAAAATCAACTATATTTATTTGGATGCTTTTGAATTCCATAACTAAAAATCTATTACAATTGACCTACTCTCCCCAATGAGAAAAAATGAAGTAGATTTAGGTAGGGAAAATATATATTCAACTGGTGCTTTAAATTAATTGTCTAGTTAGGGTTAGTTAACAATTAGTCGTCGCTGAAATTAATGCATAATGTGCAAGATTATTCTAACTGCAAACAATACAGACATATGACAAGATCAAAGTTTCTTCATCTGTTAGTAACGTATCCGACTTGTTCATGTTCCAACTTTTTCATAAAATTTTTATTGGTGGTTTTGGTAGCAGGTATTCTTCGGGGTTGGTATTGAGTGTTTGATACTCCTCCTCCGTAGATATTGCAGGGAATGGTGGTGGATACTGCGGCGGTGGTGTTGGATGAGGGTTGTGTTAAAGACTGTTTTTTGTTAATGCGGAAGCCATGTATTCCGGCGAATATATATATATATATATTGATACTCCTGAAAAGTGTGATGATCTCTAAGTATCAATAAGAGGCCAGTACGCCTCTCTTTCTATCTTCTTCAACGAACCGAATGGAAAAGCTAAATCATGTAATGAGCTGCTAGGATTTGAAACAAAATGTTAGAAGGGTGCCGGAAGATTTTTTCGGCGGGTCCCCTCCGACGCTCAAGTCAGGTGACGGGAGATATTGGAAAAATCTGTAAGGGAATAGCTGTTGTATGTAAGTGTATATAGGAACATGCATACCTGAAATCCTGAATTAGCTTGCTATTTATAGGCGTGTTTCAGGATGTGCAATTTGGATTAGTAAGGTCATGATCTACACGACCCCTGAAATATTGGAACACATCGCCTGATCATAATTTGAGACCATTTTTGCTTATAGACAAAAAAAATTGTGACTAGTGTTGATTAACAACAAAAGTTTGTGACTATTTTTTATTAAAAATAATTTTGATTCTATATTTGATTACTCATACAATTTTGGGAATAGTATTGCAAAGATCTCTATACTATGATACCATTTTTGAAAGTTACCCGATAAAAATCAACTATATTTATTTGGATGCTTTTGAATTCCATAACTAAAAATCTATTACAATTGACCTACTCTCCCCAATGAGAAAAAAAGAAGTAGATTTAGGTAGGGAAAATATATATTCAACTGGTGCTTTAAATTAATTGTCTAGTTAGGGTTAGTTAACAATTAGTCGTCGCTGAAATTAATGCATACTGTGCAAGATTATTCTAACTGCAAACAATACAGACATATGACAAGATCAAAGTTTCTTCATCTGTTAGTAACGTATCCGACTTGTTCATGTTCCAACTTTTTCATAAAATTTTTATTGGTGGTTTTGGTAGCAGGTATTCTTCGGGGTTGGTGTTGAGTGTTTGATACTCCTCCTCCGTAGATATTGCAGGGAATGGTGGTGGATATTGCGGCGGTGGTGTTGGATGAGGGGTTGTGTTAAAGATTGTTTTTTGTTAATGCGGAAGCCATGAATTCCGGCGAATATATATATATATATATATATATATATATATATATATATATTGGATTAACTTGATGGTTTGGAATATAATTTTGGTTAAATATTCTATTTGATTTGTGATTTTTTTTAAGACTTTTTACAAAATAATCTTTGAATATAAAAAAAAAAAAAGCAAACAAAAATAAAAAATTATATTTCAAAATTATTATAAATAAATGTCATTTATTTCGATTAAATCGGAGAGGTATAATATGAAGACTATATTATTATTATGCATATTAAGCACCTCATACATACACTATCATATCTATTATTTATGTTCCAGCAGTCTAATAAATAAATTCTAAATAAAAATATCATCATCACACTGCATCTTCCACCAATTTGTCTTGGATCTCCATTTTTTCTCAGAAATTTTATTTTCCTATTTATTTTACCACAACTTATGAGAGATGTCCGATAAATATAATTACTAGAGAAAATTATATTTTTATAAGATTATAAAATATTCTAATTGCAAGTAGACAAGATTATTCTAATTGCAAACAATACAGACATCTGAATTTTTATTTTTATTTTACTACTTAATGAGAACCAAACTCCGTAAAATTCTTGCTAGTTTTCAAGCAAAAATAAGGAACTTAAACTTCGAATAACAATGTGTAGATGAATATGTCAATTCTGATTGCGTGACAATCTCTGTGTGACTGCGTGTTTGTCCCAAATAACATTTTTAAGCATAAAACCTACTGTATATTAATCAACAGCAGTAACGGGGTATAGCCATCCAAAAAACAGAAACCAAAACTCAACAAATCGCAAAAAAATGATAGCTACAAATGTCAAGACCCAAGAGGGTAGTACAGAGCAACATGAGTACAAGATCGAATACTGGAGAGATCAAGTACCACCGGAGCCAATCTGGTCCCCTCAACCAACGCATGCGACAATAAGGTCGAAGAAGAGATCTGTCTTCCATGATATCAGAAGGTACGCAAGAGGATAACGTGAGACAATAACTGATAACAAACTCCAAAAACACAATCTCCCGTATTTGAAACGACCAAAAGAGAACACTACTTTGGCACGAAACCTCGAACTATATGTTAGCATAAATGCCCTACAAGCCAAACGTTGGCCCAATGGGCTTTATATTAACCCTGGCCCAATTAGCTTATTACAACTATAAATATGACATTTGTATCAGAAGGTGAAGAGAGACTCCATTGAGCAAGAATTCCATTCACTCTCATAGAAACGCTAACACCAAACTAGCACTGGTGTTGGCTTGTAGATCTGGTCAGGTTGATTGGACTCGAGGGACTACCGCTATCAGATTCACATCGGTGAACGGTAATCTCTTTTCGTGCATTAATATTCGATATTTGCATGTTTATATATGAATCAGGCGCGATCGACCGTCCCTGGGTCAGATCTGTTTATTGTATTATTTCCGCTGCGTTTGGATCTGGCGCCGGGGTACGGAAACCCAACAGTGGTATCAGAGCCAGGTTGTCGCTTTGATTCATATCTGATAATTATTTTTATTAGATCGTTTCCCATCGATATTAATCGTATTCGAATTTTCAGAAATTTTGTGATCCGGAAAAATATAGAAATTGAGTTAAAAATTGTTTTTAATTCTGGACGCTGCCGGATTCTGGAGCGCCGCCGCAGCCGCAGTCGCAGGACGTAGCGTCGGCGGTGAAAAGTTTCGTCTCCAGGCGCGACGCTGACAGATCTCCTATGGCATGGCCGCTGCGGGGATTTCTTCTGCGCATGAATCTGCAACGAAGATGGCCGGCGAACAGCGTGGGCGAGCAAGTGTTGCTGCCACGATTCGCCATCTTGGCTGTCGACGTGAAGAGGAGAAGGTGTAGCAGCGGCGAGCTGCGTCTCTTTCCGTCCCTAGCGGCGCACAGATGTATAGGCAGCGGCGGCGGCTACAGTAAACCCTAACCCTAATTTTCGATTTTTTGGGAAGAAAGATGAACAGTGATTTCGGGCCAATTATTTTTAATTTAAAAAAAATAAAAAAAAAATTTGAATTTTGTTAAATCCGAAAATTAAGGATAATTTTTGGGGTTGAAATTGCATTTTTAATTTTGGATCCAAATTGTTTGGAGTCCATAAATTATTTGGGTCATTTTAGATGTTTTATCCGGATATTATTTTTGAAATAAATCATAATACTTAATTTATTAAAAATGTGATTTTTAATTTATTAAATGTAAAATAGAGATTTTACAATTAGTTGAAAATTTAATTAATTGAAAATTGAATGAAAATGTTTCATTTAATTTGTTAATTTTATTTTTGGCTAATATTATGATTTGGGGTAAAATAGTGATTTTACCAAGTAATTGAAAATTTAATTAACTGAAAATTAAATGAAAGTGTTTCATTTAATTGTTAATTTATTTTCGATTATCATTATGATTAAAGGTAAAATAGTGATTTTACCAATTAATTGAAAAGTAATTAATTAAAAATTAAATAAAATGGTTTTATTTAATTTGTTAATTTCATTTTCAATTAATGATGTGATTAGTGGGGAAACGATAGAATAAATTAATTATTGTGCTCTAATTACATGTGATGTGATTAGTACAATTACATGTGATGTAATTGATTAGTTTAATGTTTAATTACATATGTTGTGATTGCATGATGGATGATTACGGGCCTTGACCAATGTGTTTAGGTGAATGTTTAGGTTTTTATTGTTTCATTATAATTGTGTTTTTGGTTATCGGGCCTGCGAGCCTGCTCTCTCTATTTCTGATGTATCCCACCCCGGATTTGTATCCCTATTCTCTTGTTTGCACGATTTAAATGTAAAATCATTAGAATTAGTGGGAGATCGAGATTGAAGATGGAGCATCAAGAATCAAGACATGTATAATGGAAGCAAAAATGTAATAGGATTGCATTACATACCTGCATCACCTTAGACAGACTTGTGATCCACGTATGGCTCACGTGGATCAATTAGGAAAAGGCCGTAATCGTCCATATTTATTTTTATTATGCATATGATGTATGATAAATGTTTGTTTGTATGTTTTATTAGTACATATGACTGCATGAATAAAACATAGTTGCATGAATCCGGCAAACAAACAAACGAGTACTTGATGAGATTTGAAAATTATTAAATCCCTCTTTTGAATATGATTCAAAACTTTTAATATCAAACTGCTAAGGGAGCTCAAAAGGGTTTGTTGCTTCCTGTCTTCCATCAACAGTTAAGCCATGAGACGCTACTTGTGTCATATTGCCTTACTCACCCACGTGGGGGGCATCTGGCATGGGAAAGCTGTGCGTTTAACTGCCACTTAATTAAGGGTGTGGTTATGTTAACCTTCTAGATTACTCACCCACGTGGGGTCTTTTGGGCGTGACATTTCCATCCGTGGGATGGGTTAGTTTGACGTGAGAAGGCATAATTGTCCTGCCCACGTAGGGTTATGCCAATCGCGAGACAAATATCTTGGGGGTTGCATATGATGCAATTGTGATCTACCTTTAGTATCATGAAGCCGGTGGGCCCACGTCCGGGGTTTTAATGAGCTAGTTGGACTCCAAGCCCACTAAGAAAATATGATTTTCCGTTCATTTGTCATGAGGGTGATGAATTCGAAAAATTTAGTGGGAGCATTCAATAACTAAAGTCCATAGTTTTTGAATTAATTAATAATCAAACGGTTTGCTTATATTTTTCTGTTTATTCTCAGTATTGTGATTGCCGTGAATCCGATTGCATCAATTCTCGATACAAACAAAGTAACTGCACCAAATTATTCTGATTGACTATTAATTTTAAAATAGTGCTTGCTTCTAAAAGGTGGCTATATACCCTTGGTGGGAGCCTCCTGTTGAAGTGTCTCCCGGTTCGTCTCATGAAGAGATTGCCACACTTGAGAAGTGATGGGACGATGATCTCTAGACTAGGTGCTATATGATAGCATCAATGTCACCAATGAGTTTCAACAATGATATGAGAAATTCGTTCACATTGCTGATATTTTCCAACACCTACAAATGTTGTTTGGTGAACGGACGCGATTACTGAGACTCGCGATTTCAAAAGAGCTATTTTCATTTCACATGCGAGATGGGGCTTCGGTCTATGAGCATGGTGTAAGAAAAATATCTCTTGTTGAGAAATTGGAAAATCTGAATGTGACAAATCCTCATTAACTGGCTATATATTTGATCTTATAGTCAAAATGTTGGAAACTCATGAGTCCTTGATTCAAAAGGAGAAACGTGTTCTTCTTGTCGAATCTTCTACCAATGGTAGGAAGAGTTCCAGGATAAAGAAGAGGAAGGGAAATAATTCCCAACCTCAAAAGACGAAAAAGGGTATAGTAGCAACTAAGAAAGGAGAGACATCTATGTTTTCACTGCTGGTCACTGGCGCAAAATTGTAAGGAATACCTATACTAGAAGCGTTCTAAAAATGGTATGTTATATATTAAAATTAAATGTTTCTATTGGTTCTACTTCCTTGGTATATGATGCCAGTTGTGCTCGCATTTTTTGCAAAGAGTTGCATGTGATGTGAAGAAGTAGAGAGCCATAGGAAGGTGAAACCTACCTGAGGCTAAGCATTGTAGCAAGAGTTGTTGCAAATGCTGTTTGAAACATTTATTTAATATAAAATCTTGAACTGGTTAGGAACTGGTTTGAGCAATTATTTATTTGCTCTAGATTTAATCATGAACATTGTTCCTATTTTGATAGAGAATGATATTCTTTTAAATATGCAAATGTGATTTGCAGTATTTTTAAGAATGCATGTTTTATTGAATCTGGTGAACTTATGAATGATTAGTATGATTATATTCAAAGAATATAAAAAGAATGATAACTTAAATCCAACATATATTTAGCATGTGTTGAATGTCCATTGAATTTGATTCATATGGACGTATGTGGAGCACTAAATATTAGTGTAAGATGATGTTGAGTTATCTTAGAGAGAATGTGATTCTCTCCCAGTAACTCTCTAAAGTTACATATTGGTTGAACATAATTCATACAAATGCAGTGACCAAAACTCCATATACGATATGGACTGAAAAATAATCCAAATATAGATTTGAGATTGTTCTGCTTATGTGAAGCAGCCAGTGGGAGATGAGTTGGATAATTGATCCATCTTATGTTATTTTGTGGAAATTTATATTATCAATTGGAGACAAAGTATTTGTTTCGCAAGTGCAGTCTTTCTAGAGAAAATGTTTCTATTAGAAAGGAATGATAATATAATATAACTTGAAAGGGTTCAAGAACCACAAACCACTAGAAAAGTGAAAATGGTGAAATTAATTTAGTTAATCACAACCTTTGATTTATACACACCAAGGAGATTTGAAAATGTTTCAAGAGCTCCTGATAGAATGAATCTACTCCTTGAAAGTAGTCAAGAAATAGACCATGGATATGATCCTTGGACTTTCAAGGAGGCGATGTCAGATATTGATTCGGGACATTGGCAAGATGCCATGAAATCTGAAATGGACTCCATGTACTCCAATAAGGTATGGGCCTTAGTAGATCATCTTTGGGAATTGTTCCCATTGGCTGCATGGATTTACAAGTGAAAGCTTGGAGTGGATGGGAAGGTAGTGACCTTCAAAGCTTGACTGGTGAGAAACAGTTATTCTCATAGGCAAAGAGTTGTTTATGAGAAAATTTTCATCGGTTATGATGCTATAGTCTATTTAGATTTTATTAGTTATATCTTTATATTATGAATATAAGATATGAGCAATGAATGTGAACACAACATTTCTCAGTGGTGGCATTGAGGTAGAAATGTAGCAGCCAAATGTGTTTACAACTTCTTGGAGTGAGAAAAATGTTTTCAAACTCTAGATATCCATTTATGGGCCTAAGAAGGCATCCCGAAGTTTGAACTTTTGTTTTGATAACATCATCAAAGTGTTTGGTTTTGTTAAAAATCCGGAAGTGACATGTGTGTGCAAAAGGGTTAGTGGGAGCATGGTTACATTTGTGATGCTTTAAGTCGATTATATCATGCTCATTGTGAATGGTATTGGATTAATCAATTAAAGCGTGATTATCTACTAATTTCTCCATGTAAGATTGAGAGAAGCGTCATACGTGCTTAGCATACGGATCTATAGGGATAGATCTAAAGGATGCTTGAGATCTTTCAATCTACGTACATAAACACTGTGCTAAAAGGGTTTAGCATAGAATAGTCGAAAAATGAGTTACTTCATAATATGTCATAGTATTCATCTCTTGAGTCAATGGGTCTTAAGATTGACGAGGAGAGAGAAAAGATGACATTGGTAGCTTATATTTCTACTTTTAATAGCATACTGTATGCTATGGTATGTACTTGGCCTGATCTATGGTCTTAGAGTAATAGGCATACATCAAACAGATCCCGGTGAAGGTCACTGGAAAACTGTGAAAATAATCCTCAAGTTCTTATGAAGAACTTATGATATGTTCATGGTTTTTGGATCTGTAAGTGGAGAAATAAAAGTTGAAGGCTATGCTGATGCTAGTTTTTAATTTGGATGTAGATGATACCATATCGATGTTCGGATTTGTATTTAAGCTCAGTGATTGTGATGTCTCTTGGAAACGTTCCAAGTAAGACACCACATTGGATTCCACCACTGAAGTTGAATACATTGCAGCATAAGATGCAGCAAAGATGCAGTTTGGATAAGAAATTTCATCCAAGAGTTGGGTGTAATTTCTAGTGCAGTTGACACAGTCTCTGTGTACTGTGACAACATTTGAGCTATTATGAATAGCCAAGATCTCATCAGGATCCAAACATATATTGAGAAAATACTATCTAATGAGAGAGATGGTAGACGCGACATTATTATCGAGAGAATCGCTTCAACAGAAAAATATAGTGAATCCACTGACAAAGCATTTACAATGATTGGTGTCTGTTAGACATCTTGGGAAGATGGTCTTAAGACACATGAGTAGTTGGCTTTGGGAAAGTGAAAGATATTGTTGTCATACATGATTAAGTAAATCAATAGTTGATTGATTGTATCTGTAATCTTATTATGACAAATCTTTGTTTGAATATTAATATATATGGCACTTCTTCATCTATTTACCCATGCATCTTGATGCATTGATGAAGTCCTTGAGATTGCTATAGTCCATAGAATGTGGTTACGCATATGATGGTGACCATGAAATACATTCTCGACTGCGATTTCTAAATGTTCCTGGTCGATGAGCATTCGAGAATGGGATATCGATATATGCTCGTTAGAGACTGGTATTCATGATGTGTCTAGTGTAGTGCGCCGCGTTTCATCGGCGTTGGCTTGGAGAAGTCAGCACACATGAATAGGTGCTCATTAGGAATGAGTTCACTGAACGACCCTACTCGGAATTCTATAAGTGGTTACCATTTGTCGAGTATAGAATTTCTAGTCATAGTTGTGCACCATTACTCCTCTTGACCCGAGGCGTCATTGAGGTCTTGATAGATAGCTGTGTACTTTGATTTAATGACTGATCACATGTGGGTCATAAAGTCATTATTTTGGTATTCAGTGATGCTGTCAGAGGCCTATGATTGTCGTTGGGGATTCACCACTGGTCTTGATGAACCAGGATGTCCTATGTGTTTTTCTATATATGATTCGAGGAATCTCTGGCCAGAGTGGGTAGTGCTTGTGAAAAATGGGTTTTTCATATACGCACACAAGGAATCATATAATGTGAAACAAATACATAGTTATTGAAATCATAAGGGGCCTCGACCAACCAATGCCCTTGATTCAATCGGGACATATTGAGTGAAAGGAATGTACTGCACGCTAACTATGACTGACAGGTTCTCGTACGTTGCTAGTCATTTGTATCTAGGTCTTCGTGAAGCGCAGATGCTAGGCGCTACCCACGATCGGTAGGTTGTAGCTGGAATTATATTTCAGTCATTGTCTATTAAAGGAGTTTAATTGACAATGAGGCATTCAGGGTAAGCCCAAAGAAGTTGTTTGACTTCTAAAATCACAAAGGTTGTGATCCTACTGCTATGATACACTTGAGCCTCGCTGGGTCACAATCAACCGGCCGCCGATCTATTGATGAGAATTGAGACTTAAATGTTAAGTTCTCAAATTGAGTGATTTAGAAGAGATGAATTTAATTTTTGAAAGCTCCTCACTTTAGTGGAGTTTCTATATTTGAAAATGTTTCATCTGTAGAAAGTTCTAAATTAAAACGTTTGATATATTAATGTCTCATAATTATGTACATTAGTAGTACATCAAGTTATTCAATAGGATTGAGTTACTTGGATTATGAGTTTGTAGTTTTGTTTTGGCTTTTGGGCAAGTGGGAGATTGTTAGCATAAATGCCCTACAAGCCAAACGTTGGCCCAATGGGCTTTATATTAACCCTGGCCCAATTACAACTATAAATATGACATTTGTATCAGAAGGTGAAGAGAGACTCCATTGAGCAAGAATTCCATTCACTCTCATAGAAACGCTAACACCAAACTAGCACTGGTGTTGGCTTGTAGATCTGGTCAGGTTGATTAGACTCGAGGGACTACCGCTATCAGATTCACATCGGTGAACGGTAATCTCTTTTCGTGCATTAATATTCGATATTTGCATGTTTATATATGAATCAGGCGCGATCGACCGTCCCTGGGTCAGATCTGTTTATTGTATTATTTCCGCTGCGTTTGGATCTGGCGCCGGGGTACGGAAACCCAACACTATAGTAGTCAAAACCCAACCCAACCCCCGTTAACGATAAAGCACGAGCATGACTGTACCACCGCCAAGAGGACCATACAAAAGATCCAGGTATTAAACACAAACCGTAGGCCGCAACAAAAACACCACCAAAAAGGCCAAATAATGATCCCACCAAAACACACAAAAGTGCTCAAGCCAGCATAGAGCCAAACAGCGAATGGTCGATGCAAAAGTGAACGCCACAATATAATATACAAAAACATAGAAAAATAGTAAGCATGATATAGCGTATCAAAAATGGAGAAAGCTTTTGAAACCAGGTTCGTGGGCAACAGAACACTCGGTTGTCTCCCAATCGCCGAGCATTCCAATAAAAGCAACTCTTGAAAACGGCGAGGTTGCCGCACAACCACCGCCAAGGAAGATATCAACCAGGAAAAGGCCAACAAAGCCGAAGTTCCTGCAAAAAGGGTCAAGAGTGGTTGTTGGACAGGACACGAGAAAGAACACGAATCATCGCCACCGGAACCACCCCCGACGCCGCAGCTGCCGTCAAGACTACCCAAGACCAACACCACCAGCTAGTTTGGGTACGACACCACCTCCAACACCACCGCTACCACCAGTATCGCCACCCTTCATCACCCAGGCCAAGATTTGGATCGCCAACAAGACCACCACCAACCCTCAAAACACCACTACTTTCACCACCTCCAAACCCGCCACCACCCCTAGACCAACACCACCAGCTAGTCCGGTTCCACCACCACCGCCAACTCCATCGATACCACCAGGATTGCATTTAGCATCATCGAGACCAAGATCTGGACCACCATCAACCCCGAAACCACCGACTACCCCGAAACCACCACCTACACCACCGTCTAGTCCGCCACCATAACCAAACCCCCCACTGCCCCACAGTCGCACACTTCAACCACGCCCACCAGAGAGTAAATAGCCAAAAACATTGCCAAGAAGGGCTAAAAGAAGGAGCAACAAGCGAAGCCGTTCAAGGAAGATTGAATAAATTAAAACTCTCATCGCAGAGGGAGATAGATTTGTAGCAGACATATTCAAATAACATTAAATTAACCAAAAATTGATAGGACTTTTACCATATGGTGATATAAGGCAAATTTAAGCTCAAATATCATCATTTACACATGAATAAACCAATCTTATTGGCATTCCAAAATATGTTTCCTCAATGCATCACACATTGCCACACTTGTTATTTATCCATTTCGTGTTGGTCCCAGGTGCGGCAACATGAAATAGAAATACAAAAAATGAAGAATAAAATGGACACCAGAATTTACGTGGAAAACCTTTAAAAATTATTATGGTAAAAACTACGGGCGAGATGAAAAGATTTCCACTATAATATTTGTAGGTTAACGCCTTCATTATAGGAGAAAACAACCTATCAAACTATTATAGAACACAAGAGAGAAAACTCAAGTTTTAAGTTAATTTAGAATGAAGGAAATGAGCTCTATTTATAGAAGCCTAAACTTAATTTGCTATCACCCAACCGAGGAGTAGCACCCAACCGAGGATTAGCACATGTCAACCAACATTTCTCCCACAAATCTCCTGGGGAGTAGCGCATGCTAACCGGCATTTCCTCCCATTCTGTCTCGCTTTGAGTTGAAGTTATTTTCCTTATAATTATATGTACAATTGACTTGATTTTGTGGATCATCGTATCTCGATCATAGCGGGGAATAGGTGTAAGTCTCTGAGATTTGATTAATGTTAATTAAATATAATTTGGGAATTTTAATTAATAATTATTTTGGAATTAATTAATTAGAAGTGAATTGACAATATGAATGTCAACTGACAATTAAATCGGAATATGAGATAATTTTGAAATGGTAAAATAAACTCCGATAATATTTTAAAAATAAATTATTTAAATGAAGAATTAAATTTTGTGTTTTAGTAGTAGATATAAATCCCAGATGTTGACTGTACATTTAATATATCAGTACACAGTTGATACTCCGATGTACATAACTGGATTTGAAAAATAAGTATTAATGCATTTTCAGCTCACTTTTCACACACTAAAATGTGTAAAAACGCACACAAAACCCAAACACCATGCTTCCTCGTCTGCTCTCCCGCGCGACCTCGACCCTTGCCTATAAAACCCGTGCGTTCACCGCCATACGGCCTTATCCCGGTGCATCAGACCTACCACAGTGTAGCCAATTCACCGGCGGTCATTTCAGAGGAATTGGAGTTTACGTTGCTGATTTCGTCGAACTTTATCCTGAAAGGTACGAGTTGCGATAGTTAGGGTTCTTCTATTTTTTGTTCGATTTCTTCGTTTTATTCTTTGCTTAGTTTGATTGTGCATGTCTAACATCTTACCCTCGCCTGGACCAACATTTTCCCTCTGGTCTCCGCCTTCCCGCCTTCGTGAGTCGTTGGAAATAGACGATGGGCCGCCGATTCTGTGCTGGAACTTGGTAAATTTTCATTCCAGCTTTTAGTTTCGAAATTTTGGGCTTTAATTTAAGTGTTGATGTTAGCTTTGCATTGCATGTGGAATTTGGTTCGATTTAGCCAATGCATTCGATTTTGGCCGATTGATTTTCATCGTTTGGGGATGGAAAATGCTTAATTCTATTCTTGATCGATTTTAACCCACTTAAACCATGTTTTAGCGTAATTCATGAGAATTGAGAGAAATGTATATAATTTCAATGACATGGTTGATTAGATTCGATCTTCTTGATGTTTTGAGTTCAAGAACTTGTTGCATGGTTTGGGAACTACCGATGGGTTTTATGAACTTTTAAGGGTGAAAATGTTTACATCATGTCTTGGTTGATTTTAACTCATTTGAACCGTGTTCTAGCTTGATTAATTAGGTTAGGAAGGATTGAATGAGTTTTCATTCCCATTTTGTAACTGGTTCGATTCTTCCTACTGGTTTTGGTTCGAATGGTGACTCGATTTAGCTTGTTCTGCTAACTTTTGTTCAATCTCAAGATTCCTAGATTTATTCGCTATTAAGTATAAAAATTATGAGATTTATGAGTCCTCAAGTCTATAAGTTTAACTGGGAGATTTCTACTAGTTTTATAAAGACTCTTAGTTAAGATGTACAAACGATCTGAAAGATAAGATATAAGCTCGTATGCATCACTCTCGATTATGATTATGATTGAAGTTTAAAATATTCAAATTAGTTAATAAAAATTAAATTGATTTGTTAAGATCAACAAATGAAAAGTAAACATTCGAACGGTGAAATGAAAGGAATAAGGATTACTAACAATATATAAAAGAAAGCTAAACTATTCCTCATTTTCTTATATTGTGAATTATGGAAACAGTAGGTGAATATAAATGATGGTGTTGTATGAATTTGATAGATTAATACACGACATGTGAGTTCCACGAACTAAGAAGACCATATTCAACTTCTAGAACAAAGAATAATAGGTATGTTGCGATCGGTAACATACTACATATATCTGTATTATTTGATACATGATTTGCTGAACTTACGTGAATTACGTGAAATTACTTGGTTATGTGATTTTAATTGAATTATGAGCATTCGTATCATTCATAATTGGCATATCGATGTATGAAAATAAATGTTTGTTAACACACATCATTTCGATAAATATACATCGATATATGACATACACATTGGACATTTTATATTGATCTTATCAATCCTTTGATTCCAATTGATATTGATGAGATCTATAGTGTCATGGGGACACTGGGCACGACGATGATAGGCAATTTACATAGCAACTGTAGTCACGCGCGTAGTCGCCGGACCTAAATACGAGGGATGCTGGGCACAACACATGACGATTCTCATAGCTCAATGTGTGTGTGTCGTCACCCTCTGCTCGAGCTTGATATTGATTGATGATACCTTTCTTTGGACTCCGATATTTTGGTATCTTGAGATTTGATTCATTGTACCTACATCTATTGCATTGCATTGCATCATCTATCACATTTTATAGATATATGTTGTAATTACTTGATAGTTTCATATTAAGCTTTGGCTCACCCCCAAGGGGGCTGTTGTTGTCTTTGTGTGTGGACAATGACAGGTATTACAGGTAACCAGGATCCCAAAGAAGGAATACTCATTGAAGTCTTACCTGAGGTTGTTTCTTTTGTCTTTTTTCCAGTCGTAGGATAATTAAATTATACCAGCGTGTGTCCTGGATCGTATAATTATGTAAATTGAGGTTATTCAGTCCGATCTTGAATATTTGTGATTATCCTGCGTTTATTTACAGATGATGGTATTATGTAAATATTTTGAGTATGAAATGTGTGATGTAGACTTATTGTGCATGCTATGGTATGATGTAAATATTTTTAGTACGGATTATGTGCTTGATGCCTATGATGCATGATATGATATTATGTATTTACTTTCTGCACTGGGGATATTATTATTGTATTTTCATTTTTTTGGTATGTCTTCGTACGGGGAAGTAATGCCGAAATTTTTAGAGCCACTTGTTGGTAAAATTTTAAATAATCTTCCAATGTTTACAAATAAATACTCATTATATGATAATTAAACACTAAATTAGGAACGGATCCTCACAATATGCTTCGGAATTTATAAAAAATCTGGTCATTCAAGTATCGTAATTAATTTGATTATATCAAAATATAAATTTAACTATAAAACCGGTTCCAATGACAACAAACTCTAAAATTACAGTTCCTAGTAATGAAAATTGTTTGTTTTTCTTGACTTTTAGGTTCCGAATTGAAATTAACTGACACTATACTGTAATACTGGTCAATGTGGAATCATGCTTTAAAAGAATATTTTGTATTTTTAGACAAGTATACATACTAATTTAAACTTAAGCAGCCGAGAATCTGTAATGAAATATTTTCATGTCTACATATTCAAGAATCTGAAGCGAACCGAATGATAAATTATGCTTGTTTAACACATTTTACATATTTTTTCAAAAGAAAATTGTAACTGTAAATTTATTGAGCAATAATTTATTACTAAATCAATGAAAAAAGACAATACAATATTGAGCAATAAAATCAATTGTATATCGATCCATCTTTATTTTCCACAATGATTAAAGAGAATACCAAAGAACCATATAATTATTCATACTCCTTATTTTACACAAACAAGTAGAAAAGAAAAACAATGGAGCTTTGTCGTTTGGGTCTGGTTTTATTTTAGTTGTTATTCATCCAAAATTGTCCTTGGAGATATTGGATAACGTTCTTGTCAACCTGGAATGCCTTTGTAAGAACATCGATGGAAATCGGTGGTTCGGAGCCAAAAACAGCATTTGCAATGGTGATGACTCCAGGATTCTGACTACTTAACCCGGCAAATGCGACAGCATTGGTTTTTCCAGTATTGAACTGAAAATGAATGAGCCCTTCAGGAAACACAAACACATCTCCTGGATACAATGTCTTGGTAAAAAGCTTGTTCTTCTGGTTAGGATTTGCTGGATTCGAAGTCACAAACCCAACATACAAAGTTCCTTCAACGACAACGAGGATTTCAGTGGCACGAGGGTGCGTGTGGGGTGGGTTGAGCCCGTATGGTGCGTAATCTATACGAACCAATGAAATTCCCAGAGTATTGAGTCCGGGTACCTGGTTTACATTGACCGGAGTAACTCTTGAACCCAATGGATTTGATGTGTTTCCGGGCTTGTTGAGACCCCTAAAGAAAAAATCATTCGCAGTGACCAGGTTTGGGTTCTTGCAAATCTTTCCATTCACAAACACTGCAACAAACATATATACTTTTGCATGAACTTATGAAACGTGCAATGAAACCAAATAAGTAGTAAAATGCAAATAAATCGTAAAATTTCGAATAAGATGATCAAAATAATGTCAAACAAGCAGATATTATAATTTCTACAAAGCTAAAAAAGTAAAATTAATTTATACATGAGAACATGTATAAAATTAATTACCAGAAGCTTGTGAATCGTTAACCGCAACACAGAAATCTTGAAGGGGACCCGGATCAGATGCAGTCGTTAGTGAACAAATCAAAGTTAATACAAAAAAACCTAGAAAGAATCGCATGGCCATCTTAAATATTGAAGCCTATTAGGAATGGATTAATAATACACTTGATTACAATTGCTGCTGAAGTGATTGAGCTCGAGAAGTGGTTTCAAATGCACAAAATGTAAGGGTATTTATACTTGAAATATTTGAACAGGTCCAGTAATATAATATCCTTTATAAACAATAAGTTTGAACTTGTCCTATTTCATTTACCTGTGGAGTTGGATAACTTACCCAGTCTTAATTGCATGACTTTTGACTATGATTAATTAGTTGACACAGTTTCACTCGTAGAATCTTAAAAAAAAGTGACACAACAAGGGTAGAAGCCCCAGAAATATGTAGAAATCGACCACGTCAATCAAATATTAAATTGATTTTGTTTCATACCGATTATACGTTTCTTAGAATACATGTTCCAGGTAGAGGAAACATCTATAGGTTACTTCATCTGTTTCATATTTTTTTTTTAAATATTTTTTCCTTTTAAAATTCATTTTTTGTGCTTTATGAATTTGTATTGGTTTTTCAAAAATATATTTACGATTAGTTCTTTTATTTAATCAAAATACCAATGTATTTAATTCATTATATATTTACATATTATTATTACGATTAATTAGTTTTTTTAATTTTCATACTTTTTTAAAAGTTTTTATCATATTATAAAGTCAATTTATTACAAATATTAATAATTGTTAGGCTACCAAAATGAATGCATATTTATTATCAAGGTAACAAAATGATAAATTGTATTGTACCTACATGCATTGCATTATCTATCACATTTTATAGAAATATGTTGTAATTACTTGATAATTTCATATTGAGCTATGTATTTGTTTCACGTTATATGATTCATTGGGTGCATGTATGAAAAACTATTTTTTCACAAGCACTACCCGCTCTAGCCAGAGATTTCTTGAATAATATACAGAAAAACACCCAGGACATCATGGTTCATCAAGACCAGTGATGAATCCCCAACGAAATCATAGGCTTCTGACATCATCACTGAATACCCAAAATAACAACTTTATGACCCGCATGTGATCAGTCATTAAATCAAAGTACACAGCTATCTGTCAAGGCCTCAATGACGCCTCGGGTCATGAGGAGTAGAGCTGTCAAAATGGGTCAGGCCTGCGGGCCTGGCCAAACCCAACACGCCAAATAGACAGGTTGGGCCAGCATTTTTAAGGCCCGTCGGTAGGCGGGCATATACTGGCTGGCCCAAACGGGCAGCGGGTTTTGGCTGGCCAACCCCCAGTTGGCCCCTTTTTTAATTTTTTTTTTGTTATTCCTTTTTTTAGGCTCAATTCATAAATAAAAACTCAATATCACATTGAAACATCCGATCAACTATATATTTTTCACTTGATCTTACTTGAAAGTTGCAACATTTATTTCAAATTTGAGTAAAATATTGATTCCATAATCAAGTTTTTTTAGTAGCAAGTTAATATCTAGATAAAACCTGAAGCAAGTTTCAGTATTCTTCTAGCATCGGTAACAGGTTCAGCAAGTTCAGTTGGAAATATTTTTTTGAAGCTTTATTTATAAAAGAAAAAATTAAAAAAAAATATTTCGCCGGGCCAACCCGCCCCAACCCGTGGTCCGGCACGGGTTGGGGTTTACCCAACCCGCCTGGAGGTGGGCCCAAATGGGCCCGTTTGGCCGACGGGTTAGGCGGGCCAGTCTGTTTTGGTCGGGCTGGCCCGTTTTGACAGGTCTAATGAGGAGTAATGGTGCACAACTATGACTAGGAATTTTATACTCGACAAATGGTAACCACTTATAGAATTTCGAGTATGTTCATTCAGTGAACTCATTCCTAATGAGCACCAATTCATGTGTGCTGACTTCTCCAAGCCAACGCCGATGAAACGGGCAGTCTACACTAGACACATCATGAATATCAATCTCTAACGAGCATATATCGATATCCCATTCTCGAAGGCTCATTGACAATGAACATTTAGAAATCGCAGTCGAGAATGTATTCCATGGTCACCAGCATATGCATAACCACATTCTATGGACTATAGCAATCTCAAGAACTTCATCAATGCATCAAGATGCATGGGTAAACAGATGAATGAGTGTCATATATATTAATATTCAAACAAAGACTTGTCATATCTTAATCACATATGACAACAATATCTTTCAATTTCTCAAAGCCAACTACTCATGTGTCTCAAGACCATTTTCCAAAGATGTGTGACAGACACCAATCATTGTAAAGGCTTTGTCAGTGGATTCACTATATTTTTCTGCTGAAGCAATTCTCTCGATAATAATGCCGCATCTACCATCTCTCTCATTAGATGATATTTTTTTAATATATGTTTGGATACTGATGAGATCTTGGCTATTTATAATAGTTCAACTCTTGTCACATTACACAAGGGGTTGTGTCAGCCGTACTAGAAGTTACACCCAACTCTTGAATGAAATTTCATATCCATACTGTCTCTTTGATGCATAATATGCTGCAATGTATTCAGCTTCAGTGGTGGAATCCGATGTGATGTCTTGCTTGGAATGTTTCCAAGAGACAACACTATCATTTGGAATCATCTACATCCGACTGAAAAACCATCATCAGCTTAGCTTTCAACTTTTATTTCTTCACTTGCAGATCCAAAAACCATGAATATATCCTAAGTTCTTCATAAGTACTTTGGGGGTTATTTTCATAGTTTGTCAGTGATTTTCACCAGGATCTTCCTAATGTCTGTTCATTACACTAAGAACATACTTAACATCAGGCCAAGTATATAACATAGGATACATTATGCTATCAAAAGTCGAAACATAATGTGCCAATGCCATCTTTTCTCTCTCCTTGTCAATTTATGACTCATTGACCTCGAGAGATGAATACTATGACATATTGTGAAGTAACTCCTTTTTTTACTATTCCATGCTAAATCCTTTTAGCAAAGTGTTTATGTACGTAGATTGAGAGATCTCAAGCATATTTTAGATCTATCCATATAGATCCTTATGCCAAGAACATAGGACGCTTCTCCCAAATCATTCATGGAGAAATTAGTAGATAACCATGCTTTAATCGATCAATCCAATATCATTCACAATGAGTAGGATATCATCGACTTAAAGCACTACAAATATAACTGCACTCTCCCTATGCCTTTTGTACACACATGATACTCCGGATTTTCACAAAACCAAACATTTTGATAATGTTATCAACCAGATATTTTAGCTTCGGGATGCCTTCTTAGGCCTATAAATTGAGTGGTTGAAGCTAATTATTCAAGTTAGAGGTCATGATTTCAAATCCACAACATAACATATATTTTAAATTTAAAAATGTAATAAAATTAAAATAAACCATTGAACCGCTGGTTCACGGGTTAGCAAAAGTATGACCCTTTGAACCGTTGACCTGGTTAACCGACACGTTGACCACGAGCCGGTTCAAGATCATTTATGACCATTGGTCGGGTATAATCTAATATATATACTATGATGCACTAATTTTTAAATAAAAAATACATAAACTAATATACAAATAATTTTAAATCAATCATATTAAGTTGATTCATAAGTTAGACACATACATGTTCTATACAAGTATTTCGGTTGATTAAGTTGTGAAGGCAATTATAACTTTCACTTAACGAAGATGAAAGGCAATTCTTTGAAATATTGGAAGCCCTACATTCTACCAAAACACTCTTTCATTCTTTGGTTATGTGCTCAAAACAGACTTGTAACGGTGGGTCGGCTGCCTTTTGTTCATGATAAGACTTTCGTCTTCTGTGGTGCACAAGTGGAATGCCTAAATCACATGTTCTTCTCATGTGCTTACTGAACTTTGGCGTAAGGTTCGCGCATGGTTGAAGATTACTTATTCCATTACCACTGTCAAAAGTGCTCTGAAGCGTTTCAAGAAGGAATATCAGTGGTAAAAACTTACAATCCTCTAAACCAAATATTTTTTTCTTTTAAAATTCATTTTACCATTTTTTTGTGCTTTTTGATTAGTTCTTTTATTTAATCAAAATACCAATGTGTTTAATTCACTATACATTTACATATTATTATTACGTTTAATTAGTTTTATTTTTAATTTTCATACTTTTTAAAAAGTGTTTATCATATTATAACAAATAAAGTCAATTTAGTACAAATATTAATAATTGTTAGGCTACCAAAATGAATGCATATTTATTATCAAGGTAACAAAATGATAAATTGTATTGCTAATTCAATATAGTATACAAATACAGAACTGCGCAGCACTCTACGCGCTATTGGCACCAAACACTGAAATAGAGGGCCATTTGGAGAAGACCTACATAGAATAACCATTGTTAAATGACGAATGATCTAATTCCCATTTGAACTGACATTTGGCATTTTGATATTCTGGGCTTATGCAATGCTATATCTCGAGCTCTTCCCACCCCATGCCTTCTTAGGCCTTTTAAAAATCTATAAAATGTATTTAAAAGTAAAAAACTGTTAAGCACCCCCTCCCTCCGCCCCTTGTTGGATCCTATAAGATCCCCATTAGAGTTGTCAATTTGGGTTTCTCTCATGGGTTGTCCTAACCCGCCATACAAAATGTGTGGGTTGAGTTAACATTTTCTCAACCCATTTAAAAACGGGTCAAAATAGGTTAACCCATTTTTGTTATGTGTTAATATGGGTTGGGTCGGGTTATGCTCGCGGTCTAAGCTTATAAGTTATACCTAAGTTTTTAGGTCATCCTTTAATTATAAGTATTCATCATTCTTTAATTGTCTGCCTAATATATATTATTTATATTGATTGTTAAACTATTTGGTCAAATATTATAGATAATATATGAATTATTAATAATTTAAATTCATTAAAACCTAATAAAATTATATTTTTTTTTACTTTTTATTTATTGGTGGATTGACCCGCTTAACCCGCAACTCACATCGAATTGGGCTGGTTGAAATTTTTCCAACCCATTTGAAGGTGGGCCTAAATGGGCTGGTTCATTTGGGTTACGTGTTTGAGCAGGTTGGGTCGAGTGGGCCGAAATTAACAACTCTAATCCTCATAGTCATCAGGAGTGGCCTATTCGCCACTCCTTGTTTTGACAATCTAGCAACTGAGGTTTTCCCACACTTCTCATTTTCACCCCATGTAACATAGAAAAACCCAATATTATGATACATGATCGTTACAATATCCCTTACCACTGATGTTATTTATTTATTTAATGCATCTATAAAAAACCAATATCGTTACAACTAAGTTATCATTTTGGAGTGAGTTGTAGGATAAGTGATAGCATTAATAAAATTATGAGATAACTAAAAATAATATAGTGCAATAGTTATATGATGTTTGATATGGTTTTAAAATGATGGATTAATTTATAGTTTGGTATAATGACTAAAATATCATCGAAAATTTAAATTTCAAATTTTGACGAGAATTTCAAAATTTTGGACATAGTTATAGGAAACAAGTTGGAATTTTGGCAGAAATTTCAAATTTTAAAATAGTAAAAAATGTGAAATATACATGTCATTTTGTTTAGAAAATCAGTCTCATTCTGTTTATTTCTTAAGGCCGACTTAACATCGAGGACTGAACCGTGAAATTTTTTAATATTTTAGGGGCTAAACAATGTCAGTGGATATTTTAGGGATTGAATAGAGAATGAACCAAATATATCGACTATGTAATATTTTATCTTGTTTAAAAGACAGTATGAATATATATAAAAAAGAAAGAAAAAAAAAGGTATTGTGCGCTACCACTTAGTAGACATGACCGCGGTTTTAAAATAACTGCGGCCCAGCCCGGACCGTAACTGGGTCAACGGGCTGGTTACCGTTGACCCTATTCGACTGTTCTGAACCGTAACCGGCCATGTTACTGTACGGGCCGATTACGGTTCATGGGTCGGAAACCAGTGGAACCGTCGGTTATAACTGCTGGTTCAACAGTGTTTTTTAATTATTTATTATTTAAAATTAAAGTATGTTGATGAAGATTCGAACTCTTAACTTCTATCATGTATATAGAGTTTCTTACCACTAAGTCATCATCTTGATTATTTTATTTTAGATAATATAATTATATATACTAAAAGATAATATACATTATATGTGTAATGCAATAATAACTATTTTATATTGACAAATAAAAATTATCTAAAAAAATATGTTATGCTCTTAAATAAAAATTATATGTGTAATACAATAAATATTATTATAATGAAGCAAATTATTACAAAACAAGTATATTATATACATTTTAATTATTCTACAAACACTTTATGTTCATTATTTGATTTACATTATATATACAATAATTAAATAAGTATATCTTAGTTTATCACAATATAACTTACAATATAAATTCGATAATGTAATATTTGATTAATTAATAAAATCTTTTAATAATTTACTTATATTGATTTGGGAATAACGTATTGAATTGATAATTCACTAACTTTATACTATATAAATTAATAACTTCTAACTTAATATATTTATGATTAATCAATGAAATCATCATAAAAATAAATTTACTGACATTTGCTTCTTATTTAAATTGATAGTGACAAATCTCATTATTAACTTTTTTTTAACATAACAAGAACTTTTGTGTTGTTTTTTTTATAGATAAATAACAAATAATTCAATGTTATACTCGTCATTTCATATGTAATTAGTACCATAATTATAAATATTTCATGCCAATATCATTAGCAATTAGAACCAAGTTGTATAAGTTTCATACCTGATTTCATATGTAATTAGTACCAAAATCGTAAATGTTTCATACCTATATCTTTGCAATTAGTACCAAAATTGTATAGGTTTCTTACCAATTTTATGTAATTAGTATTATAATTGTAAATGTTTCATACCAATATCATTTGTAATTAGTACCAAAGTTGTATATGTTTCATGACAATTTCATATGTAATTAGTATCATAATTGTAGATGTTTCATATCAATCTCTTTTGTAATTAGTACAAAAGTTGCATATGTTTTACTCCAATTTCATATATAATTAGTACCGTAATGGTACACGTTTCATACCAATATCACTTGTAATTAGTATTAAAGTCGTATATTTCTCATACCAATTTCATATTTAATTAGTAACATAATTGTAAATGTTTCATATCAAACTCTTTTGTAATTAGTACCAAAGTTGTATAGGTTTCACATGAATTTCACATGTAATTAGTATAATAATTGTAAATGTTTCATACCAATATCATTTTTAATTAGTACCAAAGTTGTATATGTTTCATACCAACAATATATAATTAGTACCATAATGGTAAATGTTTCATACTAACGTCATTTGTAATTAGTACCAAAGTTGTATATTTTTCATACCAATTTCATATGTAATTAAGTATCATAACTGTAAGTGTTTCATATCAATCTCTTTTGTAATTAGTACCAAAGTTTTATTATGTTTCATACCAAATTTCATATATAATTAGTACCATAATGGTAAATGTTTCATACCAATATCATTGTAATTAGTACTAAAGTTGTATATTTGCATATCAATTCATATGTAATTAATATCATAATTGTAAATGTTTCATGCCAAATTCTTTTGTAATTAATACCAAAGTTGTATAGGGTTCATACCAATTTCATATGTAAGTAGTATCATAATTATAAATATTTCATACCAATATGATTTGTAATTAGTACATAAATTGTATATGTTTCATACCAATTTCATATGTAATTAGTATTTAGATAATCAGATTCAATAAATTAAAATGTCATTATCTTATTTGTGGTTCCATCGAGTTTGATGAAACAATGGGGTAAGTTTTGTAAAGTTAATGTCATGGACCTAGAAAATTTTTCACTAGATATTATCCACACGTTGGAACTCAACATATAAATTACTAAATAATTCATATGAATATAGAGAGTTAATGGCAACTTAAAAAGTTCATATCATCACCCCTTACAATTTCTTTGTTCTTTTTTATGATTTTTTATAGTAATTTTTAAATTTTTTTATTTTTTTAATTTAAAAAATATAAGGTCTTAATCGGTGGTTAACCGTAACCGTAACCGACTGTTCACAAACCGTAACTAGAACCGTCGAACCATCGATTTACGAACCATGGTCATTTACGAACCATGGTCATGTCTACCACTTAGCAGCATCAAATATTACCATTTCATTGGGCTTCGGAGTTTCTATACCCAAAAATCCAAAATATTTCGGCCTCAAATACTGGACTCATATATGTGTCGACGTCATTTTGCTTTTCCCGTGTATCCAGATTCCACTGGAGAACACTTTCTGCTCTCGTTCTCGCACAACGGAACTACTCCATTTCTTGGAAAATGGCAGCTCAATCACTGTTTACAGTCTCAACCCGAATGACCAGACCCGTAACCAAACAAGACAACCCGGATTTACTGCTTCCCAATTCTCTCCTTCCAAGTAATAGCCTTCGAAGTCAATGGCTTGGCAATATAGCCATCAAATTCTCACGCCATCCCTCACATCTTGGACCCTTTTTACCGAAGTACCCTCCCGTCAGAGCCACGATTTCATTAAGCCTCCCAACCATGTAATTTTCATAACTCAAAAACTCAGCTTGTGCAGTTATTTTATTTTGCTGTATATTTTGAGGGTTTTGTTTTTCCTTTTACTCGGAAATGTTGATTAATAGTTCATATATTAGTTTCATGGCCGTAAAGTTTGAGACTTTTGCCTGTGGAAAATGCAATTATGAAATTTATTGTGGAGAGCACAGTTCAAGCCTTAAAGAATTATGAGTTGTAGAATGCATTATGTTTTGGTGACACAGCGCATGTGAATATATTTTGAAGTTAATCAAAATTTTAATCGTTCATGTCACAAAGTTGGAATTATGGGTGGATTGCATTTTATCGTAGTTAATCTTTGGTTACTATTCATCTAAGAGGTAAGTATTCAACACACATTCAAGTTTTCATTACCTATATTTACAAGTCGATGATTATATCGTAAATTATGTTGGTTTTTGGTGCTTCAAATGAGCACTTTTATATTTGAAGAGGCTGTTATTCTTCACAAACTTTTGCAGTGATCCTGCGGCGGTTGGTTCGGCGGAGAAGCTTCCCAAGTGAGTATGGATTTTATTGTCATTTACTTTATTCTTCCCGGTGGAAAATGAATGTCACGTGTTTGTTGTTTGTGGAGTGCTTTGTTTGATTGGGTTGGTTATGCTCGAATTGAGGTGTTAAACAATGAGTTCAGTGAAATCTTAGATGTTCATCAAAGGCAATAAAGTCATTCGCAATGGCCCAGTTGGAAGCAAGGAAAATTTAGTCCCCAAACACAGGCACAGAAGCTCTTCTTATTGGAATCTTGATTGAGGGTCTGTCAGTTTTTTCTTTCTCAAGTTTCACAGGCTTCAATTTTAATCCACTTTTTGTCTTCTCTGATGGATACAACCGTGACTTGTCTTTGGTCCATATTGGCCTCAACATTTGGAAACAAACACTGTCACTAATGTTAGTGCTTAGGCGCTGAGTGTAAACTTAAGTTAGTATGTCGACATTTGCAAATAACGTCCGTCTCAGTCTGTATGATGATATTATTTATATCTTTTTCTTTGACCATTATGCTCTTGTTTGCCATGAATCCTTATAACTTCTCACATAATTTAGAATAAATTTGCTTCTTGGTTAAGGCCAAGGTTATTCAAAGATCATTTAAAGTTTATACTTGAAAATTCTTTTTATTTGTTCATCGTTTTCAATTATTGCATATACAGTTAACTTATTAAAATTTCAGATCTCCGATGGCATTTGTCTTGTGTGCATTCTTTGTTATATCTAGATACCACCAAAATGGCAGTCTCTACTGTATTCTTTCACTCGTAAGTATTCTTTGTTAGATGAAAATATCATAATCCAAGATGCCTCTCAGAAACTTTTCATATTAACTATTGAGCTTGGGGAGATAAGCATGGGAAAAATTCTGTACTGCTTTCTTATTAAAATCATGATAACATGAATCTCTGGATTATCAAGAGTGAACTAGATAAGTTTGAACATGTCTTGATTCCAAAAGTAAGATTGATGTGGTGAAAGTTAATCATGATAATTACAATTTAGATGCTCGATAGTTGAGATGATAAATTGTTGATAAACATTGGTCGTGCTCAAGGCTTTTGAAAACTTGATCAAGAAGAGATTTATATGAAAAATTATCTGTACATGTAGGGAAACTTTAAATATTGAAATCTGCTATGCTCTATACTGCTATTCTTTACGTATAAAGCATGGATGCTTTCAGTCTCTAGATACTCTCACTAATGAAGTAAATAAGTTCTGGCATGTCTTAGTCTCTGGATACTCTCACTCTTACTTGCTAGTTATTATGACCTATGCCACTGCGGACCTTTAGCCGTTGAAAGTTTGCAATCAGTATCTGACTGGAGCAAATATGTCTTAACAATGATTCACTGATTCAGCTAAGCTTGTTTACAAAAGCGAGCAATGTACCAATCAATATGAATATTGGAGCGGATTACTTTTGTTATTATTAATTATTATGGTGGATCATAAGAGAGAAAGAGTCGATTAGTGTAATAGAAAAAAATTATTATAGGATGTAGAGAACGTGTAGGGCTGATTGTGTTTTAACCAATAACGATCATAAAATAATCCATAGAATGCCATTTTGGCTCTCATGAGCAGCGAAAATTTTTAAGTTCATTCTAATTGAACTGGATTATATGCTTATATGGAAATTTGCTGCGAGAATTGCCACAGAGAAAGTTGCAAATAACTCGTTTCTTGTTATGCACGGATACCTCTAAAAATAGTAGCATACCTGACTGGATACAAAAACATGGTGGATTTGTATATTTATCAGCTACAAGAGTGTTTGGGGATTAAAGTTAAAAAGGAAAATGTGGTTATTGGTGTAATACCCTTGTCCCACATTGGTTGTGGATGAAAATTTAAAGTGGTTTATAAAGGCTTACAATGGACTATTATAGCAACTTGGGTTAACCATTTTCGTAGAGCGAGGACGGATACGAAGTAGTTGCTATAGGAGCCCATTGTGCAGTCGCGCTTGCGCGGGCCTGGGCCCGAGGCGTGACAGAATGGTATCAGAGCCGGTCACCGGCAGAAAACACCGGGAGATAAGTGCTATGCAGGGCAAAGTGCTACGTGCATGGGAGCCACCTCTTGAGCCTAAAGGGGCAAAGTGCCACGTGCGTGGGAGCCACCTCTTGAACCTGCGGGGCAAAGTGCTACATGACGAGAGCCACCTCTTGAACGTGTAGGAGCCACCTCTAGATTCCCGGTACCGGTGGATCGATGAGTTAGGTCGCGACGTGGACGTCGCGTTCTAAAGGAGGGGTGATTGTAATACCCTTGTCCCACATTGGTTGTGGATGAAAATTTAAAGTGGTTTATAAAGGCTTACGATGGACTATTATAGTAACGTTGGGTTAACCATTTTCGTAGAGCGAGGACGGATACGAAGGTAGGTGCTATAGGAGCCCATTGTGCAGTCGCGCTTGCGCGGGCCTGGGCCCGGGGCGTGACAATTGGTATCTTGCACAATCAACAATCATATCAGATACCGCATGGGATAGTTTTGCAATATTTAAAGGTACAATAGGGGTAAACTTTATAATCTTAGAGAGTTAAAAGATTTATTTGTTAATTGAAGCTATTGAAAAGGGTAGCTTGAGTTTGTTTTAGATTCGGTGTATTATACCGTTTGTGACTATTGAATTTGTTTGTTTACTATAAGTGTAATGTAGTGTGCTGAAAATTTTGCTTGACTTTTTTATTAATGTCCATGCACGGGATTTCATTATTGCCACACATTTGTGTGTGGATGTATGTTTTATATGTAAAATAGTCATATCATCTCTATTTGGATCCTAACTTTCTGAAAATTATAGTATTTTCTTGTTCATGTCATTGTATCTTTATCAATACAACATTCTAATTGATCTATGAATCTTAAGATTGTCATTAGTAATGCGAATGTCTTGGCTAAAATAATCATACTTCTAATCACAGTATTTATATAAGCAGGAGCTTTGCTTGAAGGTTTTTGCGTGCGAATGGAATCACACTTCTTAAAGTGCGTGATGAAATTGGGAAATTATTGGGGAAAGCCTGATATGTTCTACTTCAGTCCTGAGCATCCTTCTTTAACTGAAGCAACTCGAAGGGCCTTCGATTGTGCTATTAGTGAAAAGCTTAGATCGGATTCTTAAATAATTTTTGCATTTGGCATAAGTCTTTTGATTCCCTATATACCTAGGAAAGTCCTAGAGCAGACAAATTGGTTAAGACAATCTTTCAAATATCAAAGTAAAATCTATATGCATTTGGAATTTACGAAAACATTTTGAATGGTACTATATGCTGATGAATCTAACTTGGTCAAATCTAATCAGAGTTAGAAACTAAAAGTTATGTTGAATGATGCGAATGAATGTTACAGGCTTATCAAAGAAGTCGGTCTCTTTTATTCAGATAAAAGTTCCAATTCCTGTGGCAAGACATGTTCATGATTATGTCTGATGTCAGGTTCAAGGATTACTTTTTTCTTAAAAAAATGTGTTTGAAGGTGTCTGAGTATAATATTTGTAAACAAAACACAGGTGAAAATGGGGAAATAACAACTGCACATATGCTTGTTGGATTGTGGCGGCAACAAGAATCCCTTGGTCAACAAGTATTGGTGTCGCTAGGATTCAGTGATGAGAAAGCTAAGGAGCTCCATTATCTGATACGTGATAGCTGGATTCAAAGATGATTAAGACGTTGCTGAAACGACCTTTAATATGTCGTGCTATGCAATTTTTTCTACTTCATTTTCTGGGTTCTCACTACAAGTTTTGTATCATCTTGTATTGACTCAAAGTTGGTAAAATTGCACATATTTTTTTCAATTTGTAGATGCAAACACAACTCTAAGAGCATTTGATAATGTGTATTCGCATTTATACTTCTAAATACACCAAATTGCCTTCTATACTTCTAAATACACCAAATTGCCTTTAGGGCATCTCAATAAAACACTTGAATTTAAAATATACTTCTCATATCTTGGAAGACAGTTCCCTTTTACGACTTTGCGCTCATCGAATTGGTTTGAGGTGATCAGGATTCGCTTCGATGGTCGTTGGTTTCTATTGATCAAGCTCATTCCCTTATGTTGTGCAACTCATTTCCATTTGGTCCTTTTAATTACTCAATTCTCGATGTCTTAGTTTGCGTGTCTTATGGTATATGCCTATTGTTGTATAATTCACATTTATGCTTATAAAATAGAGCTAGTGGCAAATAACCTCTTTATGGTTTGCCAAATAGGTAAACTACCATATGTAGTTTGAAAATAAGCATTTTATCCGACTGTGCTTTTCAAAATAGGCATTTTACCCTTATGATTTGCAAATAGATATTTTACACACATGTGGTTGTCAAAATAGGCATTTTACTCCCATGTGGGTTCAAAATTGGCATACACATATGGTGTATTTTACACCTATTCAATAATTATAAAGTGGTAAAATGCATATTTTACAAACCACAGGGTGGTAAAATGTCTATTTTCAAACCACATGGAGTAAACTGTCTATTTTAAAATCACAATGAGTAAAATAATATTTTCAAACCACATGGGATAATCCGTCTGTTTGGAAAATATAGGATGTAATCTGCCAAAAACCCTCTAAAATACACCACATTTAATTAAAGGCTCACATCTTTTGTTTATTTCTTTAATATGTAAATAATGCAGTAAAATAAAAGCACAAAAAGCACAAGTCATGAAAAAATTGATTGATAGAAAAATAAAGACTAATGTTAATGCCAAAGCAATATTTGTTTTTGCCAAAGGAATCTTAGGAAAATTCCAATTATACATTCTTCAACTCTAAAAAAATATTTTATGAATATGAAATACCTCAGTGTCTGTCATCTTGAGTTGAACTCAAGAACATACTTTTGCAAATGACTCGCACTTCATGATTCGAAGAAAATAAAGAATCGGCACATCATGCTTCCATATTACAATAAAATTTTAACAAACCGATTAATACCGTTTCGACCAAACTACTGACGGGTACTCAATCAGGTTTACGATGGCTCTTCACCACCAACCACACGATCGCGACCGATGATTATGTTAGAGAGCCCTTCGGCAATAAACAGCACAACCCTGTTTCGTTTCCTACGTAGTACGTAGAGTAAAACCAGATATATAAAAGATTTAAAGAAATCTGGAAGATATATGGGCAACAACCTTATTATTATTCTGGAAATACTTATAACATCTGTTACATTAAAACGTCTCATTTTGGGAGGAGACAGACTTGTTTTAGCCTCTCATATAGATGAGGCTTGACTCAAGAAACATATTAACTGAAATACAAAACAGTATTATAAACGATTACAGAAGAAAGAAAGAAAGAAATTATTACCAAGCTAAGAAAGTTGAAAAATTACAAAGCTTGGAGGCTATAATTTTTATTCTCAGAAAACTATGGAGAATTTTCGATGTCCTTAGCTTCCTGAATGAGTGCCTTTACATAGGCATGAATCCAGACTTGAACTTCGGATTCCAAATCTTGATAATTGTTGAGTGTCCCTGTGAGTGCGCCTTAACTTTCACGTGGTCTGGCATCTTTGTCTGAATATGTCAACTTTTCTTGTGAGTGGTCCATTATTTGTCCGAATGCCTTTAACAGTTATCGAACTAATTTTTAATGGTCCACGCCTTTTCCTTTGTCAGGGAATCTTTACATTATTGGTTTTTGTGGTCCCCGAGCTTTAGGAAAACGGGATCTCTTGTCAACAGGTCTTTTGTCTTTTCCTGCCTCTGATCTGTCGGGTTTCTATCGGAATCATTTCCTGAATTCTAGTTCTTTCAGCTCCGGGCATGCTTGGCAAATATGATATATCCATTGGCCAATGTGTGCCATGTTGCAGAATTTTCGGTAGGTTTCTTTTCCTGCCGGAATCTTATTTTCCCAAAGACTTCTCCTCTTTGTTTCGAAGAGTTCTTCAGCAAATCTCGTTGATGTTCATATCATGGAATTCAGCATGAAAGTACTTGTTGGCTGGATTCTAAAAGAACTTAAATAAGTATTTGACTTTGTCTCTCGGTTAGACAAACTCAAAGACCCCATGAGCGTCTGCTTGAAACCTCATCTTCTGTGATAGTTCCAGCCAAAACTGGTATGCCTTCTGGTAGCATCATTCTTATATTTTAAGGCGTTCTCATCTGGTTGTCTGAGCTTGATAAAATGAAAAACTTCAATAAAGCCCTTCTTTGTTGGTTCTGGAGCAGCACTGAAAAAATACAACTCTAATATATCCCATCTAGCCAAATGTGGATTATTGGCACATGTCTCGTGAACAGCTTCTCTGATTCATTTGGCTAGTTTTGAAATTTAAGAGAATACTGGTGCAACAGTATAAACCGAAGCAACCATTCTTGAACTTCGTTTGGATGGCTACCTGGCGTCATCCAAAACCTCGGATATTTTTCGGAGATATCAACAATAGTTTTGTCTGGGTTGATACCCCGTCTGGTTATTAGTTTCTCTTAAGTGCGTTGGTAATCCTGCATAGGTGAAGAAACTAAATCATCATTAGTTTGAACCCTAGAGGTGCTAGTCATTGGCCTAAGGTTCAACTCTCCCTCTTTTACCCCAGAGGTGCTGGGCTGATGAAGGTTCAGATTGTGATGACACATGACCCTCAACATTTGCTACAGCTTGTACATCCTCAAGAAATGCATCATCTGCAGCACTCGTGATAGGGGTACTTGAATCCCTTGCCTTCGGGTTAGATGAGCCACGTTTTCTAAACACTCCTTTTTGCAGCGTTGGAGGTGCGGCCTGGAGGATGGGCCCTTTCAAGACTTCAAACAAACGTTCATGGTCCCGAAAGCATGCTCGTATATGATCAGTAACAAGTTCCTGATCTGCTCATTGAAGCTGTCCTGCGACCTCAGAATTGAGACAAAGTGTCCCAAAGTCTCGTTCCAAGATCTCCAGGTTTTCCCTAAGATTCCTCACTCGTTTTTGGGTATTGCTAGCAATGTGTCAATTCATCTCGTGTTAAGAAATCTGCAAGAACATTTTTATCAGATTTCACTATGACAATATCATAATCATAAAATTGGCATTCAGCTTGCCATCTTAAAAGTCTAGCATTTTCTGGTTTTGATTCAATTTTATTTTTCAGAAAAGGCTTTACACTGGTATTATCTATTTTTAAGATAAACTTTTTTGCAAGTAAGAATAATGGTCATTTTTAAAAGCCTTTCGAACTGCAAAGAACTCCTTCTCGTTGATGTGACATCTGATAACTTCGCTATTGTCAAATAAACCACTGCAATATCTGCATGGCACTTCTCATTCTGGTGTGGACCTTCATAAGTACTGCAGCCCACCAATGATCACTCGCATCGGTATATAATACCAGTTCATCCTCGTCGTTTGGAATTGCAAGCCTTGGTAGTTGCCAGCAAACTTGTTTAAGTTGTTTTGACAGCTCGTCTGTGATCTTCATTCCACTCGAACTTAACATATTTCTTGAGTAGTGGATTGAATACCTTCCAGTGGTTTGCTCGATTGTTGATGAACATTCCAGCAAAATTAACTACTCCTAGAAAACTCTGGAGTTGCTTTAAATCCTTGAGGTCATCAGGATATCATGCACCCTTTCTACAATATGATTCTGCAAGATAATTCCAGATTCATCGATCTCAATTCCGATGAACTCGATCTGTCTTGTGGCAATCACTGTTGTCCTTTCGGATAGCACTAATTCTTCCTTGTAGCAAACATCTGAAAAGAGTTTTAAATGTGTAATATGCTCTTTCATGTTTCTTGACGCAATGAGGATGTCGTTAATATACACGAACATGAAGCTGAAGTAATCCTTAAAAAGATTATCCATCTTCCTTTGGAATATCTCGGGAGCATTTGCCAATTCAATTAGGCATGACATTCCAGATATAATGTCCTTTTGGTGTGGAAAATGCTTTGAACTTTCTGCTTGATTCCTCCATCTTAATCTGTTAAAATCCAGACTTACAATTTAATTTACAAAACATCTTGGCATTCATTATGCTATTCGCCAAATGTTCTCTGCTTGGGATAAAATATCTATCGAAATCCAAGATGTCGTTAATTCATTTGTAGTTAATTACTAATCTTGGCTTTCCTCTTTTGATTTCTCCGTGATTTCGAACAAGGAATCCTAGACTGCTATATGGAGAAACACATGCTGATATTAACTTAAGGTCAAGATGTTCCTTAAGTATATTCTGCACATCCCTCCGATCTTCCATATTCATCGGATTAGTTTGAATCTGACGAACTCATTTTCTTTTCCAACTTTCAACTTCAAAGTAGCTTTGAGCTCATTCTTGTCCCACCATGCCAGAGGATCCTCGTTGTAATTTCTTCCGAATTTTCCTTTTTACATACTCTAGAGTGATTTGCTCTTCGAGGGTAGTTTCAGGTTGTGGAACTTCTTCTTGTAATCCTTTTTTAGTAGCAACAAGTTTCTGGAGTAACTTCTTCCTTTATCTTGTTCTCTGAAAGACATAATATTAACCCAGACAAAAGTTTGAGAGTCCTTTTCACTAGGACCTCGCTAAGTCACATAATCTTCATACCCTCCTCCACGCACTGGCGCTCCGGCCGTGAACTGACAAATTGGTTGCGCTGTGCGCCACATTAAGACGAATTAAGAATTTCTAGTTCGTGCTTTAAGAATTTCTAGTTCGCGCTTTAAGAATTTATAATTCGCGCACTAAGATTTATAATTCGCGCACTAAGAATTCCTAATTCGCGTACTAAGATTTACTAAGTCGCGCATTAAGTTAATAAGTCTTGTTAATCCTCCTTAATTCTCCGATTTTTTTTAATTAAAAAAAAATCTCCGATTTTGAGTTTAGATGAATTTCATGGTTCTAGGTACCTTGGGTTGGTAAGATATTATATGGTAAATAGATAGATAATATTCACTATTATGTAATGAATAATAAAAGGACATAATAACATATGAAATATTAAAATATGTGGTAAAAGAAAGTATGATAAATCTGTGATTTTGTAACATTTTTGCGGAGTAAATAATAATAATAATATCTTAATTTTTTGCATGAAAATTAATAGAATGAACTTTATAGATAAACCTTTTTATTGAGTTAATCTAAATGTTTATAATAGTCATTTCATAAGGTAATAATATAAGTCTACAGAAATAATATGAGTCATTCTTAATAAATTCATACTATTACCAAACATGTTGAAATATATATGTACAATTTGGTTTCATTTTTCAAATTCGTTATTTTATATCTTAAAATAAAACAAAATTTTGATAGTTCATTTCATTTTCATTTTTCATTTTCTAAAATATATTTTTAGGAGATCCTTACTAGAAGAACGATCAAATACAAGATTCAAATTATGTTGTATCACTGTTAACATTCTGCAAAGCTTGCAAATGTTATCCTTCAATAAAACATAATTTTAATGTTTTTTTAAGAATGGTAAAGATGCAAACACAAAAGTTCTTAAGAACTTCATTCTGTAAATTTGTAAATAATATAATAATGATGTAAGTTTGTTAAATATGATGTATATTATGTATGTTTAACTTCATTTCATCAGTGTGTATGCATATATATATATATTTATTTATTTTTAATAGGCGCATTAATGTGCACCCGCACTCAATTTTTTTGAAAATTGACGCACGCGCGCATCCACTCGCGCATCAGACTTATGTGATCTAGGGACCTTGTTGTCAAAACTGAAGGATTGCTTATCTCGTTGATCCTTCATCTTTGGGTGTCGAAGTTTTCCTTCATCACCACGCTTGCTGCGAAAATTAATGGGGAATTTTCTGTGAAACACCTCCCGTAGTCGCTGTACAATAATCTTATGATCGCAAAGGGTTGTGAAAATAAGTCGTCTTGTTTCGTTCTCCTGAGTGAACTTCTTGAATGTCTGTAGAAAATTGTTTCATATCAGCATATCAGCTCATGTATCATGAAACAAATAGGTGGAGTCTTGACTTTGTACCATGGGGTACCATCTGTTCCTCCGATTATTATTTCCACTCCCTGGAATCTTTCATTAAGGATAAGGATCTGCTTTCAAAAGTCTCTTCCGACAATGATTGGTAATTTTTCACCAACTTCTTTGGGAAAGATATCACTCCTGGCAGTACATATTACAGCTCCGATATCAATTTAGGCGGCAAAATATTATGCCCGATACTTCACATATAACATCACGACAGATATGTATATTGAGAATGGACTGGTGGTCATCTGATCCTATATCACTTTCCTTCCACTGTGAATTCCCTTCCGTCTTGTAATCTTTCCCAATGTTTATGTTCCTCGAGAAATTCAATCCCTAGAATAAGTTGTTCTGTGATTCTTCCTGCAGTTCCTACAATTGTTATATCAATTTCACCAATTTGAAGGTTTCCTTGATACCTGTCAACTGTAAGTTGTTGCAAATAGTAGAGGACATCACATCAGAAGATATTACATTTCTCTGTAATGTCAAAAATTATCTGCACTTCTCTCCAGCCTTCTGGGCATTTCAGTTTTCCTGTTGTTTTTGAAAACATCAGGGATTTTCTGAATTCTGCTCGAGACTGCCTTCTGTTTTTCCCCCGGATAGTTGTTGATTAACCTATCATGTTGTAAAGACATCCTTCTTAGGCTCGATCATAATGCTCTTGTTTCTGTTCAGAACAGGTTGATCTTGTATCCTCATTTCAAGCTCTTCTATTGTCGGAGTATCAATAATGTCCAGCAATATTACTTTGGCGAAATCCTCGAAGATTCTGGGGACTTCAATGAATTTCTTTCTCAAGAATACTTCTGAATGATGAGTATTCGAGAGCGTGTATGACACTTTGTAGGTGATAGAGTAAGGCATGTTCCATTCTTTAATCAAATCACTTCTTTTAAAATCTTGATGAAGAGTTAGAACCGTGTTGAAATCTCGATCTCCCAAATTGTATGCAATTCTATGATAGATGTTGAAAGCCATCTTTCCCGCATACAAATTTCCTGCAACTGCTCCCAAACAAGAATCTTTGAGGTTCGGGATTCTTCCGTTGAAAATTGCTAGATTGAGTGGAAAACCTTTCTTGAAAGTCGTCTTGATGATTACTCTAATGGCTCCAATATGAATCCATGAGAGCGTGTTAGCAACTTCTCTCTTAACCTTGTTCTTAATCTCCTGGATTTCTCCTGTATGAGATTAACTGCATCTCAATTTATTTTCCCGTGAATTCCATCGGGATTGCAAATTCACATGTTGTTACCCTTATGGATAATCTGATGCTTCCTGCTTCGAAGACAAATCATATACATGGCTTTTTCATTGCTCCAATTGTAAATCAATCATACATCTGAAGCTTTGGCTCTTCCTTAGGGTTTTATGAGAAGCAGTTGTATGAGAGAATAATCCGGACGGGTCTTCTCTATCATGTGCTGAAGGAACTCTCATTCACTCTGATTATGAGCTGGATTCACCTCAATCATCATAATAGATCTCTTCTTCGTAGATACTTTCATCCGAGGGAATATCCTCAAATTTAAACACCTGTTCCAAATCCTGGAAATAGACAGCATCCTCAAATTCTTTGGTATGCTCGAACTGTCTCAATCCACGGCTTTGGTTTTCTGGACAATCTGTAGAGATATGTCATCTTGCTCCGCATTTCCAGCAGTTACAATCTTTGAAACTCTCATTCACACGAGTTTGAGTGCGTCTGAAAGTCCTCTTTGTTGGTGTTCTGCTAGTATTTGCTTGGTTAGAACCTGTTGACGATGTTCTACTCCTTGTTGGTCCTGATCTTTGCCACGATCTGTAACTTCGGGTTTTTTTGTTTTGACCAGAACTTCCTAGGTCTCCATGAAGACCTACTTCTTTTCGAACTACTTCCTCGGGCATAACAATGACTTCTCTGTTTCTTCATCTTCCGCCTTTGAGGATAGTTTCCGATCATAGTAGGGATATCATTCCCTGTACAGCAAAGATGAGCTGTTTTGTTAATTCCTCTTAGCTTCTTATAATTCTTTTGGAGTTTTGCTTGATAACACCACTCCGCAAGCTTTATTTTAGAAATGACATTTTCCTGGCCATCATCTCAACTCCTTGCGGTGTATATTCCTGGATAAGCATTGCTCTCCATGGACTCGGTATTTTGGCAAAGACGGTTCTGATGCATCTTTTTCGTCTATCTTTGCCTTCCATCTATACTCTATGAAGAGCTTGATGTACTCGTCTACATAACAAATGTCATGTAGCTCCAGGCTAATTAGAGATTGTTTATATTTTTCTAGCCTTCTCTTCCTCCGTTCCTTCGAAGTAACCAACTCTGATGAAACAGATTTTAAAGAATTTTGCCATTTTGTCCACGATTTCTTTCAGGGACTCTACGGCTAAAACTCATCTTTGATACCTGGGACTCCTAGTTCCCAGGCAATTTTGACCGATTCTTCTAGACTCATTTTAAGTAATAAAATGAATCATTCTTTGCTTAGATCAAGTGTTCCTGCTGCTATTTTCATTGCTGAAGCCCATTCATCAATAAGAGCTTCTCTGTTTTTGAAATCCAAGATATCCATGTTGAGCATAAGTTCATATGGATGGATTGGATCTAACTGAGATTTTTCGTAAGGCGTTTGATGTAAATCTGGCATGCGGGAACGATTCCTTTTTCCAACTGGGGGATCTAAAGTTGCTAAGGTGAAATCTTCCCTATGCGGCATACTTTGATCACCTTCGGGTGGAGTGTGTGACCTGAAACTTTCTTGTGGTGGAGGTCTTGTTACAAGTTCTCCCATCTTGAATTCTACGAGATTCAATCCTGCAAATGAATCAGCAAGGTCACGTAGATCTTCCAAGTTAATTCTTTCCATTACTTTGTGGGAAGTATTGGATCTTCTCGTAGGACTGCAATCATTTTTTCAGTCTCCGTCATTGGTCTTTGGACCTCATTGGCTTTCCCTTTTTGGTGTAAAAGGGGCTCTGTTCTATAGGACGGCGATAACTATCATCCATTCATTCTCCCTCTAGAACTTGGTCTTGACTCCAACTCCTTAACTCGGGTTTGAACATCTCGAAGGTTTTCAAGAATTTCCTCATGATGTTTGATCATAATCTCCATCTGACTTTGAATCTGATGGACTTGTGCAGGGACATGGTATTGAAGGTAGCCATAACACTGCACGTCTTCTGGATCTCTCTAAGATCTTGGGATATCTTATAAGTATCCGGCTTGATTTCTATTAAGGTTGGTTCACCCATCATATTCGTTTGTTTCGGATCCTGTTGGGTTGTCTGGATCTCGAATCATGGGGTTGTGCTCAGGATGATCTCTCTCCTGGTCATCGGTAATCTCGAATTGTAGATTGAGGTTTCTCTTGTAAAGATTCTTTGCTACCTTTTCTTGTTCTTGATACTTGTATATGCTAGCCGGGCTAGCACCAATTTCCTGTAGGGTATTCCACTTCTGGTTGAAGTGTTTAGCTTCGGTCAGGTATCTTTGATTTAGTTCTTCCAATTTCTGGAAGTACCACCTGTATGACTTGCACCACGAACATTTGTTCGGAACCATAATATTTCTTGAATCGTCTCCTCCGTATAGTTTACAAATTAATATTCAAGATATTATTATAGTATTTCCAGAATAAACCTAGGCTCTGATACCAATTTTAAACAGATCCGTGCTGAAGTAAACACGCTTAGCAACTTGCTTTAAGGGTATACATGAAATTTTAAAAAATTGCTTTGTAAGAAATATTTCATGCTTTGGCATTAACACTATCCTGAAATAAAAGCACGACCAAGTCAACAAGAGTCCAATCTCATATCGTTATGTCAAAGATTTGGTGTAAATCATGTATGACAGCAATAAAGTTATACCCTTTCCTTCTTGTGGTTATCTGGAATACATTATACTATTTTAGCATTAAAAAGTAACCCAAACCATCTATTATATCAAGGTTGGACGGACGAATCAAGAATTTTGTGGGGGAATGATCATTATTTATATACAAAGGGTAATACCATCCATATATATTCAAATATCATATTAATCAAATATTTCTACACAAGCTCGGCTCTTTCCCATAGAAATCTTTGTTGGGCAGGTGCTATTTGAGCGGATTCAACTTCGAGCTGATATCAGGGGTTAAAACATTTATTAATATCATACAAGAGATTTTATACAACTTCGCTTTTCACAATGGATGTGGTGCAATTTTCATACTAAATGCTGCTTCACATCACAGGCGGAGGGAATGGGGGTGCGTGGGAGGGCGTCGTACCCGGAATTTTATTTAATTTTTTAATAAAAGTAACATTTTTAAGGTGTGTTTACAATTGCTTATTTAAAATACATCTATGTTGCTTTTACTTAAAGTTGAAAAAAGTTGCTTTTAAGCAAAATCATTGAGTGTTTGCTATTAAACTAAAAAAAAACAGCTTAATAAACTTCAATTAATTACAAAATTATCATCAAACAAATTAAAACAGTCAAAAACATGCCATGACCTGCATCTCATCTTCTGGTTTTCCTGTTTATTTTTAGAGAAGCAATAACAGAAGCAAGGAAATAAAACACTCAAAAGCTGTTTTTTTTATATGAAAAGCTGATAAGCAGTTTGCAAAATCATTTGCAAACATCCACTTAGTTTTTGACCCTTATTTTTAAAAAGAGAAAAAATTTCGCCCCCGGAAAATTTGGTGCTAACATAGGTTAATAAACTAACATTTACCTTCTTGTTGCACTGTATGTTTCGCAATGTTTATTAAAAGAATTGAATTTTAAATATGAAATAAACACAAGAATCAGATCTCGTTGATATAAACTAATCTAGTTCCAACAATGAGCATCTTAATTGCATAGATTTCCGGTCGCTGGCGGAGGCTGCTCTGTGATAGTGTCAGCATCTTCTACGCGTCCGGAGTGTAATTATTTAAACGAGGTGATTTGATTTAAAGTTCCAATTTTTATATATATTTTTGGGTATATTAGCAGTAATATATTAGAAAAAGTTTGCAAGTACTTGTTTTAAAACTCTATTTTTAGTTTAAAAATTCATCAAACCATCTCATAAGTTATTAACTCCATCTTTACATTTCCTGGCGTCGTAACCCCATTTCTGTGGCATGGGCTTATTAAAATATAAAAATGGACAAATCATGTGCATGAATCTCCATGCGGGGGGGTCTGATAGGGGTCGGGCATATTAGACCTAATGTACTTAGCCTTCAATGCAACGCAAGAGCAGTTTCAACTATTCGAAATCGTGACCTGCAAGTCATATGACAACAACTTTACCATTACACCAAACACACGTATATTGCAGCTCTATATTTCACTGTACCTAGGAGTCTAGGACTTAAGGGTGTTTTAGGTCCACTTAGTAAAGTCAAAATAGTGATATCTAATCGACACATCACATGAACAACTACACAAGATAATCGGGTCATTTTTATCCACATAGACCACACAATTCATGCACCTCCTCCGATTATAACAATTACTTGTGTAATTTGTGGGAATCAAATATTTTACTCGAGTTTTGATATAATTACTTATCATATATGTTGTTTTATCGAAATTACAATTTCTTAATTTGTAGGTAAGATATTATGGATAAACATTTTCGCACAAGTAGATTGTTTTTTCTAACACATTTACTCTGATTTCCAACGGATTGCTAACATGATGCCGAATCAATCGGATTAAAGGTGAAAACAAATTAATTTATTGTATTAAAACTAAGTTTTGATAAACTAGAGGGGAAAAATCTACAGAAACTAATTTACACGATCAAATTTATAATTTGTCATGTTAAATAAATTTTTAAATCCATTTGGAAGATTTAAGAATTTGGTTAATGTTAACCTCATATTCAGTGTCCTGAGAGCATCATCAACTAAAATATGGACGGTTGCTCTCAATGGATCATGATTGATGCCCAAGTACGTTGCCACTGTGCATCATCAATATATCAACCTAGTTCTTTGAGCTCGAACTCCAACAATAGTTCGAGCATTAGAAGCAGGGGCCGCTTCCCATTGCGAGAACTTCCGGCGCTAAGAAAAATAACAAGCCCTAAACTAAATACCCTCTTCGAGAGAAACTCCTGATATTAAAGATGGTTTGACTTTCCCGACGTACTTGTGATGGTTCCCAAGGATTCAAAATTACCACTACCGCAACTTCGATCTTTTGCAATAAAATCATCACACAGTAAATCAACAAAGCCCAAAGTGATGACGTTGAGAACAGTTCGGATCTAGTTCATGGCCTATTAGAAGTAGAAGGGTCACAAATAAAGTGACCGAAGAGCCAAGGCTTTTTTTCTTCGATAAGTCAAAATCCCGTAGATCTAATCTCGGATCTAGCCGGGGATAAGTTTGAAAGTCATTTCCCTGTCTCGATGCGTGCTCATTTTTTGCTCTTGAAAAATTCCTGGCAGAAGGGCATGCTACGAAAAAATTGTTATAATTTTTTTTAATGACAATATATCGATTTTCAATATGATTGTTGGAGGAATCGGCCATTTTTACATCAATCAATGACGAGGGAGAGGAGAGGAATATCTGATGCAACCTCATGGATAGTATTCTGGTGGGTGTATCTATTATACAAATAGAATATTCTCAATATATGGTAAGATCTATCTTAAATGCGAATTCTTCTATGCTACTTATGTGATAATGTCTCATTGTGTAGATCTATGGTCTAAATTGATCCAATATAAACGTCAATCGTTGGGTCAAAAAACATTTTGCTCTTATGGAAGAAAAGTATGAAGATTAAAAAAGGCTATCTATGCTTTTATCATAGATTTAATAAATTGGGTAGCGTAGAAGTGACCCTTAAATTTATCAAAGTACCGGGACAGGACCAACTACAATGAATTCATATTCAACGAGTAGACCCGCAGATCGTGGGGGGAGATGCCACGTGTCAAGTTGCACAGACATATGGGCCCCACTTCTATTTAAGAATCCTAGATAAGAGTTGGGGCATAATGCATGTGGCGCTGGGAAAAAATAAAAATAGACAACTCATGGCCGCAAACCTTTAAATATCTCAAAATATATATATTATATTTATACCTTTGGTATATCAAATAAATATTTTTTAAAAAATATCTTTCGTTCTTATATCTATGAATCCATCTTATAACTTAAAAAATTTGAGTTACATCGTGAATATAAACATACTTTTTTGTATTGTGACAAGCATTTGATCATACGATATGTTAAGAAAACACCAATAATTTCATCTAGAATTTTTTACTATATTTTCATATTTCTCAAGTCAATGAAGCCGTTTCTTCCTCTTCTTTAATGTTGCAAAACTAACTCTGTTATATCTATAGTTTAGACTGTAACCCCCTAATTCTACACTTTGATCCCACCCTAATCAATTAATTGGGGTGAATAGAAAAATGGGTTGGCTCCAATTTCGATGCTTTAATATGTAAAACTATACTTGCATGCGTTCGTCTGATCTACAAACATTTACCTAACTAATTGTATATCTATACATAAATTTTTTGAATAATTAAAAAATTTATACAGGTAAGACAGTACCCTAAGACGTAAAGTTTATGCAGGGGCAAACCTAAAACAGTTATTCCGGGAACAAAAAATAATAACATAAAAAATTCATGATAATTTTTTTTTTGAAGGGGCCAACATGTACATTCGCCCCTGAGGTGACAATTGCATTCAATTTGATGATTTATTCTTTAGGATATTCCAACCTGAATTACCTTAACTCGAAAATACTATTCAAAAGCCTACCCATATTGCATTTTCTTTTTATATTTCTCTAAGGACAATCAACAATAATTGTTCAATCACTAGTCTCGATTAATGCCTTCCTTTCCTAATCCACTTGATTAATATTTGTTGGTCAATTCTATCTTTACATATGTGCATACAAAACTGTTATTTTGAGAAGCATAAAAACATCTTCGAACACGAGACCTCGTCCACAAATGGAGGAATACATACCACACAAGCTAAAGACTGGTGGCGAATTTTACTCTTCTAATACATAAATAAATATTTTTTTATGAGTATTTCGTGGCAAAGAATTGAAAACCTTAACCAATCGATGTTAGCATAACATTATATTATAAGAAATCAAAGCTCCTACTAGACAAAAGAAAATGCCACTCTTCCTTTAGTTGTAATATTGATGGAGACATACTGAAACATATGGACAAAAACAAAGTTGAATTTTGAGAGAGGGTTCTGGATTTACATGAATATAATACTCTCATCATAACTTTTGCTGAGGTGTGAATAGATCGATACTCATATAATAGATACATACAGCACACTCCATACACATGATCAGTGTGTGTATAAGTGTGTTTGTGCGTGAAAGAGATACAACTCCACTGCCCATGAGCAACCCTAATCCAAAGACTCAACCCTTTGAAAAGTAAACACAGCCACCAATCTCGCCCAGTGAAATATCCTCCTCAGAAAAGTGCAACACCGCCTCGTAGAATGTCGGAGAAGTGGAAATAATGGTGGATGCAGCTTAGGATTTGGTGGGTTATACACAAAACCTCCACTCTTTTTTCCCTTTTCTTGAATCTTGATTCATTAAAGAAGGGGAAAAAACCCACAAAAGTTAGCTACAAAAGCTAGAAAAGGAAGAGATTGAAGAAAAGAAGCCCTTAAAGTCTGCTCTCTCCTTTTTTCCCCTCCTTAATTCCACTGATCAATCTTTTTCAACCATATCCTCCTTTAGTAATTTTCTTTTGTAAAGAACCAAAGAGCAAGAAAAATAACTATGGATAACCATTCTCTTCCACCTCCATTCAACACCAGGGACTTCAACCTGCAGCACCAATTCCACCACCATAGCCAACACTCCGAGGACGAGCAAAGCGAAACCAGTGGCGGAGGCCTACACATGGGACAGAAGCGTAATCGGGACGAAGGAAAGAGTGATTCCGCAGGCCATGACGGTGGCTACGCCGCCGGAGAAGGAGAAATGTCTGGCTCAAGAAGGCCTAGAGGTCGCCCCTCTGGTTCGAAAAACAAGCCGAAGCCACCGATTATTATCACTCGCGACAGCGCCAACGCACTCCGAACCCACGTCATGGAAATCTCAGACGGCTGTGACATCATGGAGGGTGTCTCCAACTTCGCTCGCCGCCGCCAGAGGGGAGTCTGCATTATGAGTGGAAGTGGGAACGTGACGAATGTAACCCTAAAGCAACCGGCTTCCCAAGGGGCAATAGTGACATTACATGGCAGATTCGAGATCTTGTCATTGTCGGGGTCGTTCCTGCCGCCACCAGCTCCGCCTGCAGCCACCGGACTGACCATATACCTGCCCGGAGGACAGGGGCAGGTGGTGGGAGGGAGTGTGGTGGGGCAGCTTCTGGCATCAGGGCCAGTTATTATAATGGCAGCTTCATTTAGCAATGCTGCGTATGAAAGATTGCCGCTTGAAGAGGAAGAAACTGCAATTCAGGTTCAAGGAAATTCACTAGGATCGGCCCCTGGAGGAATCGGCGGGCAGCCACCGCAAAATCAGCAACAAATTTTAGCTGATCCGTCTTTGTTTCAAGGAATGCCACCGAATCTTCTCAACTCCATTCAGATGCCAAACGAGGCGTTCTGGGCTACTGGTCGGCCACCGTTTAGTTCATTCTGGACTGAAGTTACAGAAGGGTAACATTTTCCGCTTTATTTGCTAGCTTGTCTTTATTATTAATTTCAGATTATAATCAAGAACAAATTATTCCTAGCATGAAACTTATCTAGGTTAGATGAACTTGTGGTTGTTTTCTTATTAACTTTATAGCTGTTTGAGTTCCCTCTTCACTACAAGTTTATTTTCTTACAGTTTTTTCCATGAGTCTGAAGATGCTGATTGTAATGTCATTATGGTACTTTGTAAAATTTGTTTCTTCACTACCTAAGTTCTTCATATACATATATATCTATATACATATATATATATATATATATATATATGAGTTAGTGGCAATTTAACGAGTGTGATATGGTTAACCGACACTTATCATTTGTGGTTTGTAAATAGAGGCCATTTACATTGATATGAAAATAGACAGTTTGCCAAATGTGATATCACTGATAGGCATTTAACCACTTGTGGTTGTATTATACCATGTGATCTTAAAATATACATTTAACCCTTGTGATTTTTAAAATAGGTAGTTTACCCATTATGGTTCGCAAAACATAGCGCACTACCCCTTAATGGTATTTTACACCTATTTACAAATCATATATATGTATTATATATGTGAGGGTCATAGTATGTGTTAGAATAATAGGTTTTATATCTCATATTTCATGTAAAGATTAATTACTATGATACATAATTGATCATATCACAAGTTTTAGAGTTATTATTACATTGTCAATAATTAAGTCCGCTACATAAAATAAGATAGCTGGGGATGGCCACTTTGCCATAAGGAATCATCCTCCCCAAAAAAAGACCTCTTGCTTACAGTGAAATTATTTTCATTTACACTTTCTAACAATAACTATTTGTATGGCTTTAGGAATCAACCGAAAGAATCCATGTTCATTTAAAAGCTTAATTAACTATTACATTTTGTTCATTAACAAATTTCGAGATTAGTTTCTTGTTTTTTTTTTTTTTATCTTTTTGGAAAGACATTCATTAATTTCAGTGAAAACCCATAACATAATTTATTGGTCTACAATTGAATTAGAACCCTATTAATTGGATGTTGGTTGTTATCAATCTGATTATTATTTTCTAGTAAACAGTGAGATTACATGTAATCTGACTAACACCCATAAATATAGAAAAGTCTTCATTAAAGCCACTGACGGTTTCAATAACATTTCACGAGATGCAAAGAGGTATGGGCTTCATAATCTAATTTCCAAGATTTCAGTTCTTGAGACATTTCAGATTTTTAGGGTTTATTTTAAAAATATGGAGATGTCTAGGAATTGGCATACACGTGCACAGTCGTGAGAAGAAGCTCTTTTTCCAGGCAAGCACAAAGACTTAGACTGTAAAGGCAAAATACAGCAGGGACAAAGTGGCTGGAGGAGTATTTAAGGTTTCTTGATATTGAGCTTAATCTCAATTTTAATGAACTTTGAATGAATTACTATATTTTGAAAAAAGATATTTGGTTTATATTTTTCTTTTTTTGAAAATTCTACCTCGGTGGATCTGGGTGACTAACCAATACGCCACTTGTCATATTTGGATTATATTTAGTGTATGTAAAAAATATCGAACTTTTATTTAAAAAAAGATGATTACATATGCATATATAGATATAGATGGGTAGTTTAAGAACAAAGATTTGAATACTGAGAGGCAAAATTAAACTGATCAGATTCTTTGAACTGAAGTTATCCTTTTCAGTATGTGCTTCTTAATATTCATTAATGTTTCCTTTTTTTCTCAAACACCTCATATGTGAGAAAAGTACTAGAAGCTTATCTGTTTTTTCCTTTTTTGGAATGAGTACTATAATTCAGCTTTCTCTTTTAGATTTTTAAAAGATAATGACTATTCTCTTGGTTTTATAAGATTTTTCATATATGGGAATATATTGTCCATGATTGATGATAATAAAAATGTTTTTTTTTTTTATCGGTGATAATAATGGGTTTGTTTGAGATGATGGTGTTTTTCTTCTTAATCATATTTGTTTCATTAGAGATTTTTTTTGGATAAACAAATAATACATATTCTTTTAGAAGTTAATTATAATATTTTTTAATTAAAATCGAAACATAAAGGTCCGTTTGGGAGAAATTATTATTTTTAGGGTATACTCCATGTAGTCCTTCATCAGTTACAAACTAAAGGAGGAAATTCGTCTAAAGGTTTCCTCCGTTATTGTTCAAAATAGATTTCAGAAGTTAAAATAAAGTTATTCTACTTGTTCACTGAAAAAAAAATATTATAAGTCTATTTACTTTTTGGAAATTTTTGGAAAATTTATGTTTTAGCACTACCTTTTAAATCGATAAAGTATGTTAGTACTTCGCCTAACTCGACCAGCCACAGATAAATTTATATCATTGCTCTGCCCCTGGTCTGTTACTTATGTTAGAGGTAAATCATTGAATTTTAGTAAAACATAAAATGTATAAAGTATATTTCATAAACAAAAGTTAAGGGTCCGTTTTTGTTTTAGCTTGTTTTTGTATATTGTTTCTTTAATTATAAATATAGGCTCTCAAATATGGCATCTCCTTGTTTATGTTTTTGGATACACAAATAATCTACACAACATTTTTTTTAAGCTTACATGTATGATCAATATGTAACTTAGTTGTAGGGGTGGGTATGCTAGTTCGATACCTGACCCGATCGGATTCATGTCAGATTTTAAAACTCGGGATAATACATTATATAATCCCTCTTGTTTGCACTCATTCTCGATTCAGTCCATATTATTTGCATTGACCATATTTAGTCCCTTTAATTTTCTAATTTGTTCCAAATCAGTCATAACGTTAAATGCACCGTTAAAACCAACGGAGATGGACTGAATTGGGTCACTTAAAATTTCAGGGATTGAATCGGGAATTGATGCAAACATTATGGACTAACTCGGGTCATTTAAAAAGATTGAGTGACTTAATTCTTTAATTTTTAATTATTATAGTAATTCTTATGGATGCTATATTTATAATTGTGGCAATTTTTTGTAAAATTATTTTTAATTAAATAATGATATAATACATTAATTTATGCATAAAACTATTTTTCACTCAAACAAAACAAAAAAAAAATCAATAGCATATTGATATACAAAATATAATTCGATGGTTAGTTTACTTATTGGGATAATACATCATATGGTCCCTCTTGTTTACACTCATTCCCGATTTAGTTCATATTATTTGTATTGACCCGATTTAGTCCCTATAGTTTTCTAATATGTCTCAAATCAGTCATAAACATTAAATGAATCGTTAAAACTAAGGAGTTGATCTGGCATATACCAAGGAGTTAGGAGTCATGGTTTTGAGTTTCTTGAGGAGTTTAATATCAGACATTTGTTTGAAATCAAAGGAGTATCTCGTCAATGTTCATCTTTCTATTTTGTATTTGACAATTGCTGCTTCTATATTACAGCCTACAGGATAAGTTATTCAGGGAGTCTACATCTTGTTTTGCAGGTTGACCATTTGTTCCAGCACCAGATGAACAATATAAATCATGCTTCTAATTATTTGAAGCAATTTCCTTCTCCTATCTTGACTATTGTTGCAAAGTTTATCTCGTTTGTTTTTGGTGGATTTCCTGCTGTGCTTATTATCAGTGCATTCCTGGAAGAAACTATGCATGCATTACATTTTTGGTACCCGACACTACCCAAAAAGTTTCGGGTACCCGATATTTGGGTAGGTTTGAAATACTAAACACTTTGTATCAGTGGTTGCGCTCATTCTTGATAAATGTTAAAAAATTCATTCTTATAGTAACCATTGTTGGTCTATAAAACATGTACATTTTTTTCCAAAACATGACTCTGTATAATATCCTTATTTTTATAAGAAATACAATATAGTAAAATAAAAAGTTAAGTTATAATATTTTATGGAAAAATTTATTTCAGCATATAGAACACGCATGTGCGTATAACAATATTTGAAGAATAATTTATTAAATATTCCACATACTTGTTTTCGTCAAAAAACAAGAATTTCAGTAGACAAGTCAAACTTGATAATATCCCACATATTAATAAAAATATTTAAATCTCTATTAAAATATGGACTTACCAAGCCAATTACAAAATAAATTTCAAGAGAAATCCTTAGTACAGAGGATGTGGGCATTCTGACGCATGACAATTAATTGGAGAAATTCCAACATAATCTTAAGATATCTTATGTTTAGATATAACGATCCCAATAAATTTGAGATCACGAGATCAGATCCACGTGTTAAATATGGATCCAATGACTAAAGTATAATTGGGGCCGTTGATTCTAGAGGTATGTCGAATTTTCCAGTACATCCCTATGTTTTAGAAATGGATAATAATTAATAAAAACTAGCGGACGATGCACGCGTTGCGTGTGTAACGTAATATATAATGCATACGGATTGATACGTGTAATGAAATAAATGAGACATATACATTGATTAATATTACAATTCAAAATATACATCAAAGAACCACAACAAACCATTGAAGGGGATAGTTTGGTAACTTCAAATTTGCCATACCAAGGTAGTTAGTATAGGGGGCTTAGGCATTATAAGATAGTAAGATAAGCGTGGATTTCATGCCGTATAGAGATATCTTTTTCCTAATTTTTGCGATTTATCTTTTTCATAAACCTAAACTTGAAACTGGCAGGGAAACCGATAGCAATTCTCACGAGTGTGCCAGGTTGTCACAGACGATTTCTGGTTTCTTTGGATTGTTACGGATAGCAGCCATTGCAGAGGCTTCCATAACTGGTGTCAAGAATTTGAAGACATAATCCGAGGTCTGGACTTCCCCCCGGTAGTTTTGAGCGCATTGCAGGAACAAAGTCCACATGTACAGCAAGGTAGAGGCCGGTAATTGCGTAATTCTTCCCAAAGAGTGTTTACAAAACACTGATAACACTCAATCTGAAAAACACTCAGAAAATTATACAGCAATTTTCTCTCACTAGTATTTTTACTCTGATTGCACTGTGTTATTTTTCTCTCTACAATTTTTGGTGTTTTTACTGAATGAAATTACAACTCTATTTATAGAGTTTCTTCACGCATCATTCTGAAACAATTTCTTCACGCGACAGATTTTATTTTGACAAATTTGGCCAGATTTGTTTTTGTCAAATTTTGATACCAAAATTTCTTCGGTAGTTGCTGGCACCAACTTTTGAATTTGTCTTTGTTTGCAAAAGTCTTTGCCAGCTTGCTTGTTCAATTTTTCTTCAATGGGTCCGTCACTTTTGACTAACAATCTCTCACTTGAAGACTGATCTCCATCTGTGATGCCCCGAAATTAATTAATGGTAACTTGAACATTAATTATGTTTATATGATGAATTATTATGATGTTTAAGTCATGTTTGGGAAATGAAGAAGTAACATAATTTAAGGATGTTAATTTTAAGTATGAGGATGATGTGGGTTTAATGAAGTTGATTGCAATTTGTAAATGCTTATCATGTTAATGTATTTTAAATACATCATGTTGTTATTGGGGTACAAATTAAAAGTAAGACATAACCCACCACTTTTACCTCACCTCACTTTTACACTCAAACTCCCAAAAATCACTTTCCCAAATTCCCTTTCCCTCATTTTCGAAATTAACCCTAAAGGTGGGAAGAAATTCTTGTAAAAGCTTCCTTCTTGCATTTCTTGGTAAGATTTAGTGCCTATGATGTTTATATAGCACTTATTGATGTTCTTGAAATGGTTGTTAAGTTTTGGAAGGGTTTTAAAAAGAGTTTGAAATGGGTTTGTTTGGGTTAGTGTGATTCTTGGTGGGATGTTGGATTTTTAATGGTTTTATGTTGTGTAATGAAGGTTTTGAGTGTTTTAATGTTTTTAAGATGTTGGTATAAATGATGGTTGAGGTTGGTAAGGTTTAAAGGTGCAAAAATGGAGATTTTCGTTGTACAGAGGCTGGCGATCGATCGCCCGTTTTTGGCGATCGATCGCGAGCAGGCAGTAGGCTCCGGAAGCCTTTGGCGATCGATCGCCACTTTTGGGCGATCGATCGGTGAGCTTGGCGATCGATCGCGCCAAGGGTGGCGATCGATCGCCGAATGCATAAAATTGTTGATGCGGGCAGTGTGATCTCGCGATCGATCGGGACGACTTGGCGATCGATCGCGAGACACACAAAAGTGTGTTTTTGGCATTTTTATGGGAATTTTGTATATTGGAATATGATTAGCTTCTAATATTGAATTGTATGGTTGTGTAGAACCATCCCAAGGACCCACAACTTCGAGAAGATAAAGTACTACGACTTCACCACATTTTGAAAAGGTACGTAAGAAACGTACGGGCATCAACGGTAACATATCCCTAAACCATGACTTTGCATCAATTTGCATAAGTATTTATGATGATGATTATGATGATATGGTGATAAACAAAGATGATATAATGTTACGATGATAATTATGATATGATGATGATGTTTGAAATGATGATCCTTATAAGATGATGACGCATGTTTGACTATGCTACTTAGAGTGGTCGAATGTCCGGTGACTATTATGGGCAAGCGAGGAAGGTCTTGCCGCTCACATAACTGAGCGATGGGGTACATCCGCTAGGTGTAGCGATGGGTATCATCCGCTGAGCGATGGGGTACATCCGCTATCAAGGCGTAGCGATGGGTATCATCCGCTGAATAAGGGATACATCCGCTATCAAGGCGTAGCGATGGGTATCATAAGATGTGTTATGTCGAGCGAGGGGGCCAATTGTGCCGCTGTCATAATAGAACCCGGACAGTCCCATTTCTAATTAACATGGATCGTGAGCTTATATACGAAATATGATGTTATTCACTCATGTCTTGAGCTAATGATTATATGCGTAATTATGACACAGGGACAACCAAGGAAGGATAGTACTATTAAACAGGAAGTATATGTTATCAATTATTTCCATGCATTATTTATACGCCATTAATTCATGATGATAAGTAACGATGTACATGCTCACGATGAGTTGTTCCTGTAGGTACACTTTTGGATCGAGACCAAGGGTCGGGTTGAGATAGTGAGCTAAAGGAGCATAAGAAGATAGATACAGGATTTTTGTTAGCCTTAACATTCTTTTTGGGGAATGTAATTAACTAACTATTGAAGTTTCATTTTGGCCTGTTATTACATTGAGCTCACATAACAACCAGAACTCTAAGATGTCTCTAATGCATGTTTAGTTCATAATACGCTATTAAAATGATGTTAAGGAAGGAAGACCCTACATTAGTGGTATCAGAGCAGTGGTTAGATAACCCGGGGATGAGTGAAGGGTAACCTTAGCAGTAGGTTGGCTAGGCGCTTACTTTTGACATGCTATGTTACACATGAAGTATATGACTGTTATGATAACATGTTATGGTTTTCTAACGATGTATATATGAACTACTTTTGGATTTTGTTGTTAACCCTTGTGTTGCAGTATGGCAGCAAATATCGACATTGGTGATGCTGTAAGTGTGAACGCTAGTGCGGGGCGCACGAATCCCCTACCCCCGCCAGCCCTAGGCGAGGAGCCGTCCGAACAACAGCTATTGCCGGGGGAGTTGAGTCTGACCCAGTTTCTAGCGTATCGGCCCCCAACATTCGAAGGGACTGAAACAGGGGAGCGAGCCGAGGAATGGCTAGAAAGAATAGAACAAATATTTGTGGCAGCCCCGTGTGCAAAGACAGCCTGGATAAGGCTAGCAGAATTCCAGCTAGCCAAGAAAGCACTGATGTGGTGGAGGACCACCGTGATTGAACAAGAGGCACAGGGTCAAGAAGTAAACTGGAAGCTGTTCAGAACTAGATTCCTGGCCCGTTACTTCTCAGCGGCTGCCCGTCAAGCTAAAGAGGATGAGTTTAATAAGTTGAAGCAAGGTACCATGCCGGTGTCAGATTATGCCCTCCACTACTGTTCTCTACTCAGATATGTGCCTCATATCGCTGCCGACACTCAAGCTAAAATGAGGAACTTTATGAAGGGCTTGAGGCCAGAACTCTACGATAGGGTGATTACATATGGCCCCACTTGCTTTGATGATGCACTTAACCGGGCGGAGTTGGCCGAACTAGGGGTTGGTGCATACCCTGATGCTGTACCACCTCCAGCACCCCCTCAGAGATCTGCTCCCGACAATTTAAGGCCAAGGGGTGATCGGTTCAAGCCTGGGGGGAACACTTCGGCGTCCAGATTCAGTGGTAGGAGGCCCGATAACCGATGGAAGGGAAACCGCAGGAATGACGCTCCACCAAGAGGAGGACAGTCTCGGGGAGGAGGCAGTGTTGCAGAGGTACAATGCTCTCTTTGTGGACAGCCCCATTTGACGAAGAATTGTGTCGGATGTTATGTTTGCGGCGAGAGAGGCCACTTTGCTCGACAATGTCCCAACAGGGGAAGGCAGCAAAATTCTACTGGGAGGTCTACGGACAGAGCAGCACCACACAGGCCCCCATATGTACCGAGGCAGTTTGGAAGTCAGCCTACGGGGCCACCTCAAGGACAAGTGTATGCATTGACGAGGGAGCAGGCTACAGCGGCTCCGGAGGAGGTCATAGCGGGTACGTGTCTTTTATTTACGCACCCTGCCTTTATATTGATCGACACAGGTGCGTCACACTCCTTTGTGTCGACGAGTTTTGTGGAAAGACACCACTTATGCACTGCTCCGTCGCCCACGCCTCTTGTAGTCTCGACACCCGCTGGAAGAAGTTTGATTGCTGATCAGATTGTCTATGATGGCCTCATTTATTTTGAGGATAACAAGTTAAGGTCGGATTTGATCGTTCTGGGAATGTCAGACTTTGACTGTATATTGGGTATTGACGTTCTGAATAGGTACCAAGCGGTTGTGAACTGCAGACAAAGGACTGTCCGATTCAGATCTGGTGAAGGAGTTCAGTGGACGTTCTATGGAGATGGTTCTCGTTCAAAAATTCCGTTAATATCCGCGATCAAGATGACACAATTATTGGAACAAGGCCATACAGGATATCTCATTTATGCTATTGATATTTCTGGAAAGAAAGAGGAACTAAAAGTTGAAGATGTACCCGTAGTGGCGGAATTTCCTGATGTATTTCCTGAAGAGATTCCTGGATTCCCACCGGCGAGAGAGGTCGAGTTTGGAATCGAATTATTACCGGGGACGTCAGCCATTTCTCGTGCCCCGTACAGAATGGCACCAACAGAGTTAAAGGAGTTAAAGGTTCAGTTGCAAGAACTCCTTGACAAGGGCTATATACGACCTAGCGTATCGCCCTGGGGTGCACCAGTTTTGTTTGTCAAGAAGAAAGATGGCTCGATGCGTTTGTGCATCGACTACAGACAGCTGAACAAAGCCACAGTAAAGAACAAGTATCCACTTCCGAGGATCGATGATTTATTTGATCAGTTGCAGGGTACGAGGCTCTACAGTAAGATCGATCTGAGGTCGGGGTACCATCAGATTCGAGTAAGGGAAGATGACGTTCAGAAGACAGCCTTCAGGACTAGGTATGGGCACTATGAATTCCTAGTCATGCCTTTTGGGGTGACAAATGCCCCGGCTGTTTTCATGAGTTTGATGAACAAGGTGTTCCAGCCATTTTTGGACCAATTCGTCATAGTTTTCATTGACGATATACTCATCTACTCTCGGACTGAAGAAGAACATGTTGAGCACTTGAGGACAGTACTTCAGATCCTTAGGGATCATCAATTATATGCAAAGCTTAGCAAGTGCGAGTTTTGGTTGGACAGTGTGGTGTTCTTGGGTCATGTAATATCCAGCCGTGGGATATCTGTGGATCCCCGTAAGATTGAAGCTGTTATGGAGTGGGCTGCACCCACTTCGGTGCCCGAGATAAGGTGTTTCCTCGGTTTAGCGGGCTATTACCGACGTTTTGTCGAGGGATTCTCTAAGATCGCTAAACCGTTGACCCAGCTGACTCAGAAGGGAGTTCCGTTCTATTGGTCCGAAGCTTGTGAGGAGAGCTTCCAAGAGTTGAAACGTCGCTTGACGACAGCGCCAGTATTGATAATCCCTTCTGAGGATAAGAAGTTTGCTTTGTATACGGATGCATCATTGCAAGGTTTGGGTTGTGTGTTGACGCAAGATAAGCATGTGGTGGCTTATGCTTCGAGGCAGTTGAAGCCTCATGAGACCAGATACCCAGTCCATGACCTGGAGCTGGCAGCCATCATCTTCGCCTTGAAGATTTGGCGTCATTATCTTTATGGTACGACGTTTACCATCTTTACAGACCATAAGAGCTTGAAATTCTTATTCACCCAAGCAGAACTGAATATGAGGCAACGAAGATGGATGGACTTACTCAAAGATTATGATTGTGAAATAGAGTACCATCCGGGTAAAGCAAACATGATAGCAGATGCCTTAAGTCGAAAGGTGAAGAGCACCGCTGAGGATACTATGAGCTTATCAGCTATGATGGCTTCCTATTGCCATTTAGGCTATGATTTTGATGTGGACACGTCGCCGGTGCGGGTGTCAACCTTATTGGCTGAGCCGGATGTATTTGAGGCAATCAGAAAAGCCCAGAGGTCGGATGATGAAGTTCAGAGATGGACATCAATAGTACTTCGAGGTCAGCCAATAAAGTTTAGAATGGCCGAAGATGATTCTTTAAGATTGGGCAACCGATGGGTGGTCCCAAATGCGCCGGGATTACGTAAAGGAATTTTAGAACGGGCTCACAGTAGCCGGTTCAGTATCCACCCAGGAGGAAGAAAGATGTACAAGGACCTATGTGGTCAATTTTGGTGGAGACGCATGAAGCGTGAAGTAATTGCTTTTGTCAAGAGGTGTCTGATCTGCCAGCAAGTAAAAGCAGAAAGACAGAGGCCTGGTGGTGAGTTGAAGAGCTTAAAGGTACCTAAATGGAAGTGGGAACATATATCTATGGACTTCGTAACTCACTTGCCAAGGTCGGCCTCTGGATTTGATGCAATCTGGGTGATCGTGGATAGGCTGACGAAAGTAGCTCATTTCATTCCTTACAGTATGACTTTCACATATCTAAAGATGGCCCAATTGTATGTGCGGGATGTAGTGAGGTTGCATGGTATTCCAGTTTCAATAGTGTCTGACAGAGACCCGAGGTTCACTTCACATTTCTGGGAGGGTCTCCAATCAGCGTTGGGCACGGAGGTAAGACTGAGTACAGCCTATCACCCTCAGACAGACGGTCAGACAGAGCGTACCATACAGACGCTCGAAGATATGCTGAGGGCATGTGTTTTGGAGTTTGATACTCCGTGGCAAGAATCTATACCACTGGTAGAGTTCTCCTACAATAACAGCTATCAGGCGAGCATTCAAATGGCCCCTTTTGAAGCTCTGTACGGACGACGATGTAGATCACCGCTGTATTGGGAGGACTTGACTAGTAAGGCGGTTGGAGGGCCTGATATGATTAGAGATATGGAAGAGAAGATAAAGACGATACGCTTAAAGATGAAAGCGGCCCAAGATAGACAAGCGGCCTATGCCAATAAGCGGCGACGACCGCTAGAATTCCAAGTCGGAGATAAAGTTTTCTTGAAAATCTCACCCTTCAGGGGTGTGGTTCGTTTTGGTATGCGGGGGAAGTTATCTCCGAGATATGTGGGACCGTATGAGATATTACAACGCATCGGTACTTTGGCCTACCGTTTGGCTCTACCACCGTCCTTATCCGGTATTCATGATGTTTTCCACGTTTCCATGTTGAGAAAGTATGAACCCGATCCGTCTCATGTATTGCAGCCTTCGGAGGTTCAGTTGAGTTCAGATGTATCCTATGTTGAACGACCGGTTAGAATCCTTGATCGTGAGGATCGCAGGCTACGAAGTAAGATTATACCGATGGTCAAAGTTCAGTGGGATCGCCGGGGTGTCGAGGAGGCTACGTGGGAGACGGAACGGCATATGGTGCAGCACTACCCGGAACTATTTTCTGGTATGATTTATGTTTAGTTTCTTTTTGGGTAAGTGCATGCGATTTCGAGGACGAAATCTTATAAGTAGGGGAGTAATGTGATGCCCCGAAATTAATTAATGGTAACTTGAACATTAATTATGTTTATATGATGAATTATTATGATGTTTAAGTCATGTTTGGGAAATGAAGAAGTAACATAATTTAAGGATGTTAATTTTAAGTATGAGGATGATGTGGGTTTAATGAAGTTGATTGCAATTTGTAAATGCTTATCATGTTAATGTATTTTAAATACATCATGTTGTTATTGGGGTACAAATTAAAAGTAAGACATAACCCACCACTTTTACCTCACCTCACTTTTACACTCAAACTCCCAAAAATCACTTTCCCAAATTCCCTTTCCCTCATTTTCGAAATTAACCCTAAAGGTGGGAAGAAATTCTTGTAAAAGCTTCCTTCTTGCATTTCTTGGTAAGATTTAGTGCCTATGATGTTTATATAGCACTTATTGATGTTCTTGAAATGGTTGTTAAGTTTTGGAAGGGTTTTAAAAAGAGTTTGAAATGGGTTTGTTTGGGTTAGTGTGATTCTTGGTGGGATGTTGGATTTTTAATGGTTTTATGTTGTGTAATGAAGGTTTTTGAGTGTTTTAATGTTTTTAAGATGTTGGTATAAATGATGGTTGAGGTTGGTAAGGTTTAAAGGTGCAAAAATGGAGATTTTCGTTGTACAGAGGCTGGCGATCGATCGCCCGTTTTTGGCGATCGATCGCGAGCAGGCAGTAGGCTCCGGAAGCCTTTGGCGATCGATCGCCACTTTTGGGCGATCGATCGGTGAGCTTGGCGATCGATCGCGCCAAGGGTGGCGATCGATCGCCGAATGCATGAAATTGTTGATGCGGGCAGTGTGATCTCGCGATCGATCGGGACGACTTGGCGATCGATCGCGAGACACACAAAAGTGTGTTTTTGGCATTTTTATGGGAATTTTGTATATTGGAATATGATTAGCTTCTAATATTGAATTGTATGGTTATGTAGAACCATCCCAAGGACCCACAACTTCGAGAAGATAAAGTACTACGACTTCACCACATTTTGAAAAGGTACGTAAGAAACGTACGGGCATCAACGGTAACATATCCCTAAACCATGACTTTGCATCAATTTGCATAAGTATTTATGATGATGATTATGATGATATGGTGATAAACAAAGATGATATAATGTTACGATGATAATTATGATATGATGATTATGTTTGAAATGATGATCCTTATAAGATGATGACGCATGTTTGACTATGCTACTTAGAGTGGTCGAATGTCCGGTGACTATTATGGGCAAGCGAGGAAGGTCTTGCCGCTCACATAACTGAGCGATGGGGTACATCCGCTAGGTGTAGCGATGGGTATCATCCGCTGAGCGATGGGGTACATCCGCTATCAAGGCGTAGCGATGGGTATCATCCGCTGAATAAGGGATACATCCGCTATCAAGGCGTAGCGATGGGTATCATAAGATGTGTTATGTCGAGCGAGGGGGCCAATTGTGCCGCTGTCATAATAGAACCCGGACAGTCCCATTTCTAATTAACATGGATCGTGAGCTTATATATGAAATATGATGTTATTCACTCATGTCTTGAGCTAATGATTATATGCGTAATTATGACACAGGGACAACCAAGGAAGGATAGTACTATTAAACAGGAAGTATATGTTATCAATTATTTCCATGCATTATTTATACGCCATTAATTCATGATGATAAGTAACGATGTACATGCTCACGATGAGTTGTTCCTGTAGGTACACTTTTGGATCGAGACCAAGGGTCGGGTTGAGATAGTGAGCTAAAGGAGCATAAGAAGATAGATACAGGATTTTTGTTAGCCTTAACATTCTTTTTGGGGAATGTAATTAACTAACTATTGAAGTTTCATTTTGGCCTGTTATTACATTGAGCTCACATAACAACCAGAACTCTAAGATGTCTCTAATGCATGTTTAGTTCATAATACGCTATTAAAATGATGTTAAGGAAGGAAGACCCTACATTAGTGGTATCAGAGCAGTGGTTAGATAACCCGGGGATGAGTGAAGGGTAACCTTAGCAGTAGGTTGGCTAGGCGCTTACTTTTGACATGCTATGTTACACATGAAGTATATGACTGTTATGATAACATGTTATGGTTTTCTAACGATGTATATATGAACTGCTTTTGGATTTTGTTGTTAACCCTTGTGTTGCAGTATGGCAGCAAATATCGACATTGTGATGCTGTAAGTGTGAACGCTAGTGCGGGGCGCACGAATCCCCTACCCCCGCCAGCCCTAGGCGAGGAGCCGTCCGAACAACAGCTATTGCCGGGGGAGTTGAGTCTGACCCAGTTTCTAGCGTATCGGCCCCCAACATTCGAAGGGACTGAAACAGGGGAGCGAGCCGAGGAATGGCTAGAAAGAATAGAACAAATATTTGTGGCAGCCCCGTGTGCAAAGACAGCCTGGATAAGGCTAGCAGAATTCCAGCTAGCCAAGAAAGCACTGATGTGGTGGAGGACCACCGTGATTGAACAAGAGGCACAGGGTCAAGAAGTAAACTGGAAGCTGTTCAGAACTAGATTCCTGGCCCGTTACTTCTCAGCGGCTGCCCGTCAAGCTAAAGAGGATGAGTTTAATAAGTTGAAGCAAGGTACCATGCCGGTGTCAGATTATGCCCTCCACTACTGTTCTCTACTCAGATATGTGCCTCATATCGCTGCCGACACTCAAGCTAAAATGAGGAACTTTATGAAGGGCTTGAGGCCAGAACTCTACGATAGGGTGATTACATATGGCCCCACTTGCTTTGATGATGCACTTAACCGGGCGGAGTTGGCCGAACTAGGGGTTGGTGCATACCCTGATGCTGTACCACCTCCAGCACCCCCTCAGAGATCTGCTCCCGACAATTTAAGGCCAAGGGGTGATCGGTTCAAGCCTGGGGGGAACACTTCGGCGTCCAGATTCAGTGGTAGGAGGCCCGATAACCGATGGAAGGGAAACCGCAGGAATGACGCTCCACCAAGAGGAGGACAGTCTCGGGGAGGAGGCAGTGTTGGAGAGGTACAATGCTCTCTTTGTGGACAGCCCCATTTGACGAAGAATTGTGTCGGATGTTATGTTTGCGGCGAGAGAGGCCACTTTGCTCGACAATGTCCCAACAGGGGAAGGCAGCAAAATTCTACTGGGAGGTCTACGGACAGAGCAGCACCACACAGGCCCCCATATGTACCGAGGCAGTTTGGAAGTCAGCCTACGGGGCCACCTCAAGGACAAGTGTATGCATTGACGAGGGAGCAGGCTACAGCGGCTCCGGAGGAGGTCATAGCGGGTACGTGTCTTTTATTTACGCACCCTGCCTTTATATTGATCGACACAGGTGCGTCACACTCCTTTGTGTCGACGAGTTTTGTGGAAAGACACCACTTATGCACTGCTCCGTCGCCCACGCCTCTTGTAGTCTCGACACCCGCTGGAAGAAGTTTGATTGCTGATCAGATTGTCTATGATGGCCTCATTTATTTTGAGGATAACAAGTTAAGGTCGGATTTGATCGTTCTGGGAATGTCAGACTTTGACTGTATATTGGGTATTGACGTTCTGAATAGGTACCAAGCGGTTGAGAACTGCAGACAAAGGACTGTCCGATTCAGATCTGGTGAAGGAGTTCAGTGGACGTTCTATGGAGATGGTTCTCGTTCAAAAATTCCGTTAATATCCGCGATCAAGATGACACAATTATTGGAACAAGGCCATACAGGATATCTCATTTATGCTATTGATATTTCTGGAAAGAAAGAGGAACTAAAAGTTGAAGATGTACCCGTAGTGGCGAAATTTCCTGATGTATTTCCTGAAGAGATTCCTGGATTCCCACCGGCGAGAGAGGTCGAGTTTGGAATCGAATTATTACCGGGGACGTCAGCCATTTCTCGTGCCCCGTACAGAATGGCACCAACAGAGTTAAAGGAGTTAAAGGTTCAGTTGCAAGAACTCCTTGACAAGGGCTATATACGACCTAGCGTATCGCCCTGGGGTGCACCAGTTTTGTTTGTCAAGAAGAAAGATGGCTCGATGCGTTTGTGCATCGACTACAGACAGCTGAACAAAGCCACAGTAAAGAACAAGTATCCACTTCCGAGGATCGATGATTTATTTGATCAGTTGCAGGGTACGAGGCTCTACAGTAAGATCGATCTGAGGTCGGGGTACCATCAGATTCGAGTAAGGGAAGATGACGTTCAGAAGACAGCCTTCAGGACTAGGTATGGGCACTATGAATTCCTAGTCATGCCTTTTGGGGTGACAAATGCCCCGGCTGTTTTCATGAGTTTGATGAACAAGGTGTTCCAGCCATTTTTGGACCAATTCGTCATAGTTTTCATTGACGATATACTCATCTACTCTCGGACTGAAGAAGAACATGTTGAGCACTTGAGGACAGTACTTCAGATCCTTAGGGATCATCAATTATATGCAAAGCTTAGCAAGTGCGAGTTTTGGTTGGACAGTGTGGTGTTCTTGGGTCATGTAATATCCAGCCGTGGGATATCTGTGGATCCCCGTAAGATTGAAGCTGTTATGGAGTGGGCTGCACCCACTTCGGTGCCCGAGATAAGGAGTTTCCTCGGTTTAGCGGGCTATTACCGACGTTTTGTCGAGGGATTCTCTAAGATCGCTAAACCGTTGACCCAGCTGACTCAGAAGGGAGTTCCGTTCTATTGGTCCGAAGTTTGTGAGGAGAGCTTCCAAGAGTTGAAACGTCGCTTGACGACAGCGCCAGTATTGATAATCCCTTCTGAGGATAAGAAGTTTGCTTTGTATACGGATGCATCATTGCAAGGTTTGGGTTGTGTGTTGACGCAAGATAAGCATGTGGTGGCTTATGCTTCGAGGCAGTTGAAGCCTCATGAGACCAGATACCCAGTCCATGACCTGGAGCTGGCAGCCATCATCTTCGCCTTGAAGATTTGGCGTCATTATCTTTATGGTACGACGTTTACCATCTTTACAGACCATAAGAGCTTGAATTTCTTATTCACCCAAGCAGAACTGAATATGAGGCAACGAAGATGGATGGACTTACTCAAAGATTATGATTGTGAAATAGAGTACCATCCGGGTAAAGCAAACATGATAGCAGATGCCTTAAGTCGAAAGGTGAAGAGCACCGCTGAGGATACTATGAGCTTATCAGCTATGATGGCTTCCTATTGCCATTTAGGCTATGATTTTGATGTGGACACGTCGCCGGTGCGGGTGTCAACCTTATTGGCTGAGCCGGATGTATTTGAGGCAATCAGAAAAGCCCAGAGGTCGGATGATGAAGTTCAGAGATGGACATCAATAGTACTTCGAGGTCAGCCAACAAAGTTTAGAATGGCCGAAGATGATTCTTTAAGATTGGGCAACCGATGGGTGGTCCCAAATGCGCCGGGATTACGTAAAGGAATTTTAGAACGGGCTCACAGTAGCCGGTTCAGTATCCACCCAGGAGGAAGAAAGATGTACAAGGACCTATGTGGTCAATTTTGGTGGAGACGCATGAAGCGTGAAGTAATTGCTTTTGTCAAGAGGTGTCTGATCTGCCAGCAAGTAAAAGCAGAAAGACAGAGGCCTGGTGGTGAGTTGAAGAGCTTAGAGGTACCTAAATGGAAGTGGGAACATATATCTATGGACTTCGTAACTCACTTGCCAAGGTCGGCCTCTGGATTTGATGCAATCTGGGTGATCGTGGATAGGCTGACGAAAGTAGCTCATTTCATTCCTTACAGTATGACTTTCACATATCTAAAGATGGCCCAATTGTATGTGCGGGATGTAGTGAGGTTGCATGGTATTCCAGTTTCAATAGTGTCTGACAGAGACCCGAGGTTCACTTCACATTTCTGGGAGGGTCTCCAATCAGCGTTGGGCACGGAGGTAAGACTGAGTACAGCCTATCACCCTCAGACAGACGGTCAGACAGAGCGTACCATACAGACGCTCGAAGATATGCTGAGGGCATGTGTTTTGGAGTTTGATACTCCGTGGCAAGAATCTATACCACTGGTAGAGTTCTCCTACAATAACAGCTATCAGGCGAGCATTCAAATGGCCCCTTTTGAAGCTCTGTACGGACGACGATGTAGATCACCGCTGTATTGGGAGGACTTGACTAGTAAGGCGGTTGGAGGGCCTGATATGATTAGAGATATGGAAGAGAAGATAAAGACGATACGCTTAAAGATGAAAGCGGCCCAAGATAGACAAGCGGCATATGCCAATAAGCGGCGACGACCGCTAGAATTCCAAGTCGGAGATAAAGTTTTCTTGAAAATCTCACCCTTCAGGGGTGTGGTTCGTTTTGGTATGCGGGGGAAGTTATCTCCGAGATATGTGGGACCGTATGAGATATTACAACGCATCGGTACTTTGGCCTACCGTTTGGCTCTACCACCGTCCTTATCCGGTATTCATGATGTTTTCCACGTTTCCATGTTGAGAAAGTATGAACCCGATCCGTCTCATGTATTGCAGCCTTCGGAGGTTCAGTTGAGTTCAGATGTATCCTATGTTGAACGACCGGTTAGAATCCTTGATCGTGAGGATCGCAGGCTACGAAGTAAGATTATACCGATGGTCAAAGTTCAGTGGGATCGCCGGGGTGTCGAGGAGGCTACGTGGGAGACGGAACGGCATATGGTGCAGCACTACCCGGAACTATTTTCTGGTATGATTTATGTTTAGTTTCTTTTTGGGTAAGTGCATGCGATTTCGAGGACGAAATCTTATAAGTATGGGAGTAATGTGATGCCCCGAAATTAATTAATGGTAACTTGAACATTAATTATGTTTATATGATGAATTATTATGATGTTTAAGTCATGTTTGGGAAATGAAGAAGTAACATAATTTAAGGATGTTAATTTTAAGTATGAGGATGATGTGGGTTTAATGAAGTTGATTGCAATTTGTAAATGCTTATCATGTTAATGTATTTTAAATACATCATGTTGTTATTGGGGTACAAATTAAAAGTAAGACATAACCCACCACTTTTACCTCACCTCACTTTTACACTCAAACTCCCAAAAATCACTTTCCCAAATTCCCTTTCCCTCATTTTCGAAATTAACCCTAAAGGTGGGAAGAAATTCTTGTAAAAGCTTCCTTCTTGCATTTCTTGGTAAGATTTAGTGCCTATGATGTTTATATAGCACTTATTGATGTTCTTGAAATGGTTGTTAAGTTTTGGAAGGGTTTTAAAAAGAGTTTGAAATGGGTTTGTTTGGGTTAGTGTGATTCTTGGTGGGATGTTGGATTTTTAATGGTTTTATGTTGTGTAATGAAGGTTTTGAGTGTTTTAATGTTTTTAAGATGTTGGTATAAATGATGGTTGAGGTTGGTAAGGTTTAAAGGTGCAAAAATGGAGATTTTCGTTGTACAGAGGCTGGCGATCGATCGCCCGTTTTTGGCGATCGATCGCGAGCAGGCAGTAGGCTCCGGAATGCCTTTGGCGATCGATCGCCACTTTTGGGCGATCGATCGGTGAGCTTGGCGATCGATCGCGCCAAGGGTGGCGATCGATCGCCGAATGCATAAAATTGTTGATGCGGGCAGTGTGATCTCGCGATCGATCGGGACGACTTGGCGATCGATCGCGAGACACACAAAAGTGTGTTTTTGGCATTTTTATGGGAATTTTGTATATTGGAATATGATTAGCTTCTAATATTGAATTGTATGGTTATGTAGAACCATCCCAAGGACCCACAACTTCGAGAAGATAAAGTACTACGACTTCACCACATTTTGAAAAGGTACGTAAGAAACGTACGAGCATCAACGGTAACATATCCCTAAACCATGACTTTGCATCAATTTGCATAAGTATTTATGATGATGATTATGATGATATAGTGATAAACAAAGATGATATAATGTTACGATGATAATTATGATATGATGATGATGTTTGAAATGATGATCCTTATAAGATGATGACGCATGTTTGACTATGCTACTTAGAGTGGTCGAATGTCCGGTGACTATTATGGGCAAGCGAGGAAGGTCTTGCCGCTCACATAACTGAGCGATGGGGTACATCCGCTAGGTGTAGCGATGGGTATCATCCGCTGAGCGATGGGGTACATCCGCTATCAAGGCGTAGCGATGGGTATCATCCGCTGAATAAGGGATACATCCGCTATCAAGGCGTAGCTATGGGTATCATAAGATGTGTTATGTCGAGCGAGGGGGCCAATTGTGCCGCTGTCATAATAGAACCCGGACAGTCCCATTTCTAATTAACATGGATCGTGAGCTTATATACGAAATATGATGTTATTCACTCATGTCTTGAGCTAATGATTATATGCGTAATTATGACACAGGGACAACCAAGGAAGGATAGTACTATTAAACAGGAAGTATATGTTATCAATTATTTCCATGCATTATTTATACGCCATTAATTCATGATGATAAGTATATGCACTGCTCCGTCGCCCACGCCTCTTGTAGTCTCGACACCCGCTGGAAGAAGTTTGATTGCTGATCAGATTGTCTATGATGGCCTCATTTATTTTGAGGATAACAAGTTAAGGTCGGATTTGATCGTTCTGGGAATGTCAGACTTTGACTGTATATTGGGTATTGACGTTCTGAATAGGTACCAAGCGGTTGTGAACTGCAGACAAAGGACTGTCCGATTCAGATCTGGTGAAGGAGTTCAGTGGACGTTCTATGGAGATGGTTCTCGTTCAAAAATTCCGTTAATATCCGCGATCAAGATGACACAATTATTGGAACAAGGCCATACAGGATATCTCATTTATGCTATTGATATTTCTGGAAAGAAGGAGGAACTAAAAGTTGAAGATGTACCCGTAGTGGCGGAATTTCCTGATGTATTTCCTGAAGAGATTCCTGGATTCCCACCGGCGAGAGAGGTCGAGTTTGGAATCGAATTATTACCGGGGACGTCAGCCATTTCTCGTGCCCCGTACAGAATGGCACCAACAGAGTTAAAGGAGTTAAAGGTTCAGTTGCAAGAACTCCTTGACAAGGGCTATATACGACCTAGCGTATCGCCCTGGGGTGCACCAGTTTTGTTTGTCAAGAAGAAAGATGGCTCGATGCGTTTGTGCATCGACTACAGACAGCTGAACAAAGCCACAGTAAAGAACAATGTCTCCGTGAAGAAACACAGTCTTCACGTCCAGTTGCTCAAGATGGAGGCTTTCACTGGCAACAATACTCAATACAGTCCTAATAGTATTGAGCTTCACAACTGGAGCAAAAATCTCTGAGTAGTCAACTCCTTCTTTTTGCTGAAACCCTTTGACGACCAGTCGGGCTTTGTATCTCGTGGAACCATCATGATCTTCCTTCACCCGATACACCCATTTGTTGTGAAGTGCCTTTTTGTCCATAGGCAACTCAACAAGTTCCCATGTCTGATTGGACATCAAAGACTTCATCTCGTCTTTCATGGCAAGCTCCCACTTGCCAGCATCTTTGGTCTGACATGCTTCATCGTAGCAATCAGGCTCACCTGCATCGGTTAGCAACAGATAGTTCATATACCTTCTGTTAGGTACATGAGGCCGAGAACTCCTTCTCAATTCATGAACTGGAGCAGGAGATGCATCATGCTGCTGCTCGCTGTCTTGATCAATTGATTCCCCTAACTGAGGAATCTCAACTATCTGTTCCACATGACTTTCTGGGACAACGTCCACCTCTGCATATGCTGGCTCACTCTGTTCTGAGTCGCTGACAACTGTGTTATGCCTGTCCTTATACATCACTCGTTCGTTGAAGATTACATCTCTGCTGCGGATCATCTTTTTGTTTTCATCATCCCAAATACGGTAGCCAAACTCATTTTCACCATAACCAATGAAAGTGCACTTCTTTGATTTGGGATCAAGTTTGTTTCTGAGTGCATCACTGATATGCACATATGCTACACAGCCGAAAACTTTAAGATATGAGAGGTTTACCTCTTCTGGTATTCTATGCTCCAATGGTACCGATGGACCTCGGTTAATCAAGTAAGCTGCTGTGTTGACTGCTTCTGCCCAGAACTGCTTTGGCAGGCCTGATTGTACCCGCATGCTTCTGGCTCGTTCTGTCAACGTCCGGTTCATACGCTCAGCTACACCATTGTGTTGAGGCGTACCAGGCACGGTTCTCTCCATTCTGATTCCGTGCTCATAGCAGAACTTCTTGAATCTGGTGTCTTCATATTCACCACCATTGTCGGTTCTGAGCTTCTTTATCTTCAAACCTGTCTCATTTTCAACCATCGCTTTCCAAATCTTGAAAGCCTCAAATACTTCTGACTTATATTTCAGAAAGTAAACACATACTTTCCTGGAGTGATCATCAATAAAAGTCACAAAGTAGTGTTTCCCACTAATGGATGAGACAGTCGTTGGTCCCCAAACATCAGAGTGAACTAGTTCAAGTTTCACCTTCTTTGTGGTTCTTGTACCTGTCTGAAAGCTAACTCTTTTCTGCTTTCCAAAAATACATCCTTCACATGTGTCAATATTAATTGACTGAAGGCTCGGAAGTTTCCCATTTGAGTGCATCACCTTCATTCCTTTCTCACTCATGTGGCCAAGTCTCTGATGCCACAGAGTAGGACTTTCTGTGTCTGCTGCAACTGCAATTGAACAGCGTGCTCCTGCTGTCATGTAAAGAGTACCACTCTTATTGCCTCGAGCAATTATCATTGCACCTTTTGAGATCTTCCAAGTATCACCGTGAAAGACCGTTGTATGACCTTCACCGGCCAACTGGCCAACTGAGATTAAGTTCTTTCTCAGATCGGGAATATGTCTGACATCCTTCGGTTCCCATACAGACCCGTTCAACTTAATCTTTATGATACCTTTGCCAACAATCTCGCAAGATTGTTCATTACCAAGGTAGACTTTACCAAGGTTTCCGGGGACATATTTCTCGAAGAGTTCTCTCTGCGAAGTAGCATGGAATGATGCTCCGGAGTCTAACACCCAAGACTCTTACTTGCACTCTAAGGAACATATTAATGCATCATCTCCAGAAGCAACGTTTGCTTCTGCCTTCACCTCCTGATTCTTCGGTGCATTTTTGCACTGATTTTTATAATGTCCGGGCTGCCCGCATTTCCAGCACTCGATACTCTTTGAGTTCTGTGAATTAGGGGGATTCCTAGATTTGGACCTCCTGTCCATTTGTTTGCCACGTCCACCCCCTCTGTTTGATTTTCTACCTCTTGACTCTGTATGTAATACTGAAGAGGTTGATGATTCATTTGAATCTTTCCGTCTGATCTCTTCACTGAGAACCAGATCACGAACATCGTCAAATTTCAACTTTGTACTTCCCGAAGAGCTACTCACAGCTGTGACAGTAGCATTCCAGCTTTCCGGTAGGGAAGACAAAAGTATTAATGCCCGTACTTCATCATCAAAATCAATGCTAACTGAACTCAACTGGGTTGTCACTGTGTTGAGTTCATTGATGTGTTGAGCTACCGATCCGCCTTCTACCATCCGCAAATTGAACAACCGCCTCATCAAATGAACTTTGTTCGAAGCTGATGGCTTCTCGTACATGCTTGAAAGAGCCGCCATAAGACCCGCCGTGGTCTTTTCTTTTGCTATGTTGAAAGCAACGTTGCGTGACAACGTCAGTCGGATAACTCCGAGAGCTTTTCTATCTAGAAGAGCCCATTCTTCATCTTTCATGCCTTCTGGCTTCACACCCGAGAGAGGTTGATAAAGGCCTTTCTGGTACATATAGTCTTCTATTTGCATTTTCCAAAAGCCAAAATCTGAACCATTGAACTTTTCAATATTCATTTTTCCTTCATCTGCCGCCATTACTCCCACTTGAACCTGACTCCCACCGGATTGCTGTTTTGACAATTTTTTAAAATCACCATGTTATTGAAAAACACCGCTGCGGACGAATTTGGTATCGCTGACCAAATCACTATTCACGAAATCACTATTCACTAAACACTATTCACGTGAATAGTAACACGACAAAAAAAATTTGACAAAATTAACAACCTGGCTCTGATACCAGTTGTTGGGAAAATAACGAAATATTTTCTGATCAGATATGTGGGAGCAAAAATAAATGCGGAATAAAAAACACAAGATTTACGTGGTTCGGCAAAAAATTAGCCTACGTCCACGGGGCTGCTGTAGATCTTTTATTGAAGAAAAATACAAGTGTTTACAAAACACTGACTACACTCAATCTGAAAAACACTCAGAAAATTATACAGCAATTTTCTCTCACTAGTATTTTTACTCTGATTGCACTGTGTTATTTTTCTCTCTACAATTTTTGGTGTTTTTACTGAATGAAATTACAACTCTATTTATAGAGTTTCTTCACGCATCATTCTGAAAAAATTTCTTCACGCGACAGATTTTATTTTGACAAATTTGGCCAGATTTGTTTTTGTCAAATTTTGATACCAAAATTTCTTCGGTAGTTGCTGGCACCAACTTTTGAATTTGTCTTTGTTTGCAAAAGTCTTTGCCAGCTTGCTTGTTCAATTTTTCTTCAATGGGTCCGTCACTTTTGACTAACAAGAAGAAGAAAATATAGCAGGAACTGGATTATGGCTCTGATGCCATGTTAAAATGGATTGAAAATGAAGTTTTCTTCAATAAAGAAAAGATTAATGATATGAAAAGAAGAAGATATCTGATGCCCTGCATTCTGTTATCATTGTTGCCTGCTGCTCGTGTGCATGACACCTTATTGTGAGCATCTGTATCTTCCCTTTCATTCTCTTGACAACCATTAAACTCAGAACTATTCCTTGAAAATTGAAAAATCAAAACTTAATTGGCAAACATAGATATTATAATAAGATTTCTGAAGTCGAATACACTTGCCTCCGTCGTAGAAATATGACTTATAAAATCTTCCATAACAAACTCAACGAGATAATGAGAAAAGAAGATGTTCGGGGAAAAATAGATTGGGGGTGGCTAAAGCCTAAAATAATTTTACATTGAATATTTAGAATATGAACTAATACCTTTAAGGTTGAAGGCTAGACCTAAATCACATAAGTCCGATGTGTAGACGGGTGCGGATGCGCGAGTGTGTCAATTTTTCAAAAATTTGAATGTGGATGCGCCTTAATGCGCCTATTAAAATAAATAATATATATATATATATAAACACTGATTAAATGAAGTTAAACATACATAATATACAACATATTTAACAAATTTACATCGTTATTATATTATTTACAAATATACAATATGAACACACATACATATTGATGAAATAAAGTTAAGCATACCTAATACACATCATGTTTGACAAACTTACATCATTAATTATTTATAATGCAATTCAAATATTTTATTGACCACTCTTTTAATAGGGAAAATTATTGTTCTTAGAAAAATATATTTTAGAGAATGAAATGAAAATGAAATATTAATATTTGGTCATTAGATAATGAATTCGAAAAATAAAACCAAATATTACCCATGTATTTCAACATATTTTGTAATATTATGAATTTATTAAAAATGATTTATATTATTTTTGGAAAATTAGGAATGTCTAACATTTAAGTTCACGACTTAGTAAAACTTAATACATGACTTAATAAAACTTAGTCCTAAAGCGATGTATGCGTACTCAATGAGCCAGATAACGACCAGTGTGTCAGTGCTCGACTTAGTAAAACTTAGTGCGCGACTTAGTAAAACTTAGTGATCCTTAAAGCGCCGGACAAGCACTTACTACGTCAGTGCGAGACCCGAACGTCACACGAAGAGTGGTAGGAGGGTTATGTGACTTAGGACTAAACTGGGCTGAAGCTCGATCTAGCCTCCATTATGTTTCACACATGGGAACATCTAATCTCCTTGAGTAACGTAAACAATGGTTATCACAACTATGGTAATATAAGTTCTACCGGAAGATGAATTTTAAAACATTTATGCAAAAATTGAAGGAATTTCGACATCATATATTTAAAAATTTATACGAACAGTTATAGTAATTAGGATCTTCGACTTCTATCATTTTTGGCCCACACAGGGAATTTAAGTTAATGATAAGTTTTTGTTTTTATTTTGGCAACTTATTTTTTTTTTTTTTGAGAAACTATTTTTGCCAATTCACATAATACATTAGTGGTCTTGGAAACATGGACCACTCCTTCGGGACTCGGTAATAATAATAAATTTTAGTACAAATATGGGTATTGGCTAAACAATTAGTACCAGTAATAATCACCATGGTCCATGCCCCTTTTGTGGGGTGGGTGGGTCGTGGGGGGTGTTTGGGGGGAGGTGGGGGGTTTGATAATGCGAAGTTTCTTGTTTCCTTGGTTTGTTGGATCAAGAATCTAGGAAAAATAAAAAGGGTCAGAAACATTATACTATTATTATTGTCTTAACCTTTTAATCATGTTCTTAGTTCTTGAGCATCCCTTTGTTGACTTGGACCTTTTGTTTTAGACTCGGCCTGCAAAATCAGAACGCAACACAGACTGCAAATTTTGGTTTCCCTTAGCGTTTTTCTCAAGTGTTGAATCATTATTAGTCGTATTAATTACCCGATTAATGATTTTTAAGATGAGAACAAGAATCGTTTGTGTTTCCTTCTTTAAAGGCAACCTTTCGTTTTAATATCTTTAAAACTATGACAGATCTTCATGAAAAGTGACATTCTTAGCAATTTGTCGAATTTCACATATTCTTTTAGCGAATTTATTTAGATTTTTGGGGTAAAAATGAGACCTTGGGATTGGAATAGTGCTTTAGAATTCTCAAACAAGATGTTGGATGAAAAGCCTCTACTTCCACTTGTAGTTCCTCTCTTGCTGGTTATTTGGACCCTTGAGAAATGGTTCTTTCCTCTCTCCAACTGGATTGCTCTTATTCTAGCTGTTTGGGTTACAATTCAGGTAATTTTAGCAACAGTTATAGTTCTTTCCTCTCTCCAATTGGATTGCTCTTATTGTAGCTGTTTGGGTTACCATTCAGGTAATTTTAGCAACCGTTTATATATATATATATATATATATTTTTTTTTTTTTTTCTGATATTGTAGTGACTAGTTGCAATGAAGTTGCAAGGTCAATAGTGTCAAATTGTTTTCATGTTTTGACTATTGATCATTATCAATACTTGGTACCATAGTACTGATTTTGAATGAAGAAGAGATGTTCCTACCTTTATACCTTGATTTTTGGAAGAAATGATTTAGATTGTGACTATACTCTCTGTTTATACTGCTATTCAAGAGGATATCATAAAAACTTTGCTTTTTTAAGTATCATCGTGATTGAGTACATGATTATTAAGTATCCCTACTTGAAAGGAGTTCAAATGCAGTGGATACTGTTGTTTTGTAGTACCCTTTTTATGTTTGGATACTTGGATTATGCTCTCAAACTGTATGGTTTCAGTTATCATTATATAACTTAGTTGCTTAAAGTTAATAATCTGTCATGTGCTGGTAAATTCGGATTCAAAAGTTGCTTTGGTCTTGATTGATACCTATAGGAACATACTATTCAAGTTACATTCTAATATTAAATGACAGCAGACATTTTCGTTTCATCAAATATAGCATGGTATTCATGTGTCATGCAATTTTAATAACTATTTATCAAGGCTCTTGTTTTAGCAGACACTGGATAACAAGCTTGTAAATTGACTCATATTTTCTATATTTTGTAGTATGGAAGTTATCGACGCCGAATATTAGAGGAAGACTTAAATAAGAAATGGATGCATTTGACTTTACATGCTTCGGTAACTTTCCTGCTCATTTCCACCTATATCGTGTGTGCATATACATGTGTTTGTGTGTGCGCACATGCGCATGCATACCTGTGTGTGAAACCTTTATTTCGGTGTGCTTGTACTTATTTTTTTTTGTGCATTTGGTAAAACACCTGCTCTTTTTGTCTGCACAGCCAGTAACACCTTTAGAACAATGTGAATGGTTGAACAAGCTGTTGATTGATGTTTGGCCGAACTATATCAACCCAAAGCTTTCTTCACGGTTTTCATCTATTATCGAGGTGACTAATCTGTTCTCAATGGCATTTTAGGACAGGATTACTGCCGTCTTTTATCCATGAATGTATCCTGACGTATATACTCCCGATAATATTGAAAAACATACTCTATAATTGGTTCATTTGTGGCAGGGTAAATTTTTTGTTCAATAAAAATTTTTATTTCATTTAATTTCGGAATTTTTAGCTTTTGCAAACATCGTAAACAGAGTAGTTTTGGCACTAAATTCTTAGGCTGTTTATTATATGCTATTGCTTATCATCTTTTTTATCTGCAGAGGCGCTTGAAGCAACAAAAATCGAAGCTAATTGTAAGTTCTGTTTTATTGCTTCATCACATTAAGGAATTTTTGGCACTGATTGTGCGATTACACTTCGACAGGAAAAGATTGAGTTACAAGAATTTTCATTTGGTGCACGTCCTCCACTACTTGGGATGCACGGAATCCGCTGGACAACTTCAGGTGATCAGGTTTGACATATTTTTTTAGTTTTAAGTTGTGCGTTTTATATAGTTAACCTTCTTGAAAAAGAACACATTTTATATTGTCTGCAAGAAAGATTCAGATTGAAATCAATATGTTGATTCAATGGGGGAAAATTTGTGTAACTCCCAATATTTCTTCTCTGTTTAATACCATCTCCTTTCTAATACTTATTTTGCTTTATTTCTAGTTGAAAACAATGGTTTCAAAAGGCAGAGCTACTTGTTCCATATTCACATATTCGTATTGTCACTGCTATGAAATTTTATGTCAGTTGATGCATTGGTTGATTAGGTAATACCGGAGTCTATAAAATTAATAAGTCAGAAAAATTCATGACCAAATCATATTCATTTTGTTGATAGAATAAAACATCTTGTGATTTTTTCTTATCCTCATTACTTAATTTATCTGTTAGTCATTAATGGTTCAAATAATGTCTCTCTTTGGATCTACATTTTCTCAGTAACCAGTGCTATTTAGTTATGACAGACGTTTTCTTATGAAACAGCGAGTCCTGCATCTGGGTTTCGACTGGGACACAACTGACATTAATATCCTGATGTTTGCTAAATTGGCAATGCCGCTGATGGGAACAGCTCGAATCATTGTGAATAGCATCCACATCAAGGGTGATGTATGTACTAAATAATAATCTTGTTCTTTCAGTCATGAATAATCTTGTGCATTTGTTTAAATAACATCCCATTTCTCATCCTTTATGGTCCCGGTATAAGTTTGATGTTTGTATCTGATGTGCTGTTTTGTAATTTGCGTTTTCAGCTACTTTTGGTGCCTATATTAGATGGAAAAGCGATTGTTTACTCATTTGTATCAACTCCTGAAGTGCGAATTGGTGTTGCTTTTGGGAGTGGTGGAAGCCAGTCTGTGCCTGCAACTGAGCTACCAGGTGTTTCCTCATGGCTGGTATGGCTTTTACATCTCATCTGATTGTGTTCTAGGTCTTCTGAACCACATATGTCCATTTTAAATTTGAATTAAATTCATTATGTCACATTGGTCTACCGATCGGTTATGTAGTTATTTAGGAGATAGTTGCCTTACTTGTCAACTGCTGCATATGTGGAACATTGATCAAATTGTAGTTTTTGTGCTGCTGTATGATTTAAAATATTTTGGATTTCTCTGATATCAGTAGATATATCTTCGGAACCGTTATAGACACTTGATTTTACAGTTGCTATGGCATTCATTATCTTTTATATGCATATTAATGGCGGATATTTAGACATAACACTGTACTCTTCTTGGAAAAGTGTTGGACCAGTTGAAAGTTTCCAGAACATTTTAATAAATTTAGGGACGGACGGACGTGTGTGTTTTTAGGCATCTCCAATTATAAAAATAATAATATTTTTTTTTTTAAGGTTAAAATTGCTACAGATACATTGCATAAGAAGATGGTCGAACCTCGACGTCAGTGTCTTGCGTTGACAGCAGTAGACTTACAAAAGAAAGCTGTGGGTGGTGCATTATATGTTACAGTGGTCTCTGCAAGTAAACTTTGTCGGAGTAATTCGAAGGCCGGCCCTTCCGCGAAACAAGTAGCTTCTTCGACACATACTTGTGAAGATGACAGCTCTAATAGAGACATCCAGACATTTTTAGAGGTTGAACTAGATGACTTAACTAGGAAAACAAAAGTGAGTACAGGAGCGAATCCTAAATGGGGCTCCACATTCAATCTTATCCTACATGATAATGCAGGAACTGTCAAATTCAATCTATACGAATGCACTCCTGGAAGTATAAAATATGACTATCTGTCAAGCTGCGAAATTAAGGTATTGCTTTATGCTAGTTGTGTTTGATTTGTGGTTATGCTACCCGTGTTCCATTTTTTGACAAACTTTTCTCCTAATCAAACTCAGTTGAGATATGCTCCAGATGATTCAACCATATTTTGGGCCATTGGGGCTGATAACCTAGTAATTGCCAAACATGCGGAGTTTTGTGGAAAAGAAGTTGAAATGGCCGTTCCATTTGAGGGGGTTAATTCAGGAGAGGTATGTTTTCTTTACCTTTTTTTTTTGGTTGATTACGATTGTAATTTCTTTGTAATCTAACATGCTTCAAGACCTCTGAGGAATATGAAGCTTCTTGTGTAATGTCACATCATGTTGATTGAAGGTTCTTACATAGCATTTGAAATCATTCACTTCTAGTTTGATCACAAAAAGTTTCATTACAATATCAAAAAATAATTTTATAAGCTTAAGCTACATATTTGGATTCAATGGATGTTGTTTAGTTAACTTCATGTTATTTAAAACAACAAAAACAAAGCCATTAGTCCCAATGGATTGGTGTATGCTAACATCATGTTATTTTATTCTCAGCAGATTGTTCTGTCCGGACATAACATCAAAAGTTTCTTCTTTAAAACTATCAGCGCATGCGATATAGCTAGAATTTTCTTAGACATTCTTTCCTAACTACCTTGCAGTTGACGGTGATGCTTGTACTTAAAGAGTGGCAATTTTCCAATGGAACGCGCAGCCTGACTACTTTTAGTCGAGGCTCTCGTCATCCAGTAAATGGGACATCAAATTTTTCTCCAAAAACCGGAAGGAAAATTTACATCACGGTAGTTGAGGGGAAGGATCTTGTTGTGAAGAACAAAATGGGGAAATCTGACCCTTACGTTAAATTGCAGTATGGGAAAGTATAATTCTCCTCTTGCCACCATTCATTATTATTTAATAGATTCAAACTTACGTCTACTCTCTTTCGTAATCGAGATTTTTAGCTTGACTTCATAGATAGTTAACTTAACATGAAATTCTTGGATGCATGATCTGGATCCAGGCTATTCAGAGAACAAAAACTGTTTCACATTCTTCCAACCCAATTTGGAATCAAAAGTTTGAATTTGATGAGATTGGAGATGGAGAGTATTTGAAGATAAAATGTTGTACAGATGAAACCTTTACCGATGAGAACATAGGTAGTGCTCGGGTAAACTTGGAAGGACTTGTAGAAGGTTGCATAAGAGATGTATGCATTCCTCTCGAAAAAGTCAGTTCGGGAGAGCTGCAGCTTCAATTAGAAGCAGTGAAAGTTGTCGATACTGAAAATTCCAAGGTACATGTATCAAAAAGCTTAAGCTACCTGAAGTCCGGTTAAGCATCAATGATTTTCAAAGATCGTTGGTTAGTAGGAATACTAGTTTCAGACTTCTGGACATTCAGTATAAAGTGGGAAGTTGGAGTATGAGTAAGTTTATTACAGTGTCTTGTGTATTTTTCAGGGGTCACATGCGAGTCCAGCCAATTCTTGGATCGAACTTGTTCTAATTGAAGCAAGAGATGTTGTTGCAGCGGATCTCAGAGGAACGAGCGATCCATTTGTGAGAGTTCACTATGGAAACCTTAAAAGGAGGACCAAGGTACGAGATCTGAATCTTTTACATGTGTTTTGCCACTCAAGGCTTGCCACTACTATTGTTTTGTCCATGGCTTTTCGCAGGTTATGTACAAAACGCTAAATCCAAAATGGCATCAAACGTTTGAATTCCCTGATGATGGTAGTCCCCTTGAGTTGCATGTCAAGGATCATAATGCGTTTCTTCCTATCTCCAACATAGGAGATTGTGTTGTCGAATACCAGATGTTGGCTCCTAATCAGATGGCTGATAAATGGATACCTCTGCAAGGAGTAAAAAGAGGCGAAATCCACATTCAGATAACCAAAAAAATTCCCGAATTAGAGAAGAAATCAAGCATAGATTCTGAATCGTCCCCAACTAAACTGCACCATAAAATCTCCAATCAGGTAAGATAGTGAGGAACATGTACAACCAGTATGGTAAAGGATACAAGATTGGAAGTGGTCGTATCCAATTTTCATAAAATGTTTCATATGAAAAAACTTGGTAAGTTATTATTCTACGAAGACTGACATGCTTCTTGGATTGATCAGATGAAGCAGATGATGATCAAGATTCAATCTTTGATTGATGACAGCGATCTTGAAGGTATTTCAAAATCGCTGAACGAGCTCGAAACTCTACATGATACTCAAGAAGAGTATATGGTTCAACTCGAGACGGAGAAGATGCTTCTGATTGACAAGATAAACGAGCTCGGGCAAGAGGTATTTAACTCATCACCTCCTTTGATCAGAAGAGATACCATTGCTTGATAAAGACTGTTCATGTGGGTTTTCTTGTTCATATGTGTAGAAATTGATTGAATCTTGAATAAAAGAATCCCGAAAAGGGTATTATATAAATGGTAATTCAATTCAGATGTGACAAATATTATAAAATTGGAATAAGTAAATTACTTGGAAAAATGTCGAGAAAAATGAACACAGAATCCATTATTATCCACTACTTTGAAGAAAATATGTTTTATGATCACAAATATCTATAATATTATACCTTGGAAAAACTGTGTTCCGTAACTTCCGTTCATAATATGTCAGAATAAGATTTGAATTTTCAAAATAATTGTTTACTGTAATCGATACCAAATTCGAAGTCTTCAAGTTAAACGGGGACGCGAGCTCAAATTAGTTCATTTTCAAAATTTCAAGGCGACTTTTGAGTTAGGTAAACAATTCTAGCTTGAGAGCCGCTGGCTTTGCCGGAATAACGTTTATTGCATTTTGGGTAGACTCAAGTTTGAGTCACGCTTTGCGCACAAAAAATATTTCAACCCCTGCCCTACAACAAGGTATTATAATGGCAACCATACCAAATGACAGTGAAAGAGCAATTCAATTCTGCAAAACACTTGAAAATTTGGTAGAATAAAACACATAAAAATTCATTAATTTTCTTGTTGACCATAAAAAAAACCCTACTCAATTCTCATTTTCTATATTGGAATAAGAATAATAGTAATTATAACAATACCATTAGCTAGCTAGTAGTTGCACTAGTAAAACAAGTTATAGTATATGTAGAGGATTGAGTAGTTGTACTATTCTTCAAACTAGCTCACATTTTGATTATAAACGTCGTTGATAGCTGGAAGCCTGGAAGTTCTCTCTGCAAATGAATCGAACTAAATCAAAATTGAGCCACCATGCATACTTGTACATTATCTCAACTATAAATTAAATTATTTTATTATCTTGTAAGTCTTAATATACCATAAATATTTATAAATATATAAAAATTAAATAATCTTTCCATTTCGAGTGAAGACCTCAACTTTAAGCTTCATAAAGAACGCACATCAAATTTCCGAGCAGCGGCAGATCTAGAAAAAAAGTTTAGGCCCTAGGGATGCATAATTGTGTATTTGTTCGAGTGAAGACCTCAAAATGAAGACCTCAAAGTTTATTGTTGTTGGAGAATTTAATTTTTTTTTATTTTACTTCGTAAGGGTAGATTGGTCCTTTTAGATACCGTCTGGAGTGAGTGATAGAATGATTAAAATTATGGGATGGAAATAAATAATATAATGTGATAGTTATAAGATGTTTGATTATTTTAAAATGGTGGATTAATTTATAGTTTGGTATGGCTAAAATAACCTCGAAAATTTGAATTTCAAATTTGTCGAAAATTTATGACTTTTACATTTTTGGGATTAAGTTATAAAAACCAAGTTGAACTTTGGCTGCAATCTCAAATTTTGAAATTGTAAAAAATGTAGGAAATGATATATTAGTCATTTTGTAACAATGTTGGATTAAAATATGATAAATATGATGGGATAATTTTTTTCTTAAAATCAAAACAAACATGGGATTAAAGTTAACAAAAAAATTATCATGTCTTTATACTCACTCCAAACACTGCCTTAGTGTTTAATTTGTATTTAAAACTTATTTTCTTTGTATATTGTTTAGCTATTTTGATTTGTCCTTTGCATTGTGTAATCTAATTGAATTCAGTCGAACCAACTTGGCTCGTTGTATTTGTAAGCAAAATATTGGCAAACAATTTGCACTAACAACAATTTATGGTTGAACTTAGCTTGATATATGTTGGAGAAAAACCGATGATTTTCTTGTTTGACCCTTAGATAGACTTGTTAGTAGATTTATAAATTACTACTTCTCATGTACGTGAGGGGAAATATATAAATACATCTGGTTTGTGTCTCACTTATACGTCAACTCAATATTAAAAGACAACAGATTTAAAAAGAAAAAATACATGACCTAACATATCAATTATTTTAGACTAATCATATTGAGTTGGTCTGTAGATGAAGTCATGTCCAAGTCGATACACATTTTCTGTACTTGAGAACAATCCACAATATATTATATGTTTTAATCCAAAACAACTATTTCTAGATTTTTTTTTGTACGTGGATGGAGGAGTTTGTACAACATTGAGTTTAGAGTCAAAGATCATCTCTCAAATGGGAAAGATGATGTCACTAGACTAAGTGGCCTTCGTCAGCTATTTCTAGAATTTTAGTATTGGTAGACAGATTGATGTGTCAGGCTACAAAGAGGATGGAAAATTTTTGGATGCACCGGTGCACCCAAACACCAACACAACACAATGTATGTATAAGAATATATATATTTGTATATGTGTTGGTGTGTAGTACATCGGGTGTACCAAAGAATTTCCATGAAGAGGATGCCATGTTCTTCATCGATTCATAGGAGAATTTTATAATTGTTTATAAGAAGACTAAATGTGAGACTATTGAAAACTTGATTTTTTTTATCGGACATCTCCTCAAGTAAATGTAATCGTAGAAATCGGCTCCATGAATGAACAGAAAAATAATCAATTCACAGACTCGTATCAACATGCGAAACAATTAATCAACTCAAGTAAATTGATTAGTTTTTACAAGCTAATAATAATTAATATGAATAGTAAAGTAGTATAAATTAAAGACGTGTGTTACCTCATTTTTTGGTTCGTTTTTGTAATAATTATATTATTATTAAAAAAAATATGACACCAATATTTTTTTGTGGAAAACCCCAAAATAAGGGGGAAAATCATGGGACCTAGATTCATTATAAATTACACTATAAACAAGTGAGTGATTTACACGTTTTATTTACAAGGAATGAGAAATCGAAATGGTGAAGGGAGAAGGCTTCGGCCGCTACTTGTTCTTGAGGAGGAAGGAGACATGCTCTCTTTTCCCAATAGAAAGAGGCGCTGGCATCAATCAATCTTAACCCTACTAGTCATGCCAATTGATACCTCATTTTTTGGTTCGTTTTTGTAACAATAGATTAATGTTCAAGAAAAAAATGGAACACAAAGATTTTTACATTGAAAACCCAAAATATGGAGAAAAACTACGGGACCTAGTACACTATAAATTTCATTATAAACAAATGAGTGCTTTACACGTTTTCTTTACAAGAAACGAGAAAATAAAAAATTGTGAAAGGGGGAAGACTTCAACTGCTGCTTGTTTTTTATGCGGAATGATACATGCTCTCTTTTCCAGAAGAAAGTGGCGCTGACATCAATCAATCTTGACCCTACTATTCATACCATTTATATTAAGGGAAATGGCCTTAATATCTTTTAATTAAATGGATCAAATAATTTTTAAGGGACTGGTAAAAAGGGTCATAGTTCCTCATGAGATCGGGTCGAGCTCATAGAGTTCCGGTCAGAACCACACCGTTAGCTCTACCCGTGTATCAACGTGTAAGATAACTTATCAAACCCTATCCAAGATCCTCTACCAAACCTAGATGATTCAAATCTTTTAATCACATCTTATCATTGTCTTATCATTATTTGTATATATTTACTTTCCATAATTATAGGATAGAAGATTCTGATATTGTAAGTATATATTGATTCTGAATGGTTGAATAGAAAACACTTCATTCCCACAATTCATAACTCTCGTATATGGTATCAGAGCTTTGTCGCTCCACAAACCCTTATAGCCGCCGATCTCTCCATGGCTTCTTCATCATCATCAACAACGGCTGTCACACAACCACTCACAAATACTTTGCTTGGCAATAACCTTGTCCCTCTCAATGCCTACCAACAACTCCCACTTCAATTGACAGCCTCGAATTATCCCTCCTGGAGAGCTCAAGTCCGCCACCTTTTGTTTGGCTATGGACTTCTTGGTTATCTGGATGGCACTATTGCCTGTCCCATTGCCGATGCTACACCTGAAACCATCGATGCACACCTTCATTGGCTGTGTCAAGATGCTCTCATCTTATCTGCACTTTTTGGTTCTGTCACACCAGAACTTGTGCCACTAATTTGCTCCGCCTCCTCATCGGCGGAAGCTTGGGGAATTCTGACTCGTCTATTTGCAAACCGCTCTCGCACGCGGGTGATGCAACTCAAGGATGATTTGTCGTCCATGTCTCTCGGTGATCAATCAGTCACGATTTTCTTACAATCTGTCAAGGCAAAAACCGATGAATTAGCTCTCATTGATCGACCACTCTCTGATGATGATATAACACTTTATATCCTCAATGGCCTCGGCGCGGCATATCGGGAAATTGCTGCCCCAATTCGTGCTAGGGAGACATCTCTTCGCTTTGAAGAGTTACATGACATGCTAGTCTCTCATGAGTCATATCTTCGACGACTTGATGCTGCAAACAATGCACTTCTTGCTACTGCCAACTTGGCTTCAATGCAATCTCGACAGCCTCACAAATCCTCTTCAGGACAAACAACCACTCACACTCACTCTTCCGCTAATCCACCTCGGTATCACCGTAACAATAATCGTGGTCGTGGCAATTACCAACGAAATTGGAATCGGCAATCTGGTACATCACCTGGTCAGCCTCGTCCTCCAATCGTGTGCCAATATTGTGGTTTTCAAGGTCATGGTGCCCGCACGTGTCGACAAATTCAACATGTCGCTCACTTTGCACAGTCACCACCCACGCAGCCTACTGCAACGGATCGAACTCCGTGGTTAGTTGATTCTGGTGCTTCTCATAACCTTACCTCTGACTTGCAGAATTTATCCCTTCACTCAGAATATGATGGCACCGATGAAGTTCAAATTGTTAATGGTGCAGGTTTGCGTATTTCTCGTATTGGTTCTTCGACATTTCCTAGTGCTTCTCATTTATTTACACTGTCAAATGTCTTATATGTGCCCTCAGCAAAAAGGAACTTATTATCTGTCCATCAGTTTACTAAGGATAATAAAGTATTTATTGAATTTCATCCCACTCACTTTGTTGTGAAGGATCTGAGTACCGGAGCGAGACTCATTAGTGGGCGTTGCACCAATGGCATCTACCAGCTGGATTTTCCTACAGTCGTACACTCAGTGGCTCCCTTTTCCGCTTTTGTAGGCGAACGTGCTAGTGCTATATGCTGGCACAATCGTTTGGGACATCCGTCTTCTCGTTTGAGTTTATCCATTATTCAACATTTTAGTTTGCCTAGTTTTAAACAATCATTTACAGAATTGCAACATTGTGACTCTTGTTTGTTGAATAAAAGTCATCCATTACCATTTACTGCTACTTCACTTAAATCTGTTCGTCCTTTACATTATTTGTATGGTGATGTTTGGGGCCCTGCCACACACGCTTCCACTACTGGTCACCGTTATTACTTGATCTTGGTAGATCATTACTCCAAGTATTGCTGGTTTTATCCATTACAACTAAAGTCTCAAGTTTATGATGTATTTATTCAATTTCGGCAACTTGTTGAGAAACAATTTCAGGTTTCTATCCAGAACTTTTACTCTGACAATGGAGGCAAATTTCTAGCCCTCAAACGGTATTTCTCTACCAATGGTATCTCCTGGCTCACTACTGCCCCACATACTCCACAACAGAATGGTACGGCTGAACGTCGACATCGACAAATTGTTACTACTGGCCGCATTTTGCTCAACTTTGCTTCTCTTCCTATGAAGTTTTGGGACTTTGCCTTCACCACTGCTGTCTACCTGATGAATCAAATACCGACCCCAGTCTTACATGGGAAATCTCCATTCAGTATTCTCCTTCAGCGTTCACCAAATTACTTGAAACTTCGGACTTTTGGATGCTTATGCTTTCCATGGCTACGACCTTATACACCTGGGAAACTTGACCCTCCATCTCGGCCCTGCATATTCCTTGGGTACTCTCTTTCCCAAAATGCTTACAAATGTCTTGAATTGTCTACTGGTCGTCTCTTTTTCTCTCGCCATGTTCGGTTTATTGAGGATGTCTTTCCCAATCGAGATAAGCTACCTCCACATACTGTTCGATCTTCATCGCTATCTTCACTACCTTCGCTAGCTTTACCATTGCCAGTTGCAGCTCCATCTCCAACTGCTTCGCCTACACCATCATCTGAGGACGTTCCCACATCAGACACTCCTCCTGATCCACCTGATGCTGTCCAACTAGCTCGCACACATGGTATGACAACGCGAGCAATGAATCAGATTTTCAAGCCAAATGTCATCACTTTCGCTTCTAAACATCCAATATCTGGGCCTCTCGAACCAACCTGTGTATCTCAAGCTTTACAGGATCCTGCCTGGCGTGAGGCTATGGCTTCTGAATTCACTGCTCTTATGCGTCACGGCACTTGGACTCTAATTCCTCCTCCTGCTCAGCGCAACATTATTGGCTCCAAATGGGTGTTTCGCATCAAACGCAACCCTGATGGCTCCATTGATAAATATAAGGCTCGCTTAGTTGCTAAAGGCTTTCATCAGCGTCCTGGTCTTGATTACACAGAAACTTTCAGTCCTGTTGTCAAACCAGCTACCATTCGCACCATTCTCTCTTTATCTGTTATGCATCACTGGCCTCTACGACAACTTGATATCAGCAATGCTTTTCTACACGGTGATCTCACAGAAAATGTATACATGGTGCAACCAGCTGGCTTCATTGACAAAGCTCACCCTGATTATGTATGCCATCTCAAAAAGTCTCTTTATGGACTCAAACAGGCTCCTCGAGCTTGGTACACCGCTCTCAGTACTACTTTATCTCTTTCGGTCTTTCTCAATCAAAGTCTGACACATCCCTATTCTTTCTTCATCGAGGTCTTCTTACTGTCTATGTACTCGTTTATGTGGATGACATCATTATCACTGGCAGCGACTCCTCTACTATTTCGCGTCTTCTTACACAGCTTGGAACCAAATTTGCTGTCAAAGATCTTGGAACTCTCACTTATTTTCTCGTGGTTGAGGTTCTACATTGCGCCGAGGGCCTTTTCTTGTGTCAACACAAATACATTCTCGATATTTTACGGCGTCACAACATGGATGGGGCTAAGTCATGCACCACTCCTATGACTCACAATCCTCCTCCACTATCTACTTCCAATCATGTTGATGCCACACAATATCGTCAGGTCATTGGTGCTCTTCAATATCTCACTTTAACTCCACCAGATATTGCCTTCCCTGTAAATCGTCTGGCTCAACGGATGGCCTCACCAGATGACACAAGTTGGGTTGCTCTCAAGCGTATCCTACGATACCTCAAAGGCACTCTCCATCATGGGTTATTACTTCGTCCCTCTAACTTGCCTGAACTGCGAGTTTTCTCCGATGCGGATTATGCTGGTGACACTATGCATGGTACTTCCACGTCCGCTTACATTGTCTTTCTTGGCCCCAATCCCATATCATGGAGTTCTCGCAAGCAACGAGGGGTGTCCCGCTCATCCACTGAATCAGAATATCGTGCTTTAGCTTGTGCAGCTGCAGAAGTTCGATGGCTACAAAATCTATTTGCTGAAATTGGATTTCCAATTCCACAAAAGCCGTGCATCCAGTGTGACAACGTTGGCGCCATACGTCTCTCACTTCATCCTGTTCAGCACACTCGTATGAAGCACATCTCTGTTGATTTGCATTTTGTTCGTGATCTTGTTAACAAAGGCTACCTTTCAGTGTCCTATGTCAATACCATTGATCAACTAGCTGACATACTTACCAAACCACTCCCAAGATCTCGGTTTCATCTTTTGAGATCCAAAATATCCGTCGCTGATGGGACGTCAATTTTGCAGGGGCGTATCAAACCCTATCCAAGATCCTCTACCAAACCTAGATGATTCAAATCTTTTAATCACATCTTATCATTATCTTATCATTATTTGTATATATTTATTTTCCATAATTATAGGATAGAAGATTCTGATATTGTAAGCATATATTGATTCTGAATGGTTGAATAGAAAACAATTCATTCCCACAATTCATAACTCTCGTATATAACTAACTAAATCTAACGGAAACTTAACTAACATATGGAATAATGAACCCTTTCTTGATCGTTTGCATTTATATGCATATTTCTTCATGCATCCGAAGCACTATCTCGACAGTGCGAGATGTGAAATTAGAAAAGAGGGAATGTCATAATTGAAGATTTCATTATGAGATTTTTCATTTTTATTTTTCAATTATTCTAGTATTTAGCTTTATAAAACTATTATATGCAAAAACGGAAATATAGTATAGTTCTATCATTGGGTGAGAGTTGTCTTCTTGGTGAAGGGACTATGGGTAGTCCCTCGTTTGGGTAAATCTGCTTTTCTCATCGCCAATCCACTTTGATTCTCTACTAACTCAGGTTTCCTATCCTTCATCCCCTTCTTGGTATATGGCCTCTCACCACAATTAACCTCTTCATTTTCTGGTGGTCCTTGTTGACATCGGTTTACAACTCGTTCTTCTTGGTTTCGTGTGGCTGGATTTTGGGTCATTCTCTATTGTTTCTAGTTTGATTCTGGCGGTGTTATGGTGTCAATCGACCTCTTTCATCCTCTCTTCGGTTGAGGCGGTTATCCTCCTCCATTGTGTTCTGGTTGGTCTGGGTCGATGTGTCCGGAAGAAATGTTATTGTGGTGTCTCAGTGCTTAATCGACACCTTTTTGGCTCTGTTTTAGTCAGATCTATCATCTTTAGCTATGTACATGGGTTGGGGCATTTCCACATATCACTACTATTAGGGAGTCCTCTTGTTTTTGGAGATCTACTGGTTGTGCTTCTCATCTATGGTGACACCTTTTTGTTGCTCTTGGGGTTGCAGCTTATTGCTGCTGCTATTGCCTTAATCCAGTTTGTCCGACCTCAACCTTTTGGTGTGGTGACACTATTTGACTCCTTCGGTGATGTTTCATTAGTGCAGTTTCCTACCCAGGAATTTGTTTGGTTTTGAGTATTGGCCTTTAGGTTTCAATCGACATCCGATATTGTTCATTGGTAGATGGCTTTTAGTCTGGGTTTTGGATTCGAAAGCTTGCGCTTTTGGTGGTCTTTTATCAGATTGTCTCTTGTTTATATTCATTTGTTCCTTCTGATATTAGAAGGCAGCTTCCCTTGTTCGACTGCATCCTGCACTGCATGATTTGAGGGGACCTAGTTGGTTCTAGTAGTCCCTACTCTTCCCCAATTACGATATTGCACTTCTCACCATTTAGTTTGGCTCTTCCTTGCATGTTATTAATTGTCACTTAAGAAATGTATTTGTCGTTGTATTTGGGTTTGTCGTGCCTTCTAGCCGTTGACTGGATTTTATTGTAACTGTAGTTAATTAATATAATGTCTTTCATGCTAAATAAAAATTAGTATTTGCTTTTCCTAAGACACCATAGTAAAGTTTAACCATCTAGTTACGATGAATAGAAGCCTAATATTTGTACACATAATTTAATGTCAATTATAAATTTGTAAATAGCGCGGATGCTTCTGAATGTTGTGTAAGTAAATACATTTGCAATCAAAAGCACCTTATCATACTTCTTCCACAACTACCCTAAATAATATTATTACATTTTTTTTCCAAGATTGATCATTATTAAATAACATAACATTATCTTCGAGAGTTTAAATGATAAAATAAAGTCCTCGTTGTCAAATGTATCTAAGCAATAATTTATTTATTATGTTTAAACGTCACACGACAAGATTTAATATTTTGTTCCAGTTATTTGCATAAATAACAGTGAATCACAAATTAAAGTAAAACCCCTAATACACATTGTTGATTTCTTTCATCAATCATATACTATGTACAAACATATTTCAAAATTCAATTCAAATATCTTAAGTAGCTTTAAATATCTGATCAACTAACACTTCTAAATAATAAAACATGCTATTAATCAACTACACAAAATATATATGTATTCAAGCACCAATCCCAATAATAACTCGAAAACTATTTCCTGAACTTGTTAACAATTGAAAATAATTAAAATCCCATATATACTTGCAACTTCTGCATAATGAGCGAAAATCCTTATCCTAAAATCCGGTTTGGCTCATTCATTAATACGATGGGATGTACTAGGCTACCCTTTTCAGAAAGCTCCGCGGGACCACCTACCACTAGTCTTCAGCCGGAGGGGTTTCCGTCGTATTCTTCCGGCTTGAACGCAAGCAAGGGTTGGCTAGACTGCTCGATTGGAAGATTGGCAACGCTTGTTGCGAACTACTGTTCTTCATTTGCCTTAGTTGTGTGTGGGGTCAACCTCTTTAATATTGGGGTCTTGAGAAGATGAACACTTTTTATGAATCCTTTACCCAGTTTACCAACAGATTTTAGCGTATCAACTAGATCGTCATCCTCTGAAAACTCGTCTCTTCCTCGTTTCTGAGATCGTACAATTGATGGGTCAAGAACGAAATAGTTTCATCAAAGCCACTGCAATGAGAATCAATAGACATACCTTTGAAACACGTGTGAGACCAACAGCATCGCCTCCCAAAGAATCATACCACACCTTGAACACATTAGAAAACTCTTTCTGCATAAATTAAGGCATAAGAATAGCTCTCAGTATTCAGTATACACAGCAATGATACCACTCAAATATATGTCAATAGCAATTATGTTACTAGCCTCAATGTCCGCCACAAGATATTTAAGTGGATCAAAGTTCACCATCAGCTTATTCTTCAATTCCTCCAAGCTTCCTTCCATGTCCTGAGACAATAAAAAGGGCTGGAAAGTCTTGCTGGCTTTCCCACTTATCACGGAGCACCCTGCGCATGTGACAAATGGCACAATATGTTCCAGTAAAAAGGGAGAAAAAAAAAGGACAAATCTCAAAATGTGGTATGGATATATAGAGGATTCTACTGAACATAAACTAAAAACCTTGTTTGATTTCAGATGGAAATAGAAGGTGGCGTGGATAAGGCAGTTTATCCATGTGAAGAAGAATGACAGCATCGTAGTTGCTCAGAGGCGTGCGGAAAAGACACTGCAGGGAAAATGATACATCATTCTAGTCAAAGGTTACACAAGAATATATCATTAGTGGAAAAAATAGTGAAGTCACTCACTTCCCATAGGTATGGATCAATCTGATTCTGCATAAAGATTCTGGTTAGAAACTTTGAACTGCTGGCCGCATATGCCGCCAATCTCCTCAGCTCCTTATATATCAAATATACATGTCAACACCAAAAACATTGGCAGCCAACAGAAAATATCTCCAAACAAATTAAGAAGAAAGAACACATTTCATAGAGCATGTGAAGAATAGTCGTAGAACACATTTCAGGAAGAAGGATTATCTTTTCACTTCTGATGAAACTCAACAAAACGTTCTATAAGTACATACATGCCTCTGTTGAAGGTTTGGCAATTGTCCTAAATTTGTATCAAGAGTTTCATTGGCATACAAGAAACTTTTTAAATAGTATTAACCGGAAATCATGATAAAAGAAAGTCTGCTATCAGAACTCACCACGGCCGTCGGTCTTTGGCTGGTCCAAGTTTCAGATGCCTTGTCATATGCAGTAGCCACAAACATAGCTGGGCCAGTATTCTGGGAATCCTCTTTTCTAATCGACAAGAAATGCTCCTGCACAGCATAAATATGTGCTTATAGCTTCAACAAGATGAGTTTTTGTGTAGAAAAGTAAATTAAAAATTTATCCACTAAATCAGCTTTTAAGGTGCAACACTTACATTAATTTCTTTGTCATCATCAGGAGTCAAATCACTATTGATGTCAACAATCAATGGAGAAAAACTCCAGTCATAATGAGATAATAATCTTAGGAATCTGAAAGGAAGAAATTATTATTCATGGTGACAAAAAAAAAAGAAACTTATCAACTTGTAAAATCGAGCTCATTGGGTCATCTGAACTAAAGGTCATTATAAAATAAAAAGAATAGAATGAAACATCATGTTTGGCTAATCAATTAATGAGAAATGTCAATGAATTACATATATTTGCACTCCAGTGTCCATCATCTCTTCAAACTCAAATAAAATAATCAACAAAGAGCAAGTAGACGAAGGTATAAGTAAAGAACTCTTCTTTAGGATTACAGCCTCGCTCCCACAAAAAGGTACGTAATGATAAAATATCCAGAAATCAACAGCCAAGTTTAAACTATGCACAATTACAAACACTCATGACAGCAATAACACTCCACTCTCATAATCAGAATTGGTCAGTCTTTCACATCGTCAGATGGACAAGTTTTAACACTACTACAGAACATTCACAATGCTATTAAGCTAAAGCCAAATGATCAAATAAAGATCTGATTGCCAAAAAGGTTTGAATCAATTGAGCAACAAAAAACAACAATTTAGTAATATATTTAATCATATTGAATAAAGTTTGACTTGGCAAAACAATGGAAAACAAAATCAAAAGGCCATGTTGAGAGTGATGGGGGGGGTGGAGTAGGAGCAACTGAATACACAGGAGTGCGTGCATATGAGAAAGAAATCAACCTTAGAAATCCGGTTATTCGGGAGCATGGAGATCTGAATGGCAAAGGCTTCAAGAAGAGAGAGGCCACTAGCAGCTCAATGGTCTCTTCTGTCAATGCATTTGAAAATAGATGTGCAGCTACCCAACGTTTCGCAAGCCTACAGAACAAAGAAAAGAACGAGTCAAAATCCAACTTTATCTTTGTTCAAAAGATTCTCTTTCCAACTGTACCTCCTTTCCTTTCCTTCCATTCAATATTTTTTCTTCCAGTGGTTTTGGGGACGTATTTATTTTATTCATTTAAGGGTAACACATAATGAGCCCAAATTCTCACCGAACAACTTGCCCATAAATAGGAAAGCGGCCTCGTAAACCATTTATCATGCTAGAATGTTGACTAAGAAGGAAAAGATTTTTATCCGAAGACAAAACCCACTTCTTCTGAGCACCACCTGCAAAAAAAAAATCGTTCTCATCTTCTTACCGAGTAGGATGGCGACGGATAATGTTGTTTATTATTACTGCTATGAAATAGGAAACTGGATGGAAAATAGAATTTCTTACTTTTTCGATTTACCAAGCTCAAACCTCTCTCGTGCAGAATTTTAAGACGAAATGCATATCCAGACATGAAAACATCAACATCATCTTCTGTAGCTGTACATGAAATCCCACATTTGTCCTGAAGGCTGAAGAGTTGTGAAATTAGATAAAACATCTAAATGCTGGTGTTTTGACTTAAAAAAACATCAAAACCAACCTCTCCGCAATTTTGAGGAGAAATGCTGATTTAGTCTTCTCCAATGCCAGCTCATCCATCGGCCAGTTTCCAGAACCTTCCAGCTATAAGGATGTAAGAAGTTCTTGAAAATAAGTGATGAATAAGAAACGAATTATCATCTGTTCTAACCTGAATCATAACCACAAGTGGCTGTATACAGGTTGCGGATTCTTTCTCTAGTTTAACACGGATACCTTCTTTATGTGCTAATGGATGCGGAGGAGGAGGAAAGACAGCTGTCAACCTAAAAGCTGCAGTATCGATAAGTATAAAGCTAATCATTAAGTTGCTGAAATAGCAATTCCTTATGCAAAACGTTGTACTGAAGCAGAATGGGTGAGGGAGATCATTTTTTTCCCAATCAAGAGATTCCCAAAGGCAGGTGGTTGACTTAATACGGATTATAAACTCAAAAACAATGCATGTCTCAATTAAAATAAGATATATGCATCAATCTCCACCTCTCGAACATTCTTAAAGATGAATAATTTAAAATTTAGATAATTGTTTGACCTACAGACGGAACAAAGCACCTTACACATTAAATCCATTCAAGAAACATTTACAATTTTCCAATAATAGTTCATTTTATGTTTTGGTGGATATATATATCAATACTTTCATGTCTTCTGGGAAGTTCCTTTTTTTTTCAGAGCCCATTGAGACAGAGCAATGTTAATTATAGCTCGGCGGAGATAATATTCTACACCTCGAAAGGGAATAAGCTTAGGGAATAAGGAGAGCTCTGTTGTGTGCTTTTCAGGTCAAAACAACAACAGGATTAATAAACAGAAATTATGAACTTGTGGACAACGAATGTTAGTTTACATATTTAAGTAGAGCATCCATCTAACTTTTAGCTTTCTTTGTGAGGGTAATAACAAAGCAACAACGGCGATTGAAGGATGATACATTTGCTTCAAAGGACCAAAACATCAAAACAAATGGAAATAATTATCATCGTTGGAAAAAACAAAGTTTTCCTTCTTCCGTAGCAACATTTACTACAACTATGTAGGAAAATGTCAATAAAAATGGGCCAGTCCTCAGCCTGACCATACCTCAGCTATGGGCATGACGAGGACTTCTTGTAGCAGCCAAATTTTAAAATTCAGTTTAAGCATTGGATTAAGATTGGACCTCTCTGAGTTACATGCCAACTCAACATATCAGCTTGTTTTCACTATACCAAATCTGATGTTAACAAAAATAATTAGTTCATTTCAGTTCAACTATGTGCAAGTATCTACATTGTTCTACGAACCCTAGGTTTTCAGGTAAAAAGTGGTAAGTGCGATAGAAGGGAAAAAAACAGTTTCATAAGTCGATGACTACAGCGAAGGTGGAAAGGTATTCAAATTGAGAGACAAACCTGAGTCTAGAGGCTGCACGCTGGATATCCTGAGAGGGATGTCAGCAAGGAGGCGCAATTGCTTTGATAGGTCATCATATGCCTTCAACAGATTCTTAGAAAATGATATAGGATCTGCAACTCATGAATCCACTTCAGTAATTCATTTCGTTTTAAGTTTCTAAAAGAAACGACAGAAAACCATCATTATACAAATAAATACATACCTCTATTGCCAAGGTGGAGCGCAAAATCAAGTTGATCTACTATGGAGGTAATATTTTGTTCTGGAAGGGAGAGATGACGTTGTAGAACATGCTCAGTTATTTCCTTTATAATAAGATGCTTTTCCCATTCCTCATGCTCCCACACTAACAATTAAGGTTGTGTGTGAGCGTATTTTTCAAATTACCATTAGCGTGTCACAGAGTAGTAGAGTACCAACTAGTATGGATTCCTTACCTACAACTTCCGCAATTTTACCATCACGAAACCATCTCAGTGTAGCCTTCTCCCCCCAGAACTTTCGAAATTCTAGAGCCTATTCAGTATTGGCAGCCATTCAGAAATTAATCAAAGCTACATAAGTACACATACAATGGAATGAGGTACACAAAAGTAAACCACCTTATCTTTGTCTTCAGAACTAGGACCCATGACGGCCTGTTTGAATGCTTCTTCCACGGAGCCAATTGTGATCCCAATGAATAAAGATTCTCCATCCAGCATAGATAAACCCTATAATTAGAAGAAAAATACAAATCTATCATCTCATGACATACTTCAAGCATTGCTTGGTGAACTATTAGTACACATCATACATCTTCAAAATTGCATTCAGAAGCAGTGTTTCTCCAGATTACTCGAATCAGCTTAGTTCTCCCCATTAGTGCTTGATCTATGACATTAAATACCTTCTGCTCATAAGATCTCCAACATTCTTCATCCAGGCAAAATCCAGAAACATGAATATCATGATTTCCCTTCAGATTTATTCTAAAAAGACAATCCGTAAGACAAGCAGCAAGCACATGAAGTAACAGGCAATTCATATAATCTTATGTATCATTAAAAATCCTAAATCAATTATTTTTGTGATGCATTGAATCCTCTTCCACTGCTTTATCCACTCACTGGTAAAGAAAATAACAGCCAGCCACATCTCTGAAAGAAAGTACCAACTTTCGCCCTCAAAAATTTTTCATTCATCTTTCATCCATCCTTTTAAGAAATCCATATAACATTTGAATAAAGGTTAATAAATATTGTCCTTTACGTTATCAGGAAGTCTTTGAAAGTATACAAGCAGGAAGTCTTTGAAAGTATACAAGCATACATTCACAACTTGTCGTCCACTAAAAGAAAAAACACTTCAATTCTTTAACAATATAAAAAATGTTTACCCATTGCAGACATAGGATTTATATATTGATGGTCATAGCTTTCAATTAAATAAAAAATGTATTAATTTGTCTCGCACAAAAAATCACATTTGTATACAATTAAGATGTACCTTGTGCAATAGTCATATTTGGCAGGAAAATCAACATCCGTCATAAAGATCTCATCATAACCCCCATCTTTACATTTATCGATGCAAGTTATTGCCATAGCAGCCTCATCGCGAAGCTAAATAAATAGTTATTGTTAACCATCAATGCGTAAATATGGTCAATCTAATGACTGCTTAATGGAGATCCATCAAAGAGAATACCTCTTGGAAACCACTTGGCGACATCCGAAATGCCATATTGTATCTGGCAAATGAATCACAAATGATTACCGGAAATAATGGCAATTGTGTCTGTTTATCCTGTGATTTCAAAATTAATTAATCATACAGCAAACATCATAATAGTAACAAGAGCCGGGATATACCGATATAAAAATAAGAGCAGGGATATTGATGTCAACATCAGTTTCGAGAAGCTAAACTAAATTTAAGGGAAATGTAAAAGTTAGCAGTCACATATGATGGGTAGACGTAGCAGAAGAAATGAAAACTCATATACGTTTTTTCTTTAAATAAATACTTACCGACTTTAGTGGCTGATGAGATATGCACTAATACACTTTTGAAGATCAAATTTCAAAGGCGTTGCTAATGCCGTACGTAGTCAATGTAAGTATGCAGGCCATTTTTTCTAAATTAGTGAACTACTCCCCACATGGTGGGAAAAGGTAACATAACCCGAGACATGGAAATGATCTAGTAGACTAATAGAGGTAGATAGATTTAAAAGAAACATAAATAATTTCAATGCGCTACAAACATGAGGTGAAGTACCTTGTTTGGAATATTATCTTCCCCATTGGGCCGAAAAAAGAGTCCAGTGTTCCATAGTTTTGAATTGGCTGAAAACAAAATTGTTATGATATTAACAGGGGATTCCTTCAATAGATAACCCAGCCTAGTGCTTGTGAACGGAATCAAACTTTGTAACATAAAGTTGAAAACTCTAGATAAGATCAGTTTGGTACTAAAACGTTTAATGGACAACTGAATTGTCTTCCCAATCTAAATGTTCCAGACACTTTCTTCAAAAGTCTTGGTGAAGAGAAGGAAAATTTGACAAGAGTTACCTTGGCAAGTCGGCTTGACATATAGAGTGCAATTAAACTACTGAAAACACTTCACTAAAGAATCAAGAAACATTACTTACCAATGTAGTCAACTACTGAAAGGACACCTATGATTTATTATCAAAAGAAAAAGGAAATGATGATTGACATTTAAAAAAAGGAGCAAATCATTTCTAGCTAACTTAACTGCAATCCACAATATTCAAAATAAAATGGCTATCAAGGAAGATCAGTGAAAACCATTAACAATTTCAATAAGGACCCAGATGAGATGATGCATTCAAAGGCAGAAGAAAAATGATTAAAAGAGAAATGGCGAAGCATTTTAATATTTAGAACATCTCACGACCTCAGAAATGCATGGCTTACTGTTCACCAACGTTAAACATGTATAATCATAGCCATGAAATCTTAAGGGAAATTCACAGTTCAGAGCATCTTAGGCATAAGATTCAAATTATAGACAAGACTACACATGCACAATTAGTATAATCAATTCAAGCAACAGATACTCTGGTACTCTTTGGTCGATTGGAGGAAAGAAGCTGTTTTTTGTCTTTCTAATTCGTAGATTTTTAACTTTTTTAGTAGCTTTAATTTGTACTTTCTTTAAAGTACCTCTTGTACTTATTTATTAATATAATCTTTTTGGCCCGATCAAAAAAAAAAAGCAACAGATACTCAATCCATCTAATTTTAGAGTCATATATCTGCAAAAGATGATCACTACAATACTACCATAACATCATGAGATCTTTTTTAAGAGGATACTCCTGATTCTGAAAACGTACATCTACAAAGCATACATAAAAATACATGTACGACAAACATGAGACATAAAGAGATTGACATGTACCAATAAAGTCCAGCGTGATGCGCAAAATCTGAGTAGAATTCATTGATCTGTTGATGCGACTTTTACCAGCCTTTGAAGCAAGATATGCCATTATGATGGTGATGAAAAATCCACTTAAGGAGTCATGAACATATAAAGAACTTCGCTTCCGAGCCCAAACCTATTTCATAACACAAATATAATTTTTCAGGCAAAGGAAAAAAAATACTAGTAAACAAAAATAAAAATGAATAGAAACACTATACTGCTCATCATACTTTCATCAGTAATAAAGCTTCCCCTAGTTCCTTCCATCCAATAAAAATTTTCTTAATGCACTCTGCATTATCTTCGATAAACATGTCCTCTAGAATACTTGTGTTGTAATTTGGAGTAGCTTGTAAACCTTTATGGTATTATAGTTGCATTTAGTTGAAAATTAAAACAAAACACAAAGACGATAAATATAGCAATGAATGATATTCAAGACCTTGATTCATGGAACGGATATTGTTCCTCTCCATGTTCAGTTTGGATAGTGTGAACAACGATGGTGCTGTAGGAATTATTTTCACAGAAAAGGCTACATCCCTAGATAACCTTGCAGCTAATACATTGGAAAGACATTAAAAAAAAATTAAAAGAATAATCATCAACAAAAAGCAGAGGAGATTAAGCATAAGAAATTTATACCCGAATAAACAACCAATATAGGTTTTCTTGCCTCGTTATGGAATGTGGACCATCTCACATCTTGAACTAAAGAAGAAAGTTTCAAATACTTTTTTATTATGCAAAGATAAAGAAATCTTTTTGCATGGTAACGATGATTGAGGTAGTCTTTTTCATGAAAGCATTCCTGTCAAAAAAGAAAGAAAAGATAACTATTTGAATGTAAACCTTAAGGCATTTCTAAAACCATGCATTGTAAGTTACATTAGAAGATAGTATGATAATCAATATTCAATGCCGTCTCTGAACATTTGGCAAGATGAACAACCCCATACCATCAAACTTATTAGACTAGACAATGGGCAGGGCAGACTTCACATGTACATAACTATAAAATTAAACCATGGTGTTAAATGAACTTGTTGCATGTTAGATTCCTAGTACCATCTTCTCCATACCAATCTAATTGCAGAACAAAATATTAGAACATCACTATCTAAAAACAGTTCCATTGCCACCTGGTGAACAATGACCTTAATCAACGACAAGATTCAATTTTAAAGGAAACGTAAATAAACTCTTTCAATATTCTCAGAAAAATGTGTTTTCTTTACAACGGTGATCTGTAAGGTCATTAAGTATTTAGCAAAAATTGATGGCATAAAAACTGATGGGCATTAGCACCACAGGAAAAATCAAACACAAAACGAAAAAGTAAACATATGTGAGTCACATATGAATTTGTAATAGGTCTCAAGACCCTGAATTCGATTTTAAAACCCACTTTCAATTTTTGGATGATTAAAAGATGGGGCCTATAGAATTAACCTAGATCGCAAAAACTGAATCATTACATGAAATGTTCCACAGAATTATCATTGTATCTCATCCAATCGAAATATGTATACCTGTATTTTAATAATAGCTGTTTTAAAAGCTAGGCCAATGTTCTAACTTTTTAAAACTTCACTGCTAAATTATGCTTATTTCAAATTGAAGGTAGAAAAACGTACCTTGGGTAACCTGAGAAAAAGATCCACATTCACATCCGGCCTTGCAATGGATTGAAATGAATAACTCCCCCCAATTTCAATAGACTTTGGCTTCCTGAACTTAAATTCCACTTTATCCGCACCAATATCCCGCACAAATCCTGACGCAACATCAGCCGTAACCTACCAAAAATAGTAGCAATAAAATCCAAATAAAATAGCAAATTCCACCAAAAGGTAAATCACAATAAAAGTAACCAACGTGTAATACACAAACGTTGCCATCATGAACTAAGCAGGTACTCCAAACTTTTCTTTCCGTCATACCCAGATTGATTGTTTTCCAACATATGATTTTTTCTCCTTTTATTTCTTCAAAATATGTTAGTTCGTCTCTTTCCATTCTCCAAGTACTTGTTTATATAATTATCTTTCATAATCTTCTGGGTCTTTTCTCTTACAATAAAATTTCAGTTTCCGAAACTTTTTCCGGACCAAAACATTGAAAACAAGATTTATAACGGTAGAAGAAGACGTGAAACTGCAGAACTAAAAAGTACAATCGGGCAACGTACCTGAATATCATCAGGAATTTCGTCTATTGCTTCTTTGATTGATGAAACAACACTATTGATTATTTCAGTATTGGCAGGAGAGTAGTCGATCTGCACTTCCTCCAATAGCTCCCTCAACTTCAAATTCCTCGAATCCAAATAAATATTCGTCATGCTTCTGTTCCTATTCTGTTTAGAATAGTAGAAGATGGATCGAGATTGAGCGATTCTGCAAGGTTTAAGGTATTTGTAAAACCCTGAAACTTAAAGTTTATAGACGGGCGAATTGATGGGCCACCACCGCCAGCATATTCAGTGGAGACCAAATAGCACTTACCAGAACATGCACCAAAGTCCTAAACGCTCACTCTCTGATCAACAACACAGGCGAAACCGATTTACAATGTGTAAGTATAGACATTTTAAATCCAACAATAATAAACCGATTTACACAAAAATCAAAAGAAGAAACCGATTTACACATTGTTTTTCAGATGTGACGATTGAATCAGTGGGAAAATACCTTTGCCGTGAAGGCGGAGGTTCAGGCAGCGTGAAGGCGGAGGCTCGGCGTGAAGGCGGTGGCGCGATGTCAACGGCGATGCAGACGGAGAGATGAGGCAGGCGGCGCTCAAAAGAATGAAAGAAGTGTTAGGGTTGAGGGGTTGAGACTTGAGGCGTGCGAGAAATTGAATCTGAGCGAGAGTGATGATTGATGAATAGGAGAGAAAAAGTCAAGTAGCGCATTAGCGCTTTTTAAAAAAAAATTAATATATTAATATCTAATCTAATATATATAAATATTATATATAAATAAAATATTAAGGTTCGCGATAAGTTCGTGAACTATCGAACAAAGAAATTTGGGTTCGAGCTCGGCTCGAAAACATATTCGAACATGTTCGAGTGTGGCTCGAATTCTAATCGAATATTTTTCGAGCCTGTTCGAAAAGTTCGCGAACCGGCTCGGTTCGTTTACACCCCTAATTGAAACTGCTTTGGTGACACTTTCTTATGATATATTTTTTAATATTATGATGCAAGTGTTCTAGTGGATAGAAATATTAAAGATTGATATAATATATTCGAGAGTATCAATTTCATTCCTTTCACATACAATACTAATACTTCTTTTGATAAAATCCATTCTCTTTTCTAAAAGAAAACATAAAAAATAAGAATTTGACAACAAAAGCAATTAAATAAAGCAAGAAAACACATACAATGCTAATACTTCTTCTGATCAAATCCAATCTCTTTTCTAAAAGAAAACATAAAAAATAAGAATTTGACAACAAAAGCAATTAAATAAAGCAAGAAAACATAGATTCTTTCGGTTACTAAATTAAACTATAATCATCTTAAAAGCAGCCACCACCACAATAAACATCCACATGCAAGATTTCAATGGTGAGATTTCATTGGCGGTAGAAGTACCGGGCGTTGGGGTCGTAGATCCCGATTCGGGCCTGGGGGCAGGAGTTGGCCCCTCAGCCAAAGCAACGGTGATGGAGAGCTGCATCCCTTTGGAGCAGTGGTCACCAATTCCACAAATGTACCATTTCTTCCCAGGGGTGGCAAGTGTAATAACGTCATTTCCGCTGGCCAGTGGCTTGACTGATGTGTTTGTCGACAAACATTGTTTGAAGTCAGATCCATTCACTTTCAACACGTTGTGAGCTCCCTCTTTGTACATGAACGCTGCAAACCCACCAAAAAAAAAAAAAAATTTGTCAATATTTAAAATGTTCATTCAAAGTACATAAATAAAAACATAGTGAAATTATCATACTGAGCGTGTCACCAACACGAAAGTCTTTCCCGTTAGCCCATGCAGTGTAATCAACACCCAACTTCCAACCATCCTCGTCCCCAACCATATGATCGGTAGCCAAAGTCGGAGCAACAATAATGGCGACAAATATCGACATCAAGAATGCTTTCGAGGCCATTACGAAACTTTCGAAATGAATTCAAAAGAAAGCTTTCTCTATCTGCAGATGCTTATAACTTGCTCGAATTTCAGAATGATTTATGGGGTTCCTACCTTCACGTGTATACATATATAGAAAGAGATATAGATATGATACTGTGAGAGAGTCATGGAAACGTTCGCCGGCTAGCAGCGGCATCATGGTTGTGTTATCCAAAGGGGTTCCGTAAATGCAAAATGGCAGTATTCAAACGATATGTACAAAGTCGTGAACGGCAAAATATGTTAATATTGGCAAGCTGTCCATTTTGGTCTTTTCGCGGACTTGGTCTGTAGTGTATGAAATTGTGGGAGAAAGCTAAACATGAAAACCATATGACAAATGGCGAGTCCGTAGGTTAAAACAACATATGATTATACTCGAATTTAGTAATTAAAAATATAAAGAAAGGGCAATAACTTCATTTTCCTTTTTTTTTTTTTTTTTTTTTTAACTTGACGCAACGATTAAAATTTTTGTCATATAACCTTGGAGGTCATATGTTCGAATCGCTAAATAGCCTCCTACATTGCAAATGATGGTTACGTACATTAGGCACAAAGTGTCCGATCTTTTTTGTCGAATTTCTCGAACCCCACATATAGCGGGAGCTTCACCCTTTTTATTTTTTAGTTGACATAAATAATATATCGGTAGACTATACTATAAGGGGTTGAGCTATATTTACTTTGAATAACTTTTATATCTTATAAAAGCAAGATCAATGTTGTGGTCAATTGTATATATGATTTGTGTTACAAGCGACATATTTTGCACCTTAGCTTTGAAATGACATGTTATAAAAGGTCAATTGTATTATTGAGGGGGTAAATTATACCTAAATAATAACATAATATGGTAATCTACATATTTTGAATGACCTAAAAATAACACGAGGGTAACTTACATTAAGATTAGGAAAAAAAATTTAGAGGACTTTATCCTCTAGCAATTTACCCCATCGATGGGCAATATTACCTCACATGTGGTTTGAAAATATACAGAACACTCACATATGATTTGTGAATATGTACAAAACACATCCTTCTAAAACAATGATATTTTTGTCATTACAAGCCAAAAATTAATGAAATTTGTGGAGGTAACAGTAAACTATATTTTGCAATGGGGCAAATTATTTATTAGCGATACCAAGATGGTAAATTATCACTAGCTCTATAGAGCATTAAATATTTGTTCCACGACTCATTATACCTACTATTTTATTAAAGTAGAGAGGTTTATAGTCATGGTAAAAGTTATATCTATGCTCAGAGTGCTTAACAGACAATGTTAAACCCGAAATCGGTTCGAAACCAAACCGGCTCAACATCGGTTAGGAACCAGAGCTGATCCGATATGTTATCAGATCGGGGTGGTTCCAATGGTCTGGAACTTGTAGTAATTTTTTAAAAATTATTTTTAAAAATTAGGTGGCCAACGGCCAACGAACGAAAAAAATACTTATTATGAAGGATAATATTATTTCTTTCAATTTCAATTCTTGTAACTCTTATTTATAATTGTTGTGAGTTTGAATTAAAAAATTATCAATGAAGAAGAAATGCAATGATACTTTTATGGATTTTTTGTTTAACTGAAAAAAAAATATATAAAATAAATTCCGCTGGCAGCGATCAATTGCTGCTCACAGAAAAATCTAACAAACACAATTTTTTTTATAAAGTTTTTTTTTAAAACTTTTAATTACAAGCTTTGAGTTGGAACCGATTCCAACCTGAACCAATCCAGTTACATGCCTGATTGGTCCGCTTCCTATAGGGGTGTAACCGAAACCGGTTGGAACGAGAATGGTAACACTCCTAAATCTATGCCTTCATCAAATTTTGATACAAGCAAAAAAAAAAAAAACTCACGTAATTTGACAACATCCCATCACCATCATTTAACATAAATGATGATATGCTTTTAAAAACAGTACCAAACTAACAATAAGTCTATTGTTTAAAATATTAAAGTATTAACATTTTATTTTTACATATGCATAGTTTTTAAATTTACATTTATACTTTCTAGTTAAACAAAAACCCATTTAATATATTCATTTTTTTTTTCAACTTTTTGTATATTTTTTATCTTTAAATATTCATCTTTCTTTTCTTGTACAAAATATCCATAATATTAACACTACTTTTGATCTTTTAATAATACCAAATATTTATGTATACAATTAATTTATATGTATTTCAACATATATACACCCTCCAGTGTCAAAATACATGTACAATACATTGTACAATATAATTTATCAACTAGTTAAAGAAGAATTATATTGATCTGAGGGCCAAATATACGCTCAGATCATGTGTTATCGTTGTTGGTAGGTGGTTCTCTTACAGAAAGATTAAATCCATGTAGCAATGAAGGGTATCCATAAGGGTTGAATCTTTACTGCAATTGAGGTCATCGTAAAAAAATGGAAGAAGACAATTTCAAATTAGTGATATCCATCGAGGGGTTTGTGCATGAATAAGCCCTCAGTTCCATCGTCTCAAAATTCTTCTTTCGCCCGAGTGTTTACATATTTGGATATGCGTATGGTGAGGATTTTGAGAGAGAATTCAAAAGTGTTTGTAATTCTTCAAATCTGAAAATATCAATAAATTGTGTTCGACTCCCGTGGACGTAAGTGATTGCTGAACCACGTAAATCTTGTTGTTCTTCTGTGTATATGATCTGCACTTCAATTTCGGGTGTAAAATCACCACATTCTTCGTTCAACCTCTCAATTCAAATAGTCTTGATGAGTCGCCACCGCCCTTGGGTCGGAGTGGCACAAAAATTCTCTCTTGGTTTCAAACCCGGGTGTTGGCATGGGTTGTATTCCCCCATCCCCCACTAGTACTCAAAAAAAAAATTCTTGATGAGTCGTCCATGCATCAACTTCAATAAATGCACATAATGTGTTACTCTTATATGTTGATGCCCTTAACTTTTGGATAAGGTCGTCTCATAAATCATAACATCTTTAAAAAAAATTAATTCAAGACAACTATTATTTTTCATTGTAATGAGGGCATGTGTTCCAGTCCATAGGGAAAAAATATAGAGAGAGGGGAAACTTGTTATATAGACTCTATCTCCATGTTATCATGTAACCTTCTACAAAAATTGCCGAAATCCTAATATTGGCGTTTATTAATGAAATCATCCAATGATTAGAGTTATCACGTATGACTTTAAGGATATTTCTTTCTTTTTGTTCTTTTAGCAAAATCTAATTTGCAAAAATATAAGATAAGAAAAAACAATAATAATATTTATTGTATTCAAAATGATGTTGTCTATTTTTTACGACTCTAATGCTGAGATAAACAGTACATTAGTGATACCACCGATAATTTTGTTTAAGGTCTCGAAATCCTCTCTTATTCCATTATGATAAATAGTACATTAGGCATTAAATTTGCGACACCACCGATAATTTTGTTTAAGGTCTCGAAATCCTCTCTTATTCCATATGATATAACTGAAGAAACAAAGGGGACAACGAATTGAGATATTACATCAAGAAAAACAAGATTAAATATAATTATGTATCTAGGTATTGCTAAATGGAGATGTCATAGACACGACGAGATTATTCCTAGAAAATTTCTTATGAAATTCAGCCACCAAAACAAGGTTCTCTTGGTGGAGAAGAGTAACCTTCTTCCTTAATTTTTCATTTTCTTCGAGGATGCTGATGTTCTCCATGTATAGCCTTAAGCTCATGTTAGGTGGATATCCGTCTTGGCATCGCCATGTGTACCTGCAAAACAAATACAGATACACAATATGCAAATATAATAGTAATCTCAAAAGGATATTGAGTCGGCTCAGATCTGTTGTTTTCCCAATCTACGTCACTTAGAGTAATCACAGTAAAGACTGGAATGAGAAGACCCCCAATAATCTGTCAACCCACCAGCGCACAAAGCTAAGCACCGAGAACACAAAGCACAAAGCAAGGTGCACACGGCCAGCACACAGTACAGAACCACCCTCAACGCCAAACACACCGGAGCACACAACTCACAGACAGAACCACGAAGCACAAAGCAAAAGGGAAGGGACACACACTGGTATGGAGAACAAAGCAACCACTCAAGAAACACACAACCACTCTCAAAAGCACGTCCTGATTTCACCAAGAAATCTACAGACGAAAATAAGCAAGAGAAAGTCTGAAAGTTCAAGAGCAAAAAGGAGGCGCACGTCTGACTCAAAGAAGGGGGAGAGAGGTGCACGTACTGAGAGTTCTACGATTAATTAGGATGCTAGGTTTATGTATTATATAAGAAAGGTTAAAGCCCTAAAGGGCTTAATTAATTACTGGGCCACATACCCAACAAATCTCCACCTTGGCCCAATACTGATTTCTCTTCAGACGTAGGGAAAACGCAAAACCAAACATCATCATCGCTTTATGGTCCCCACAATACACAAAGTAATTGTGTGGACCAAGTTCCTGTCAAAACACAAAGTAAAGACAAGGAAAAACAATAACAAGCACACATCAAGTTAAAGTGGGAAAGTAATCAGAGTAACAGTTTTGTAACGAGCACACAACAGGTTATAAAACACTAACCAAAGGACTACACATGCATCAAACACCAGTATCAAATTTTAAAAATTTTAAACATGATTGAAACTAACTAAGGGAGAAACACTTAGTACACATATCAGCAGGATTGAACACATAATCTTTGAGTTTAACACCTACAGAACACTTAGAAAAACTAGCCACAGAGTGATTCAAGTATCTCAACAACCATTTAACAACATTCAAATGCACCATGTCAGGGTTAGACATATACATACTTAAGCAACCAACATCTAATCTTAAAGTGTTTAAGCCATTATCAGTCCTAAGTTTCTTAATCTTTTTACCAGTTTGGTTCTCAATTAAAGTCTTCCAAATTGAAACTTTTCAAAAGCATCCGATTTATTTTTCATTAGAAAAACCCATACTTTTCTAGAAAATTCATCAATCACAGATATGAAGTATATTTTACCACATTGTGTAGGAACACTAGAGGGACCCCATGCATCAGCATGCAAGTATCAAGAATCACAGAACTCTTAGTCACATTAGGGGAAGGGGAAACCGGGAATTTAACTCCTTGTTGTTTGACATAAACACAAGAATCACAGAAAGGCGTGCAAGATAACTTGTCTTTATCAAAACAACCCTTTTTATGCAAAATCTCTAGACCTTTAGCACTCATATGACCTAATCTTCTATGTCACCGATCAGTCAAGTCATCAGTCACGGAATTAACATTATCATACACACATTCAGTTTTGCAAACATAAATGTTTCTTTTCTTTTCAATTTGAAAACTACCAAAAAATCCTTTAAGATTTTCATTATTCCATTTCCCAATTTACCCTCAAGACCATCAGATTCTAAAGCAGCACAAGACATCAAATTATTGCACAAAGCAGGAACATGTCTTACATCTTTTAGAGTCACAGAATAACCAGAATCAAATTTCAAGTAAACATCACCAATGCCAACAACTTTACAAAGTTTCTCATTAGCCATAGAAACAGAACCATTTTCAACTTCTTTATAATTAGAAAACAAATTTCTAAGAGGTGACATGTGATAAGAGCAACCATAATCAATTAGTCATTCATTTTCACACACAGTAGATGAATGCGCAGAATTCACAGAATCACATAAATCAGTCAGCATAAAGATATCACCCGAGTTTTCACCAGATGAAGAAGCATGATTCGCTTGTTCATAAGATTGGTTGTTATCATTTTGTTTCTGGTTTTTCTTTTTAGGACAGTCTTTAATAAAGTGATTAGGATCACCACAGTTAAACAATTTCTGTTCCTGGGCCTAGACTTAGACCTAATCTTGTTTTTCCCCTTGTTCTTACCATTATTCTGATTTTGGCTATCATGAGATTTATGATTGTTGTTATAACTATGTTGAGATCTACCTCTAACATGTATAACTTCACCTGAATTTTGCTTACTACCATTGTTCACTTTTAAATCTGTTGAGCCTCAAACGCATTGTTGAGTTTAATGCTTAATTTATCTCATAATTATTTATGAGTTTTAATGATCAACAAAACTTGAATTTGTTATACTAATGTGTCTACTTAGTGTACATGGTTAGATTGTTGAAAAGTGGATTGTTTGAAGGAGATCAAATCTACAAGGACATGGGCGGATCGCCCCAGACGATGGTGATCATTGCCCCAAGCGATGGCAGCCAAGAGAGACAATGCCCCGCACATCGACTGAAGCGACGCCGAGGACCACGCGCATGGAGAGATCGCCCGAGGCGATGGCTAGAACGCCTGAGGCGATTCCTGGAACGTTTGAGGCGATCCAAAATTTTAGCGCCGACATTTATTTTTGGTGGTGATCGCCTGAGGTGATCTGTGCAAGATTTTGACTGTTGGTGCGCGGCGATGGTGATCGCTCGAGGCGATGTCCGAGGCGATCTTGGAGAGATTCAACCTTATGTGTAGCAACGGCTAATAGGAGCCTTGTGAGCCTTCTACACTATAAATATGGATGTTTTGGATCAATTTGAAGACAAGAAACAAGAGTATAAACTACAAGAAAGTTGTGTTCAATCAAAATCTGTTGAGCCTTAAACACATGGTTGTGTTTAATGCTTTAATTTATCTCCGGTTTATTTTTGAGTTTTGATGATCAACAAAACTTGTGTTTGTTATACTAATGTGTCTACTTAGTGTGCGGATTAATTGATTAAAAAGTGGATTGATTGAAGAAAATCAAGTGTGCAAAACCTGGGCTGGATCGCCCCAGGCGGTGGTGATCATCGCCCCAGGCGATGGCAGCCAGGCGGAGCATCGCCACGCACATCGACAGAGGTGACGCCGAGGCTCGAGCGCAGGGGGAGTTCGCTCGAGGCGATGGCTTGGATCGCCTGAGGCGATGTGTTGAACGCCTGAGACAATGTGGACTTCGCCTGAGGCGATGAAGTTTTTGGACCATCTGAGGCTACGGCTTTTATTTTCAGTGGTGATCGCCTGAGGCGATCGGGACATCGCCTGAGGCGATGCGTGATTTATGCTGACCGTTGGGGCGCGGCGATGGTGATCGCCTGAGGCGATGGCTGAGGCGATCGAGGAGTGATTCAAGCCTTATGTGTAGCAACGGCTAGTAGGAGCCTAGGGGGCCTCCTACACTATAAATATGGATGCTTTGGAGCATTTTGAAGACAAGAAACAAGCCTACAAACTTCATCAAAGCTTTGCTAATTCAAATTTCATATAGCATTGCAATCTCCATACATTTATGTTGTATTGGAGCTTGTAATTCTTTTCTTTTGATAGAATCTTATTTTCTTCGTGTTGGTACACCGTGAAGGTGTTTGTTGATTTATTTGTAAGGTCCTCCAACACCAAAGCAAGTTGGAAATTGTAAAGTCATCAACAAGTAAAGTTGGTGCATGTCTTGTGGCTATCCTTGGAGCCCTTAAGGCCAAGAAGACCCGTGAAGAGTGTTGGTAACTCGGGAAGAGTTTTTGTGTGGCTATCCTTGGAGCCCTTAAGGCTAAGAATCATCAGGTATTAAAATTCCTTTCATTTTCTGGTGCCAAATAGAAAAATCCTATTTTTCATTAAAGAGTTCTATATTATAGCCAGAAATAGAAGCCATAGCACACAAGCAAAATAAGGCATACTAAATCATATGATAACAAATTACACAAAGTAACCAGCAGAAGCAGGAGCACACAAAATAGTCACAGATAATGAAAAATCGAAAGTTTTAGACAATTTTAAAATTTCAGTGAGCCACACTGAAAAATCATAGAAAACACAGAATCACATAAATTCCTAATTTTCGACATCAAGCAAGCCTCATAACCTATGACCTAGACGCTCAACAAAACAGTAAAAGTTTTAGAGTTCAAGCCAATCACTTACAACTCAGAGGCCAACACTCTGGGTTTTTCCACCGTAAAGCCGAACCGGCGCAGAATCTGAACAGCCGCTGCCCGGGCGTCACTGTTCACCCACCAGATGCAAATAGCCGCTCTGATACCACTGTTAGGTGGATATCCACCTTGACATCGACATGTGTACATGCAAAACAAATACAAATACACAATATGCAAATATAATAGTAATCTTAAAAGGATATTGATTTGGCTTAGATCTGCTGTTTTTCCAATCTACATCACTTAGAGAAATCACGGTAAAGACCGGAAGGAGAAGACCCACAATAATATGTCAACCCACCAGCGCACAAAGCTAAACACCGAGAACACAAAGCACAAAGCAAGGTGCACACGGCCAGCACGCCGAACAGAACCACCCTCAACGCCAAACTCACCGGAGCACACGACTCATGGACAGAACCACGAAGCAAAAAGCAAACAGGAAGGGACACACACTGGTATGGAGCACAAAGCAACCACTCAAGAAACACACAACCACTCTCAAAAGCACAACCTGATTTCACCAAGAAATCTACATACGAAAATAAGCAAGAGAGAGTCTGAAAGTTCAAGAGCAAAAAAGGAGGCGCACGTCTGACTCAAAGAAGGGGGAGAGAGGCACACGTACTGAGAGTTCTACGCTTAATTATGTTGCTAGGTTTAGGTATTAAATAAGAAGGTTAAAACCCTAATAGGCTTAATTAATTACTGGGCCACATACCCAACAGTTCCTTAATAGAATGTCACTTCCAACGTTTCTTCCCATTGTTTCTTCCCATTGTTTCCTTCTCCTAATCAAGAATAGTCATTCATTCAATCATTATATAAGCAAAACAAATTATTACCTAAACAAAAGTTTTATTAAAAAATTATATTTTACTCTTAAAAAAAAACAAAAAAAAAACTGGAACCGGGGCGGGGCGGGTCTGGGTTTTATGTGTAGCGGGGCGGGTCGTGGGATTGGCTAAACCCGTCCCATATCCGATCCGTTGCCATTCCTAATCATCCCCTGATCATTTATCAGATGTCCCTGAAGAATACATAATCAAATTACCATTTATATAAATAACTACAATTTGTTGTAGTCACAAGTCAATACCTGCCATTTATGATATAAATTAGAAAAAGAGACTAATTAAACTCAATCCTTGAATTGAATCAATATGTGCATTAGTTCCACACAATGGATACAACTTCACAAACATCTCTCTCACTGCATGTAATCATGCATGAAGATGAAAGGTAAGTTGGAATATGTTGGAAAATTCTTCCATGCATGCTAACCCGGTGGTTTGTCGTCCCGACTCCCCATATTCTGACGAGGAATCGAAGTCCCATCTCCCCAAAAATTTTAGTTGTAGTAAGTGATAAAGAAAAAGAAAATTCTTGGACATATATATATGTGTGTGGGTGTATGCACTGGGATCCACATAATGCAATAATTTCCCAAATATGTTTTAGCATGTACGAAGGTTTGTAAGGGTGGATTATTATTATGTTTTACTACAAAATTGTAAGGGTGAATTTTGGTGAATGGATGTAATAAGAAAAATAATACTTAACGTGAGATAATGATTTAGAACAATTACGAGGATTAATAATTACGTAAAACAAGTTTAAACTGAAGAAAAAAATATTTATCAACAATTTTTATTGTGTCCGGGCCCACTCCCTCTTATAGGCTTATGGCACTGACAAAAAAAAATATTTAAATATATTCAGGTGAAATTGTAAGAACAAGTTTAGGTCATACATTCTATTAGAGAAATCTCTAAAATTTATAGAACAAAACAACTATGATCGTCAGAGATATCTATTATGATGAGAAAATTTTGGTTAGGACTAATTAACTACTATATAAATTATTTTTAATAAAAAACAGTCTTCTATAAATATTTTTAATAAATTTAGTCCCATAATTATTATTTTTTACAAAAGTATATCATAATTGAAATATATGACTTTAAGATTAGGAAGGTGAGTCAGGTTCGAGTAATCAAGTCCCGATCGGGTAATTCCCAAAAATATCGGGTTGTTCGGGTTTCTGAACTCGATCTGATATTACCCGATCATGATATAAGTTAATCCGGATCGGATTCGGATTCGGGTCCGGTTTCGATTTCCATTTTGAAAAAAGAGATAAGTTTAAGGGGGGAATTGCATCTGTTCTGTACCATACAAGGTTCAAAATTTTATGGCATCTGTTGATTGCATCTATTGATTTGGTATAATGACTTGATCTTATATTAGTTCCACTATGAATAATTTACTTTATCATATTTTATTTTATAAAATTAGATTAATTAGTCAACTTAACAAAAAAATCTAGTGCTTCCTATTTATTAGATCCAGTTTACATATTACTTGGCATAGATATAATGTATCCCCCTCAACAATAAACTATTCTTCAAGTTTTAGTTTTTTACGGTAGTATCGGGTTTTAAAAAGTAGCCCCATCTTTAAATGCTTATGATCTATAAAATTGCAATAATATGGCAGAAAGGATCTGGAAATTCGAATTATTTTAAAATATAACTGATGAAGTATTATTTTTAAATGTAAAAAACTTTTAAAAAAAAAGAATAGATAAGACATTAAAAACGAGAATTTTTGAAAACAGTAATTGGGTGACCTACTCGTTTTGTTTAGATTATCGAATTTCCAAATCAGTTTATACTTTCAATAGCATATTAGATTGAAGTACATTAGCAGAATGGTATTAGAGGAGTAAAAATTGTACAAAATGGGCTCTCTTTTTTGATTTCACGTTAAATGTTAGTATCGTAGAAGTTTGAGAAGAGCTCTAAATCTAATCAACTAATTTATTAGATTTTACCTTCATCTTAAGGTATATAGTACCTGAAAGTTTTATACTTGTTTAAATTAAATTATGTCGCTTCACATTTTAACTTCTGATTTTTTAAAATATTCAACAATAAATTAACTTTCTAATGATCTAACAAGCAATGCAATGGTGACAAGGTCGATCCGAGAATAACATCATCTATAAAAGGTACAAAAGAAGTCCCTAACAATGACCTAAGCTGGATAGCAAATTAGCAAGTTGCTATTCCCCGGAAAATTCTTGCATGCACCATATGTGTATATATATATATGTGTGTGTGGGTGCATACACCGGGGCCCACATCCGGTATATATAAGAATTTTCTTTATTCTCCCATGTGAATAGTGTCCCACTGACAGGAGCCCACAAAGGGAAACCATGAAAAAAGCGAACTTTGGTTAAATAATTATGTATTTTCAGCAACAGAAAGTAATGGAGCAACTAAGCCTAAAATTGGACATCTCTCTGGAATTGCTCTCTGGAATTGGAAATGCAATTGCCAATTTTAAAATCTAAACCATATCAACTAATTTTTGAAAAACTTTAATGCTCTTACTAATCTTTCCAAATAGATTCAGCCCTTTTTCAGTAACTGGTGATAGCAATTCAATAACTTAGACTCCGCAAAACATGAAAATTTCAATCACACAAGTGAAGTTTGGAAACTCAAGGACCCGGGTTACAACTGTGAATTATAGATGAACACAGATTAATTATGTAGTTTTGAGTAAGCAAAATGTGGTGTATAATCAGAGAGAGAAAAAAAGTTTTACTTCGATTCAACAAGGGGTGGGAAATGGGAATAGAGATGCCAGATATCTAATCTCTCTCATTTTGCCTTAGCTACACATTTAGTATCAATAGAGAGAAAGAAAACATCTGTTCAATAACATTTCCAGGAAACACTTAAAAACATTAACTCAGTTCAACATTTTGAAGAAATGCTTTGAAGCAACCTGCTCGTGACTCTTGAATTCTAAGAATTTACCCGAAACTCGACAACGAGAATCCAGAATGTTGCCACCAACAAAAGGGCAAGATCCCGGAACGGTCAGCTATTGTTTCTGAGAGAAATCTTTGCAATGGTTCTTACGTTCATTCCTTTACTTTTACTGTTTACCGTTAATGTTAACATACGATATCAGGTAAAAAAACAACACATTTGAAATCCTAACAATTGAAACACATTCCTGGACGTGTCATATGATCTATGATTTCGTGCAAATCTATCAACTGTTTTGAGGCCACCTACTTCCTTCACCTTTTTAACACCAGTTGTTTGAAATAATCCCTTCATTCTGGAACTAACCGTGGTGGCCATTTGTTAAAAAAGAGTGAACTATGATCCCTAGAGTTGAATGTTAGCAACAATAAGATGGTAAAATGAAAATTCGCATTAAAAAGATTAGAAACAACCAAAGCTTAGTATAGAAAGAACATGCATGCAATGCAATAATGATGAATTGATTCACAAATGTATCCTCTAGGTAAAGAAAGATATGTCTCTGGCAAAACGATGTTGTTCACAATTTTACTTGGGCTAGTTCTAATCAACAATACCAAAAGAATCGAATCCGTGTTCTAATATCGTTCAAAGAACGAATAGAATGACATAAAAGGAAAGAAAAAGAGAGAACTTTATCCTCTTGAATCAACCCATTTCAGAACAAATATGTAAAGCAAAGCAAAAGAGGTATAAGCATTAACAGAAAACCCTTTTCTAAACACCAGCTTCCTCAACAACTAGACTATCTCTACTTTTGATCTCCGAATCGTGCTTCAACTCGAAGGCACAAAAAGGGTGGCGAAATTATTATTTTTTTAAAAAAATAACTCGAGATCCGCGACAGGCCCAATGTTTCTCGAAGAAAGAGACCACAATGTTTCTAAAAAACCGGTATGATATCAACCGGGTTTATTTAGAAGTGTCATATGGCTCATATCATTAGCAGTTCAGCTTTCCTCAAGTCTATATCTTGTATCTTCTCGGTTCGCGTAGTCATCACTCGTCTTCCTCAATTTCGTCTCTCGAAGCCCACCCGGTTACTGCGGTGATTCGCTCGTCTCTTCCAGTAGCATCTGCCGGAGGACGTGACTTTAGGCAAGTCGTCCCAGTGGGGGAGATTGTATACTTGTCAATTTCACATGTATCGTCCTCTGTTTGATATAATTTATATGAAATTGAGTATTTAAATGCTTGCTTCTCAAAACCCACTTGCATTATTAGCTGGATTCGTAGTTAATTTCCTTTGCTGATTATATTTGTGCTGCAAATAAGTTGTTTGGCTTTTACTAATAAAACCGGTGATTGGAATCTTCGATTCCTGGAGTGCTGTTCGCGTTTAAATCCTTTTAAATTTTTTGTATGTTGGTCTGTTGATTTTTTGTTAACATTTTTAACTCTTGAAGTGTTCTTTGTACAAGCAAATATCTGTTCTTCAAGTTGGCGAATTTTGAATACATAATACTTGTGTGCATTTTGGTGGTTAAAACTGGGAAGCATGTGTTGTCGTTAACTGAACTTGAATTTGGTGAAAAGTGCTGCGAAATGTCCTGAAGTCTGTGGTGATATGATGAAAATTTTATGTTCTGTGGCATGTCCATATAATTCTCCATTCGTTTTAGCTGATGCAATGTTTGATCCCATCAGTTGTTGATTTATTGTCACTAATATATTCCATTGCTGGATAAGGTGGAGAGATGAAGTTCTAATTTTTTCACCCCTTATTTAAAAATGATGACAATGAATAACATCCCAGCTGATTCTATATGGTTATCACATGATCCACAAGCTAAAATTTTACATATCAAATTTCTTGTAATTGCTTGTGCTTCAACATTTACACTTATATTGAAAGCAAACATCTGAAGATGGTAATAATGGAGAGAAAATCACTGACAAAGGCATAGCTATGTTCTAAGTTTATTTAATGAAAATCTTTTAATTCTTTTTGCATGTTGTAGGTATTGTGGTCAAGTATACTTCTTTTCACACTTCAGATTTTCAAATGGCAAATCAGTCTCAATATTTTTTCCTTGAAGAATGGCTGCGGAATACCATCATAACCGGTAGCAACAAGAGTGGCTCAGTACATCCTTCTTCCTCCGCCCAGGCAATCATTCAAGCTTGGGCTGATCTCAGAGATTCACTTCAATGTCAATCCTTTCATGCTCATGACCTCGAAGCTTTAATATTACTCGTCAGTTCTCAAGCTTCTCTTCACGTTGCAGATCCACAAGCAAAGCTTCTCCTTTCTATTTTATCTTTGCCAAACCTGTCTTTTCCCCAAGAATCTTATCCCCTATTCTTCAGGCTTCTTTATATTTGGTTGAGGAAATCAAGACAATCTTCTCAGGTTGTTGAATCTGCTATTGACATTTTGTTGCACCTTTTATCTATGCAATCTAATTCTGACAGAAGCCCCCTATTCTTATCTGAAGGCATTCTCCTCCTAGGTGCCATTTCTTTCCAAACTTCTCTAACTGATAAATCCAAAAGGGTCTGCTTGGAGTTTCTTTGTAAGTTACTGGAAGAAGAATGCAAAGATATATTATTGTCTGACGAGCTTGTGTCCAATGTTCTTGCGGGGACTGGTTATGCTCTCTCCTCTTCCATGAGCATATATTTTGGAAATATTCTAGATATTCTGTTTCGAAATTGGGGTCAAGAAGATGGCCCCTCTGGCAATATTTCTCATGGACTCATGCTACTGCATTTGATTGAGTGGGTTATGTCTAATTCCTTGAGGTTACGGTCCTTGGATAAAATTGATCTTGTGAGAGGGGTTTTTGAAATTGTTAGTCCTACTCATTCTTCATTTGCTGTCGTCATGGCTGCTGCTGGAACATTGAGGGCTATCAATAGATCTGGCCTTAGTGGTTTTATACATCTTGCCAATACTGCAGAGGGACGAATTGAAATATTGGCTAGAGATTTAGTTTCGAGTACAGGATATCTAGGCCATTCTGGAAATGATCCTAAGCTTAATCTTCTTTTGCAGTGTATAGCACTTGCTTTGGCTCGAAGTGGTTCAGTGGCCTATCGGCATTCTCTGCTCGTGTCCCTTTCGTTGGCATTGTTGACTGAAGTATTTCCTTTGCAGAGAATCTATGATAAAGTTCTTAAACTTCCTAAAGAAAATTGGAATATGTTACTTAATGAGATCGAAGAGCATAATAGTAGTGCCATTTTCAAGGAAGCAGGAGCAATAACTGGTGTTTTGTGCAACCAGTATGCCGCAGCCAATGAGGATAGCCGAATTTTTGTAGACAATCTCATTTGGGATTATTGCCAGAAAGTCTACTTGTGGCATCGAGAGGCGACAGTGGTACTTCTAGGCTGCCAGGATAAGATAATCAGTGAACTAGAGAAAATTGCCGAATCTACTTTCCTTATGGTAGTAGTTTTCACAAGAGCTGTAACAAAACACAGGTTAGACTCAAGAGTAAACCAAGAAACTCAGTTACAGATTTCAGTGAGAATATTGGTTGCATTATCTTGTATGGAATATTTCCGCCGAATGCATTTGCCAGAGTATATGGATACAATTAGAGCCGTGATTGTAAGTGTCCAGGAGAATGAATCAGCTTGTGTCTCATTTGTGGAGTCTATTCCTGCATATGGTGATCTGACACACAATCATGGTAATAATTTTGATCAGTGCAAGTAACTTTACTTTTACCCATATTCTTATCATCAGCTGTCAGCAGTCCTACCGCCTATATTTAATACTACACGCATTGCAGGTTCTTCCAACATGCCAAAATTGCGGTCTGTCTGGTCCACTGATGAGGTTCAGACTGCTCGTATCGTATTTTATATGCGTGTTATTCCAACATGTGTTGAACAGTTACCAGGCCATGTATTTAGGAAGGTCGTCGCTCCAACTATGTTCCTGTATCCTTTGTTGGACCTCTAAGTTTTTAATTGTATGTAGACTTGTCAAGATCTGATTTTTATGTCCATTGACTCCTTACATATTTTTCTCATTAGATTTTTGGGACACCCTAATGGAAAAGTTGCCAGATATGCACATTCCATGTTTGTAGCTTTCATATCTTCAGGTAAAGATCCCAGTCAAAATGAAAGAGATTCACTGAAGGAGCAACTTGTTTATTATTACATACGGAGATCTCTGGAGGTAATTCTTGTAATCAATGGACTTTAGTCATAATTAGAAGTTTCTGTTTGGTCAATCAAATTTGTTAATATAGGCATTTCCTGGAATCACACCATTTGACGGAATGGCTTCTGGAGTTGTTGCTCTTGTCAGACATCTTCCTGCTGGTAGTCCATCTATATTTTACTGTATCCACAGTCTTGTGGAAAAAGTTAATACCCTGTGCAGTGTAGTCAACCGTGAGGACAGTGATCTTTGGAAGAACTGGGAAGGAGAACTGGAACCTTCAAAGAAGGTGCTAGATCTGCTTTTACGGCTACTCTCCCTGGTTGATATACAGGTATAACTAACTTCTTATGTTAAGATTTTTATTGGGTCGTGCCGACGTGTAAATATTTGTAGTTTGTATTTGGTTTCTAATTAAAATGAAATTAAATGTAAATTGGAATGAGAGCATCTACTTGTGATATTATGTATTCAATTCTCGGTTCATCTCTGGTTCTGATAAGTTATTTGAATTAGACAAATCATCCCTGGTTGAATTTGAATTGTTGACAACAGTAAATTTGTAATTTACTAGAAATGAACATTTTCATCTCTTGATGTCATGCCTTGTTAATTTGGCTGATCAAGAAACATATATGAATTAATAGCAAAGCATCTTGAGTTGGTCTTTTTGCAAAAAAGTTGATGGAAAATTGAATGAGCGTTATTTAGGTTTTGGAAAGACAGGTTTTCAATTTCACGTTTCATGTCGTGTAAGTTTTCAACTTAATCATACAAATTTGAGCTGTACATTTTAGTCTTAATTTATGATTCAAGTGAGATTTTACCATCCAATCTTCAAAGACTTAAAAACAATGATACCTAGGATCTCGTTCCTGGAAACCTTGGCTTCAACTTTGAGTATTATGAATTGTTTCCTTTGTTTTGTTCTGAAACTTCTACCACTTTTAGCCTGCTTGTTTTGGCCTTCAAATGTAGTAAAATCCAGAGACTGCTTATTTCAGGTTCTCCCTAATTTAATGAAGTCGTTGGCGCAGCTGATTGTCCAGCTACCTGAGAATGGACAGAACATACTTCTGAATCAGTTGTATCAACAAATTGCAGAATCTGATGATGTTATAAGGAAGCCAGCATTGATTTCATGGCTGCAGTCTCTGTCTTACCTCTGTTCTCAAAGCGTTGGCAAAAAAGAACCTGATTTGGTTGGAGAAACAACCTCGCGGCTCTAGGGGAAGCTGACGTTTCTGTGGGGATTATTCTTGAAGGGAACTGTCAAGATATCCGCATGAGAGGAAATGGGCGTGAGAACATTTTTATCTTTTATAGGTTTAGTTGAAAACTTGGTGATGTTATGTTTCTTGCAGCTTGTGCCACACTTTGGAGTTGACATTACTGAACGCATGATAATTTCGAACGCATGATAATTTCTCCATTTTTTAGGACAAAAAAATGAGATTTTTTGAGCTTGGTGATCAAGAATGTGAGTCACTTTGCACGTGGAACCTGCTGAATGACAACCCAGGCAAGTCCATCCATTTCTTATATCTCATTCTTTGA